>CM064527.1:46478904-46758904 GCA_032716605.1 Paralithodes platypus | reverse complement strand
TACTCTCCATTCCCCTCAACCTTCCTCTCTCCCTGTCTCACTGTCCTACCTGTGTGTCTCTCTGGTACCTAGCAACAACACTTAAGTCTCGGCTGCATTAACATTTCCACTTTCTTTGATAATAACTAAAGAAGCACTCACTCCATTCCCCTCAACCTCTCTCTCACTCTTTCTCTCTCTGTCTGTCCTACCTGTGTGTCTCTCTGGTACCTAGCAACAACATTTTTGTTTTCTATGTGAGTGAGGGAGACAAAAGGCAGAACTGCCTGTAGCGAGTGCCTCCCCCAGAGTTGAAAGAGTGACAGGGTCAAAATTAAGGGACGTTCGGGCCAAAATGCCTGGACACACGGAGTTTGAAGCAATTTAAGTCATAGGAAGAGGGAAAGACTGATTCTGGGAGAGAGTTCCAGAGCTCAGCTGTTGAATTTAAGTCTCAGCTACATTAAAATTACCACCGTCTTTGATAATGACTAAAGAATCCCTCTCAACCTCTCACTAAAGAATCCCTCTCAACATTCCCCTCAACTTCTCACTAAAGAATCCCTCTCAACATTCCCCTCAACCTCTCACTAAAGAATCCCTCTCAACATTCCCCTCAACCTCTCACTAAAGAATCCCTCTCAACATTCCCCTCAACCTCTCACTAAAGAATCCCTCAACATTCCCCTCAACCTCTCACTAAAGAATCCCTCTCAACATTCCCCTCAACCTCTCACTAAAGAATCCCTCTCAACCTCTCACTAAAGAATCCCTCTCAACATTCCCCTCAACCTCTCACTAAAGAATCCCTCTCAACATTCCCCTCAACCTCTCACTAAAGAATCCCTCTCAACATTCCCCTCAACCTCTCACTAAAGAATCACTCTCAACATTCCCCTCAACCTCTCACTAAAGAATCCCTCTCAACATTCCCCTCAACCTCTCACTAAAGAATCCCTCTCAACATTCCCCTCAACCTCTCACTCTCTCTGTCTGTCCTACCTGTACTGTATGTCTCTCTGGTACCTAGCAACAACACTAATGTCTCTGCTGCATTAAAATCACCACCGTCTTTGATACTAACTAAAGAATCAACTTAACTAAAGCGGAACATTTTCCCATCGACTAATGTACACATTTATCTTGAAGGAGGGTCTTGGGCGGGTGTTTCTTTAACCTTGGTGGAGGTCTAGGGAGGAAACTAAAAATATAATACAAAGATACATACCGTACATGATCAAATAAATACGCCCATCCCCTCAGACCCTCTTAAACCTAGTATAATTAGACCTATTACACGCCAGACTAACACATTGTAAAGTATTATTATTATTAGTATTATTATTATTATTAGTAGTAGTAGTAGTAGTAGTAGTAGTAGTAGTAGTAATTCCGATTATCTTGCTCTTCTCATTTTGTACCTCTCTCTATATGTCCCCTCATTTCATTCCCCCCTCACCTTCCCCTCTCTCTTCACTTAGGCCCATCACACCTTTTTTCTGAACCCCTCCCCTCCCCCCTCTCTCTTGCTCTCTCGCTCTCGTTCTCGCTCGCTCTCTCTCGTTCTCGCTCGCTCTCTCTCGTTCTCGCTCGCTCTCTCTCTCTCGTTCTCGCTCGCTCTCTCTCGTTCTCGCTCGTTCTGGTTCGCTCTCTCTCTCGTTCTCGCTCGCTCTCTCTCTCGTTCTCGCTCGCTCTCTCTCTCGCTTGCTCGCTCTCTCGTTCTCGCTCGCTCTCTCTCGTTCTCGCTGGCTCTCTCTCTCGTTCTCGCTCGTTCTCGCGCTCTCTCTCTCTCTCTCTCTCTCTCTCTCTCTCTCCAATTTTACATGTTTTCAGCCTTCAATTATTAGTATGATTTCTTGGTTTTGTTATACTTACTTCCTATTTATGAGATCAATTATATATAGCTTATTTAAAAATGCCAATGTATGCGTTGAGATGCAGAGCTAATATTTCGTAGACAAGCATTTATAAATAACCGGCAAGAATATCATTAATGGTGTATGTGCCAGACTACATACATACATACATACATTGCTAGGTGAGAAAACTGCATGTCCAACTCTGCCAACCCAGGTATTTTCCCCTATTCATAAACCATTCTTGTTATCTTCTTTTGTGTACATAACCTTTATCCATATTACGTCCTGTGTCTTTTTATTATCTCTTTTATCTCTCCCCTTATTCTCCCTTCTATGCCTTATTTTAATCTTCCTTCTCCTATATCTCCCTTTATTCCCTTCTTCTGTCTCTTCCTTTATTATCCCTTCTATTTCTTCCTTTACTCTTCTTTCTCCTATATCTCCCTTTATTCTCCCTTCTATCTCTCCCTTTTTCTGTCTTCCTTATCATCCCTTCTTTCTCACTTTATTCTCCCTTATACTGTATATCACTATATTCTCCCTCCTATATCTCCCTTATTTTCCCTTCTATATCTCCCTTTATTCTCCCATATATATATTCCTTTATTCTCCCTTCTATCTCTTCCTTTATTCTCCCTTATATATATTCCTTTATTCTCCCTTATATATATTCTTTATTCTCCCTTATAAATCTTCCTTTATTCTCCCTTCTATCTATTCCTTTATTCTCCCTTCTATATCTTCCTTTATTCTCCCTTCTATCTATGCCTTTATTCTCCCTTTATTCTCCATTCTATCTCTTTACTCTCCCTTCTATCTCCCCCTTATCCTCTCTCTTCCCTTGTCCTCTGTCTATCCTATTCTTTCGTTCACTCCCTCCTTTCTCTCCCAGCCTTGGTTCTGCCCTCCTACCCCCTTCCATTATTCCTACCCGTCCCATCATTCTCTTTTACACATTGCAGTATTAGACATGGATTCGAGGTGTTTTTGATCTTATAGTTCCATATCATAGCGAGGCCTTCCATTGTGGTTAAGTGCCCCATCAATTACCTCTTCCATTCCTCTACTATCATTAGGCTACCATTACGCAGTTGGGTATATATACAAACTCATATTAATATGCAGTATTCGAGAATTAATAATATGTTTTAGGCTTGTGCATCAACCTTTAACTATCTTGATAGCATAATGCTTAGTGCGCCGAATTTCGGTGTGAGTACCCTAGGTTCGAGTCCTTGGAGTACCACATGTAATCATTACTTTCATTTATTTCATTAATTAGGTATACTTGTAAGTTAATTGGTGGGTTGGTGAATAAATATGAATTATATATATATATAAAAGAAGCAGCAAGAGTTGCAAAGCACCGATGGCCTCCGTCAGACGCTCTCAATCACCCAGCCGCTCCAAACCCTTCTCCTTCCTAGTGTCTCTCCCCCTTGACAACTCTTTCGGATGATCTAGTTCAACAAGCAGAAGAACAATAACAGGAGTAACACGAGCAGTAATAAACCTCTCGTCGGTTGCCGACGAAGGCTAAAATGGGAAGAGGGGGTGGGGGGTAAGAGAAGGAGTGAGGAGGAATAAGTGATTGAATGGAGGGGAGGGGAGGGGAGGACTACTGTTCCCCCTCCTATTGTATTCGCTTCCTTAACCCCTTCTGTACCGGCGACGTCTTGTTCATTTTATTCTTGCTATATTTGGACGATTTTGTGAAGTTTATGAAGGATTTCTGGTAGTAAAGAGGGTTAAGTGAGATAGTTCGAAGCCTTTTACTTGCTGGAGACCCTATTTAATTAAACAATGTAATCGTCTAATAGTATCAAGAATACTGTAGTGTTAAGAAAAACGTTTAAGTATGCGGTAAACTAGAGAAGGGGGTGAACTGAATGGTGGAGGAGGAAGAAAGGGGGGAGGGATAAGAAGGAGGAAGAGGGGGGGAGGGGCTAGAGAAGGAGTGGGGAGGAAAAAGTAAAGGGATGGGGGGGGGGGGGAGAAGGAGAAGGAAGAGGGGGGGTTAAGAGTGGGAGTGTGGAGGAAGAAGTGAAGGAATGGTGGGAGGGGAGGACTACTGTAGTGTTAAGAAAAATAAACGTTTATGTATGCAGTTAACTAGAGAATGGGGTGAACTGAATGATGGAGGGAGAAGGGGTGTGGAGGAGCTGGCAGGAGGTGGTGGTGGAGGTGATGGAGGAGGAGAAGGAAAAGGAGGGAGGATTGGGGCTATGGAAGAGGAGAAGGAAGGAAGGAGGGAGGAGGCGATTGGAGAGAAGGAGAAGGAAGGAAAGAGGGAAGGGGGCGATTGAAGAGGAGAAGGAAAGGGGGAGTGGGAGAAGGAGTGTGGAGCAATCAGTGAAGGAAGGGGTAGGGGGAGGGGGGGGGGGATATGGGATGAGGAGATTGGAGCGAAGTGAGAATTAGTAGGAGAGAAGAAGGATGAGGGACAGGGTCAGAGGGGAAAGAAGCAACAGACCAGGAGGAAGAAATAGAAGGAGAGAAGGAGGGGAGGAGGAAGGTTGAGAGGGGAGGATGTAGGCGCGGCGGTAGGCCTATAGACGGGGTGCATGGGTGGGCAGTAGCAGCGGCTCTCTCTCCTGGACCCTCTCTCTCGCTCGCTCTCTCTCTCTCTCGCCTGCAAGTTGCCATGACTACCAGATCTACCCCTTACTCCTCCCTCCTTTCCTCCTGAATTGCCGTATTTTCTTCTTCCTCCTCTCGAATTGTCTCAACATCCTTCCACTACCTCCTCTGAATTGCATCTTCCTTGAATGGTTAGAGTGTTTAAGATCTGTATGTGGTAACCCAGGTTAGAATCCCGGTAGAATCACATGCTTTCATGAATTTCATTGGGAGGTGTTTGGTGTTACGATTAACCAATTAATCAATTATATGTTACTAGATATCCCTTGTAAGTCCTTATAACTCACATCCTTCCAATACTACCTCCTTTATATATATATATATATTTTTTTTTTTTACCGAACTGCCCCTAACTTCTCTCTTATTTATTCCTCATTCTTCTCCCCAACCTTTCCATCTTCTATCTTTATATCTATCTATCTATCTATCTGTCTATCTATCTATCTATCTATATACTCTGGAACATACCCCATTTCTTTTTTCCATCTTACTCCATTAAAAATAAATTTTACTCTACCTTCCAAACTACTTCATTAACTGCATTTGCCTCCTCTTCCTCCTCTTGCTTCCAACTCTGGACTCCACCCCTTCCTCCAATTCCAGATTCCTATAACTCTTCTCATACACACTCTCTCTCTCTCTCTCTCTCTCTCTCTCGTTCTCCACCCATCCTCCTTCAATTCCAGATTTCTATAACTTCTCTCTCTCGTTCTCCACCCCTCCTCCACCAATTCCAGATTCCTATAACTTCTCTCTCTCGTTCTCCAAAACTCCTCCACCAATTCCAGATTCCTATAACTTTTCTCTCGTTCTCCATCCTCCACCAATTCCAGATTCCTATAACTCTTCTCCCACTCACACACTCTCTCTCTCTCGTTCTCCACCCCTCCTCCAATTCCAGATTCCTATAACTCTTCTCCCACTCTCTCTCGTTCTCCACCCCTCCTCCAATTCCAGATTCCTACAACTCTGGTTCTCCCACTCACACACTCTCTCTCTCGTTCTCCAGCCCTCCACCAATTCTAGATTCCTATAACTCCTCCCACACTCTCTCGTTCTCCACCCATTCCTCCAATTCCAGATTCCTATAGCTCTTCTCCCACTCACACACTCTCTCTCTCTCGTTCTCCACCCCTCCTCCAATTCCAGATTCCTATAAATATTTCTCTCTCTCTCGTTCTCCAATTCCAGATTTCTATAATTCTCTCTCTCTCTCTCTCTCTTTCTCTCTCTCTCTCTCTCTCTCTCTCTCGTTCTCAGCCCTCCCCCATCTTGTGTTGCTCGAGTCATCCTCCTGCCTGACCCTCCCATAGCCCTTTATTGAGGTTTCTGGCTATTTCCTTCCTCGATCTTTGTGCTCCTACCGTTTCTTCCTTGACCGTATACTCTATTTCAAGCATCCTTATTTTCCATCCTTAGTACCGTGTTCCTCCTCCTTATTTTATTCTCTTCCTTAATCTTGTACCCCTCCTACCTCTTCCTTAATCTTGTACCCCTCCTACTTCTTCCTTACTCTTGTATTTCACTGCCTTTTCCTCCTGGTTGTTTCTGTGATCATGTACAGTCGCGCTAATAAGTGATGTCTCGGCACCAAGTATGTTTTGGTCAATAATTGGTATCAGCAATGTCTAAGCTTCATTTCTTCATATCGAGTGAAATATACAAACATGTTCCTACACTTACACACCCTATTCAACATCTGACAGACATTAATACAGCACAGAGCGAGCCAAACGTAATGACAGCTGGGACATGACTTATTAGCGCGACCGTACTCCCCCTCCTCAGTTTCTTCCTCAATCTTGTGTTCCTCCCACTTCCGCCTTGCTCTTGTCCTCTTTCACCTCCTCTTATTATCATCTTGAGCTTGTTTATTTCTCTTCCTCTTTCCCTTGATCTCTCCTCGTATCGTCCTAGATCTTGTACTCCTTTCCCTTGATCTTGTACCTCTTGCCCTTGATCTTGTACCTCTTGCCCTTGATCTTGTACCTCTTGCCCTTGATCTCCTCCTCCCTATAATTATCGTCCTTGATCTTGTACTCCTACTCCTCCATATCCTCCTTCCTCTTCCTCCCTCTCCTCCTCCCTCTTTCTTTATCTCCTCCTCCCTCTTTCTTCATCTCCTCCTCCTCATTCTCTGCCATGATCTGCTGCTACTCGTCCTCCTTCCAGACCTCCTCCTCGTTCTGAGCGCCGCCCCTCCTCCTTCTCTGTCCCAATCAACGCCCATTCCCCTTACCCTTTCACTCAATTGACCATTTGCGAGTTTCAAGCTGTTTGGAAGTTGGAGCCGAAAACATCGATATACAAGACAAATGCAATAATAATGTACCACAGAAACTGCAAATAATCGCCTAAATATTGCTAGACTATAATTTAAAAAACGTCACCAGTACAGAAGGGGTTAATGATTTATTTGGATCATGCTTGTGCCCTCATTGTCTCTTAATCGAAAACAAAGTTGTATGTATAAAGGAATTTCTTGGTTCTATTTCTCGTTTTACAGCCACCATAAAGTCTCCAGTTAAGCAGTAACTAAAAACAATTGTAACAATTGGTGAAACATTTAACTCTCTCTCTCTCTCTCTCTCTCTCTCATTTATTCTTCGCCATCTCCTTCTCCTCCTCCCCTTATTACCCCTCACTCTCCCTATTTTTCTTCTTCAGACAACACAACCTTCTTCCCTCCCCCTCCCTCTTCTCTTCTCTCCTCTCTTTCATCTCCCTTTTTCTCGTCACTACCGAAAAAAATAACAGCATTTTTACAGCCATAACAAAGCTGCCTCGTCTGTGTTCTCAAAAGCCCCCCCCCCCCCCCCCTAGAGTTTGGGTTCCACATATATGCAAGGAGATTTTCGTTTTTTATATCAGCTGGAATTTGAAATTTAGATGTAAACACGTAGATCTGAACGAGAGAGAGAGTGTGTTTGTGTGTGTAATTCGAAAATATAGTCCAAATAATAGAGGGACGTAGTTTTAAAAATACGTATACCACACACACACACACACACACACACACACACACACACACACACACACATTAACATAGATACACTGACCACATTGACCTTACGATCCATACGAGATCATTAAGTGTCAGCCCCCAATTCTAGTAAACATATCAACACCCCAAATAATGGAGAATGGAAGAAGATTATGTATTAAAACACGAGAGAGAGAGAGAGAGAGAGAGAGAGAGCTGGTCGGCCTACAGGATTGATTCGTATACAGGGTCTGGAAGGAAAGGGGGGAGGGGGGGGGTGTAAACTAAAAGGGGAGGGGGGGGGGGGGTAGGAAAGGAGTAAAAAAGGGCTGTGAGGACTAGAGAAAAGAGGAGGGCGGATAGAAAGAGAGGGAGGCTAGGAGATGAGGAGGGTTAGGAGGAGTAGGGGAATGTTGTGAGTTGTGAGGAGTAGGGGAGGGTTAGGAGGAGTAGGGGAATGTTGTGAGTTGTGAGGAGTAGGGGAGGGTTAGGAGGAGTAGGGGAATGTTGTGAGTTGTGAGGAGTAGGGGAGGGTTAGGAGGAGTAGGGGAATGTTGTGAGTTGTGAGGAGTAGGGGAGGGTTAGGAGGAGTAGGGGAATGTTGTGAGTTGTGAGGAGTAGGGGAGGGTTAGGAGGAGTAGGGGAATGTTGTGAGTTGTGAGGAGTTAAGGAGTAGGGGGATGATGTGAGGAGTTGAGTTGAGAGTTGTGGGATAGGAGGGGGATCTTGTGAGTTGTGGAGACCTGTGGGAGAGGAGCGTTATGAGGAGTAGGGGGATGTTGTGAGTTGTGAGGAGTAGGGGAGGGTTAGGAGGAGTAGGTTAGATGAGTAGAGGGATGTGAGTTGTGAGGAGTAATTTTGTTGAGTAGGGGGATGTTGTGAGGAATTGACGAGGGTTATGAGGAGTAGGCTAGGGGGATCTTGTAAGTTGTGAGGAGTAGAGAGAGGCTAGGAGTTAAGGAAGGTTATGAGTAAGGGGATATTGTGAGGAGTTGTGGGAGAGGAGGGTTATGGAGAGTAGGCTAGGTGAGTAAGGGGATATTGTGAGTTGTGAGGAGTTGAGGAGGGTTATTGAGAGTAGGCTAGGTAAATAGGGAGATCTTGTGTGTTGTGAGGAGTTAAGGAGAGTTATGAGGAGTAGTGGGATGTTGAGAGTTGTGAGGAGTTAAGGAGGGTTAGGAGGAGTAGGTTAGTTGAGTAGGGGGATGTTGTGAGGAGTAAAGGAAGGTTATGAGGAGTAGGTTAGTTGAGTAGGGGGATCTTGTGAGTTTTGAGGAGTTGAGCAGAGTTGTGGGAGAGAAGGGTTATGTTGTGAGTTGTGAGGAGTAGAAGGATGTTGTGAGCTGTGAGGAATTGAAGAGAGTTGTGGGGAGGACGAATGTAATAGAGAAGGTGTGTGAGAAATGTTTGAGCTTCATGGAGGTCTAGGGAGGAAACTAAAAAAAATATATAAACAAAATATACATATGAGCAAATAAATACGCCCATCCCATCCCCCCTTAATAACAATCCGACTCTTAGGGGAGCCCTCCTCGGTTTTTTGCTCTTTCTCTCCCTCTCTCTTTGGTTTGTATCCATTCGGCCCCATTCAGCCTACTGTTTTAAGACGTTTACCCCCATCCAGGTGTCAATATTTGCCTGGCGAGCGGTAGCGATCCAGCATATATATATTTTTGTTTTGACAGCAAGCTAAATTTGTACATTTTTCGATAGAAAAATGTTACCGACGAAGCCGGATTTCTCCATACAATGCTGGCTCGCTATCGCTCGCCAGGAAGAAATCGACACCTGGATGGGGATGAACGTCTTAAAACAGTTGGCTGAATGGGGCCGAATGGATACAAGCCAAAGAGAGAGGGAGTGAAAGAAAAAAAAAGCTAGGTGGGCTTCCTTAACTGGACATTAATGTAAGCTATGAATGGAAGGAGTTGAGGGGAAGTGAGGATAGAGGATTTAAGAGACATGAGGACAGACTGTTAAGAAAGAGAACCCGGTGCCCTAATAAATTCACCCGTCCTCTTCCCTCTCTACCATTTTTCCTTCTTTCCCTTTTTTTCAGGTCTTTTTTTTTTTTTTTTTTCCCATGTTATTTTCATTATATATATATATATATGAGAGAGACAGAGAATAAGAGAAGTGGAACGAGAGTGAGTGAATAAGAGTTATTATCTCAAGAGCCTTGCTGGGCATTCCAATGAGATCCTCTAGTTGTAGAAATATAGATTAGACGTTTTATATGTACTTATAATGTGCCACTTAAATCACTACCGGTAGTTACAACCTGTGGGGAACGTTTAGTTTTAGGTGGAACAGTGGGGAGAGAGAGAAGGGGGGGGGGGGGTAGAGGGGGCGTGTGTTGGAATATAGCAGAATGGAAGGAAGCTGGACAAGACGTCTTATTGTTACCAGTGGAAACTATAGTCGTCTTAAGAAATTCATAGTTGAATAATACACACACACACTCACTCACTCACACTCTATCTTGCTCGTTCTCGCTCGCTCTCGCTCTCGCTCTCGCTCGCTCTCGCTCTCTCTCTCTCTCTCTCACACACACACACAGTTAAGAATGAAAGAGATACTAGATGATATGTAGAGATGAAAGGACTGGTAAATAGAGGAGTGGGGGAGATAAAAGGTAAACAAAGAAACTGGGGAAGTGAGTTGAATGACGGAATGGGGGGGGGGGTACAGAGAGAGAGAGAGAGATGTAAATAATTATAAGTAGATTGTTTTTAATGGAAACTAAACATAAGTTGGTCTTTAAATAGTATACAGTATATTGTATTTTTTTGTTTTCACTTTGACCAGCATCAATAATTATGTATCATATTGTTTAAATCTATAATTACAGGAGAGAGAGAGAGATAGAGTTTAGAGAGAGAGAGGTGGGGGGTAGAAAGAAACATAGGCAAAAGGGATAAAAGGGAGGGGAGAATGGGAAAGAGGGGAGGGAGAGAGGACAGAGAAAGAGAGTGAGGGGAGAAAGAAAACGGGGAGACGGAGAAAGGAGAGAGGGGGGGGGGGGGGCTTGGAATATAAGGGAGGGGAAACAAGGATAGGGGAGATAAAAAATAACAGTAAAGAAGGAGAGAGAGAGAGAGAGAGTAAATAAGAGCAAATAAAGGTAGAGAGAGAGTGAGGGTACTAATGAGGCCTCACACCTAGACAACCTTTGAGTGAGAGCCATTGACTTAGAAGAGAGAGAGAGAGAGAGTACAGGTGGGCTGGTCTGCTCTCTCTCTCTCTATCTATCTATCTATATGTTTGTCTATCTCTCCACTTCATGATAGTTTACCATATATTTTTTTCCTATACATCGTCTTTAAATTAACATAATTTGACCTACAGCACTCCTCTTCTCTACTGCTCTTCATTCTATTCATTGCAAGAACACAACTTGCATTCTATTCATTGCAAGAACACAACTTGCATTCTTATTATTTATTTGTGTATTCTTTGCATATATTTTGTTCTTCCATAAGCCTTTCCACGACATTCATCTTTTTGTATCTTTTTATTTTTCCATACACCTCTCCTCGACTTTCATATTTCCCTCATTCCAAATTCTTCTCCCACGCTGCGCTATGTCTCCATATTTCAAAGCACTCTTTTGACTTCTTAGGTTAATTTGCTCGCTTCCTTTCACATCCCTACTCCCTCCTTGAACCATATTTACATCCTAATTGTACAAGATAAACACACACACACACACACACACACACACACACACACACACACACACACACACACACACACACACACACACACACACACACACACACACACACACACACACACACACACACACACACACACACACACACACACACACACATTTCATTCCCACCTTTGCTCTGGATGAAGTTTAAAGACCAAGGCTATTGAAATCTTGAATGCCTGAAATCTGCAATTATTGGAGTGATGATCTTTGTGTGCGTGATATGCTGGGGTTGCTAGAGAAGCCATCGTCTTGATCCGCGCACCTCTCTTCCTCACTACGAATAGCTCTCTTTTCTTTCTGCAACCTCACCTCACCTCATGCTTCTATTGCGCCCTCCCAACCCAGACTCTTCGCTATGTTCCTTCTCTGTCGCTATTTTCTTCTCCTTGCCTAACAGCTTTTTTCACCTTGTCGAACATCTATTCACCTTGTAACATAGTTTCTTAGCCTTCTCTAACATGTTCTCTTCACCTACTCTAACAGTTTCTCTTCACGATCTCTAACATGTTCTCTTCACCACCTTTCACCACTTCTCTCTCACCTTTCCTTTGCTTCTTTTCACCGCTTTTCTCCCTTCTTCCCTTAGAGCTTCAGGCACTACTCTACACCTTCACACCTCATTGTATTATACCTCCTTTCCACTTCAAGGTACCTTCTTCCTTCCACACCTCTTCCAGCTTTCTCACAACATTTTATTATACCCACTATCCCTCTTGGTGCTTCTGTATACAGTGACCTACATGAATTCTATCCTCCTGTGATTTATGCATGAAAATATATTATGCGAGATAAAACTATGAGCGTAGTTTTTGATCCAATAGTTCATCTGATCACTAAAAATCAATACAATATTTACTTTCAGGTTGCACTTGTGCGTCAAGCATAATATATATTGGTTTCCTACATAAATTCTTATTGTGTACGCATCTTTCCTATCCCATACAGCACTTGTAATCTGACGTAAAGGAATATATAATGGGGAAGACGTGATGAAGAGAGACTTGAGTAGGGAGTTAAGGGGAGGTTCACTATTTGGTCGATTTTTACATTTTGTTTTCTAGTTTCCTCCCTAGACCTCCATCAAACTTAATACAATATCCATTAGATCCCCCTTCTAGATTAATTTGTACATTTTTCGGTAGACAAAATTTCCCGGCCCAAGGCCGGTTCTTTAAATATTACAGGCTCACCAGGAAAACATTAACACCTAAATAGCACGAAAGGTCTTAATATTGACAAGGAAGTGGGGCGGAATGTCTTAAAATCTGAAAACTAATGGGGCTAAACATGAGGAAGAAAGGAGACAAGAAACACGACTCATCTCCCCTTAATAATTAGAGCAGTTTGTGGTGGGGAATAAAACTGGGGGAGGACATCGAGGAATAAAACTGGGGGAGGACATCGAGGAATAAAACTGGGGGAGGACATCGAGGAATAAAACTGGGGGAGGACATCGAGGAATAAAACTGGGGGGGAGGACCATCGAGGAATAAAAACTGGGGGAGGACATCGAGGAAAAAAACTGGGGGAGGACAAGGAGGAATAAAACTGGGGGAGGGACATCGAGGAATAAAAACTGGGGTAGGACATCGAGGAATAAAACTGGGAGAGGACATCGAGGAATAAAACTGGGAGAGGACATCGAGGACATCGAGGAATAAAACTGGGGGAGGACATCGAGGAATAAAACTGGGGGAGGACATCGAGGAATAAAACTGGGAGAGGACATCGAGGAATAAAACTGGGAGAGGACATCGAGGAATAAAACTGGGGGAGGACATCGAGGAATAAAACTGGGGAGGACATCGAGGAATAACACTGGGGAGGGACATCGAGGAATCAACTGGAGGGAGGACAACGAGGAATAAAACTGGGAGAGGACATCGAGGAATAAAACTGGGGGAGGACATCGAGGAATAAAACTGGGGGAGGACATCGAGGAATAAAACTGGGGGAGGACATCGAGGATAAAACTGGGGGAGGACATCGAGGAATAAAACTGGGGAGGACATCGAGGAATAAAACTGGGGGAGGACATCGAGGAATAAAACTGGGAGAGGACATCGAGGAATAAAACTGGGAGAGGACATCGAGGAATAAAACTGGGGAGGACATCGAGGAATAAAACTGGGGGAGGACATCGAGGAATAAACGGGGGAGGACATCGAGGAATAAACTGGGAGAGGACATCGAGGAATAAAACTGGGGGAGGACATCGAGGAATAAAACTGGGGGAGGACATCGAGGAATAAAACTGGGGGAGGACATCGAGGAATAAAACTGGGAGAGGACATCGAGGAATAAACTGGGAGAGGACATCGAGGAATAAAACTGGGGAGGACATCGAGGAATAAAACTGGGGGAGGACATCGAGGAATAAAACTGGGGGAGGACATCGAGGAATAAAACTGGGAGAGGACATCGAGGAATAAAACTGGGGGAGGAGGGACATCGAGGAATAAAACTGGGGGAGGACATCGAGAATAAAACTGGGGGAGGACATCGAGGAATAAAACTGGGGGAGGACATCGAGGAATAAAACTGGGAGAGGACATCGAGGAATAAAACTGGGGGAGGACATCGAGGAATAAAACTGGGAGAGGACATCGAGGAATAAAACTGGGAGAGGACATCGAGGAATAAAACTGGGGGAGGACATCGAGGAATAAGCGTATCTTGTAGAAATAGGCAGAGAGAGAGAGAGAGAGAGAGAAGGAAGGTGTGGAGAGACAGTGTTTGTGTTTATAATACCTATGCATATAATATAGAAATTGAAGAGAGAGGGAGAAACACAGAAGTAAGGAGAAATTAAGAGGAGTTACATAGATACTCAAACTATTCGGACCAGTTCCCCCCGTATTTTATATCTAAACTTAACTACTTCCCTAAACATGTATCGGACGTAGATCAAACACCGGAGTGCTAATTTGTGAAATAGGATTAAATATCATCCGGTTTCAGAAACAAACTCAAAGGAGGGTGATCTGACCAAAGAAAAGAACAGGGAAGTTAAGCAGGGGAGGGGGAGCGAAAGACCATTTATTTACCGTATACGTGTACTGGTACGTGTATGTGTGGCAAAGAATATTGGTGCCCTGGAATGATTCATGGAAGAGCCAGGGGGAGGAGTGCCAAGTGAGGGTGCCATATATAGCCCCCCCCTCCCCCCCTCTCTCTCTCTCTCTCTCTCTCTCTCTCTCTCTCTCTCTATCTCTCTCTCTCTCTCTCTCTCTCTCTCTCTCTCTCTCTCTCTCTCTCTCTCTCTCTCTCTCTCTCTCTCTCTCTCTCTCTCTCTCTCTCTCTCTTCTCTCTCTCTCTCTCTCTCTCGCTCTCGCTCTCTCTCTCTCTCTCCTCTCTCTCACTCACTCTCTCTCACTCTCTCACTCACTCACTCACTCACTCACTCACTCACTCACTCACTCACTCACTCACTCACTCACTCACTCACTCACCACCACCACTGGACCGCCCTAAGGTGTCATGACTAAATTGACCCGAAACAAATGGTACGGCCCGAGAGAGCAGAACAGGGCTCGCTGGGAGGTGTGTGATGATGGAGAATGGTGGGGTGGTAGTGGATGTGGGGGAGATGTGATATTCCAATGGTGGGGGTGTGGAAAGTGAGGTTGAAAATGGCGTGGTAGGGTGCAGATGTGATATTCGATTTGTTTTTGGTGTGGAAAATTTGGTTGGAATCATGGAGGAGGTTGGGGTGGTAGTGGATGTGGAGATGTGATATTCAAATTGTTGGGGTGTGGAAATTGAGGTTGGGGTGGTAGGGGTGGAGATGTGATATTCGAATTGTTGGGGTGTGGAAAGTGAGGTTGGAATGATGAAGGTGGTAGGGGTGCATACATTATATTCGAATGGTTGGGGTGTGGATATTGAGGTTGGCATGATGGAGAATGGTGGGGTAGTGGATGTGATATTCGAATTGTTGTGGTGTGGAAATTGAGGTTGGAATGATGTTAGGGTGGTAGGGGTGGAGATGTGATATTAGAATGGTTGAGGTGTGGAAGTTGAGGTTGAAAATGGGGTGGTTGGGTGGAGATATATATTAGAATTGCCGGGTTTTGGAAATTGAGGTGGTAGGGGTGTAGATGTGATATTCGAATTGTTGGGGTGTCTAAATTGAGGTTGGAACATTTGGAGTGTTATGCTTGGAGATTAACTAAAATTAAATACGAAAGGTGTGTATGTAACAATAGGTGGGTGTGTTGTGGTGAAGGTATATATTTGTGGTTAGATTGATGATACTGATAATGCAGTGTGTACTAACTGTAATGTTTGAGTGTAGTGTGTGGAGATGTTGGAGCTAGAATAATCGCGTTCTTGGGGTGTGACAATCGGTGAGGGCAGAATAGAGACATAACACCAGATGGGAGTGTCGGCAGTGGAGTTGTGATAGTTTGGATACCCAGGTTGTTAGAAGGTCGCTGGGTTTGCTGACAACGAGAGTAAACACTTGGGTTTAGAAGGCTGGGAGTGAAGTGTGTGTGTGTGTGTGTGTGTGTGTGTTTATATTAGCACACACAAAACGACGAAACACTTATTATGTGTATCTTTTGGTGTTACAATTAATCATACAATGTTTACAGTGTAGGAGTGTGGAGATGTGACAGTTTTTTTTTTTCGGAATGTTACAGTTGGTGGATACCGGTGCCATATATTGTTAACTAATGTAAGTTAAATATAGTATATGTTACAGTATTACCATAATAAGTGTGATGTACTAATGATGTATTCTTGTTTGTTGCAGGGGTGGCGGGAGGCGTGGGTCCTGGGTCTGATACTTGTGGTGGTGTGATGAAGGAAGGTGGCGACAGTGATAAGGATTCGGGGACCACCACCCTGGCCCACCACAAGACTGGCGGCACCGAGGTTAGTCTGGGTCTGAGCGCACACCTCAGCCACGCCAGGCACTTGGGTGGTGGTGTGGGACTACCCGGGTTTTCTCCCCTTCACCATCCTCTTCAGTTGGCAGCGCTGTCCTCGCAACAACATCAAGCTGCCGCAGCTGCTGCTGCTGCAGGCATGTTGTACCCATCCCTACTGGGGCCCAACCTCAATCCTGCCACTATAATGGCATCTATAGCAGCAGCTCGTTCTGGTCAACAGTTCCTTGGTCAGCCAGCATCAGGACCACCTCCTGTGTTACCTACCTCAACCACGCTGGCTAGCCTCCATGCTACCCTGACAGCTGCTGATAATGCCCGCCAGAGGGACATTCTTGCTACCTTGTCCAAGCTGGCCTCCAGTTCGGCCAACACCTACCTACCTCATTATGACTCTCCTGTCAAGCCTGAACCTGGTGCGGAGTCTGATCGGCGTCGTTATGCTCGTTCCCCAGCATCCTTCTCTTCCTCTAGTGGTATGATCGGGTCTCCTTCTCTAGCACCACCACTTACTCATCCCAACATGATGGGTGCAGCCGCCACCACGGGAGGACAGAGCTCGGAAACACCTTCACCTATTGCAGGATCCTCACCACCAGGCACCAACGGAAGGATGGACCCCTACACCAGCACCACACCTACTCGTAAAGCTTCAGCTACCAGACCTGATCGAGTGTTCACCTGCAAGATCTGCAATCGTAGTTTTGGATACAAGCATGTGTTGCAGAATCATGAACGGACACACACAGGTGAAAAACCTTTTGAGTGTAAGGAATGTCACAAGCGGTTCACACGAGACCACCACCTCAAGACGCACATGCGACTGCACACCGGAGAGAAGCCATACCATTGCACGCATTGTGATCGTCAGTTTGTGCAAGTAGCCAACCTGCGCCGACACCTGCGAGTCCACACGGGCGAGAGACCGTACTGTTGTGAGATCTGTTCCTCCCGGTTCTCAGACTCTAACCAGCTCAAGTCTCATATGCTCATTCATAAGGGTGAGAAGCCATTTGAGTGCATGCGGTGTTCGGGACGTTACCGGCGGCGTCACCATCTCATGCACCATAAATGTCCCGGTGACCCTGAGGTTGATCTCCGTCATTATAATGCACTACAGTTTGTAGAGACCAACTTTGGAGATACTGACACCTATTCTCTTGGACCTGAGGAAGATGATGAGGACGAATATCCTGATGAGGAGCTACAACCGCCCACTACTTCGCTGGAGGAAGAACCACTGCATATGGAAAAGAGACGTGAACGAAAGAACCGTGACCCGCGACGAGTTATCAACCATTCTGTTGGTGGCCTGATGGGTGGTGGTCGTCTGCTGGACCCAGTACATCTAATGCGAGGCCTTCAATCTTCTCTGCCTGAACAGACTGAACCTGAAGATCTGAGTGTGAGTACCAACCGAGGTCGCCACTGCTCTGGAATGTCCGCTGTGTCAAGTGCATCAGGTCCCCCAGTGAGTGAATTAGACTACCCTCGCCGACCTCAGTCTGCCCCAAAGATTGCCGGAGATGACCCCAGATACCCACAATACAGTGAGGATGGGGATCCCATGTCGTCACGGGCGTGAGGAGTGCAGGACCTCAACCCGTCACCTGCAGACGATGCCCGTGGTGACACAACGACTCTGGTGCTGTCAGCTGAGCTTCACCCAGCGCCCCGCACCCTGCCCTGCTTCAAGGATTGTGCCGCCCCAACTGTTCCACGCCGCCTCTTGTTGGAGTTTAGAGAATATTTATATATCTGGCGGTGAGGATCAGTCAGGCGCCAGCCCGCCCACGCCCTCCCATATCCACCCGGCCATTACTCTAGAATATCCTCTTTCTTCAGTCCTCTACACATTGTATTTACCTACTAAGCCTATGTACCTCCACTCCCTTCTTGCTCTCTCTCTCTCTCTCTCTCTCTCTCTCTCTCTCTCTCTCTCACATACATACATACACCATTACCTAACCCACCGTCTTGGACAATCTGGGACCAATCTTAGGATTCGCTAATGACCAAATTCGGTGGGAAGACCCTTCGCACCCAAGTGGGGGGCCATCCTACCCCCACCCTCACCCCCACCTCCAAACAAGTGTATCTTCTCTCCATCTAAATTCCACTTCCTTGTCTCTAAATAGCATCGTCCACTTAATATAACAGTGTATGTGACTTAACAATACTACAGTATTTACAACGTAGCCCTCCATCACCTCACATAATTATCTTCGTCATTAAACTTGAAGTTCCCTTATCACTACTTTGCATCGTCCACTAAATATAATAAGTATATGCCTAAGAATATTATAATATGTCCAACATTTGCCAACTACAAGTATAGGTTATAATAAGACTATATCCCGGAATGCCATTAAGACTTTCTCTCGATACTTTCTCCTCCTTAACTATGAACCAGTGCCCCCTCCTCTCTTCCTCTATGTCCCTATGATCATTAATCTTGCCTTCTCCTTCCCTCTGTTAAGCCTCACGCGGACTAAAATTTGCACGGCTTCTACCCCCCCATCCCCCTCCCTTCCTTTCCACAATACCGGCCCCCCGCCCCCGCTAATGGAAAACAACTTGGTTCTCTACCCAACCCAAAAATTGGCAGAAGATTTGTATCCATGTGACATTTCTTGGTTATCAGTCACATCTACAGTACATACCGTGAATAATATATATATATATATATATATATATATATATATATATATATATATATATATATTATAGCGTGTATGTATTTATTGTTCTCTCATTATACACTTGAGTCCTTGTATATAATAAAGGAAGAATGGGGGGGGGGGTACTGTAGAAGGTTCATTTTACAGCCTCTGACCATCCGTTAGCCAAGTAAATTTGCAGCCCCCCCCCCCCATCGGCTTGGCCTTGGCGAATTCCTATGTTCCGTGTACCGACTATACCCGTCACTGCTCCCCCCCCCCTCCCCTGCTATGCCTTAAACCCCCTCCCTTACCCCCCCCCCCCTCTACTATGCCTTAAACACCTCCTTTTACCGACTGTACCCGTCACTGCTTTCCCTCCCTTCCCCCAACCCCCTCCCATGTTATGCCTTAAACCCCCTCCCCCACCCCTGCTATGCCTTAAACCCCTCCCCCCTACTATGCCTTAAACCCCTGCCCCACCTCTGCTATGCCTTAAACCCCCTCCCCACCCCCAACTATGCCATAACACCCCCCTCCCTCCCTTTCTTCATTTCCCTCCATGCCACCTTCACCCAAACCCTCATCATAGCTTAACCATGCCCTCGCCAAATTCGTCCCCCTTCTCCCTCCGCCTTGCCCCATCGCCTCGCCCTTCCTAACCTTATCTGTTGGGTATATCGAGTCGACAGGTCCACTCGAAACGTCTCACATAATTCGCCAATCACCTCATTTAGAACCTCACATTCTTCTTTCCTTGGTCTAAATATAATCCTCATCATTATGTATCGAGTCTCCAGGTCCACTCGAAACGTTTCACACTTTTCGCCAATCACCTCATTTACACACCACATTCTTCTTTCCTTGGTCTAATTTTGGTTCACCGGACACTTCAATCAGTAGAATATTTCAACCAGTAGATCTTAGCCAGGGACAAATCAACCAAACTAGTATCAATCTTGAGTACTAGCCTAACCTAACAGTATGGTTTGAGTTGACACTGGTTGAGAACTACTGGTTGATATGGTCTACTGGTTGAGTTGTTAGGTGACCTCTAAATATAATCCTCAATATATTCTTGCTTTTTCTGTTGACTTTCTGTTGATTCCTTTTCTCTCGATCCTTTTCTCTTGATTGCTTTTCTCTCGATCCCCTTTTCTCTTGATTCTTTTTTTCTCGATCCCCTTTTCTCTCGATCCTCTTTTCTCGATCCCTTTGCTCTTGATCCCTTTTTCTCTTGATTCCTTTTCTCTTGGTCCCTTTTCTTATGATCCCTTTTCTCTCGATCCTCTTTATCCCTTTTCTCTCGATCCTCTTTATCCCTTTTCTCTCGATCCCCCTTTCTCATGATCGTCACGCCGGAGTAGCCTTTCCCTTCTTTAGGTATGAAGTTCCTAGCCTTGGAGAGGGGGCGCGGACCCCTCTCCTTCACAGGCACCCGGGAGACGTGTTATGTGTGTGTGAGGGAGGAACGAGTTAATATTAGATAAGGGACACTCGGATTCTATAGTTCGTGCGACAACCTTGATGATGAGATGTTGTGGATAGCCTAGAGCGATAGGTAACTGAAATTCTTTAGGGCGAATACAATGAGATAATTATATGAAACTAGACAACCTTTTATAAGATGTTGATATCCTAGAGCGATACCCATTTAACTGACATTCTTAAGGGCGATTACAAGGAGATTCATATATGAAACACGACAACCTTGATGAGATGTTGTGGATATCCTAGAGCGATATCCATTTCACTGATAATTGCATACCAAACCAGACACTACATATAATCGTAACGCAAATATAGGCCAAACTGAGATAAGTGAACAGAAACAGTAAAAGGGTAACTGGAAAAATAGTATTGTCTATAAAATGTGCGATAACTAAACAGAAACAGTAAAAAGGGTGAGTGTAAAAGAATAGGATTGTCTATAAAAAACGCTTAATCTGCATATTTCCTAGTTTGTGTGATCCAGGTTGTCGGCGAACTTTAGACTCCGCTGTACCCTGACTCCCTCACACACCAACACCTCTCCCACCAACATGACATTCTGTATTGCTCAGGGATGACGTCGTCTTTCATTCACCTTCCCTCGTTCCTCACCCTGCCCGCTAATCCATCGGCCAGATTAACACTTTTCACGAATCTGTGTTTTCCGAGGGTGCAAGTTTTCAGCGTGAAATACAGTAAATGGCTACTGAGTTACATAGATATTAATTGATGGATAATATCTCGAAATCATACAAATATTGACTTAAGATTGTTATTAGAATTAATCTTACAAATAATGACTTAAGATTGTTATTAGAATTATTAGTCGAACCCTCTTTGATGATACAAATATTCGCTCTGGCCCATGGACATTCCTTTTCCCCCCGGTACCAGGAGGGGCGCCCCCCGGCTCCCCGTCTCAGGAGTGTGTGCAATATTATATAAGACTTAACTCTGCTGGGGGCGCTGCTCCCTCCTGGTCACACTTACTACCTCATGGGCGGGCCGTGCTGGTGCCTTGTGGGCGGCACTCCAGGGCAAGTGCAATAATGGGCGTCCCCTGGCTGATAATGTGTTATAGATGTGTGTGGCACCTCTCTCTCTCTCTCACGTCCCGGTGCCTGGCAGTTCAAGATCGGTGTACAACTGTACACCTCTTGTCCTCCTCCATGGGGTGTCAAGTCAAAACGGACACACTCCTAAACGGGCACAGTCTCCTAAACTAATCTGACCTTACAAAACCTAGACTACTTAAGCCTGGTACTGTGGCGGTTCTGGCTGTGGCCGTTTATGAGTGTGGCCGTTTACTTACCTCCATGATGGCCCCAATACTGGCCACCTGTCCACACTGGTACATTACAGAGTTCCTTTATAACCTGGGTGGTGTTGTGGTGGTGGTGGTGTCCTGTAACGAGACCTGTACCTGTAAGTTTAACCTATAGGGCTAGGAATGTTGCAGTTGGCCCAAGATTATTCTTCTATCCCACTCCATGTAACAAGATGATTACTCTATTCCACTCAATGAAACAAGATATGCCTTTATCCCACTCCATGTAACAAGATTATTACTCCATCCCACTCCATGTTTACATTACTTATCTGGCTACTCGTGTTGAGGAGTATTCTTTAGCATCCCTTACTACTGGGAACATTAGCAAGCAGTATTTTTCAAGCTATAGAAGATGCCTGATGAACAGTTAATTAATGATAAGGATTATTAACGTACTACTAGGAAACATATCTAGCAGTATCAATCTATACAAATGATGCCTCATGAACATTTGGTATAATAAATGTCGGGTAAGGGAGTTCTTGGTCCAACTGTACATAATGTGAGGTAAAGATAACAATCTACGGGCACCACACTCCACCCAGCAACATGTCCAGTCATGTATTCAGGGATAAACATTGCCTCCAGATGGTTTATTATATGTGCGGGAGCAGATTGTTGTAAGGGTATATTTTTTGTTTTATGATTAATTAATGATTATTGAAATAACTTTTTTCTCCTCTCTAAATAAGGTTAAGTTATCTGTGAGAGAATGTGTATTTGTTAGTGTTAGTGCGCGCCCCTGCTTGGTCCCAGTGTCTGGCTAAAGGCGATATCACACCAGCGCTTTTTCCGGCAATTTTCGATGAGCAAGTTTTTTTTCGTACAAATTTGAGGCTCACATTCGCATCGGAAACTGATCGACGGTAGGTTATGTTAGCTAGTTTATTTTTTACGGAACTTAAATTTTGAAGCTGCCAGACAATTATTGCCCGTAAAAATTGATCTTGTGACATCGCCTTAAGAGTGACTAGCTTATCAGACCAGACACACGGGTTTAGTGGGGGCAGGAGGGGGGCGATTCTCCCTCCAGTTCATACAGGGTCTTAATCTAGAGTTTACTCCCACACCCGCGACCCCGCCCCCTCCCACCTCCCCCACCACCGACGCACACCACCTATCTCGTATTTAGATACACTTCAAGTTTTCAACACATATATGGAAACTGATTTACCATTTGAACTGTTAATTTTCAACCACGGTATACAATGTATGGTCGTTTACTAAACATTTATTATAGTTTTGAAGGAACTAGGTGTGTGTTTGCGATTTAATTATTATTTTCGCCAATGTGGTGTGGGAGTTTGGAGTGGGATGGGTAGGCGGTTCATTGTGTAGTATCGTAAATCAACTACCGTCATTATTGCCACGTCGAATCCATCTCAGGTGTCGCGCGGAGGGGAAGAGGCTGCGGGCGGGGGCGTCGACTTGATCCCCGTAACTACTAAAGCTCAATCATTATTATCACCGTGGCGCGTCTTTCTTCCCCTCCACCTTACAATCAAATCATAGACATTAGCAATAGAGAGATATCAAACTAAACACCCTCGTTAACCCCTTCAGCATGATGACGCTTTGTTTACCTTTGATTCTGGACAATATTAGACGATTTTGTGCAGTTTAAAAAGGACCTGTGTTTCTCAGAGGGTTTATTGATATCAGGACCTATGTTATTCAGAGGGTTTATTGAGATCAAGACCTATGTTGTTCAGAGGGTTTATTGAGATCAAAACCTATGTTATTCAGAGGGTTTATTGAGATCAAAACCTATGTTATTCAGAGGGTTTATTGAGATCAAGACCTATGTTGTTCAGAGGGTTTATTGAGATCATATTTATCCCTTTGAGTCCTAGAAGTAGATTATAAGAGGGTTTTATTGAGATCACATTTACCCCTTCTGAGTCTTAAAAGGTAGATTATAAGCTAAAATAAAATCGTCTAATGGTAACCAGACTATGATGAAGCTTACGTCATCGTGTTGAAGGGGCTAAGCCAGCGTTCCAAAGGGAGTCTTTTAGAGTGAGATGAACGAATATCCAAACAGTCCACGAAGGTTGTTTGTACATAATTATAAGGATGGTGTTCTTGAGCCATTCTTTCCCTTCCAAGCGCCGTTAATGGACGAAATACCTTGACAAATTACGTTATCTTGAGAAATGGGAGTGGTAATCAGTGTTCCCTCTATAAACAACGGTCATTCCCACAGTCTTCGTTCGGTATCAGGCGGTGGGGAGGGAAGGAATTGATTAAAGAAATACAAGGGAAAGTGTTCTCTCCTCTCACAGTGGAGGATTGACCCTGTTGATAAAAAGCCAGTTCCTCTTTACATACTGAAGCTCCAGTACCTATAAAATCGATGTTCCTGTGTTGTTCTCTACAGTAAGGTTAAGGTAGAGATACACCAGCAGTTTGTCCGGCAGTTATCGATCGGTATTTCTTATTTTGGCAAGACTTCCGTTCTTTTGCATTAGTATTGACAACTATACTAAAAGTAGATGTTCTCCTTTTTCCGTTTTTAGTTCAGTTCTTGTATTTTGGGAGACTGTTCTCCTTTTCTTTAAGTTCAGCTTGCTTAGTTATCGGCAGTTCCAGGGAAAGCAAGATAAATTCTTAAAAAACATGAACTAAGATGTTTTGCCAGATAAGTTGCAGAAAGCAAAAATCCAAAAAAAAGTAGTACCAGGTTGAAATTTACCCAAATGTTTTGTCAGATAAGAAGTTGGAGAAAGCAAAAATAAAAATAAAAAGTACCAGATTTGAAATTTACCCAAAAAATAATGCCTGAAGAATTGCCCGATCAGAATTTACCGATAGAGAACGATGTATATCAAATACCAGATTCAAATTTACCAAACATATAAATGCCTGAAGAATTGCCCGATCAGAATTTACCGATCGAAAAATGTCTGGAAAAACTGGTAATGTGTCTTTGCATTCTGACCCGTGAGTGGCAGGACCCGACCGCCAGCACGACCACACAGGCGCTTACTATTGTTGTTACCCCAACTACTATAAGTGCTGGCGGTGGTGGGTCCTTTCCTCCCGGCTTGTCACGCCCGGCCGGAGGGACCACAGAGCGCTCCGTGTATATCCACAGGCGTTGAGAATGATATTATTTTTATAAACTCGAGGCCCCGTGGTCCATCCTCTCCCGGGCGTAGATTACCAATAGCCCGTAGTTCGAACCCTTGTATTATGCCACAATACCACTTCTTAGTCTGGGTAACAGGTGATTATTCAATTTAAGAAGGAACACTTTAAATCACTGGAATAAAAACCTTAGTAGATGATTTTATGCATTTTAGGAAGGAAAAAATATAAACCTCATTAGACGAGTTTATGCATTTTAAGAAGGAACACTTTAAATCACTGGAATAAAAACACTTATATGATGTTATGCATTTTAAGAAGGAACACTAGGAATCAATGGAATAAAAACTTCATTAGATGATTTTATGCAGTTTAGGAAGGAACACTAGAAATCACTGGAATAAAAACCTTATCAGATAATGTTATGCATTTTTGGAAGGAAGGCTAGGAATCGCTGGAATATAAACCTTATTGGCTGATTATCTACTGTTACCCAGACTAAGGTGTGAAATAGTGGCATAGGTACCGAAGGGGTGATTCAGGGTGGAGGTGTTATTTCACCCCTTGTTGACATTTTGGAATCTCTTAACCCTTTTAGTCCGTGGTGGTGTCTTTCTCTTTATTAGACGAGTTTATTCGGCTTAGAAAGGATCTATGGGAGGTAGAGGGTTAATGGAGTTAGTTATAGTAACCTTCTCATTCCAACAGATCCTCCTGATGCTTATTAAAATCGTTTGAGTTAGCCAGAATAAAGTAAAATAACGCTACCATACCGAAAGAGATCATTAAAACGAAGAGACTATTGTTTATAAAAGAAAAAGTCTGTTCATTCTAGGATGGGCAGAAATCGTAACCTCTAACCTCTGTAACTCAAAAAGGGCTAGAGCAAATGAGCTGTCAATTTATACACCTATTATCTAGCCAAGTCATCCTATTTGGTAGAAATATTTGCTCAATTACTCTAGTCCTTTTGTGAGTTATGGAAGGTTAGGGGTTGCGATTTCTGCCTAACCTAGAATGAACGGACTATAGTAGGGTGACTGACAATAGCTTTCACCAATACTGTCTTGACCATCACGCCTTCCAATCAGATCTCTTGACAGGACTTTTAAAGTGTCTGAAGGGGTAGGTGAGCCCTCTCCTATGTTTAAAACTACGGGCCACACATAATTGACACACTCCCTATTGACACCCATGTAACCCACAGAGCTGCACAGTATCTTGGCCTAATGCTTGGCCCTCTTTGTAATCGGTCCAATCAGCTTGTCAACGTCCATATTTGCCAACACAGAGTTCCTATAACCAAACCAGCCAGAGCAGTGTATTCCTAACAGGCAGGACAAGGCACATGAAACACACATGCATACACACAATCACACACACTTCAGACACACATACATACATACTCACACTCAGTCATACACAGACACACTTCAGTCACACACATACACACACTTCAGTCATGCATATATCCACACAACCCTTACACACATACACACTTTTGCACACACACACACTTAAGTCATGTATACATACACACAACCCTGACACACATACACACAGAGACACCTTTGCACACACACACTCACTTTTTAACCCTGTAAATGACTCCCCAACCATGTCACTTGCCTTGATAACAACTACTATAACAATACAATAATCTATAACACACTAATGGTTCATCACATTCCATCCATCAATGCATCGGTTACGTCCGTCTAGAGAGTCACCCATATTTTGCAACGTTTCATTTAGAAAAGCCGGTGTCATGCTAATAGTGTGCGTGCAAAATAGAACCCCTAGACTGTAACCCAACGAGTACGCAGTGGAAGAGTATTATAGCTGTACTAGTTGCGTTGCAGTTGTGTGTACATTCACTCATAAACATTCGTGGACCTCACCTGTTTCTAACTATAGAAGTATATCTCTGGGAACCAATTAATGAATACAATTGGGACTTCACCTGTTTCTAACTATGAAAGTATATCTCTGGATACCAATTAATGTATGTAATGGTCTGCACATCAACTTCCAAATGTTATATACTACTTATTGAAAAGCTAGTTCCATCCAAAAATCAATCCAGATAGTTATAGTTGCATAACTAAAAACATTGCGGTCTACGATGTTTGTTAGTGACTATCGTACTATTAAATGCACGCACACATATTACAGTGTAGGTTAATATCACCACTATGTACACAACCCCTTACACACGAGTCTTATAAGCAGTGTTGATCCCATACAATACCATAGACCCATTGTAAACATTCCACGATTGTCTAGGTTTGTTTGTGTACTGTACCTTGTGTCCTTTGTATTAAGGGGGCCCACCTCGTTTTTTTTTTTTTTTTTTTTTTTATCTTGCTCTCCCTCTTTCTTTGGGTTGTATCCATTCGGCCCCATTCAGCCTACTGTTTTAAGACGTTTACCCCCATCCAGGTGTCAATATTTTCCTGGCGAGCGGTAGCGAGCCAGCATATATATATATTTGTTTTGACAGCAAGCTAAATTTGTACATTTTTCGAAAGAAAAATTTCTCCGGCGAAGCCGGATTTCTCCATACAATGCTGGCTCGCTATCGCTCGCCAGGAAGAAAACGATACCTGGATGGGGATAAACATCTTAAAACAGTTGGCTGAATGGGGCCGAATGGATACAAACCAGAGAAAGAGAGAAAAGGAGAGAAAGATAAAAAAAAAAAAAAAAACAGGTGACCCCCCTTAACTCCGCTTCCCAGGGCATTTTGTAATCATGTCCTCCTGTTATTATATCAGTCGGGATATATATATATATATATATAAAGGCATCATAGTACAAATGTGTAACTTAATGCATACATATAGTGGTATGCAAAGTTTGGCATCCCACAACCAATATCTGAGAATCCATTACCCTTGTTTCTATATTTGCTACTAATACGAGTCTTTGGAGGTTCGAAGCTTTAAGTACAATCACTCATAACATTCGTGGACCTGTTTACGTGTTCATTATGCGTATATACCGGTAACCATCTGTTTACGTGTTCATTATGCGTATATATCGGTAACCATCTGTTTACGTGTTCATTATGCGTATATACCGGTAACCATCTGTTTACGTGTTCATTATGCGTATATACCGGTAACCATCTGAATTAAAGTGTTTAATGAGACTTAGTATTCAGTAAATTATTATACAGTAAGTCGTATAAAGGAATACTTTCATAATGAAGAAGAGACTGGAGTTCTCCAAAAAGGGGCTCCAGTCCTGACGCTATGCTTGACTTACAGTGTGCTGGCTTAATAATCCAGAAGGGTTGATAGCCTTTGAAGTCCTATGTTATCTAACTAACTAACCAACTTGCGTAATGAAAAACTAGTGAGGTCCTTGAATTTTAAATGACAACCAAACTGATTGTACTCTAAAGTATACCGCTAAATCATGTCTATTAGGCATCCACGAATTCACAGGTTAGATGTTTGTCCTTCCGAGGCTATTTTGTGACGTGTGGTAAATCCATCCCGTGATAATAATGCATACTTTTGTGAATGCGAATTTTTAAAAGGGAAAAATCAAAGTTTCTCATGTACTGTAGAGTTCGATTTTTATATTGTAATGGAGTTATACCTCTTTTTACCTCGCATATTAGTAGTGGCTTCAGAATAGGGTGTTAAAGGCGGCACTTCCAACATTCACGTCGACCACCCATTAAGAAACGGAATAAGAAGTGTACTGTAGAAGGAAAATAAGAAGTGTACTGTAGAAGGAAAATAAGAAGTGTACTGTAGAAGGAAAATAAGAAGTGTACTGTAGAAGGAAAATAAGAAGTGTACTGTAGAAGGAAAATAAGAAGTGTACTGTAGAAGGAAAATAAGAAGTGTACTGTAGAAGGAAAATAAGAAGTGTACTGTAGAAGGAAAATAAGAAGTGTACTGTAGAAGGAAAATAAGAAGTGTACTGTAGAAGGAAAACATTATTCATTCTAGTTATGAATGGAAAATGCATAGTGCTGATAGCGGGGTAATTAAACCCACATATCGAAAAAAGTGTTTGTTAAAAGAAACGACAGTTTCGGGTAATCTTGAGCCCTCGTAAGTTGTGAAGAGTGCTCAAGAGGATCAGAAGGTGTCATGTCTTAAAATGTCTTTCCATCTATCTATTGCCAGACGTCATGATCCCCGAAAGGCTGCCCAAAATTGTGGTCTTTAAAATATACACTTTCGAAATATGGCTTTATTTCTCTATTGCAGTACAAGATACTACAATCTTTGTGTATATTATAAATGCATTTGCTTTTTCAAGGTTAAAATCACACCTCAAATCTTAAGGAATGTCGATAACATCTAGAATTTCGCTTGAGTAAATGGTGGTCCCTGTGGATGATGGAAAATGCGCCTTTAAGATGTTTACCAATCGATGGGCGAGTACGAGGTTTGCCAGCCCTCTATATTGTCACTATGCTGTTTTGTTTATCACCATATGTGTAAAGGCACAGGGAGACGCTATGATAGGTACCTTACTTGATTAGGACAGGTTTAACAGTTCATTTATGTATGAATAATATATTTGTATATAAATTATTATTTATCATATGACTGATTAATAGCTATGCTGATTTTAATATTTATTCACTATACAAATATGTATTTATAAACAACATTTTTGTATATGCTTTTTATGAGTAATAATGTATGTATTAGCATAGTATTATTGATGTATATGCATAATGCAATTCCCTTTATTTAGCATATCACCGTTTTTGAAGAGCTGTGGAACCAAGTTAATGAAGTTGCAGATCCCTTAACTTGCTGAGTACTATAACTCCAACCTGCCCACACCTCTGCCAGGATGAGCTACACAGTGAGTACCCACACACACACAGTCACCCAGGTTCACTACTTGATTCTGTCATGTGTACAGTTGAAGTCAGTTACAAACGGGACACTACCATTGATTACATTAGTACAATATGCTGAAACTAAGGAGACACTGTTTAATTTTTGTTTAACTCCATATTAAGAAACGTATTGTTATGGATGATTCAATATTGAAGTGTGTGATATATATATATATATATATATATATATATATATATATATATATATATATATATATATACATATATATATATACTGTATATATATATTTATATATATATATATACTGTATATACTTATTTATTTATTTGTATTTATTTATTTATTTATTATCGATGGTATTACCTTTCTTGAAACTGAACCCACTTGTACATAACAGGATTAATTATCCTGTAATATTTTGATGAAGATATATATATATATTCCAACCGCGCAAATATAATTGAATACCTAATTTAATCCTGCCAACAAAATTATGAGTTGTCTTAACCCATGTCATTTATTAGGGCTTATTAATAAGTAGGATAATAATTAGGTAAATTTATAGTTATATCTAATACTTCATTTTGGTGATTTATGTAGCTCCAATGTATACTTATCTAGGGCTATTTTTTTTTTTTTTTTTTTTTTTTTTTTTCATAAGACATTCTGCTACGGTGTTCATTTCCTTGTAATTATTATGTTCCCTCCACCAACCGACTTTACTCCTAAACTCAATTAATGAAATCAACAAATACATGTGGCAGTCCAGGGATTCGAACCTAGGATGCTCACAGCGAAATTGAGTGCATCAGTGCATTCTAATAGCTATGATGGGACCCACCTCGTATTGAACCTCTCTCAGTCTTAGCCACTTGATTATGTACTGAGATGTTTGATTACGATTATTAGTTCTGACTTTATAACCGACTAAGACCTGCGACTGACTAAAACTGAGACCCCTTGACTGCTCTTAACTCTTGACTGACCTGTTATGACTATTATCCAGCAAGTTACCTTTGGGATTTATTTGATATACTGATATTTTGAAATAATTATAATGTCAAACTTGCAAACTAAACAAACCAAAACAGGGACGACACAATATAAAGGGAAAATAACTTAACAAAAAGAAATCCATTGAAATTGCGGCATTGAGACATTAAACTTACGGGATACTGTAGATACATTGAGTTGTTGTTGTTGTTCCCTAAGCTGCCTGGCCGAACAGCCCCGAGTCCCTGAGAAAGGCCATGGCCACGATCGGGCTTTCCCACAGAGCTCTCATTGAGTGTAGATTGTGTTGTTGGCGTAAGTGGTTGTGTGAAATGCAGTCTTCTATGATGTGTTTAATGGTATGGGGTGCTGTGTTACATCCCGGGCAGGCGTCGACAACGGAGTCATCCAGTCTCTTCTGATAGCTCAGGAGAGCTGGATGGTGTCCGCATCTCAGCCTGGCCAGGTGGACTCTGTCCTCGCGAGGAAGGGAGGATTCGGAAGGATGGATTTCGGGAGGTCGTGCATGCAGCTGCGTGTTGTCTGTGAGTGAGTGGATGGATCGGTGAGAGATATGAGTATGGATGTGCTTCTGGAAGTTGGTTCGGGGTGGGCAGGGAGGGAGAGAGGACAATAATTGGTGTGTGATACCGTGTGCTGGGTGTTGTTTTGATATTTCTTGGTGTCTGTGGGTGTGTTGCCATGTAGTTTAGTGGGTGGTCTTGGTTCGTGGAGGCTGCTGCCAGGAATTGAGTGCCTCTCATGTCCAGATGGTCTTTGACTTTGAGGATTTTGGTTTCTTGATGTAGGTGATCTGTGGGTGCAGTAGCTGTGCAGCCTGTAATGATCTTCAGGGCTTTGTTTTGAATAGTCTGTAAGGTCTTATGATGTGTTTCAACTAGGTTAGAAGCCCAGGCTGGGCTTGCGTATTCCATCACTGATCTTATGTATTGTTTATATACTGTGGTGGTAGTTTCTTTGTTGTGTCCAAATTTTGTGTGAGCAAGTGACCTGAGGGCGTTAAGTCTGGGTGTCAGTTTCTTTTTAATGTTTGTGGTGTGCTGTTTGAATGTCATATGAGTATCATATGTTACTCCTAGGATTTTGGTGGTGTGTGTATGTGTTAGGGGTGTGTTGTTTATGGTGAGTTGAGGGATGTATTCGTGTTCTCCTGTCCAACTTGTGAGCAGGGTTGCGGTGGATTTGACTGGGGCTAGATTAAGTCTGTTTGTAGTGCACCAGCCATGTAGTGTGTTGAGATAGGGTTGAAGGAGATCTGTTGCTCTTTTTGGGTCATGGTGTGTGCATGTGAGTGTTATGTCATCTGCATAGGAGGCTAAGTTTATTTGGGGCGTATTGGGTGTAGTTATATCGTGCATGTACAGATTGAAGAGTGCGAGCGATAGGACGGATCCTTGTGGGACTCCGTTTGGAAAGTTTCTGATTTTAGATGACTGACCGTCAAAAGATATGTGTGCACATCTGCCTGCTAGGAAGTTGGCCAGCCACCTTTTTGTGTTGTTGTGCATGTTTGTGTTGTAGATTTTGTTTGTTAGGTTGTGGCGGGGGATGGCATCGAAGGCTTTACTAATGTCGAGTGTGGCTAATAGTGATCTGTGTGGTCTAGCTGAGTTGATGCCGTCGAAAGCTCTTTGTGTAAGGTCTGTGAGAAGAGTGTTTGTGGAGTGCAGTGGCCTAAAGCCATGTTGTGTTGGAGCTAGGGGTAGGTCAGGTGTAATTAGTTGTAATACTAGGCGTTCCATGACTTTGGAGGGGGAGCAAAGGAGTGTGATGGGGCGGTGCGAGGAGGGTAGCGTGGGGTCTATGTTGGGTTTGGGGAATGTGATGATGATACCATGCTTCCAAATGTCTGGTATTGTGTTGTGTGAATAGCTGTAGTTTGATATGTTAGTGAGTGCTTGTATGCCTTGTGGTCCCAGATGTCTGAGGTGTATGTTGAGTTAAGGGGGATGGTTGTTTGTTCTCGACCCCATTAGTTTTCAGATTTTAGGACGTTCGGCCCATTAGTTTGGCGATTTTAAGAGCTTTCACCCCATTTATTTGTCAATATTAGGACCTTTCGTGCCATTTAGGTGTCGCTATTTTCCTAGCGAGCGATAGCGAGCCTGTAATATTAGAAGGAACAGACCTTCGGGCGGTTTTACAAATTTATCTCGAGGGGGGGTCTAAGAGGTTATGGAGGTCTAGCGAGGAAACTAAAAATAATAATAAATAAATAGACTAAACAAAATATATATAGATGCTGCGGCCTATGATAGTTACAATGAATATATAGATACATTAAAATTTGAAAGTTACTTAATATATCCGTCAAGGTTAGGGAACACATAGAGAGGTTGTTGGAAGGTCCGGAATTGAAACCTCCCCATTTCCTGCGTTTGATCAATAAGGAAATTCATGCTATTGATTTTTCCTCCCCTGCATCCACTTAGGCCGCACGCATAGGCCTCCTCCCCTCGGCGCACCCTCACTCCCCTCATAGCCGAGAAGAAAAAAAATTTGAAAGAAAGTTAAAAAAAAAAAAAAAAAAAATCCTTGCCGTTTTTTTTTTTTTTTTTTCTCCATTAGAACCTCTATATATTTATGGTTGTTCAATTTGTTTTCGTTCTTGCTGTGTATTAAGTTTTTGAGATTAGTTTCTGATAATGTACGTGTATTTGGTACAGACTTAGGTGCTGGTTCGAATTCACAGAGAATCACACAAAAACGCAGACGTGACCACACACATGCGGAACCCTTAGTATACACATTCACATTCGAAACCACATACGTAATCGTAAATGCACATACAAGTTCATACATACACTTAAGTTTAACCACACCTAGGCTAAACACACGAAATCGTAATGCACTTATGTTAAAATACACACACACACACACACACTGGATCAGCTGACTCACCCCTCCTACGAACACTTCATATCTCGCCGGATTCGACCATTAAACTCCAACTAATATCCTATACCCTAAGCTCCTCCACAACCCCCCCAAAACCTCAAAACCAATAACAACACATTTCGGTTGTTAGTGTTAGGATATATTAATGTATGGGAGTTAATTCAAGGGGTTTTAATGGTTTTAATGATTTTCGGTGGTCGTTCACAGCCTCGGACGTGTTGACTGCAGTTTGGAGTGAAAAAGTTGGCAATGAGATGCGCGGGCGGCCTAGGGTGAGCAGGAGGAGGAGGAGGGGTAAGGGGGTGGGGAGGAAAGGGAGAGGAGGGGGTGGGGAGGAAGGGGAGAGGAGCAGGGGGTGAGGAAGAGGAGGAAGGGGGAGAGGAAGAGGAGGAGGAGGATGGAGGGAGAGAGAAGGAGGAGGAGGGAGGGAGAGAGAAGGAGGAGGAGGGAGGGAGTGAGGAGGAGGAGGGGGAAGGGAGTGAGGAGAAGGAGAGGGAAGGGAGTGAGGAGGAGGAGGGGGAAGGGAGTGGGGAGGATGAGAAAGGGGGAGAGGAGGGGGGAGGAGGAGGAAGAAGAGGAAGGGGGAGAGGAGGAGGAGTAGGAGAAGGGGAGGAAGATCAAATGAAAGCTAAAATATGTGTTTATAGGGAGCTTCGATCAATTTGGCTGTTGGGGCCTCTATGTTGCACACCTGTTAGTATCTAGCGTCTCTCTCTGCAGTTCTGTCTTCCGTAGGCCTAGTGTGCTTTAGATCTTGCAGTGTTGTGTGCCTACTTGTGTTTCCTATGGCATGATTAGGGAGATATATATGACAGGCGACAGGTATACGAAGGTGTCAGTTGATTAGGGAGATATATATGACAGGCGACAGGTATACGAAGGTGTCAGTTGATTTTAGCTGCTTGAGATTAGTATATGTGTTTTTAATGTGTCGTAGGCATAGTGGCATTATCTGCTTCAAAGTAAATTAATATTTGTTTTCACCCACCAATTATCTTTACAAATAAACCTAATTAACGAAACCAATGAAAGTAATGAATACATGTGGTACTCCAAGGACTCGAGCCTAGGATACTCACACCGAAATTCCGCTAACTAAGCATTACGCTGTCAAGCCAGTCATTAAGTAACACCCCGTTCTTAACATTAATCATCAACTACAAACCCCAATGTACTTGAATAATCTAATGAAGCATATGGTCCTCCCGGGATTCGAACTCGGGACACCACACCCAGAACATAAGCATCTAAACCATTACATCGCCAACGCAGTTAAAAGGTGTGTGTAACATTCACCAGGTATTCATTTTTCGTAATACATGATGGATCTCGACGTCTGGTAGGCAACAAGCCGACTACTGTAAAATAAAATAAGGGCGTATCAGTGTCCCAAGAGAGGGTGGTGAAATGAAAGCGAGCGCCCCCTCCCTGCTGTTTCCGCCCGGCCTCCTTCAAACACTATTTTTTCTTTCCGAGGGGAGGCATCTTTTGTACTGCAGCAGCGTCCCCGTGTGGTCCTCCTGTGCTGGTGGTCTTATGTACACCCTTAGTCTTAAACCTTGCCATAGTTAAAAAATAAATAACACCCCGTTCTTAACATTAATCATCAATTACAAACCCCAATGCATTTGAATAAACTAATGAAAACATATGGTCCTCCCACTATATATTAAACGGCGATCTTTAAAACAAACAAACACAAGGTAATATAAAGTTCTTTCATATTTCAACATTCGGTTCTTTAGACTTTGTTATACACGGTATAGAAAACGGCTTTCGTATGTGTTTTAAGAATATGGTCACGGTTTCCACATACCGATTTTGAATAGGTTCTTTTGTCTTTTTAGTTTGTTCGTCTAAGTTTTGGTTTGTTTATTTTGCAAGTTTTACATAATATGTATAAATCTTGATAGGAGAATCGGCGGTATTGTTACACAATGTGAGAAGGGTGTGGCATACCCCATATCGAACATTTTATTTTTGTCTCCGTGTGATCCTATGTTGGTGGTGTTGGTGGTGGTGGTGGTGGTCGACAGCTGGTAATGTAAAGAGGACTATAGTTCTACGTAATGGCGGTAGTAAGCCTAGTGTAATCCATAATTGAGCTAACACCAACAACACTAAGATCGACACAACATTGCGTATTACAAAATGAAGTTTCTACCAAATCTGCCCCTCCCCCCCCCCCTTCCCTTCACCCCAACCCCTTCCCGCTATTACGCTACCTAAAAGTTCTCCTTAATTAGGAGGAAACTTTGGAAGGTTATTAAACTTCTATAATTTTCCAAGAATAATCGCTCCCCAATTCATATTGTTTTAACCCTTTTGTGCCCCTTTGACACATTTTGTATACAATTGACTTTATAGGCCATATCACAAGATATTGGTTTATATATATATTTTAACGAAAGAAAGCTATGGTGCTGAGTAAGATCTTTGTTCTTTTTTCTTTTAATTCATCCGTTTCATATTGCTGTTTCTGAGGCTAGCAGGATCAAACTTGGACTACCATTATCGAGTGATCATCCAAATCACATACTAAGTTTTTTATGGCCAGGGGTAGGGTTCAAACGCCTGTATCCATGCCAGTTTTCTCACGCAAGGTGGTTGCTCGACCAACTATACGATCAAATAATAATAAAATAGAATAATATAAACATAACTATTAAAAAAAAAAGTATATATATATAATAATAATAATTTGTATTCAAGGGGAAATGCTTACGAAATATGTTTTGCTATAAGCATAGAACAAATATATCTAACAACATGATTCCCAAACAACTTTTAGAGTGCTATTCTACATATACGATTAAACCATTACGCAAAAAGTAAAATCGATTAATTGACGGTATTTCACGTAAGCATTTAACGGTCAACTGTAATGTTTGTGAGTTGAAGTAGAGCAGTCCAGGACGCCCGACATTTAACGTTTACCCGACCCCCTCAACTGCATTTCTCCTTTAGTCTCCTTTTTAAAACGTTTTTTCCCCACCCCTTTCCCCCGAGAGAGAGTGACCGCTGCGGGCACACAAAAACACCTCATAAACGACCCGTCAACACACCGAGTAAAGGGTTAAGACATTAGCAGTAAAATGCAGTAGTTTTAAGATTTTAAGACGTTCGGCGTATAAGTTTGAAGATTTTAACACCTTTCGCCACATTTCGTTGCCAATTTTAAGACTTTTCCAGTCATTTAGGTGTCGATTTTTTCCTGGCGAGCGAAAGCGAGGCTGTAATTTTTAGAGGAACCGGTCTTTGGCTGGGAAATTTTTCTACCGAAAAATTACAAATTTATCTTGAAGCGGGGTTTAGTTTTTTTTTTTTTTTGGGGGGGGGGGGGGAATGGAGGTCTAGCGAGCAAACTAAAAATTATATATAAAAAAAAAACACTTAAGACGTTATTTCCCCCAGGAGAGAGTGACCACTGAAGGCACACAAAAACACCTCATAAACGACCCGTCAACACACCGAGTAAAGAGTTAAGACATTAGCAGTAAAATGCGGTTGGGGGAAGTGGTTAAGAGGGGCCTGCATAGAGATCCTTAACGCTGGGTGCCCAACCTGCCGCCATGTTGTTAACTTGACACTGGAACTAACGTGAATTTAGAGCTGTTGTGATCTGATTTAAGGATTTTTCCCCGTGTACTCTACTTCACTTTCGATTTATTTTATTTCGATTTATATTATAGCTTAAAGAGTACAAATAATCATTGGGTGGCATAGAAAAGGGACACACTGAGAGTAGTACCATGGCGCCCAAAACGGAGATGGGTGGAAAGAGGCTCCATAGCGAATGTCGTCCCTCTCTCGCCAATCTTTACACTCATTATCACCGCCACAGCCACCGTATAAATATTATATAAACAGACAGACACATTACCAGAGGCACAATTAATGAAATCTAGAATGTTTATTTTCGTCGTTATCTCTTTGCCTGGTACTCCGTTGGATTTATTTTGGTTTCACTTTTTTTACTGATGGTCAGTAAGGTGTCCGACTTTTTCACCCCCTTGTAAGTACACAGGTTTAGCTCGTTAACCTGGGAACCAGACATTTTCACAGCAAATATCAACTTTAACTATCGATACTAACATTATTTGCTCTCATAATTAGCTTGTGTATGTTCGCTGCTTGTCTATGTCGGCTTATTTGACACATATGCATTAATGAGGGTAAAAGTGAGAGGTGAGCGAGGCGAATTATGATTTTTATGGAGAATTTGGGTAATCTTTTTACAGTAGTTTCCGTGTTGCTACCTCATCTTATATTCCAAGTCATGGATATAATAGGTTAAGGTTTTCTGTGTACAACTGTACATAATCTGATACTCCTTCATGAATTACACCGCCTAGATGACATAGATTACGTACCTAGGAAGACATACAGAAACGCAGCTAAAATAAAAGAACGATTCTATATTTCATCAAATTTCGGTCGGAAAATGTCAAGGGCATTATTACATTGCTGTTGACAATATGAGTGAGTGTATGTCATCATAGTTGTCTGAAGTCTTATACAACTTGAATTCTGAATCTTCTAGACCAGAGATTCGGAGAAAGGACACAGAAAAATCACCTTAACGAAAACTTAAACCGAAAAACAACGCCTCAACCGATATTGAGACGTGCATAACCCCTTCAGCACGATGACGTACTTTTCATCACATTCAGGTTGCCGTGAGACGATTTTCTTTAGCTTACAATCAACCTTTAGGACTCAAAGGGGTAAATACGATCTCAATAAACCCTCTGAATAACGTAGGTCCTTCTCAAACTGCATAAAATCGTCTAATCATAGCCAGAATCACAGGTAAAAAGGTGACATCGTGCTGAAGGGGATAAGGAAGTGTCAGCTAAACTCTCCCTACAACTCCCTTTGGTCTCGGGGTGCAGCTTGCGGTCTCAACCCTACCATAACAATAAAGAGTTAGGACATAAACCATAAACATCTATTGCCCCGGTCGCCACACACACCGTTTTTTTGCAGGGGTATAGGCTTGGACGGGGCGAGAGAAGTGCATTGTTACCCCGTGTACTTTAGGTCTTCGGCTTTCCTCTTTTTAATTTCTTGGTCCCCCTTCTTCTGTCGCATTTTCCTTCATAATTTCTTATTTTCTGTATCTTTCTTCCCTGGCCCCTATCCTTCTTTTTGTTTTGCTTTGTCCTTCGTATTTTCTTATTGTATTTATCTTCCTCTTCTGCTCCTATTCTCCTTTCGCTTTCTCCTTGGTATTATCATATTTGTTATTCATCTTTCTTTCCCTGAACCCCGCCCCTTCTTTCGCCTTTCCCTTCGTATTTTCTTACTTTATGCATCTTCTTTCTCTGGCCCCCTATCCTTTATTTGCTTTCTCCTTCGTATGATCCTTACTTTTATCTTCCTTTCCTAATCCCATTATTTTTGTCGCCTTTTCCTTCGTCTTCTCTTATTATAGTTTGTCAATTCTCTTTCGCTGACCTTCTATTTCATTATTTACAGTTTTCTTTCCACTTCTTTCCCTCGCCTCCTTATCTTCATTTCCTGATCCCCTTCTCCACTTTCTCCTTCGAAATTTGTCTTACTACGATCCTTTCTATGATCGTCTTTCTCGTTTGTTTGTATTTCTAGTCCTCTTCTCTCCCTCCTGTCCTTAGTGTCTCCTTCCCCACCCCATGTTCTCTTCTTCTCTCTTACTCTCACTCACTCACACACACTCTCACTCTCCTTCCATAATATAATCTGTGCGTCTTTCCCTAATCTTGACAGCCCTATATACAGTCCTCCAGAAGGTTTAACTACCCCTGTTTACCCCAACCAAGACATTTATCGTGAAGAACAGACGAAATAACGGGGTCACACTCAAAATTCGCTTCATGGTCCATTTAAAGAATGGTTTTATATTTAATTACTGCCTCGGTTATGATGGTCTTAATGTTTTGTTATAATATTCGCGATTTATTTTAATTAAGTCATAAGCTTTAATGCACGAACATGCGCATTTATTCACCTTTATAGCAAGTCTTAAATTTTCCATGAATAAATATATATTTTGTCATTTATGTAAACAATATCATTGACATTCATTATTCAAGCTATGCTGAATTACTTGAAATTCATATTTTTCATCTGAACAAATAACATATAGGATAATGACTTGATCCAATGCGTCTGAATGAATATGACTCTCACATTAAATATCTTGAATGTGCTAGTGTACTTAAATCTACACTACATTTACCACCATAGATGTTATCTTATGTTAACTAGCTCCTCGTTCAGTATAGGTTATTTTGAGAGTGTCGTAGGTGAGAGTCGGTTTACTGGTTACGGTGGGAGGAGGAGGAGGACCTGCCAAAACAAAGGCTCACTGGCCCCCCTGACAGCTCTTTGTCATTTGTCTTCCTCACTAGCTCACTGCAGTCGCGAATTTCACCACCTACATGACTTCCCTCCCCTATCCCACCCGACCACCACCCCATTCCTCCCCTCTCCTACTCCACAACCACCCCATTCCTCCCCTCTACCACTTCACAACCACCCCTTCCTCCCCTCTCCCACTCCACAACCACCCCATCCCTCCCCTCTCCCACTCCACAACCACCCCTTCCTCCCCTCTCCCACTCCACAACCACCCCTTCCTCCCCTCTCCCACTCCACAACCACCCCTTCCTCCCCTCTCCCACTCCACAACCACCCCTTCCTCCCCTCTCCCACTCCACCACCATCCCCTTCCTCCTCTCTCCCACTCCACCATCCCCTTCCTCCTCTCTCCCACTCCACAACCACTCCATTCCTCCCCTCTCCCACTCCACCACCACCCCATTCCTCCCCTCTCCCACTCCACCACCACCCCATTCCTCCCCTCTCCCACTCCACCACCATCCCCTTCCTCCTCTCTCCCACTCCACCATCCCCTTCCTCCTCTCTCCCACTCCATTCCTCCCCTCTCCCACTCCACCACCACCCCATTCCTCCCCTCTCCCCCTCCACCACCACCCCATTCCTCCCCTCTCCCACTCCACCACCACCCTATTCCTCCCCTCTCCCACTCCACCACCATCCCCTTCCTCCTCTCTCCCACTCCACAACCACTCCATTCCTCCCCTCTCCCACTCCACCACCACCCCATTCCTCCCCTCTCCCACTCCACAACCGCCCATTCCTCCCCTCTCCCACTCCACAACCGCCCCCTCCTTTCGTCCCCATGTCCCCACGTATAGTCACCTGCTCAAGTACCAGACACATTATTTTCTATATACACTTTAAACAGTGAACATTGTTTATAGGGAATGTATTTCAAAATGTTACATCAGCGTGTCGGAATTTCGGAATCTTTTCAAAATGTGTTTACTACGTACATCAAGGGAGGCGATTGTACAAAGGCTACAAGGGATTGGAGTACTCGAAAAGAGGCTCCAGTCCTGACGCTATTCTTGTTTACAGTTTGCTGGCTTAATAATCCAGAAGGGTTGATAGCCTCTGAAGTCCTATTTTAACTAACTAACAAAGGTTAATACTTCCCCCTTGCCCCTCTATACCTCCTTTGCCCCCCCCCCCCCCCCCTGAAGCCCCTCTCCTACCTGTCTTCATCTTTATCCTGCCATTATGGAAGCCATCATTTGTCGCTGTATTCTCTGCTGACCGTTCTCCGAGCTTTAGAATTACGCGAAAGTTCTCCGATGACTTGCACATTTGTTGTTTTCGCCACATGTGCCAAAAGTGAAAGTATCCCCCCTCCCCCCTCCTTTCTTACCCCAGCGAAGAATAGGGCTTTCCCATTAAAATTTTGACCATTTATGTCTTTAGTACAAATAATCGATGCTACGCTTTGACCATTTATGTCTTTAGTACAAATAATTATCGATGCTACCCAACCCCAGCTCTCCCCACATGTAATATATATGCAATTGGAAAAATATAACTATTATATTGTTCCATCACTCATTATTTGCTACAGTTGTGTATTTAAAGGTGTGGCCGTAAAAAAAATGAATTATCAAGCAAGAAACTCTATTCCCTTCCTTTAGTCCAAATTGTAAACATTCTCTCACACTCACTCTCTCCACTCACAGTGGCAGACACTCTCGCTCTCTCTCTCTCTCTCTCTCTCTCTCTCTCTCTCTCTCTCTCTCTCTCTCTCTCTCTCTCTCTCTCTCTCTCTCTCTCTCCCCCCTATGGTCTGTAGTGTATAGAAGCCCCCCCCCCGCCCCCGACACATTTTTTCGCGAGGGTCAAGTTAGACATTATCGCTAATTATACTCGGGAATTTGGGTCCTTTCCTCCCCCGCCTGGATTCAACGGTGACTGCTGTGGGTAATTAAGGTGTTTGTTTTATACCGTTGTGGGAATCATTATAATTAAGGTAAATCTTGGGTAATTGTGTTTATTATGCTTCACGAAGGCACTTCAGGGGATTAAAGTAGATGTTTTAAACGAAATTGCGAGAGTTTATTTTGGATTGAATAATTACGAACTTATGAACAAATGTAGATCTAGCCTGCAGTAGCCTACCAACTATTCTGAGTCAGCCTCATATGGTAGAAAGTATAGTAATATTAACTTCTAGTAGACAGACAACTTAAGTAATTTTTATGTTGCTAGCATAATCTTCTGTCGACATAGATTTATATATTTACTTATTTAGTTGTATATGAAGACCACAGTATCCCCACAATAGCCCAGGCTTTGCTAAATAGAACAGTTCTCAGCTTGATGGGCGTTAGATTGTGTATGTGGCCATCCTCTGTATACTTCAGTGTCCCTAATCAGCCCATCTCTGGCATGAGGGCGGTTGTGTGTGTAGGTGTAGAGTGTGTGGGGGTGTAGGTGTAGGGTGTGTGTGTATGCGTGGGTGGGGGGGGGGGGGTATTCGCCAAAATCGCCGCCCTAGGTGGGTGGGTGGTACCACTGACCTTGACTACCTTCGCCCCGAGTCACACCACCGCAGTTCCCGGTATCTTTTCTCGGTTACTCTGATCTAGGAGGGTCTCATTTCAAGTTATATGAGATTTGTACTCAACTTTGATCATCTATCCTCAATCTAGTTTCCGACACCCATGCAAAAATACCCCCGAACTGTTGCGAGGATACACTTGCTGATTAAAAGTGGCCAGGAAAGGACTCGGTGTGACTATGCCTTTTGCCTCTCTTTCACCTGTGTGCCCGAGTTCCGCGACCCTACTATAAAGCTTGTGGTCATAAAGTCAGTGGCGTGAACGTGACTTAACCCAAATGTTTATTATGTTAAATTAAGAACATAAGAAATCGGAAATCTGCATAAGGCTGACCGGTCCACACGAGGCAGATCCCATTCATACCCAACCCATATTCATATGACTATCTAGTTTGCTCTTTAAATGTTCTACCGTTCATGAACTAATCCACTGCACTTGCGCAATCTATTCACAATAATTACACAATGTAACTAATTATTTCCGTGACATACTGTTTGCAATATATTTTAGGATGCACTTTAAGTTGAAATTATTATTGGCTTACGGTTTTCTATGTTAGCTACTCTGAAATTAGTAAAATCATACGAGCATGACACACGAGCAACGTGTAAGGAAAACACATAATTTGCGTATAATATGTGTTTCCTACATTGTATTTGTTTCTTATTTTTGGTTGAGTGTGGGTGGTGTTCCTGGTCGACTCAACCATTTTAACCAGTAGATCTCAATTAGTGCCAACTCAATCAGGGCCAATTAAAACTTTACCTTGTTCCTCTAAAGTTCTAATTTTACTCAGCCTAACAGGAGGTTAATGGTTGAGTATTAACTGAGATCTTATTGGTATAAATGGTCTACCGGTTGAAATCTACTGGTATAATGATGTACTGGTTGAGGTCTACTGGTATAATGGTGTACTGGTTGAGATCTACTGGTATAATGATGTACTGGTTGAGATCTACTGGTTTAGTTGTCGGTCTACCGTTGTTCCCATGCCGTTGTCGGTGATCCGTGGCGAGATAGTGTGTGTGGTGGCGGCAGCGGGGGTGGGGATGGTGGCCCCCTAACAACACCACGCCGATCCACCCCCCGCGGGTTTCCGTATGCCGCGGTAACGACACTAAAATCAGCACAGTGGCCGTTGGACCCCTGTTATGTACAACCGTCGCCGTCAGTAATTGTATATTGTCTTGTGGTGCCCCCTCCGCCCCCCTCTCCTGCTAGGGTAAACAACAGTGTGTAAAGTTATCTTGAAGGTAATTACCACCTCGTCCCCCCCGGAAGACCCCTGCCGATATGCACTTGGCCTTCTAACGTTACTTTGCCAATCAGTAAATTTGCGCGGTGTATACAGGCCTACACTAATCGAACCAGACGTACTTGCAGATTTTGTTATACATAGCTTAACGGATGTACAAGTTTAGTCAATCAATATATGCTACTCAATGCCAAATAATATGCATACGATTACAGTTTAAAATATGGAGGGAATTTGCGAAGACTTTTTTGTAAGAGACCTGAATAATTAATGTTCACAGAAGTAATATAAACAATTTTGTTTAGTTTTTTTGGAGATGTGTTAAAAATATCCATGAAGGTTTTGCGAGGCTGCTAGTGTGTGTGTGTGTGCGGGAGTGAGCAAGAGGTTGTGTTCCCATGACGCATGTGTAATGAGGGCTGGGACTGTTTACCCCTCCTAGCCCCCCGCCCTATATAACCCAAGACCCCCCTAGCTACCTCCTCACTCACTCAACCACTGGGGCCTTCCCACTCCTCTCCGGTTCTTACGTAAACTCGCGGATTTTAGGGTCCTGCATTCTTATGTAAACTCGCAAAATCTCGGGTCCTACACTCGCACTTTCTCACTCGGCAGCAGGGGCTATCTCATTTGTCTCCGATTCTCGCGTGATATCGTGTCTCTGAATTCTTACTTATACTCGCAGATTCTTGAGCTTACGTTTTTACATAAACTTATACAATTATTATTTGTCTTACTTTATATAAATTCAGAACTAATGGGTCCAACTTGTAGACGCTACTCTTCCCAGTATACACAACTCTTCTGTCTCCTCATTGATTGATTGAGTAATTAGATTTGGAAAACGAGAGTTGGGTATATTAGTAATCAACTATCTTGCTGCATAATGGAACACTGAAACCGAAAAAACAAATATATATATATATATTCCGTTTTCTGTTATTGGTGATTATCGGGGACAAGATATATAAATCGGGGATCGCTCCGAATTGCGGTTACGTAGTGAGTTTCTCACGCATGCCAAATTTGACAGTGAAGCATTGTTACGCGCTTGGATAGTGGAGGGTTGACAAGCGTGGTAACACACACACACACACACATACACATTCACACACAAACACATTCAAATCAGTTAGTCGTTTTCATTGACTTACAATACGTAAATATGAACAAATCGATGGATATACCGGAAAACGGAGGGATCTGCTTTGCGATTCAAAACTGACCCAATATACTGTATTTAAGAGAGAGGAAGAAATGGTCAGAGAGAGAGAGAGAGAGAAAAGATAATCAGAGAGAGCGAAAGAGAGAAGGGGGGGGGGGGGGGGGGGGGGGGGGAGAGAGATAGTGCGAAAGAAGGGGAGGGATGGGGGGTATTCGTCAGTTTTCTTTTAGGGTATCGGTGTCCATCCTTAATTAGCAAGCAGTTCCCTTTTACAGCCACCATGGGTTACTTTGGCCTCTCTAGTGCCCCAATCCATCAACCCACACATGTATGCAAATTTTCGGCTGGGCAAAAATACCAGGGAAACGGTTAGCTCTATGTACTGTAGAGACTTTGTATACCTTGGTTTTCTATTGGCTCGGCTTCTCACTTATCTTATTAGTTCTTATTTGCTTAATCTTTTGTTTCTCTTTCTTTTCTTCTCTCATTTCTTCTCTGCTCTTCTATTATCATCTCTTCTCTTCTCCTCTCTCTCTGTTCTTCCTTTCTGTCCTCTTCTCTCCCTTATCTCTTTCTCTAGCTCCACCTCTTCTTCTCTCTCTCTGTTCTCCCTTTCTCTCCTCTTCTCTCCCTTATATCTTTCTCTTTTTCTCTTCTCTCTCTCTGTTCTTCCTTTCTGTTCTCTTCTCTCCCTTATCTCTTTCTCTAGCTCCACCTCTTCTCTCTCTCTGTTCTCCCTTTCTTTCCTCTTCTCTCCCTTATATCTTTCTCTTTTTCTAGCTCCACCTCCTCTCCTCTCCTTTCCTCTCTCTCTCTCTGTTCTTTCGTTCCTCTTCTCTAGCTCCACCTTTTCTCACACCTCGTACCTCCCCCACACACACAGACATCTAGGCGAGTCAGTATGACCATTTATTCTGGCTATCATTAGACGATGTCACACAATTGAGGAAGGATCTGTGGGGATTATAAGGGTAAAGACCGTCTCGATTAACCTTCTGACTTCCATATATCGTACCTAATCTGAATAAAGTCGTCCATAGTAGCCAGGGGAAAAAAATAAAGAAATGCGTCATCGGATCTTCTAAGGGTTAATAAAAACTCGACTTATAATCTACAAGGAAGACAATAGACATGACTATTGACTACTGTGACACTATTTCTTATTTCACCTCTATCACATTTACCAGCGACCTACTTTTAGACCAATTGAAAGTTGACTTATAACTATAGTCGGTTGTATTTCAGATGATGATAATATCAACCCTTTAGCAACTTCTTTATCGATCATTAATTAAACTTTATGAAACAAGTATACTGGTATCTCTGAATCATATTAATGCCAAGTTTTCAAAATGAACATATTTCGCTACCAAATCTGTGTAATAGCTAAGTTATTAATATGAGGATATAATAATTTACTAACAACAAACAGACTATAGTTTTCTTTAGGGATCATCATGCATTTATGTATTTCACGAGGTAGACCTATCACTACTTTTCATCCTTGTCTTTATTACTTTTGTTTTATTGTAGAAGTATAATTGGTTTAGTTTTTGGCGGGCTTGTCCTAATCAGAATATGGGTTGAGTGTCATCTACCTCCCACATACAGGTAAATACATCATAGTGTCTGTATATCATATTTGTTATCTTCTTTGTAGTTAGGCCTGGGATTGGGAAGCCCACTACCCATAGTTATATTTTGTTTGAGTCCTCTTACCGATATATCTAATGGAAAGATAGGTATATTATTTTTAGCTTCATTTTATGACCTATTAGAAAATATTTGAAGACAGCTCACGATTTTGTTGACAAGAAATTACTGTTGTTGATGCACCTCATTATAATAGTCCAATTTTTTTAAGAGATTATGACTCCATGTTTATAAACTGCTGGTTGTGCAGAAATTATTTGTTCAGACTTAATTTGTTTAGTTTCTGTAGTAAAAAGTGTCTTAATTCAATATCTCCTTTATGTAGAGATTCATTCATACAAATTTATGATTTATGAACTGGGTGACATGTGTGGGTTACCTCCTGTATACCTGTAAGTTCATTATCTAATCAAAATATTCTTATTCTTCAGCATTTGACCATCAATAGTGATTTTATTGGTACCACAGTAGATATATTTTAGCAAGTTATACTGTAATCTTATGGTGTACAGTTAGTGCCTGTCGGAAGTGTCTCCCCGTGTGTCTGTAGTTCCTCGTTCCCATGAAGTGTACAAACCAAACATCTGTACAGCCAAAAGTCATAGTCCTTCCCACATTTGTTCTGAGTCAAGTCAAAACCAAGGCTTAACCGTTTCAGAGTGACGCCCTTCTTCCTGTATTTAGGCTATCACTAAATGGTATTATTTCAGTTTAGGAAGGACCTCTAACAATCAAATGAGGTACAAACTATCTTAACCCACTAACTACCACAGATCCTTCCTAAGCTGAGTAAAATCATATGATATTAGTCAATATAAAATGAAGAAAGACATCATGATATACTTAAAGGGTTAAAGACCGTCAAGCCTTCTTTCCTGACCCCCACTATAGTAATTCAGTTCTTCAGGAGTTTAAGCTTTCAACATTCCTAGCTTTGACTTAACTCGGAGCAAAGATATTTTGGAACTTGGCTTTTGGCTGTAGCCTACACCCAGATTCAGAAGTTCAATGACAATCTTGATGAGAAATTGTGTATATTCCAAAACGAAACACATTAATTTGCATTTAGTAGGAGTTAAAATAAAGGGCACCAGTAAAGAGTGACCAAAAACATTTAGGAACTGTCGAGTGTTTCATCTCCATAGTACAATCGGCCTAATAAGTGATGTCTCGGCACCAAGTATATTTTGATCCATAATTGGTTTCAGCAATATCTAAACTTAATTTATTCATTTCGAGGGGGATATAAAACCTATTCCTACACTCACCCACCCTATTCAACATCTGGCAGACATTCTTATAGAACAGAGCAAGCCAAACGTAAGGACAGCTGAGACATGACTTATTAGCGAGACCGTACATAGTTCCTCATCCAGGTTGTCGATTAACTATTGAATTTAACTGTACCTAACCAGTTGCTGGATGGTTCCTCTGATGCACCCAAGTCATCTTACCTCAGGATCAAACTTTAGTACAAATGACTGAACAGTTTCACATTAGGGATGCCCAGCCCAACCTCAAATACAGCTAGAGGTTCAGTGAAGAGCTTATATGAAGTAAACACCAATTTTAGTATTTGAAGTTTTTCTGTAGTATCTGGCATATACAGTACAGTAGTAAAACATCTCATTTGGGTGAGTTTGTGTACTGCCAATTCCACATACCTCAAAAAGATTATATGAGTGAGGACCTTAGTAATGCAGTGTCCTAAACGCCACCTCGGTCGTGACATTTTTTGACCAAAAATTGTACACATTTTTCTTGAAGGGAGGTCTATCTATCTATTGCCTGACGCCGTGATCCCCGAAGGGGTGGCCACGAACGAACCGCCCCCATGCACCTCTGTCCCCAGTCAGTCCAACGTCCATGCTTCGCTTCCGTAAGTCAGTGTCGGGATTACCACACTCTCATGCAAGGACTTCTTCACTTCCATACTGACCACCCTATTTCTTGTTACTGCTTTCAGAGTTCCTACAACCCTCTTCCCCTGTTGTACCCTCTCCCGCACTTCTTCATCCATAGTCCCATCTTTACTCAACACACTGCCCATATACTTAAAAGAGTTGACGATCTCCATAGCCTGACCGTTCAGCTTCACCTCACACTGTGACTTCACCCCTTTCGAAGACCATAACCTTGCTCTTCCCCGCATTTACCTTCAAATTCCGTTTTTCGCACACTGTTCCAAACTCATTTACCAGACCCTGCAACTCCCATTCATTATCACTCATCAGAACTGTATCATCCGCAAACAGCAGTATAGGTAGCTTCCACTCAATTCCCTCCCTTTTCAGCGATACACCAACATCCACTGCTCTTGATAGTATTTCTTTCATGACTCCATCCATATATACAGTAAACAACCACGGGAGGTCTTGGGGGTATTTTCTTATAGCTTGACAAAGGAATAGACATATACCTTCATCAAGCTTTAAAAAATACCCCTAAATCCCCCCTTTTAGATAAATGTGTACATTTTTCGGTAAAAAAAAAAAAAAAAAAAATCACGGCCGAGGTAAGGTCTTTGCATTACTAAGATCCTCAAATTATATATACTATAATTTAATTTGTTCACCAGTGCTAAGTTATTTTTTCTTACCACTCTTGAGGGTGAGTTAGGCTGAGGCAACCCACTGAGTACAAATCATGAAACTTAGGGCCAGTCAATGAGTCATTCTCCACCCACCATATGTAGGGTCTGTGCCAAAATAACTAGAGCAGTGATGGAATTTTATCTTGGAAAAGTATTTCTAACCAAACAATGTTGTCCAAGTGTATTTCTTATGATGGTTGTGGAGCTTATAACTAGTACATTCCAAGAACCTAACCCGGTGACAGGACTGAATATTGTGTTGAATCTAACCAAGGAATGTAGTTTGTTGAGAAAATACTGTAGGCTACTATACATTACTTTGTGGTAAACTTTTATCATTCTTTTATACATTTGTATACTTTACAAATAAGTTCTATATAATACTGTATAGACATACATGTAAAGGTGTAAAAATAGCTTGTGTAATGGAAAAATGGTTTTTATTAAGAAAAGGTAGAATACATAATTTATAAAAATATTACAATACTGTATTTGTTGGTGAATATTCGTAGTCTTACTTTATTGAATGAATAGTACATACTGTTGCCTAGACCTAACATAATACTTCAATGAAATTCTGAATGATTTCTTGCAACACTTTAAAATCTTTAACTAATAGCAAAGATGAATAAGGAATATTATGTAACTTACCATTATATTACCGGTATGTATGTTTGCAGCTCATAGATTGGCAGTAGAATATATACATTTTAATTTAAAGTCAAATGTAATAAAAACTAACTTTATAATATTGTACAGTATAGCCAACTGCTACTATAGCCTATCACTTTCGACATCATTTAAATATTTAATAATCATTCCTAAGTTAATAATAACTTGAGGAGAGATGGCCTGTATTAGCTTTGAATAAGCTTCATTGAGAGCTTTAATTTATATTAAGAATATTTTAAAATGTTATTGTATTTCCTGGACATGGAAGATGGTTTAAGTTAACAATTTAAGCGTATCTTAACAAAATTATAATGCTGCTTGCCAATATTTGCTACTAGTTAATTATTATTTAAATGTAATAATGTTGCATATGATTTATTTGCTATGGTCAACTATTTCCTAACTGCCGACTGAGCCACACACTCTCAAGACATTGACAATGGGTGATATAAATTATATATAATATCTGTGTCCGAGTGTTTGTGGCCTAGTGAGACAGTGTATAATACAACAATTTTCTTATAAATATGCCTTATGATTTGGTAAATTTAGTTTAAACCTCACCTAAGTATGTGAATAATCAAAGAATAAGACACTGCAAAGATGTCCCAATTAATGACTTGCGAGTTTTGTTCTATAAGGAAGTTGGAGCCGTAGACAACGATATTTAACAGAATTTACAGATAAAATACATAAAACCCAATTCAATATGCCATTATATCTATCAGAAATGTACATTATTATTGCATTACTGTTTAATATCGATGTTCACGGATCCAACTTCCTTACAGCTTGTAACTCGCAAGTGGTCAATTACATATTTGAAATACTATCTATGGTGTTTATGCTATGTCTTGAGCACAATCATTCTAATAGACAAAACACAACAGTGCTTATGGATAAATGTAATATTTCACCTAAGACTGTCTCTCACTAGAAGCTATGTCACACACCTCACAAATTCAAATTCAATAGAACCATGTGTGCTATTCAGTCGCGGTCATTAACCCTTTGAGTACCAGCGACGTGTTATATTTAATTTTAGCTATACTGTACTTAGACAATATTATGCAGCTTAGGAAGGATCTGTGGTAGTTAAAGAGGCAGGCTGAGATAGTTTGAAGCCATATTTATTGCTAGAGTTCCTTCCTAAGCTGAAAATAATCGCCTAGTAGTTGCCAGAATATGATGAAAAGGACGTCTCTGGTATTGAACGGGATAATACTGGAACATACCTATTCGACAAAGGGGCACAGGGCCCTGGGTGGGGCTTTGGTTTCCCGGGCATTTCCGCGCCCTCCTCAGCTCCCCGTCATGGAGTGGCTTCGGTCACCCAGGCTTTATTGTGGTCAGCAGGAAGGGTTCTGTGGGGGCACTCGGTTATGACCTTGGCCTTGCTCGGGGCCTTGGGGCTGTTCGGCCAGGCAGCTTGGGGAACAACAACAACATACCTATTCGAAGCTGTCTCGGGCTGAACTGAATCTCCTTATTAATTCTTTACCTGATATTTGCATTTGTGAGGTTTGTTTTATCAGTTTGAGGCTTCAACATGTATCTGAATTTATGACCCCTGATGTACAATTGCAACTTCCAAAATCCACGACCTAATTGACTAACCACTGCATCGATTCATGCAGCACACATACGGTACATAGTGTGTAACATAGCATTTGGTGCGAGACGGCCTTAACCCCTTCAGCACCATGGCGTAATGTTGATCCTTTTCTGGCTAAAATTAGACGATGTTTATGCAGTTTAAGAATGTTCTGTGCTATTCAGATGGTTTATTATGTTACCTCCACCAACCAACTTTACTCCTAAACTCAATTAATGAAATCAACAAATACATGTGACAGTCCAGGGATTCGAACCTAGGATGCTCATACCGAAATTCAGTGCATTTATCCATTGCACTACGAAGATAGTTAAATTAATTATCAGATATTAATTACCCCTTTGAGTCCTAGAAGTAGATTATAAGCTAAAGAAAATCGTCAAATGGCCACTAGAATATGATGAAAATTACGTGATGGTGGTGAAGGGGTTAACAGTATGATTATGATTATGGAATATTTGTTCATTGTACTGTATGGTATTACCAGTATTCTCTTGGAAGACTGTATGAGCATTCCAGTAACAGCCTCTTCATATTCTTGGAGTATTTGTATGTTCATCAATCTTCATAATCTTGGAGTTTTTGTATGTTCATCAATAGTGTATATATTCTCAGGATCACTGGTCTGTCTCCTCGAGTACAAAACCTGTAAGTAGAAATGAAAATGACATCTTACACGGTACTAAAACTGCTGACGGAAGTGGTGAATGTGAGTCATAGCCATTGTCTCATACATAGCTTTTGTATTATAATATCAATGCCAAGTATTGTCTTTTTAATAGTTTATATACATTCAACATGTACTGATCATTGATAAGACTTCAGTTACAGCCTTTCTTAACTATAGTAATAATGCTATGTAAAGGAAAAATATATAGCACGAGACTGCATTTTGTAGAACCTAATCCAATGAGACAAGTGACTGAATGTCCACTTGTCTTGAACCATAGCACTCTACCTGGTGCCAATAGTCCTCGCCACATACCTAACCTAACCCAACCCTACAGAAAACACTATAGTCACTTCTAATTAACATGGCAGTTCATAACATTGTTCTCATTGTAAGTCACTCATGTTTTGGATGTACAAAAGTGCTTCATTATTCAGTACTGTATCTATGGCCATATAAGAGTACAGTACTGTATTTTATAATTTAGAAAACATTAATTTCGTCCGGCCATATAAAATAACTTCATTATTCAGTTTTTCAATTCCATTCTATGCCCACCACCATAATTTGTATCGATTAAAAACATCATTGGAGAAGGGGGACTTTGACACTTCTTAAGGTCACTAACAGTTAGTGACGAAACTATCTGCAAAATGTCAAAGTGCTCCTTCTCAAATGGTGTATATATTAATTTGACGAACTTTTCAGAGTTAATTTTACTATAATTTTCATTCACACACCTACTTTAGGAAAGGTGATATGCTGCCAAGTTACTCAGAACGGATTATAGTGCTGGACACAACCACTCTCACATGCCGACCAGTATTCCTCCTGATCCTGGGAGTGGCGGTGTGGTTCCCCCGGGTGACAGTGGTGATAATATTGTAGTGTTTTGGTAGCCCGGGGTCCCATCGCCCTCCCTCACCCACATATACACATACACAACCATTATATACATAGTACTGTTCTCAAGTTTTTTATTTATGTAGAATTTTTCAATGTTCGAAGCCAAACTCTAATTGTTGCTCCCACTGTAATGTCATATACAATTATAATGATTAATAGGTAGTAGCACTGTGTTTATTACTCCTAATATAAAGCTAGCAGATGTAAGTTATATTTTCTCAATTAACCCCTTATTGGCGGCACTCGACTTAAGTCGTGCACCAATTTGCAGCAAGTTAGGAGCATTATTAAGGCTTTAAAGGGTTAAAATAGAGTGCAAATGGCCGGGAGCACAGCGGGCCAGACAGCCGACTCCCAGGGCTTACCGCCGCCCATTAACTAATGTTCCCTGTGTTCTCGAGAGGCTGGCAGTGTAGCCAGTAGTGAGCATAGCTGGGAAAAATATACCGATATATGCTAAACTCCCATGTTCGTGGAATCACTGCAAGCGAACCACGAGTGCTACATAGCTCGTTCTGGTCTCAATTTGAAGCTTTTAGTGCTTAGTTTTTTGTTAAATAATTTTTGTTTCATGCAGATGCTTGATTTATCATGCAGGAGGGCCTGAATATGCCCAAATGAGCCCAAAACACCCCGCTAGACAAGGGTAAAGGGGAGATGGGCTTATTTATTTGCTATTTTATGTATCTTCCTCCCTAGACCTTCAGCAAACTTAAAAACAAAAAAAATCCATTAGATCTCCCTTTTAGATAAATTTGTAAATTTTTCGGTAGAAAAATTTCCCCGCCAAATTTACAGGCTCACTATCGTTCGCCAGGAAAAAAAATTGACACCTAAATAGCTTGAAAGGTCTTCATATTGACAAAGAAATGAGGCAAAAGATCTTAAAATCTGAAAACTAATGGGGCTAAACATGAAAGAGAAAGGGATCTAGAAAAACTACCTATCTCCCCTTAAAATATCTTAAAAGAGTAGACAAGCCAATTTGTACAAGGTGGTCCAGTTAGTATGCAAAATTGACGAAAATGCTACCCACAACATAGAAGAAGAGTTGTATTATACTTTTTGCCTAAATGTATGATAGTCAAGATACACTTCCATGCTAATTTATTGATCTTACTCTACTCATCATATTGTTTTTTTTTTTATTATCAATTTTGCATTCTAATTGGCTAGTACATGTAGAGTATACCATAAAAAAAAATATAATTGAATTTTGAAAGAATGCCAACTAAAAATATATATATATATAAAATTTTATTAATTTCAAATCAGAGGCTATTCCTAAATAAAAAATATATTGTTAGAGATAAAATAATATCAAAGACAGGAGCGCCACCATTGTGGACGCTGACCGAAACCGCACTCGGTCAAATTCATATACTGTATGTATGTACTGTATGTATGTACTGTATGTATATACTGTATGTATGTACTGTATGTATGTACTGTACAGTATTGGATTAAAAGATTACAAGTGAACTTTCTAAAGGTACAAAACTAAACTTGTCAAACTATAATTTGTATAAAAGGTTACAGGTGAAATTACAAACAATAGAAATATAAACTTGCCATACTCAGATTGGTTTTAAAAGTTACAGGTCAAATTATAAAAGCTGATAAAAATAAATTCCTTATACAGTACTACCATTGTATAAAAAGAAGAAAAAGTAAACTCACCAAACTATTACAGCCAAGGATCTGCCTAACCAACATACAGGTACGGTAAGTGTTGTGGTGCGATCAACAACCTCCCCAGGTAAGCCGCGCCACGTGGTCCGTCTTGCGTTTGGTGGGTTTAACGAAGCCCAGGAACTGCATCTCCGACACCGCCTGCACAAACCTCGCTCTGACACCAAGTTAAGGAAATTCACAGCTATTATGGATGGATTATCAATGAAGTCACAGCTCAGTAATCAAGACAGGGACTAGGTAATTTCTTGACCGATTAGTATGAAAAGTGTATACTGTGTCCAGATTCCAGACTAATCCTGGCATTGTAAGCTCCTCCAGAGTGGAATCAGGAAAATAAACGCTGTGATCCCAAGGTGTTGAGATATATTTTGCTAAAGCGTTATTTCCACAGAGCGATTTTAATAAGTTATTTTGCTTTTATATTGTGTCGTCCCTGTTTTGGTTTGTTTATTTTGCAAGTTTAAATTATAATTTATGAGGGTCAAATGGTAAATTAATTTGATTAATTGGACAACTTAACTGAAATGCATCCCAAATACAGCAAACATAACTACTGTATAATACAAGAACAAACACTAAATTGGAATAACTTCCTACAAACACTTGATCACAAAACAAACTCTACAAAACACTAAACAGCATCACACTTTGCAACAGCAACACAACACAATCACATGCTGCAATCACAACAGACTACTCCTTCATGTAAACAACAAGCAAACTCTTATTTCACTTCTCTCATGTCAGCCACCTAAAACCCCATAAAGACGACCGACGTGTCATCCAACATAAGAGACAATTCCCCACAGACCCTGACTATGCACCCTTCACCAACTACCAGACAAAGCACATCATCAACAATCTCAAGCACTCACCCGCCTGTGGTCTAGACAACATGAGCAACATACACCTCAGACCACAAGGCATACAAGCACTCACTAACATATTAAACTACAGTTATTCACACAACACAATACCAGACATCTGGAAGCATGATATCATCACATTCCCCAAACCCAACAAAGACTCCACGCTACCCTCCTCACACTGCCCTAACACACTCCTTTGCACACCCTCCAAAGTCATAGAACGCCTTGTACTGCAACTGATTACACAAGCCCTACCCCTAGCTCCAACACAACATGGCTTCAGGCCACTGCACTCCACAAACACTATTCTTACAGACCTTACACAAAGAGCTTTTGACATCAACTCAGCCAGACCACCACACAGATCACTACTTGCCACACTCAACATTAGTAAAGCCTTCGATGCCATCCCCCGCCACAACCCAAAAAACATGCACAAGAACACAAAAAGGTGGCTGGCCAACTTCCTAGCAGGCAGATGTGCACACATATCTTTTGCTGGTCAGTCATCTAGCATCAGAAATTTCCCAAACGGAGTCCCGCAAGGATCCGTCCTATCGCCCGCACTCTTCAATCTGTAAATGCATGATATAAATACACCCAATACACCCCAAATAAATATAGCCTCCTACGCAGACGACATAACACTCACATGCACACACCAAGACCTAGACACAGCAACACGTCTCCTTCAACCCTATCTCAACACATTACATGACTGGTGCACTACAAACAGACTCAATTTAGCCCCAGCCAAATCCACAGCAACCCTCCTCACAAACTGGACAGAACACAAATACATCCCGCAACTCACCATACACAACACATCCCTAACACACACACACACACAGTCACCCAAAATCCTAGGAGTAACACATGATTCTCTAATGACATTCAAACAGCACACCACAAACATGAAAAAGAAACTGACACATAGACTTAACGCCCTCAGGTCACTTGCCCACACAAAATTTGGACACAACAAAGAAACCACCACCACAGTTTACAAACAATACATAAGATCAGTGATGGAATACGCAAGCCCGGCCTGGTCTTCTAACGTAGCTGAAGCACATCATAAGACCTTACAGACTATTCAAAATACAGCCCTAAAAATAATCACAGGCTGCACAGCTACTACACCTACAGATCACCTACATCAAGAAACCAAAGTCCTCAAAGTCAAAGACCATCTGGACATGAGAGGCACTCAATTCCTGGCAGCACCCTCCACGAACCAACACCACCCACTACACTACATGGCAACACACCTACAGACACCAAGAAATAATCAAAACAACAACCAGCATACGCTATCACACACAAATACAGCTCGGTCCCGCATAGCGCGAGATATTGGTCGATACAGTGCATCGCACTATGTGAGCAACATATCTTATGGGAAAAAACGTAATTGGTCGATCAGTCCTCCATATAGCAAACATATCTTTCCTGACCAGCATCCCTCCATGCCCAAGCTGCTCAAACACCAGTGATGCCACGAGTCATCCGAAATTTATCGCACTGTAAATTTTTTGGCCGCACTAATAGAAAACTCCCCGGATTTAACCCATATTGCCACCCGACTCGCAATAAAAAATCTTAGTTGATAATTTTGTGTTTAATATTTTCATTTCTCGCACTGTTTGAACTCACTCTATATGGGACAGAGTTGTACTATCTTCTCTCCCTCCCTGCCCACCCCAAACCAGATTCCAGAAGCACATCCATTCTCATATATCTCGCCGTTCCATCCACTCACTCATAGACAACACGCAGCTGCATGCACAACCTCCCGAAATCCATCCTTCTGAATCCTCCCTCCCTCGCGAGGACAGAGTCCACCTGGCCAGGCTGAGATGCGGACACCATCCAGCTCTCCTGAGCTATCAGAAGAGACTGGATGACTCCGTTGTCGACGCCTGCCCGGGATGTAACACAGCACCCCATACCATTAAACACATCATAGAAGACTGCATTTCACACAACCACTTACGCCAACAACACAATCTACACTCAATGAGAGCTCTGTGGGAAAGCCCGATCGTGGCCATGGCCTTTCTCAGGGACTCGGGGCTGTTCGGCCAGGCAGCTTAGGGAACAAGAACAACAAGAACAACAACAACAACACAATCTATACTCCTTGAAAGCTCTGTGGGAAAGCCCAACCGTGGCCATGGCCTTTCTTATGGACTCGGGGCTCTTCGGCCAGGCAGCTTAGGGAACAACAACAACAACAACTAGAGTCTCGGCGGGTGCCCAACCCGCCAAAGGCGGCTTTCTAGGGCCTTTCCTAGCTGATGCTGAGAGGATTGGGTTCTAGTCATGTGGTGATGGGCTGGTCTATCAGAGTGAGAACTGAGCGATCTCTGCCATACCCATAGCTTACTCTGACTGTTCCTTTTACTTATATATTTTCTAGATCTCTTCCGTGGATTGACCTCCCAATTTACCAAGATTGGAAGTCAAAGCGTCACATTTTTCCTTTGCCCCTCAACTTTCTCTTCATAATTGCTGAGGGGCACAGGGCCCTGGGTGGGGCTTTGGTTTCCCGGGCGTTTCCGCGCCCTCCTCAGCTCCCCGCATTGGAGTGGCTTCGGTCACCCAGGCTTTATTGTGGTCGGCGGGGAGGGTTCTGTGGGGGCGCTCGGTTATGGCCTTGGCTTTGCTCGGGGCCTTGGGGCTGTTCGGCCAGGCAGCTTGGGGAACAACAACAACAACTAGAGTCTAGTCCTTATGATGAGTCTAGAAATCCCAACCATCAACCTCTCCTAACTCCAAAAGGACCTGAGCAATTTAGTTGATACTTTTATCACTTGGGAAGATTCAAACAGTAAATAGGTGTGGAAATTTACAGCCTGTTTGCTCCAGCCTTCTCTGAGTTACTAAAGGCTAGGGGTCACCATTCCTAGGCTCATCATAATGAATACAAAATAGAACAAGAAAAGTATACATGAAGTTGCTGAAAAAAGATTGCATCTGCCTTCAATGTTACAAATCCCCTGTAATAAAAAGGATACTGTAGTTTGTCATCCACGGCCTGGGTCATGTTGTCGTCATCGTTGACTCCGTTAACCACGGACACAAAGGCCTGCAGCCAGTCGAACAGGTTGACCATCCTGCCACACTCCAGGTGCAGCTTGTACGCCACACTCAGGTCCGGCATTGATGACACCAGGCTTGACGGCTCCTCCAACTGGCAACAATCACACTGGAAAAATAATAATAATAATAAACACGTAACAGAACTATATATATAAGTCTCCACCTAACAATAATCACTGAAAATAATCCTCCAGTTGACAATCATCACACTAACATAAAACCAATAAAATCCTTCAACTGACAACGATCACACTGAAAATAAGGTAAACCAAAGTACAGCCGGCTGCCGACCATGGGGAGCACTCCTGGGAGCCAAACCCCGAAAGGAGTTGAAATAGGCGGCTTTCTAGGGCCTTTCCTAGCTGATGCTGAGAGGATTGGGTTCTAGTCATGTGGTGATGGGCTGGTCTATCAGAGTGTGAGCTGAGCGATCTCTGCCATACCCATTGCTTACTCTGACTGTTCCTTTTACTTATATAGCTTCTAGATCTCAAGTGACGGCGTCCTTTCCGTGGATTGACCTCCCTACTGCCAACCTAGAAGTTGGCAGATTAGGAGCCAAAGCGTCAGATTTTTCCCTTGCCCCTCAACTTTCCCTTCATAATTGATGAGGGACACAGGGCCTTGGGTGGGGCTTTGGTTTCCCGGGCGTTTCCGCACCCTCCTCAGCTCCCTGCTTTGGAGTGGCTTCGGTTACCCAGCCTTTGTTAGTGGTAAGCAGGGAGGGTTTTGTGGGCGCGCTCGTTTATGGCCTTGGCCTTGCTAAAAAACTTGGGGCTGTTCGGCCAGGCAGCCTAGGGAACAACAACCACAGTATAATGCTCATTATTTCCCCCAGTGAGGACAGAGAAAGGCTTGCTGCCAGTGTTCAAGTTGACCATCCTGTCACAGTCACACTCCAGGTGCAGCTTGTATACCACACTAAAAACTTGACAGATCTTCTTGCTGGTAACAATCACACTGAAAAAATATATATATATATATAAAATATATAAATTAATAAAGAATAAATAAATAAATAAAAAATAAACTTATTACCAGGCAGCTTGGGGAACGACGACGACAACAACAACAACAACAACCATCTATGAAGGCACTATAGCACTGGAGTATTTATTCCTCCCAGGGATCTCATCGGATGTCCAACTGGATACTTGGTATTGTAACCCAGAAGGTACAGGGCATTATGTCTTGACTAAACTATACTGTAGTCTATTCATTATGACAAGTCTACAAATCCCGACCATTAACCTCTAAACTACTTAAAAATAAAGACTGGGAAGTCAAGCTGCAGTTTCTACTATTTGGAAAGAGTCACTCAGTAATTAGGTGTGGAAATTTACCCATTGCTCCAGTTCTCCTTAAGTTACAAGAGGGTAGAGGTTACAATTTTTAGATTTGTGATAATGAATAGAGTCAAATAGACCACTGCATAAGGGTAAGGAAGGTTGTCCCCTGGATATAGCAGACACAAATTTTAATACATAACTAAAACCATAACTAACCATAACTAAGTAATATTCGAGGATGCTGTGACGACAGCATAGCTACTCTCTCCAAATTATATGACGTGTATAAATAAGGTGTCACCATCTAAGTGCAGCAAAAATGAAGCAACCAATCCCTCAAAGCTACATTTCATAATCTCAGTGAATCAAAAGAATTACGGGCTACTGAACAGCCAATTTTTTATAATCGTAGTTTAACCAGACCACTGAGCTACAACACGCAACTCTTATAGGGCTGGCCACTGAACATCCTATAGTCCCGAGGTTGATGAGAGAAGAAATTAATATAAATATTTAAGCATCAAGTATGTGGTGGCGAATACCAAAATGGGATTTGACTTTGCAAGTACAGTATAAATAATCTAATTTATATACTTCACTCCCAACACCAAACACCTCCCAATGAAATTAATGAAAGCATATGTAAGAAGAATGAGAGGCAGGCAGGGAATGATGATGATGTAGTTTATAACACCCAACACTCCCTTGATTGGCAGGGCTAAGGCGTGCCCTTGTTAGAGGGACTAATTGGACATTAACCACGAATCGCTAGACGGAGCTACCCAAATTCTTGCCGTCTACCAATGGCACTGCGTGGGATCGAACAGCACACCCTTCGATCAGCAGCCAAATGTGCTACACACCATGCCATGCGAAATGTGGAATTAAGCTGTGCCCAAGAAATATGGTTGAGGGGGAAAAAATCATATAACTGCAAGATGGGTTAGAGGAAAAAGAGATTGATTCAAGTTTTTATGGAATGGTAAAGAGTTTGGCAATGGGGGTATAGGTAAAAAAGAAAAAAAGAAAGGAAAAGTGGGGATTCGGCCTGAGTATATAGAATAGAATAGAATAGAATAGAATAGAATAGAATAGAATAGAATAGAATAGGTATAGGTATCCTGATGGTATAAAATTCTGATGGAAGTGAACAGGCTTGGCTCTCTCAGTACGATGCCTTTTTTCTCTTATTTATTTTAGCTATATTGAGACAAGGAATTGTGAAAAATAATTTGTACCGGTACCCCTGCGATTTTTCATGTTAGTCGGAATAAAATCAAATTGACCCCATCAAATTCAAGGGGTTAATAGAATGACACCGAAAATACAGCTAGACAATAAATAAGGAACCTCTTAAATGTAAAGTATATCCCGCACAATCTGGTTGAAGAGGGGCGATAAAGTAAATTAATATTTTTGTGTCATGCCCCAGCCAGGGTTCAAACCCAGGCCAGTAGTGCAGCACTCCAGCACCTAAACCACTAGACCACCGAGGAGCTTGATACAATTAGCATCAGCATCAACAAATACAAAATGACTGGCATAGGAGGGGATCTGAACGGCAATGTGGAAATGACTGGCATAGGAGGGGATCTGAACGGCAATGTGGAAATGACTGGCATAGGAGGGGATCTGAATGGCAATGTGGAAATGGATGGGTTTGAGAAAGTGTGATGGTGGCTTATGGTGGCTATGGTTTGAAAGCTCTTGGGTTGCCTAGGAGTCTCATGGCATCAGTATTGTATGTAACTATGTATATACCCAGGCACATAGCCCATAGCAGGGGGTGGCCGACTCGAGACAGAGCTCGAACTAAAACAACATTCAAAAGTTCCAATTCTTAGGGTCCGGGACCACTTTCGCATTCCCTCGCCCCTTTCTCTGTTAGTTAGAAACGTGAAAGCAATTAATATTGTTGACAAGCTCGCTATCGCTCGCCAGGAAAAAACTGACACCTAAATTGCACAAAAGGTTGGGTTGGAATCCTGGGAGAATCACATGCTTTCATTAATTTCATTTGGGGTGTTATTGGTGCTGAAAACGATGTGAAAAATATTGACAAAGAAATGGGGCCTTAACCCGCTGAGCCCCAGCTAGTTATTAATAAATGTACCACCAGGGCCCAGCAGGTTTTCAATTTTTTTTTTCCTCAGAAACAATAGCGAATGGATTAGGAATGAAGGAAAAACCACGAAAAAACGATCAAAAAGCTCAAAAAATGGTCCTACAGAGCCCCCGAAAACGGATTTTACAAGAGTAAAAAATTTAAGGCAATTTCCCCCAAAAAAACATGTTTTATCGCGCTCACGCGCACGCGGTTGGACTTTGAGAGTTTTCAACTATCAGCAAGGTTGTGTGGGATACTTACACAGTTCCCATACAAATCTGAGCCCTCTAGGTGCCATAGGACCGACGCAACTGTTGCGTCGCTGGGTTCTGGTGATCGAACATTGCCGACGCAACACGTGCGATGCTGGGATCCAGCGGGTTAAGGGGAGGTATTTAGTTTGTTCCCTACGTTTTCATAAAGCTTAAAATTACACCCCCCAGACCCCCTTTCAAGACAAATTTGTAAATTTTTCGGTAGAAAATGTCCCGGCCGGAGGCCGATTGCTCTTAAATTACAGGCTCGCTATCGCTCGCCAGGAAAAAATCGACACCTTAACCCTCCAGACCCAGAAGGGCTCTTGAACGCCCATAAAAAACACACCCGAGCTACCCGGAAGGGCTCTTAAACACCCATGAGCTCAAAGCCTTTAAGCTTGGTGTGCGAGGCGTACGTCCGACGCATGTAAACAACAGCCGGCTGGACCGACGCCCCGCATCTTCGGCCACAAGAAGGAGTGCGTCGCTTGTTCGTGTGTGCCTTTTTTTTTTTTTTTTTTTTGTCTATGTGATTGAGGGAGGCAAAAGGCATAACTGCCTATAGCGAGTGCCTCCCCCATAGTTGAAAGAGTGACAGGGCCAAAATCAAGGGACGTTCGAGCCAAAATGCCTGGACACACGGAGTTTGAAGCAATTTAAGTCATAGGAAGAGGGAAAGACTGATTCTGGGAGAGAGTTCCAGAGCTCAGATGTTGAGTAGAAGAAAGTTTGAGAGTAACATTTCACTCTTGGGTTGGAGAGTTGCACAGAGTAGGGGTGGGATTGAGTTGCAAGACGGGTACCACGTGCCCTACGTAAAGGAGGTGGTATGCACTGGGATAGCTCTGAGGAACACTGATTATTATAGTAGCGATAGAATAGCGAGAGAGATGCAACATTGCGGCGGAGAGAGAGAGATTGCAGAGAGTTGGTGAGTGGACGGGAGTTAATGATACGAAAGGCCTTCCTTTCAACTTTGTCTAGGAGAGCGGTGTGAGAGGAACCTCCCCACACATGTGAACAATACTCAATACAAGGGCGCACTATGCCCCTGTACAGAGCAAGAAGCTGTGCAGGGGAAAAGAACCCCCTAAGGCGGTTGAGCACACCCAGCTTCTGGGAGGCTGCCTTAGCAAGACTGGTAATATGGTCCTTCCAAATGAGAGCAGAAGAAAAAGAGACACCAAGAATATTGAGAGAAGATGAAGGGTTGATTTTTGTATTGTTGAAGAATAAGGGATAGTCCGCTGGGAGATCCTGACGGGTAGATAGATGGAGAAATTGGGTTTTGGAAGCATTAAAGTTAACAAGGTTTTCTCTGCCCCAATTGGAAATAGTATTTAGATCAGAATTTAAGAGTTCTATGGCTTCATTACGTTTGTCGTTGAGGGATTGCTGGCTGGGGCGTTCTGAAAAACTAATGGAGTAGTGTAAGGTTGAGTCGTCTGCGTATGAATGGATGGGAATTAAGGTACAGTTAAGGAGATCATTTATAAAAATTAGAAAGAGAATAGGAGATAGGACAGAGCCCTGAGGAACACCGGAGTTTATAGGGTGAGGAAGTGAACCTGTATGTTATTGTTAAGTATCGAAAAGTAGTGTAAAGTGGCTGTTTTTGCCATAAAGTTATCTCTAATGAAATCATCATCACAACTGAACCAGTTGTTGTTGTTGTTCCCCAGGCTGTCTGGCCGAACAGCCCCAAGGTCTCGAGCAAGGCCAAGGCCATAAACGAGCACCCCCACAAAATCCTCCCTGCTTACCACTAACAAAGCCCGGGTGACCGAAGCCACTCCAAGGCAGGGAGCTGAGGAGGGTGCGGAAATGCCCGGGAAACCAAAGCCCCACCCAAGGCCCTGTGCTCCTCAGCAATTATGAAGGGAAAGTTGAGGGGTAAGGGAAAAATGTGACGCTTTGGCTCCCAATCTGCCAACTTCTAGGTTGGCAGTAGGAGGTCAATCCACGGAAAAGACGCCGCCACTTGAGATCTAGAAGATATAGAAGTAAAAGGAACAGTCAGAGAAGCTATGGGTATGGCAGAGATCGCTCAGTTCTCACTCGGATAGACCAGCCCATCACCACATGACTAGAACCCAATCCTCTCAGCATCAGCTAGGAAAGGCCCTAGAAAGCCGCCTTTGGCGGGGGGATAGCTCCCCTATTTCAACTCCTTTCGGGGTTGGGCACCCGCCCAAGCTGAACCAGTTGACTTAGAGAGCTCTACTTAACGCCATTCTACAGGTACGAAACACATCTACGCTTGGGGATGCGCGGGAATGCGGAAGCAAGCCAAATAACAAAGATGCGGTAGCCTAGGCGTAGACGTTTTTCGGCCAAAACCCCCGGATTTCGGGGAATATATATATAATACATAGTCGGGGCTGGAGGGTTAATGGCACGAAAGGTCTTAAAATTGACAGAAATGGGGTGAAATGTCTTAAAATGTCTAAACTACTAGGGCGAACGTCTTAAAATCTCAAAAGCAATGGGGCTAAACATGAGGGAGAAAGGAGTCCAGAAAAAAATCCCTCAAGTAGAAATCTCCCCTTAAAGGTCTCAGAATCGCCAAACTAACGGGGCGAACGTCTTAAAATCCCATAACTAGTGGGGATAAACATGAGGGAGAAAGGGGTCCAGAAAAAGCAACTACCTCCCCCTTAAGTACTGGAGAGAGGGAACTATCATATACCACTGTACTGTACCCGTCAGTAATGGTGAGAGGCAGGGTGTCAAACCGGAGCAATTTTGTTTGAAGATTTGAAGGAATACAAGACAATAGACCTGAAATAGCCTTACTTTGACCATACGATTTTGATTAGTTATTTTGCCTTTATATTGTCTTTGTCCAAGTTTTGGTTTGTTTAGTTTGCCAGTTTTACATTTTAATTCCTATAGACCTAATTTGAACTATGAACCATAATTTTCCTTTGCATATACAATAATAAATAACAATAACAATGATCTTGCCTTTTGTTTGACACACTGGTGAGAGGGAAGTATTATACAGGGTGACAAAGAAAGTGGTTATCCAGTCTCCATTAACCCTCCAGCCCCGGCTATTGTATTCTATAATTTCCCCGAAACTCGGGGGTTTTGGCCGAAAAACGTCTACGCCTAGGCTACCGTATCTTTGTTATTTTGACTGCTTCCGCATTCCCGCGCATCCCCAAGCGTAGATGTGTTTCGCACCTGTAGAATGGCGTTGAGTAGAGCTCTAAGTCAACTGGTTCAGTTGTGATGAAAATTTCCGTGGAGAGAACTTTGGCGATGTCAGCCACTTTTCACTACTTTTCACTATTTAATAATAACACACACCACACACGAACAAGCGACGCCTCTCCTTCTTGTGGTCGGAGATGCACGGCGTCGGTCCAACCGGCTGTTGTTTACATGCGTCGGACGGATGCCTCGCACACCATGCTTACAGGCTTTCAAGCTGCCGGAGCCTCAGAGCCCTACCGGGTTCTGCGGGGGGTATTTGTTATGGGTGTCTCAGAGCCCAACCGGGTCTGGTGGGTTGGGGTTTCTAACCCCCCCCCCCCCCTTTTCCTCATGTTTAGCCCTATTAGTTTTGAGATTCTAAGACGTTCTCTGGCAAATGTATGACCTTTCCCTCCTTTTATTTGCCAATATTAAGACCTATCGTGCCATTTAGCGATAGCGAGCCTGTAATTTAGGAAGAATTGGCCTTTGGCTGGGACATTTCTCCATTGGAAAAATGTACAAATTTATCTTGGAAGGGGGTCTTAGAGGTATTCTTGTAAGCTTGATAGAAGTCTAGGGAGCATATTATCCCCTTTCCCCTAAGTAAACTGGGTAACCTAATTCTGCACCACCCTGTATGTGAGTGTACTGTACCTGCAAGTAGTGATGAGGGTTGGTGAGGGCTGTAGTAAGGGCAGGTCGAGGGAGGCCCACAAGGAGGCGCTTAACTCCCGAAGACGCCTGCAGGAACATCACCTCGTGCAGCGGCTGAGAGGAGGGCGGCTGTAGGTGCTCACGGAAGGTAGTTGTGAGGAACTCCAACACCTCGCTCCGGAGATCGTCGTATACGTTTGTCTTCTTGGATTTCTTCTTGTTCATTTCCAGGAGTTTCTGTAGAACATAGATTTAAAGTACGGTCGTGCTAATAAGTCATGTCCCAGCTGTCATTACGTTTGGCTTGCTCTGTGCTGTATTAATGTCTGTCAGATGTTGAATAGGGTGGGTAAGTGTAGGAACATGTTTGTATATCTCACTCGATATGAAGAAATGAAGCTTAGACATTGCTGATGCCAATTATTGATCAAAACATACAGTGCATAAGCCAATCTACTTCTTTGAATTTAACCCCTTCTGTACCGGCGACGTCTTTTTTAGTTGATTTCATCTACATTTAGACGATTTTATGAAACTTAGGAAGGATATATGGTAGCTAAAAGGATTAATTGAGATAGTCTGTAGCCTTTTAATGGGTAGACGTCCTTCCAAAGCTGAACAGAATCGACTAAAAGTTGTCAGAATGTAATGAAAAGTACACCACCGGTAAAGAAGGGGTTAAGGGGACAGTGGTTATTGTTTGGGGTCTATTTATATATATATATATACTGTATATATATATATATTTTTTTTTTTTTTTTTTTTAGTTTCCTCCGTAGACCTCCATCAAACTTAATAAACCATCCATTAGATCCCCTCCACAAGATTAATTTGTACATTTTTCAGTAGAAAAATGTCGCGGCCAAAGGCCGGTTCCTCCACAATTACAGGTTCGCTATTGCTCGCCAGGAAAAAAATTGACACCTAAAGGGCACGAAAGGTCTTAATATTGACAAGTAAATGGGGCGAAAGGTCTTAAAATCGACAAACTAATGGGGGCAAACATCTTAGAATCTCAAAACTAGTGGGGATAAGCATGACGACGAAGAAGGGAAACCAGAAAAACGTCCCATCTCCCCTCAAAGGCCTACAGCAGCAGTCTCATGGGTAGTGCTACTTGAGGGATCATTTTACTTCCATGAAAAGCATTTCTATAACAATAAAATATAGTGGAATGACAAGGTATTCAACCCAATTCCTCGTTGGTTGCTGACATGGTTCTTTTCTTGGTTATTTTACAGGCATATTAATTATTACTCTTACATGAATCATACACCAAGAGGAAGATCAAGTTTATGAAATATTTTATAGAAAGATAACTCATATAAAGTACTACACATATAAGTTAAAGCTGTTAAGGGGAGATCTCCACTTGAGGGATTTTTTTCTTGACCCCTTTCTCCCTCATGTTTAGCCCCATTGCTTTTGATATTATAAAACGTTTGCCCCATTAGTTTAGCGATTTTAAGAACTTTCACCCCATATTAAGACCTTTCGTGCCATTCAGGTGTCAATTTTATCCTGGCGAGCGATAGCCAGCCTGTAATTTAAGAGGAACCGGCCTTTGGCCGGGAAATTTTTCTACCGAAAAATGTACAAATTTATCTTGAAAGGGGGTCAAGGGGGTGACATTTTTAGATTGCTGGAGGAGTAGGAAACAAACTAAAAACCTCCCCTTAAGACATAAATATTTGGCCCATGATAAAGTCTTGTTAACCCACCAGAACTTCCGTGTAAGGTGTGAAAGTTCTCTCAGATCAAAACAATTACTTGAATCCTTTTATTCCACCCCTTATTTGTGACTCGATATATTATTTGAAGTCTTGAGAGTAATTAAGCAACTAGAGACTTTTACATTACAATAAGCCCGACCGTGGCCATGGCCTTCCTTAAGAACTCGGGGCTATTCGGCCAGGCAGCTTAGGGAACAACAAAAACAACAACAACAACAACAACAACAACAACATTACAATAAATATTTATGAATGTACAATAATGTCTGTAAGAATTGGATTGAAAATATGATATACTGTATTAATAAAATATAATTTATTCCTATACACTTATTTTAATGTCCTTTTATAATGTGTGGGTATATTTAAACACTCAGACCCATCATGAATATTCATTCATTGTATGCATATATATGTATTATGTATATACTCAGGCACAAACCCCATACCTGGGGGTGGCCGACTCGAGACAGAGCTCAAATAGAAAATACAAAATTAAATAAAAAAATAAAAAGTTCACACACATCTAGGTCGCCCAGAAGACCCAGAGACCAAGGACCATGATGGGGTCCCCAGCAAAAAATTCCCAGGTCCCCGATCTCCCTGAGAGGTTCTGGACACAGCAAGCAGAGGATATACACCACAATGCCCACCCACGATGGTAATTTATTTTACAATGTACTGTAAATTCAAATATGTCTCTGGGTCTCCTCCTGGGTGACCTAGATGTGTGTGAATTTGTGTTTTGTTTTTGTGTGTTCATTATTATTATTAACCCGTACAGCCCCAGCGACGCGCCTGACGCGTCGGCGATGTATGTAACGCACAGCCCCAGAGACGCGCCTGGCGCGTCACCCTAATTGCGCCGACCGTAACCTCAGGTGTAGCCACTCAAGAGGGCTCAGATTTGTATGGGAACTGTGTACGTATCCCACGCAACCGTGCCGATGGTTGAAAACTCTCAAAGTCCACGTGCGTGCGCGCGAGCGCGCAAAAACCTGTTTTTTTGGGATAATTGCCTTCAATTTTTTACTCTTATAAAATCCGTTTTCGGGGGCTCTGTAGGACCATTTTTTAAGCTTTTTGAGCGGTTTTTCGTGGTTTTTCCTTCATTCCTAACCCATTCGCTATTGTTTCTGGAATAAAACCATTTTTTGAAAACCGGCCGGGTTCTGGTGCGCAAACATTACAAAACTAGCCGGGGCTCCACGGGTTAACACTCCACGAGCGGCTAGGTCGATAACTTCTACTACTTTTTTTTTTTTTTTTTTTTTTTTTTTTTCTATGTGATTGAGGGAGGCAAAAGGCATAACTGCCTATAGCGAGTGCCTCCCCCATAGTTGAAAGAGTGACAGGGCCAAAATCAAGGGACGTTCGAGTCAAAATGCCTGGACACACGGAGTTTGAAGCAATTTAAGTCATAGGAAGAGGGAAAGACTGATTCTGGGAGAGAGTTCCAGAGCTCAGATGTTGAGTAGAAGAAAGTTTGAGAGTAACGTTTCACTCTTGGGTTGGAGAGTTGCACAGAGTAGGGGTGGGATTGAGTTGCAAGACGGGTACCACGTGTCCTACGTAAAGGAGGTGGTATGCACTGGGATAGCTCTGAGGAACACTGATTATTATAGTAGCGATAGAATAGCGAGAGAGATGCAACATTGCGGCGGAGAGAGAGAGATTGCAGAGAGTTGGTGAGTGGACGGGAGTTAATGATACGAAAGGCCTTCCTTTCAACTTTGTCTAGGAGAGCGGTGTGAGAGGAACCTCCCCACACATGTGAACAATACTCAATACAAGGGCGCACTATGCCCCTGTACAGAGCAAGAAGCTGTGCAGGGGAAAAGAACCCCCTAAGGCGGTTGAGCACACCCAGCTTCTGGGAGGCTGCCTTAGCAAGACTGGTAATATGGTCCTTCCAAATGAGAGCAGAAGAAAAAGAGACACCAAGAATATTGAGAGAAGATGAAGGGTTGATTTTTGTATTGTTGAAGAATAAGGGATAGTCCGCTGGGAGATCCTGACGGGTAGATAGATGGAGAAATTGGGTTTTGGAAGCATTAAAGTTAACAAGGTTTTCTCTGCCCCAATTGGAAATAGTATTTAGATCAGAATTTAAGAGTTCTATGGCTTCATTACGTTTGTCGTTGAGGGATTGCTGGCTGGGGCGTTCTGAAAAACTAATGGAGTAGTGTAAGGTTGAGTCGTCTGCGTATGAATGGATGGGAATTAAGGTACAGTTAAGGAGATCATTTATAAAAATTAGAAAGAGAATAGGAGATAGGACAGAGCCCTGAGGAACACCGGAGTTTATAGGGTGAGGAAGTGAACAATGGCCGTCCACAACCGCAGCTATGGAACGGCCGGAAAGGAAATTAGAGACAAAGGCACAGATGGAGGGATAGAAACCGAAGGAGGGTAGTTTAGAAATTAAAGATTTATGCCAGACTCTATCGAAGGCTTTCGATATGTCTAGTGCAATAGAAAAAGTCTCACCGAAGTCCCGAAAGGAGGATGACCAAGAGTTAGTAAGATATGAAAGAAGATCACCAGTAGAGCGACCCTTAAGGAAGCCATACTGGCGATCTGAGAGCAGATTATGAGAAGAGAAATGCTTAAGAAATTTGGAAGCAAGAATAGTTTCAAAAACTTTAGAAAGACAAGAGATAAGAGCAATTGGACGATAGTTGGAGGGTTGAGAGCGGTCACCCTTCTTTGGGACAGGTTGAATGTGAGCAAACTTCCAGCATGAAGGGAAGACGTTAGAGGATAGACAGAGACGAAAGAGTTTGCCTAGGCAGGGAGTCAGCACGGAAGCACAGTTTTTGAGAACAACAGGAGGAACACCGTCCGGACCGTACGCCTTATTAGTGTTAAGCCCAGAGAGGGTAGAAAGTACATCTTTAGAAGAGATTAGGATATTAGGCAAAAGTAAGAGAGAGGAGGGCGGAGAGGGAGGAATAGCACCGGAATCATCCAAGGTGGAGTTTCTAGCAAAAGTTTGAGCGAAGAGTTTAGCTTTGTCAGAGGAAGAAGTGATGGTTGTGCCATCAGAGTGGGAAAGGGGAGGGAAAGACGAGGAAGAGAAATTGTTGGAGAGGTTTTTGGCTAGATGCCAGAAAGCTTGGGAAGAGCTAGAGTTGTTGTTGTTGTTGTTGTTCCCCAAACTGCCTGGCCGAACAGCCCCAAGGCCCTGAGCAAGGCCAAGGCCATAACCGAGCGGCCCCACAGAACCCTCCCCGTCGACCACAATAAAGCCTGGGTGACCGAAGCCACTCCATGGCGGGGAGCTGAGGAGGGTGCGGAAATGCCCGGGGAAACCAAAGCCCCACCCAGGGCCCTGTGTCCCTCAGCAATTATGAAGAGAAAGTTGAGGGGCAAGGGAAAAATGTGACGCTTTGGCTTCCAATCTTGGTAGATTGGGAGGTCAATCCACGTTAGAGACGCCGTCACTTGAGATCTAGAAAATATATAAGTAAAAGGAACAGTCAGAGTAAGCTATGGGTATGGCAGAGATTGCTCAGTTCTCACTCTGATAGACCAGCCCATCACCACATGACTAGAACCCAATCCTCTCAGCATCAGCTAGGAAAGGCCCTAGAAAGCCGCCTTTGGCGGGGGGATAGCTCCCCTATTTCAACCCTTTTCGGGGTTGGGCACCCGCCCAGAGCTAGAGTTGGATAGTTCAGTGCATTTATTATTGATGAAAGAGTGTTTGGCAAGTCGAAGAACAGATTTGGCTTGATTCCGGGCAGAAACATATGAAGAATGAGAGTCTTGAGTTTTAAGGCGTCGGTACCGTTTGAATGCTTCCTCCTTATTGCGGACAGCAGTAGAACAGGCGTGAGTAAACCAAGATTTTTTAGCATTAGTCTGAGAGAAAGAGAATGGAATGTATGCTTCCATGCCCGATAGGATTACCTCGGTAATGCGTTCAGCACTCTCCGAGGGTCCTCGGCCATGGAAGCAGAAATCATTCCATGGGAAATCAAAGAAGTACTGCCGAAGAGCCTCCCAGTCGGCAGCGCCAAAGTGCCACAAGCGCCGCCGGCTAGGAGGATCGGGTGGCTGTACTGGAGAGATAGGACAGGTGATAGAGATAAGTTTATGGTCGGAGGAGCCCAAAGGAGAGAAAAGATCGACAGTATAAGAAGAAGGGTTAGAAGTTAGAAACAGGTCAAGAATGTTGGGCCGATCTCCGATGCGATCCGGGATACGGGTGGGTTGCTGAACTAACTGCTCTAGGTCATTTAGGATAGAAAAGACGTAGGCTTGTTCACCAGGTGGATCAGTAGTGTGAGAGGAGAGCCATTGGCGGTGGTGAACGTTGAAATCTCCTAAGATGGAGATTTCTGAGAAAGGAGAAATGGATAGAATGTGTTCCACTGTAGAGTTTAGATAGTCAAAGAATTTACCTCGCAAGCGGGTGGTTTTACCCTAAACGACCTTGCTTCCGTGCTCTTTTTCATGCATAAACAAGAGTCAGAGCGTAATACAATTATGTATCCCTGAAAGGGCGATAATTGAGCTTTCCAATGACACCAGAACTATCCTTCTACGACCACGCGTTCTCTTGCAACGATCGTGCAAGACGAGTGCAAAATTCCTAAAATACGGTAATATCCTTACATAATTCCCTGTGTAGCGAGGCAGTGAGTGTGGATGTATGTGGAGGGAACGTCAGTAGTCGCGCGGGATCCGTGCCGAGCGGTCATGAGCCGACCTACGCTCCTCCCATCGCTCGTCTCTCTCTCAGAGCCATTATTGCTAAAAAATTGCACACGGACTTAAGTCGGGCCCCGCCACTTAGTCCTTGGTTCTCTAGGCCGACTTAAGTTGGGTCCCGCTAAACAAGGGTTAATGTTGTGTTGTCCCTGTTCGGGCTCTGTCTCGAGTCGGCCAACCCCAGCTAAAAAAAAAAAGTATGTGGAATGTGCCTGTGTAAATAGATAGATAATCTTATAAACTCATCGAACAATCCTTCATCATTACTGTACATCACTCCTAAGAACCTACTTCTTTAAGGTTGAACCTATCGGAGGAACGGAGTTTGAGAGGCTCCTCTTGTGTATCGGTGGTTACGGTCTCCTCAGCCACCTGTTTCAACGGGTCCAGGCTGCTAAGCTGTGCCACCAACAGTGACAGCTTGTCGTGAAACTCATACACCACTTCATCTGCCGTATGTTCTGGAAATACAAATTATATTTAATTTTATTATTTCACTCCAATACCAAACACCTCCCAAAGAAATTAATGAAAGTAAGCATGTGATCCACCGGGATTCGAACCTGGGTTACCACATACAGATTTTAAACACTCTAACCATTACACCATCAAGGCAGTTATTAGTAGGTAAGGCTTGCATTTCTTTCGCTAGGATTGTATTCAAACGTTCACACCACTCGTTTTGCATGTTTGGAACACACAAATGAAAACAGGTGAAGATTGACAGGTTTATAAATGATTTTACTGAACATGAGAAAAAACTTAATGATAGTTTTTAATGCCGTGACCTGCCTTGATTGACAGGATTAGGACGTGCCCTTGTTACAGGGACTTTACTGGACGTTTAGCCATGAATCGCTACACCGAGCTGTCCAGTTTACCGTCTACCCATGGCACGGCGTGGGATCGAACTGCAGACCCTCCGATCAGCAGTCAGATGCACTACCGACCATGCCACGGCCCATGGCATTGTATGCCTTACTGACATGATATACAGCGTGTTTATATAATATTGAATTGTAATGTTAACTGAAATAATTACTCTATGTAGCAGGGTATGTTTCTAATCATCTAATGCATCATAAATATTATAATTATTCTAACCTAAGTACTGTATGTAATTTTACTTAACCCTCTCACATCCTGACGCGATTTTTGAGCCTATTAGGGATACTTTAAAACCTTTGTTACCGTCAGGGGTATCTATAAACCTTTAGTTTGTTTACTTCAACCTCTGCAGTTGTCTTTGAGTTAGCTGTGGGCAGAAAACTAATTTTGGAGAGGTAATTAGAACAGTGAGAGTAATCTATTTCTTATTGCTAATCTGGCAACCTCTGCGTCCTATGGTCGTGAGAGGGTTAATTCTATAGACATGATCAATGCACATTAATAATATATCTAAACCATCAAACTAAACAGCTCATAGACATTAATTACAAGGAAGTGGTGGAGCTAATACAGTAATTTCAAACATATCTTCATACTCACTTTAACTTTTCTTCAGATATGGAATAAATGTCCGAGTACAGTATTGGAATTTTATAGCTAAATAGATTTAGTCGGAAACAAATTGTGAAAAAACATGAATGAAAAATAAACTTAATGGATCAGTAACTCACCATTTATACTTCACTCTTCTCTCCTCTAATTTATCAGTTGCATGTTAAAGTGCTTGGACATAATTATCCCAGAAAAGATGTGAAAGGTACTAACCCAGCAGGAAAACCAAAATCTGGTTGAGTATGTTCAAGAGTTCCTCGCGAGCCAGTAGTTTGAGTAGCTTGCTGGCCTCTTGGTACTCCTCTGTCTCGACCAGCGGCTGGGACAGACACGTGGCTAACACCTCACGCACCTGGTGTAGTAAATGTACTACTTTAGTTAACATGTATACTGTATACAGTAGGCCTACTACAAACACATATACACAAAGTACGCTCCCATACGGTCCCTGGAGGTAGCACAGTGGGTATGGAGCCAGGGCCTCCCACATAACTGCAGTTGGGGATTACCCTTTCTCTTCTCAGAACCACCTTTGAGTGATCAAGACTCAAATGTGCCTGTAAGTCTGTCATGCATACAGTATACTGTATGTATCCAAACCTTTTAAAATAAACTATTGATGTATCTAGTTGATTTTGATCACGTCCTCTGCTAATGTGTATTCCTTACCTGGATATCTTTGGAAGTAGTCTCTGTAGAGCTGTTGAAAAATAACTATTATAATGTAAAACTTGCAAGGATTACATTTTTTGCTAGGATTATATCATACCTGTCAAGGAGTTGATAATTCATTTAATAAACAATATGTATGTATACGGTATATAGCTGAACAAAATCTTAAGTCTCGAGTCCGGTAGACCGAAACTGCTCCAAATGCTTGAGACTCCGAAGGGGCCAGTGTGAGATGAGATCCGTTTCTGAGAGGGCAGCGGGGGAGGGGATCTTCAGCCCACGGGCTTGCACCCCCGGGCCAATGCCCCCACCGTTCGCAGCCCTCCTTGCAGTGCCACCCAATCGGGCGATCTCGCCAGCACTATGATAATGGTTTGTAAATCTGGGCCCAGGATTTAAATCTGGGCGTGTGAGTGCAGGCTATTAATCTATTTATTATTAATTTCACCCCAACACCAAACACTTCCAATTAAATTAATAAAAGGATATATGTGATCCACCTAGATTCGAACCTGGGTTATCACACACAGATTAAAACAAGAGACTATTCACCTCCGGGCCAAAAACAGTCTCTTCATTATACATACCGTACAAGTTAAAAGGCAGCTTCATATGGTATCAGTCCTTTTACTGTAGTATAATACAATAAAGTCTTGCCACAAGACACACAAGACAAGTCGGCTGTGAAAGTAAACCAGTGGGGAACCATGAGGTACACTCGACCAAAAAACAATCTTTACACTAACGCTCTAAACATTCTGGAAGTGGGTCGAAATCTTATGATAATACCTCACAGAAGTATGTTTCACCCAATTCATTCCGTTCACACTAGACTAGATTGTTTTTTGGTCGAGTGTACAGTACACCATTATGGTCCCACTGCCTTCACCACTCTCAGGAAAACCCCCAGAAATAAGACTATTGAAAAAGGTAAAGTCAAAACTGGCTATGGGAAGTACAGGACACTAACCCTCACTCGATAGATCCAGCCTACCAATCATTATTATTAGATATACTGTACAAAGTTAAAGTTATTCTATATAGTTGCCATTATGCCCCTGGAAATGACAAAGCGGCCAACACGATGCAACTTCATTCAAATTTTCTTGTATTCCCTCTCACTATTTAATAGTCCATCAGGGGAGACGATTAATATGAAGGGTGCGCCTGGAAGTGTGGTGGGCGGGCTTGTGGCTTCTGCTCTGCTGCATGTCTGCCTGCCGAGATCGGAACCTCTCCGAGTGGTCGGGGGCCGGGGGAGTGCTGGAGGGACCTTGGTGACCCTGGTCTCTGGGTCTTCTCCTGGATACATACATACATACATAAAATTTTAAGACTGAGTGTTCCACACATAAGTGCAGTTTCAGTCTCTTGTCCTAATGGCGGCGTTCCAGGCAACCCTGTTAAGGGCTGCTTCACTTGTCAAGTTCTTGGATTTGAGATCGGCGCGTATAGTCCGATCCCAGGTCTTCCTCGGTCCACCCCTTGGTGCAGCTCCCTCCACAATCACAGACCTGCATTTTTTCACACAATTTTGTTCATCCATTCTCTCCACATGTCCATACCATCCCAGTCTACTTGTACGCATCACCTCGCTAATACTCTTTATACCTAAACGTTTCCTCAGCTCAACATTTCATTACGCTCCATTCTGTTGACATCCTCTACTTTAACGGCCCATGTTTCTGAGGCATACGTCATTGCACTTCTAACACATGAGGCATACACCTTTCCCTTCAGGGGGAGAGGCATTCTTTTCATGGTCAGGATTGGCATCAATTCTCTGAACTTCCCCCAGCCACACCTAATTCTAGCAACAGTGGCAGCCTCGGCCCCACCACCGGCAGAGATGGTATCTCCTAGGTAACAAAACTTGTTCACCAGCTCCAAAGACTCATTTCCAAAATTCACAGCCACAGGATCATCACTTAACACAAGCTCGCCTTTGCACACTACGCACTCAAATTTCTCTATTTCTGACTTATCCTTCGGCAGGGGCCCCTTTATTCTACTACAGCGCTTACTCCCATGGTGTACCCAACATCGACAGATGCTACATTGAATTGAGTTAACGCCCACTCCGTTTCCACACACTGCACATGGGTATGCACCGCTCTTTTCCACATTGCCTCGTCTCAATCTACAATGCATAACCTTGGTTTTGTTAATATTGACTCTTAAACCCTTGCTTGCCATGCCCTCTCTCCACTCTCTGAATTTGACCTCAGCATCCTGCATACTGTCAGCTATTAGGACTAAATCGTCTGCATAAAACAGTTCCAACGGGAGTCCGCCTCTAAAAACTCTAGACAGCGCCTCCAAGACCGTAATAAAGAGGAGGGGGCTTAACACTGAACCCTGATGGACTCCAACACGGACTGCGAACTCATCACTTAGTACACCCTTCACCCTCACCGAACTTCGCGAATCCTCATACATCTTCATTATCACACGCACCAGCCACTCTTCCACACCAAGTTTCCTTATAGCCCACTGCACAACATCTCTAGGCACCCTATCAAAGGCCTTCTCCAGGTCTACAAACACAAAGTAAAGATCCCTGCCCTGACCTGGATGTGTGTGAATTTGTGTTTTGTCTGTGTGTGTTCGTTGTTTTATGTTGTGTTTTGTATTTTCCGTTCTTGCTCTGTCTTGAGTCGGCCACCCCCCCCAAAAAAAAGAAAAAAAAAAAAAAAGGAAAAGTGGGGATTGGGCCTGAGTGAATAGATAGATAGATAGATAGATAGATAGATAGATAGATAGATAGATAGATAGATAGATAGATAGATAGATAGATATCCGGTCCCAAAATAACATTGCCTCGGTTTGACACCTTGCATGATGAGTGTAGCATACCTGTCGTCCAAGTGGGCAGTGGGGGAGGGTGGAGGTGAGGGTGCGCACTACCTTCACCAGCAGGCAGAATCTTCTGTACCAACAGTCCAGATCCTTCAGTAGAGAGCTAATGGTGGCCTGGAAGAGAAGCTCACAGGTAAATAGGGCACAATATTACACTCTATCTACGTACTGTACAGTCGCGTTAAATAATGCTGATACGTACATTTTTGAAGCTGTCTCGAGATAAGATAAATCTCCTTAGTTAAGTAGAGCAAATTAACCAGACCTCTGAGCTCCATACGGAACTCTCATAGGTCTAAATCTCCTTATTAATTCTTGACCAGATACTGTACTTGCATTTTGGAGGTTTCTTAATCAGTTCGAGGCTTAATAACTTCCCCTCTTTAATCAATCAAACTAATGTCAATCATTTTGTTCTAAATCCATCATAATACCTTTGTTTCTTTTTCATCCAGAAGTAGCACGGGCCGTTCCAGGAGTGGGCACTTCTCCACGTAGGCTCTGAAGGACGGCAAATTGCGAATCATGTCCATCTGAGACGGCTTCAAGAACCTGATCGCTGAGGGGCGTCGAGAGGCAGAGCAACACAGGAGCGATGCCGGGTTGCCCAGGAAGTGCTCCAACATACACACCTGTAAAATTATTATAGTCATTTAGTTATCGCCAGTCTGTATTATTTCAAAGAGATGGCCTTACATACATATCCTTTAAGGGGGGATGGGCCAGTTTTCTGGACCACTTTCTCCCTCATGTTTAGCCCCATTAGTTTTCAGATGTTAAGATGTTTGCCCCATTAGTTAGTCGATTATAAGACCTTTTGCCCTATTTCTTCGTCAATATTTAGACCTTTCGTTCTATTTAGGTGTCGATTTTTTCCCTGGCGAACGATAGTGAGCCTGTAATGTTGGAAGAATCGGCCTTCGGCCAGGACATTTTTCTACCAAAAAATTTACAAATTAATCTAGAAGGGGGATCTAATGGATGTTTTTTTTAAATTTGATGGAGGTCTAGGGAGGAAACTAGAAAAATAATGAATATATGCAAAAATCGGCCAAAAAGTGAACCACCCCCCTTAAAGACTGAGTGATCCATGAGAGGTACGGTTTCAGTACCTACCCGATAGCACTATTGTTAGTGAGTGCTGTACGTATTTTGTACCGGTACTATTGTTAATATCTTGTCAAATTGCAAATTTGCTTTAATATAAAATTTTACATAAATTGTGTTTATTTATACATACAGAATTTAGCAGAATTTGCCAGAATGTCCTGAACTTCCCAAATTGACTAATTCCTTGAATATGACAAGAGTGCATTGTTATGTGTGTGATTAATTTGCTTGGGAAACAGATTAGCTTGCTCATGTGATGTACACCCTATGTGGTGGTTTAGTTTTGTTTTATTTCAAAATTTTATTTTGCTAAAGTGTTATTTCCACACAGTGATTTTGATAAGTTAATTTGCCTTTATATTGTGTTGTCGCTGTTTTGGTTTGTTTATTTTTTAAGTTATATATTAATTTTTTTTTAAATATTTCTATCTATAGATATATAGATATATTAAAATAAATCCTAATGACTAGTTTCCTGTTTTCGAGAGAACATAATGTCAGACTACATTTCCTTGTGAACTTTTAGATTGCAAATTAAAATGGTACAGTACTTAACCCCTTACAGACGGGGATGTTTGTAACTTCTACTACCTGCCTGGCGGGCATATTTACCCTAAACAAGCTTCATTCCATGCTCTTTTTCATGCATAAACAAGAGCCAGAGCGTAATACAATTATGTATCCGTGAAAGGGCGATAATAGAGCTTTCCAATGACCCCTGAATCATCCTTGTACGACCACGGGTTCTCTTGCAACAATTGCGCAACACGAGGGCAAATACCCTAAAATACGGTAAATTCCTGAGTTTTTCCCTTGTCTCGCGAGGTCAGGGGTGTGGGATGTTGTGGTGGGGAGCTTAGTCACCTCGCTCGGTCCATGCCGAACGGTCAGAGCCCGCCGATCGTCCTCCCAATGCGTGGACTCTCTCTCAGAGCCGATAATGTGCTCAACATCCCTTGCGACATATGTCGGGCCCCGCAGGGGTGGCCATGATTCTCTCACTCGACATATGTCAGGCCCCGCGACTTGAGTGTTAAAAGACTTAAGTCCACACTCCAAGCTTCCGATCTACCACCACCGAGACTGTTGGAATGGTTAAGAAGAATAGCTAACAGTTTCAAGCTATCTATCTATCTATCTATCTATCTATTTACTCAGGCTCAATCCCTACTTTTCCTAAAAAAAAAAAAAAAAATCTTCTTTTTCCTCTTTTTTTATGTGGGGTGGGGGGGGGAGAGGGGGGACCTCAAGACAGAGCAAGAATAGGGACAACACAAAACACAACAGACAACAATGAACACACAAAGACAAAATACAAATTCACACACATCTAGGTCATCCAGAAGACCCAAAGACTAGGGTCAAGCACAACTTAATTTTGTGTACAACTGCCAAAAAGTAACCCCATCTGAGTCATTACAATGTACAGTATTACTAATGTAATGGTTAACCCTTTGAGTACCAGCGACGTGTTATATTATATTCTAGCTATATTTAGACGATATGATGCAGCTTAGGAAGGATCTGTGGTCGTTAAAAGGGTTGGTGGAGATAGTTTGAAGCCACATTATTGCCGGAGGTCCTTCCTAAGCTGTAGGCTATAAAATTGTCTAATAGTGTCCAGAATATGATGAAAAGGACGTCCCTGATACTGTACGGGCTAAACCATTAGCAATACAGTAGTACCGGTAGTAGTAGTAGTAGTATGCTTGTAAAATAAAATGTATGAACAATATTAAAAAAAAAAAAAAAAAAAAAAAAAAAGTAGTAGTAGTAGTAGTAGCAGATCACTAGCCTTTTTCACATGGATGCCGATATATCCTTCAGGTATAATCTAATTTATTTATTATGTTCTGGGTGTGGTGTCCCGAGTTTGAATCCTGTGAGGACCATATGCTTTCATTAGTTTATTCAAGTACATTGGCGTTTGCAATTGATGATTAATGTTAAGAACGAGGTGTTACTTATTATTAATTTTACTCCCAACACCAAACACCTCCCAATGAAATTAATGAAAGCATATGATCCACCCGGGATTCGAACCTGGGTTACCAGATACAGATCTTAAACTCTCAAACCATTACACCATCAAGACAGTTAAAGATTAAGTACATGACTATGATTTGATATCCATATATCGAATACTAGATATCAATCTAATCATGTACTCAAACCCAACTGCACACTAGATAGCCTAATGTTTTAAGTGAAAGGAAAGCACGTTATATATACAGTTGGTCCTCCGGTAACGCGAGTTTTAGAAACGCGGATTTGGTGGCACGCGGTACACCCCAAATATCCAAAATGTTACTAACGCGGTCAATACTTAGACTGGCGCGGGGTCCAGCTGGGCTCCGAACCTTTACTCCCGACTTTCGTAGCTCATATCTCTTCAAATATATAGCCTAACCAAGTTTTTATGCATACCGGAGGTAGATATGATCGTTCCCGTGCATTGGGTGAATACTAGCACACTCCACATTGTGTAGTTAATGTGTGAGGTGAGAATAATTGCCGAAACACACTTATGTTATTGTTTGGCTGTCGAGTGAGTGTGTGTGTTGTCATTGTGTGGACAACATGGCTATGCTATCTCGGTCGCCGAATCTTTACTTACGACTTTCGTAATTTACCAATGCTCATATCTCTGCAAATAAATGGCCTAACCAAGTGTTTATGCATACCAGAGGTAGATATGATTGTTGTTGTGCGTTGGGTGAAGACTAGAACACCCTACATTGTGTAGTTATTGTGTGAGGTGAGAAATAATAAGACGGCGAGTTAGGCGGGAATTCCGAAGCTAAGATTTTCGTAATTTACCGATGCTCATATCTCTGCAAATAAATGGCCTAACCAAGTGTTTATACATACGAGAGGTAGATATGATCGTTGTTGTGCGTTGGGTGAAGACTAGAACACCCTACAATGTGTAGTTATTGTGTGAGGTGAGAAACATGAGGAGGGATTTCAGAGCTTCGATCGAAAAATGTCAGCTACTGCTGTGAGTCTCTCTCATTAGCCTAGCTGCCTAGCCTAAACAAAATATTTTTTCAGAGGTAAGAGTTGTTGCAATGGGAAAATCAACTCATTGCACATGTTAAATAACCTTTACAATTGATTGAATTATTATAACATAGGCTTCTATGGAGAAAAAGTGGACTTTGTGGAAATCCCCAGAACACCAAGGTACCTTTAACATGTAAACATATGGGTTCGGTAACGCGGATTTTGCTAACACGGGCGGTAACCAGAACACATTGTCCGCGTTAATGGAGGACCAACTGTATAACTTTTGGAGGATTGTCAAGAATTAATATATCAAGCCGAGTGTATCCTAGGTTCTCAGAGTTTTATCATTCAGAACCATCAGCATATCTAATATTGTAGTAATGTACACCCTATATGGTGTATTGTGTTCTTTTATTTATAAATTATTATTTTACTTAAGCGGTTTCCACATACATACATACATAACATTTTAAGACTGAGTGTTCCACACATAAGTGCAGTTTCAGTCTCTTGTCCTAATGGCGGCGTTCCAGGCAACCCTGTTAAGGGCTGCTTCACTTGTCAAGTTCTTGGATTTGAGATCGGCGCGTATAGTCCGATCCCAGGTCTTCCTCGGTCCACCCCTTGGTGCAGCTCCCTCCACAATCACAGACCTGCATTTTGTCACCCAATTTTGTTCATCCATTCTCTCCACATGTCCATACCATCCCAGTCTACTTGTACGCATCACCTCGCTAATACTCTTTATACCTAAACGTCTCCTCAGCTCAACATTTGTTATTCTATCCTGTAGCCTGGCCCCACACATCCATCTCACCATTCTCATCTCATTACGCTCCATTCTGTTGACATCCTCTACTTTAACGGCCCATGTTTCTGAGGCATACGTCATTGCACTTCTAACACATGAGGCATACACCTTTCCCTTCAGGATTTAGCGATTTTGATAAGTTGTATTGTCTTTTTACTGTGTTCGTATAAGTTTTGGTTTGTTTATTTTGCAAGTTTTACATTATAATTCTCCTTTTACATCATTAACAACTTTTAAAGAATATCTTACCACTTACTATACTGTACTCACTTTTAGCCCCTTGACAAATTTCTCCACAGAGAGGTCGTTGTAGAGGAAAATGTCGAGGAGTAGCTTAAAAGGTCGACCTCCGAGGTGGAAGGGCACTCTGTCCGACATCAAAACCTGAAACGATAAATGTTTATTGAATTAAAATCAACACACATAAAAACATTAATTAGTAATGCAGTATGGTAGCTATTTGAAAAGGTTCTACTGATGATATAAATTATAAAATGTGATATTATTAATGAATTTTATCAACAGAATCAATTATGTGCCACACATTGTGACAAACCAGGGGAATGATGTTTTGGGATCAAGATTAGTATGAGAGAGAATATAGGAAAATATGTATGAAGTCTCGTTGTTTTGTCCATTTAATCACTTCCAGGGACACACATGGAACTATAGAGCATAACTTGAAAAAATTTCCCTTTTTTCCCTTGCCCCTCAACTTTCTCTTCATAATTGCTGAGGGGCACAGGGCCCTGGGTGGGGCTTTGGTTTCCCGGGCGTTTCCGCACCCTCCTCAGCTCCCCACCATGGAGTGGCTTCGGTCACCCAGGCTTTATTGTGGTCGGCAGGGAGGGTTCTGTGGGGGCACTCGGTTATGGCCTTGGAATTGCTCGGGGCCTTGGGGCTGTTGTTGTTGTTGTTGTTCCCCAAGCTGCCTGGCCGAACAGCCCCAAGGCCCCGAGCAATTCCAAGGCCATAACCGAGCGCTCCCACAGAACCCTCCCCGCCGACCACAATAAAGCCTGGGTGACCGAAGCCACTCCATGGCGGGGAGCTGAGGAGGGTGCAGAAACGCCCGGGAAACCAAAGCCCCACCCAGGGCCCTGTGCCCCTCAGCAATTATGAAGAGAAAGTTGAGGGGCAAGGGAAAAATGTGACGCTTTGGCTTCCAATCTAATCTAATCCTTGGGGCTGTTCGGCCAGGCAGCTTGGGGAACAACAACAACAACAACTTGAACATTGTATATTAATTAATAATGACTAAGAAAAAGGAACTTAGATTTGGGATTGGATATGCAAATTATCTCACTTGCCACCTGGTGCCACAAGGTGTCCTGTAAAGCATTAACTAATGTGCTAGCATACAAATTAGAACTCAAGTTCGATTCCCGAACAGGACAAGATGGATAGGTAGTCTCTTCCTATTTAATACCTTTGTCGTTTCTGATCTCTCCAAGTATGATATTAAGGGACACCACGTTCTTAACATTAATCCTCCATAACAAACCCCAATGTACTATAGGTAGCGTCAACGAACTTGACAAAAATCTCGATCCCTGACCTCTTTGTAACTCAAAAAGGCCTAGAGCAAACTGGTTGTAAATATCCACACCTATTTCCTGGTGGACTCTTCCCAAATTATAGGAATTTCAGCCCAATTGCTTTCATTCATTTTGAGTTATAAGAAGTTAACGGGTCAAGATTATTGTCAAGTTCGTTGGCGCTACCTATAGCATAAACCGATGTAAGTGGAGACCTAAATGGGCATGTGGGAGCATGTGCTGATGGGTACGAGGGCATGCATGGAGGAAAAGGATATGGAGGAAGATGTCTGGAAGGCAAATTTATACTGGAGTCCTGCGTTGCATTCAACATGGGTGTGTGTAACACTAAATTCAAGAAAAATTTGAGTCATATGATGACATATAGTTCTGGGGGCACCAGTAGCCAGACAGATTAATTCTTGGTGAACAGGGAAGACTTAAGTTTATTTGGGATGTACAAGTCATCTCGAGCAAAGAATGTTTCTCTCAACATAGGCTCATATTCTGTGATATGAGCTTAAGGTGAGATCCTGTGCACAAGAAGGAATACATGCGAAAAAGGAAAGTATGGTTGTTGAAGAAATCTGAATACAAAGATAGGTTTTGTAGCGAACTGGCAGAAATGGTATTGGGGGCGCTAAGCGAAATTATGTAAAAAGCCAACGGATTTCCTTGAACGTAGCCTTCTTGCCGCCACTGACAAAGTCTGTGGCAAAACTAAGGATCCTCCCAGGCATAAGATTTTCTGGTGGTGGAACAAATTACAATGAGGTTGAAAATGCAACAAAGGAGAAATGAAAATGTTTCAAAGCATGGAAAAAAGGAGGCAGCAAGAAGGAATATCTGGCAGCTAAGCAAACTGCAAAATAAAGAGATATACAAGGCAAAGAAAATTGTACAGGACTTGGTTATAGACCAAATGAGTAACGCGGAAAATCCTGATGGGATCTTCAACTTAGCTAGGCGAGTTAAGGATGCCAGTAGAGATGTTGTAGGAGAACAGTGTGTCAGGAATGCTAATGGGACAATTGTTTACGCTGATAAAGAAATCGGAGATGCTTGGAAGTTACACTACGAACGAATACCGGTACTGAACGCGGAGTTTGAGTGGAACAGAGAGCAGCTTAGTAACGAAAAGTGGCAAAAACAAATACTCGCACCCCCCCCCCTCCAAACAGAATATAAGGAATAATAGTGTCACCCGTACCAAAGTTGTTAATGATTCCGTACTGTATACATTACCGGTATATCAATATTTGTATTTTGTACTATTGTTAATGTCTTGTCATGTTGCAAATTTGATTTTAAATTAATATTTTGACATTTAACATGTAGTTTCTTTATTCATGCAGAGTTTAGTCAAATTTACCAGAACGTCCCGGACTTCCCAAATTTGACTAATTCCTTGAACATGACGATAGTACGTTGTTATGTGTGCGATTAGTTTGCTTGGGAAACAGATTAACTTGCTCATGTAGTAGTGTACACCGTATGTGGTGGATTGTGTTCTTTTATTTCATAGATTTCATTTTAGTAAGCGTTGTTTCCACATAGCAATTTTGATAATTTAATTTGACTTTATATTGTCCTTGTCCCAATTTTGGTTTGTTTAGTTTGCAAGTTTTACATTTTAATCTATCTATCTATCTATTTACTCAGGCCCATTCCCCATTTCTTTTCTTTTTTATTACTGGGGGTGGCCGACTCAAGACAGAGCCCGAATAGGAACAACACAACAAAAAAACAATGAACACACAAAAACAAAAACATAAATTCACACACATTATTATACTTTAGACAAGTACAGTATATAATTTGTTTATACAATTATATATATAATTATATATACAGTATATATTTTTGTTTAGTACAGTATCTAACCTACTGTATGAAGAAAATGAAGATAAAAAGGGAAGACGACGGTGATTGAGAAACTGCCGACTCGAGACATAGCCCGAATAGGGGAAAAAAAAACAATGAATAAACAAAAAAATAAATTCGCACATTTTTTTTTTAGTATAGTATCTAACCTCCTATATGAAGAAAATTAAGATAAAAGAAACGATGGTGATTGAGAAGCTACCAGACAAATGCTTCTGGATAAAGTCTGTATGGTTAAAGGGGAAATGGGCGTATTTATTTGCTTATTGTTCTATCTCTATATTATTTTTTAGTTTCCTCCCCAGACTTCTATCAAGCTGTAAAAAACATACCAAGGAACTCTTTTCAAGACAGATTTGTAATTTTTTCGGTAGAAAAAAGTCCCAGCCGAAGGCCGGTTACTCTTAAAATTACAGGCTCATCGCTCGCCAGTAAAAAATCGACACCTAAATGGCACGAAAAGTTTTAATAAAGACAAAGAATTTTTTTTTTGCCAAACGCTGTAATTCCCGAGAGGCGTTTGTCACAAATTGCTAGGTCAAGTTGCCCGGGCTTGACATCTACCAATAACATTTTGACAGAGAGGATTCGATCCACCGACCCTTTGATCAGCAGCCGAAGCTCTACTGACTATGCCACGGGGTGTGCAAGTCTTAAAATCGCCAAACTAATGAGCCGAACGTCATAAAATCTAAAAACCAATGGGGCTAAACATGAGGGAGAAGGGGGCCAGAAAATACAGCCTATCACCCCTTGAACTTTGAATCAACCTGTATCGTACCTCCTGTATGACGTGGGTGAGGTAGTGCGTGGAGGGTTGTGCCTGAAACACCTCCATGGCCACACAGGAGGAGGCATCTTGGCTCAGGCTGCGATGTACGGCCCCGGAGGTCGTCGCCACGCCAAACACCAGCACGATGGGGACTTCCTTCTTGTACTCACTGAAAACGTAAACAGCATTTTACCCTTTCTGTACGTTTTTTTTTTTTTTTTTTTCTTTCTATATTCCAACTTACTTCCTCTCGGGCATAGGCTGAGAGCCTTAACATTCACCGCTTTACAATGAACAGTGAAGCCTGTGAGGTCTTGTTCCAGTCTAGGGAGTGAGACATGTGAAGCACGTAGAGTACAACGAGCACCTGCCATCTTGCCTTCACATGAGGCACGGTGCTCACTCATGGCCCGAAACGACCCCATCTCTGAAGCCACCTCGTTCCCGTGCTTCACTGTCTCATCCCCTACACTCGGACTCTCACACTTACACACACACAACGCCACCTGTTGAGCAGATAACTCACCAGGCATTGCACCCCTATAGCATATTTGAATATGGGAATATTCATACAGTGCTATTTAATCAGGGAACAATGAGGGTATTTTATTGACGTTTTGGTGGGCTTGTGGTAATGCACTGATACCAGGTACAGCACAAATTCCACCCCAATAATATCTTCCCATTGATACATCGGGATTTGAACCCGGGACCTTTGGATTACCAGGACAGTGGCAAGACCACTCCACCACACCTCCCCTAAGGGTCTTTCCATGTAATTTTGTCTACTATTATTATAATGTAAACTTGCAAAATAAACAAACCAAAACAGAGACGAGGCAATGTAAAGCTAAAAGAACTTATCAAAATCGCTGTGGAAATGACGCTTTAGTAAAAAACACTACAACTCCCACTCATTGTAACTCAATAGAACTGTATCATCAGCAAACAACAGCACAGGCCATTTCCACTCACTCCCTTCCCTTAGCAACGGGTACTCAATATCCACTTCTCTTCCTTGAATTTCTTTCAAGACTCCATCCATACATACATTGAGATAGATACACCAGTAGGAAAAGTGATATGGCAAGATATAATTCTCCCTACCAGGAATTCAGCGGAGACCTCTGGTGGACGCTTCCGAAGTAGCGCCAGAGCTACGTCTGTCGACATAAACAATACTCAACACCTAGGCTATGCAAAGTTTATCCCGATTTCTTACGATTCTGCATGTTTTTACTATATACTAGATGGCTACACTAAGTGCTTATATAGTATGGTAGTTGTGGGGGTAATGTGTCAGCTATAGAAAGTACGACATATAGCTTATAATTAAGAATGATTGATGGAGAGGGAAGGTGAAGAACTGCAGGATATCGCCATTTAAAGAGTCCAGGTCGCTTACTGTACAAAACAACGTGTCTGGCGCGGCAACTCCAAGAATTTCTGGTAGGGAGAATTGACTGGAGTTTATAGTTCACATACTGTACTGGATTTGCTTGTTGAGGTTTAGTTTAATATAATATACCAGGATTGAGATTACACAATATAGTTTAATGTCCCAAAGCTTAGTACAGTAAAATGTACATACAGTACATACACAGTACTCGGACACATAGCTCATTGCTGGGGGTGGCCGACACGAGACAAGAGACTGAACAGAAACAACATTAAAAGTTCTTATTCTCAGGATCCGGGTCCACTTATGCGTTCCCTCGCCCGTTTCTCTGCCTCGTTGAGTAGGAGACTTATACAAGGGGAGGAGGATTCCTAGCCCCCTGCCCCTAAAATATCCTAATGAATTACATGCAATACTTTTGGATATAGGAATTTTATACCAGATACTATTACCTAAAAGGCTAAAACCAATTGAACTTTTAAAATTTAGCGAGATATTGAACAGAATCATAAGCTTATAGATTCAATTAATTTCAGCAGTATTGTACCATATTAAAAAATAAATTAAAAGAAGAAAATTACTTACCTACAAATGAGAATGAGGTCATTCAAGACATTGTGAGAGAAGCTTTCAACATCTTCCAAAATAACAATGAGGGGCTTTATGCGACTTGATGCAGCGCTAGGTTTGTCACCCTTCTTCATTTTCTTTGTGGGCGGCATCTCTGGTAAATGATGTGAGGCTGTTGGGGACCCTAGAGACTTTAGTGGGGTGTTTGAAGCTGTGTGTGGTGACTGTGCGGATGTGGATGGGGACTGCAGGCCTTTACGTGGAGAGTCGAGAAGAGCTTTCCGAGGGGATTGCAAAGCTTTTCGCGGAGAGTCGAGAAGAGCTTTCCTAGGGGATTGCAAAGCTTTTCGCGGAGATTCTTCTAGTGCTGCTTTGCGTGGAGAGTCGAGTAGAGCTTTCCTAGGAGATTGTAGAGCTTTGCGGGGAGTTTTCCTAGGGGACTGCATAGACTTGGTTGGAGATTCTAATACCTTTTTGGGGGTTCTGGCTGACAGTTTGGGACTGATATGTTTGACCAAGCTTGTCTTTTCCTTTTTTAAGTTTATTAGTTCCTGAAAGAAAAAAATATATTCAGCATGTTACACTTGCATAATAATACTAAAAGTAATTATAATATTAATGTTGATAATTCAATTTAATATCAGTTAAACTTTCTGATCTTGTCAAAGCACTGCATAGAGTTGAACAAAATATTAATGAAGTTAAAGATGTGAAAACTGATTACTTTCACAGTTACACCCTTAGTATCATGGGAACCTGATAAAGTACACCACCAGAATAGTAAAAATGTTGCGTCTGCTACCGCCGCCGCCAACACCGTGAACGACCGCAGCAGTGCAAGTACTGGTACTGAGCTGGATACACAGGCATAGTTTGCCTTTTTCCAGAGGATCTACTGTAAGAAACTGTAAGAATAATACCAGTACAGTACTGTACCGGTACTTCAAAAGAATTTACGTCTGAGACAGGGATGTTTGTGGAGGCCATAACTTGTGGGGATTTTTTTTTCCTGAATAACTGGGACAATTTGATATTAAGACTAGAAAGAATATGAAAATAAATAAATGGAAATTAGCCAGAAATTGGATTGTTATAGCCATCTTATTACTTTCAAAGTTAATTTGACTTTATATTGTCTTTGTCCCAGTTTTGGTTTGTTTAGTTTGCAAGTTTTAAATTTTAATGAATATAATATGAACATTAAATCATAATGTTATATATTTAATAATAATAAGTAAAAAGGACTCAAACTGAGAACAGAATTGCATCCCACAGGTGAAATTAAATGATGTGGGTGATTGTTCATGAAGTGTGTTCAATAATATTATTGAAGAAATGAGAAGCCAATTGACACTTAACAATACAAACTACAGTCCCAAATCTAAGACCTTTGTTTTTAGTAAATTCATACATACGTACAAGTTTAAACCGCTTCGTCCACAGAGTGTGGTTACAGTCTCACATTCTAAATGGCAGCATTCCAGGCGAGCGACCCTGTCAAGGACTGCCTCTGTTGTCAAGTTCTCTATTTTGAGATCGGACCGGAGTACCTGATCCCACGTCTTTCTAAGTCTACCCCTACACGCAGCTCCCCCCACGTTCACAGTATGGCATTTCTTAACCCAGTTCTGATCATCCATTCTCTCCACATGTCCAAGCCAATCAAGTCGGCTTGTGCACATCACTTCAGCCAAATTGTCCAGTATTGCCCCTGTTTGTAACCCCGATTCATATCCTGTGGGCTTGGAGAAATCTGCCAGTTGGATTTCTGGTTAGACACTGGCTGAAGTTTCTTCCTACTTGTTCCTACTATATACGACAGTTAAAACCATGTTGTGAGACTTCATGGGGTTTAACACCCGTCGGACGGGGCCGTTTGTAACATCTACTACCTGCCAAGCGGGCAGATTTACCCTAAACGAGCTTCATTCCATGCTCTTTTTCATGCATAAACAAGGGCCAGAGCGTAATACAATTATGTATCCGTGAAAGGGCGATAATTGAGCTTTCCAATGACACCTGAACCATCCTTGCAAGACCACGGGTTGTCTTGCAACGATGTTGCAACGCGAGTACAAAAACCCTAAAATACGGTAATTTCCTTACATATTTCCCTGTCTAGGGAGGCAGTGGATGTGGATGGGTGTGGAGGGACCAATCGCAGAGCCGTGCCGAACGGTCAGAGCCCACCCGCGCTCCTGCCACCGCTCGGACTCTCTCTCAGAGCCAATTATGTGCTCAACATCGCATTGGACTTAAGTCGGGCCCCGCCATTTAGTCCTTGGTTCTCTTGACCGCCTTAAGTCGGGCGCCGATAGACAAGGGTTAATGGACTACAGCAAACCCATGGGCCGTCATTAATGATTGCATGGTGCAGCCTAGGTGTGCACCATGACACTATTCCTGGGGTCACTCACTGCTCTGAAAGACAGGGGTAGTGCACTGGTGAATTAGAGTTGCTAAAAGGCAAAAGTATGGCTTTTTCACAGCCAAATGTTTTTGCTAGTCAACCTATTTTAGTTGCCTTTTATGATATACTTTTGAATATGGATGGAATATTCTTCTTACACTACTGCACGCCCCAGAACACAGATCCTACCCTACCAGGGATGACTTTATATCAAGCAGTGATAACCTAATTGATTGAGTAACGGTAACTGAAAAAGAACCCTTCAAATACCGTGCCAGTGCCGGGAAATGTCTCAAAATTGGACGACACATAGATAGTGGTACAGTAATATCTCCCTATACCACATCCTCCACTCCTCACCCCCTTTATACCCCAGTAACCTCTCTCCCTCAATGTGACCTTTTATTTTGTCCAATTTTTTAGCAGTCCATGGGTTAAGGGGACAGTGGCTGTTTGTTTGGTCTATTATATAATTCATTTATTCATAATTTTTTTTTAGTTTCCTCCCAAGACCTCCATCAAGCTTAGAAAAACACCCAAACTAATGGAACCAACATCTTAAAATCTCAAAACTAGTGGGGCTAAACATTAGGGAGAAGGGGGTCCAGAAAAACGGTCTGTCTCCCCTTAACCTGACAAGCGCGATATAGACCTAGGTGCTAGGGTAGTTATTTGTGCATTTCTAGCCCTGGATTCTGACAGAATTCGTTATTGCATTATTTGTTTTCGGTATGCTTTTATTTTACATATATGATGTATATATGAACCTTCAAGAGTGCTAAAATAAGTGGGAAAAGCATTTGGGTGGTGAAAAACGAAGATATTGGCCACCCGGTCATAATCTCAGGCGAGAGAGAGCCACAGGCAGCCCTCCCCTCTCGCTGTCTGGGAGTCAACTGAGACGAGCGGGGCGGTGTGTGCCGGTGTCTGGGTGTTGCATAACGATCTTTTATTCTTACAGTTTCTTACAGTAGATCCTCTGGAAAAAGGCAAACTATGCCTGTGTATCCAGCTCAGTACCAGTGCTTGCACTGCTGCGGTCGTTCACGGTGTTGGCGGCGGCGGTAGCAGACGCAACATTTTTACTATTCTGTATTTTTGTTTTATAATCAAACTTCAAATCTTGTCTTCCCCATGCTTTATCAAGATTACTTTCAAACTCCCTTATTGATTCGGAATCGACTACATACTGGGGCAGTGCGTTCCACTCATTTACCACTCTATCACAAAATGAGTTCTTCGCCTTCTCAAGCCTATTTCTTTCTTTGTAAATTTTCTTAGAGTGTCCTCTCGTTCTTGTTCCCTCCCGCATCAAGAAGATACCTTCACACACATCCTCATCGTACTTTCCTGACACTATCTTAAAAGTCTCTATCATATCCCCTCTCTTTCTCCTATATGCCAGTGTCGGAAGTCCCAGTGTCCTCAACCTCTGCTCATAGCCCGCGTTCTTCAACGTTGGTACCAGCTTGCTAGCTCTTCTCTGCACTTTCTCCACTGCTTCTATATCCTTTACCATATATGGAGCCCACACCTGGTTTGCATATTCCAGGTGTGGCCTAACCAGCGCTGTATATAGATTCCTGAAGATTTCTTCGTCAAGTGACACAAATGTCCTCCTTATCAGCCCTACAATTCTATTGGCTTTGTTTATCTTTTCCGCTAAATGTTCTGAGAAATTTAACTTATTATCTATCACTACTCCTATATCCTTTTCTGCACTCACTTCCTCCATCGCTTCATACATACTGTATCCTACCTTGTCTATCTTGCTGGTCCCAATCCGCATGTACTTGCATTTTTTTGGATGAAAAGGCATTAACCAATGCTCAGACCATCCCTTCATGCCCTCCACATCTCCTTGAAGCAAACCCATATCTTCCTTACTCCTCACTCTTCTATACAGTTTAGTGTCATCCGCATACAGGTATACCTCACTTCCATTAGTTATAACTTCAGGCAAGTCGTTGATAAATATAACGAACAGCAATGGTCCCAACACAGATCCCTGAGGTACCCCACTTGTAATTTCCCTCCACCCCGAGCCTATTCCATTCACCAATACCCTCTGTCTCCGATCTTTCAGGAAGGCTTCTATCCATTTCACACATTTCTCCCCTATATTATAGCTTCTAACTTTCTCTATTAACCTTTTATGTGGGACCTTATCGAAGGCCTTCATAAAATCGCAATATACCACGTCTATTACATCACCATCTTCTAGAATTTGCATCCAATCATCTACCACCTTAATTAGCTGTAGTACCGTCGACCTCCCCGGCAAGAATCCGAACTGTCTCCCACTGAAAAGTTGGTTTGACTTCATATGATCCATTATTCCTTCTCTAATTACCGTTTCCATTAGTTTACACACAACACTTGTCAAACTGACTGGTCTATAATTCCCTGGGTCATTTCTCTTTCCCTTCTTAAATATAGCTGTTATGTTCGCCTCTCTCCAGTCCATCGGGATTTGTCCTGTATTAAACGATACCTCAAATAACATTTTCAATGGCTCTACTAACATCTCCCCTCCTTCCTTTATGATTCTTGGGTGTATCCCATCCGGTCCCGGTGACTTACTTCTATTCATTTTTTCTATAGCCCTTCTTATTCTAGCATGGGAAAACTCTACTAGTTCTAGTGCCGGTGCCTGTTTGATGGGAATAGTAGGCACTGCATCCTCCGACTCCACTGTTAGTACCCCCCCAAAGTATTTCCCCAGCACCTCTGCTTTCTCCTTATCAGTCTCCGCTCTACTCCCATCATTCAACCCCCCACCAGCTCTGGGATCCCTACTCTTCTTGTTAATTTTTCCTGAATGTACTTCCAGAATATTTTTGGATTATCCTTCACATTTCTAGCTATCTCTCTCTCCCTCTCCTTCACCCCCCTCCTTGTTTCCCACCTTATTTTATTGTTTATTTGTCTGCGTTCCAGATCCACTTCCTTAGCCTCTATACTAGACCCCCTGTTCTTTTTTAACAATTTTAATCTTTCCCACAATCGTTTCTTTCTTCTAATCAATATCCAAAGCTTTCTTTTCATTGGCAATTCTGGGTTAGTTCTTTTCCTCAATTTTGTTTTATCCTTATATTCCCTTACTGGTACACTTTTGGATACAGCATTCTCCAGTTTGACTCTAATTTTCCTCCACATTCCTTCAGCGTCTTCACCGTTCAAATATTCCCCCCAGTCAATGTCCAAACACCGTCTCAGCAGCTCATAATCTGCTCTATCATACATGTATATTTTTCTATTGCTTTTATTATCCCTCTCCGATTTAATGTTACAACTAAAGCTTATACAGGCATGGTCACTACGACCTATAGGGCTATCCACATTAACATGTTCCACTATATCCTCTTCATTGCTAAAAATCAAATCAAGTACACTCCCCTGCGTCCCATCTCTATATCTTGTCATCTCTACAATATGTTGCGTTAAAAAACAATCTCTCACTTTCTCTATAAACTTATTTTCCAGGCTACCCTGTCCCGCTGGAGTAGTACAATTTGCCCAGTTGATCCTTGGCAAATTGAAATCTCCAATCAAAATTTTATATTTGTTCTCTCTATTATCTATCTCCTCCATTGTTTTCAGTAGGTTATCATCCTCTCCCCTGCTATTATTTGGGCTTCTATATATAGAGGCAATTAGAATTGATCCTCTTACACATTTTACTTCAATACACAAATACTCACAATACTGCTGTCTCATATCCACCTCATTAACCTTGAGCTCTTTTCTTACATAAATAAACAGTCCTCTTCCAACCTCTGCTCTAATAGCATTTCTCTCATATAACTCAAAACCCTCCAAACTATATTCCACCAGTTCCCTCTCAATTCTAACATTTTTTGGTCTTACTTCCTGTAGGGCTATGATATCAGGTTTTTCCTCTTCATCCTGCAACCTACATATCAGTTCTCTTTTCTTGTCCTGAGTAAACACATCCACATTACTAAACATAATCCTTAATCCATCTACCATTCCTCCAGCAATTACACCATCCCGCTCCTCCAGTCCGTACCCTACTCCCCTGTTAGCACTACTGGGTCTGACTCTTTGTCTCCTGTCTCTCCCTGTGACACCTCCACCCCGTTCTCCTCCTCCGTCACAACTCTCATCACATTCTCTCCCCTCCCTGATCTCCCCCTCCTTTCTACTCTTATAAACCACTTCCTCACTTTTCCGTCCCTCACTCTCCAGTAAAAATTTCTCTTTCCTCCTCATCCAACTTTCCATTATTTTCATCAGCCTTTTCTTGTAATTCCTTAATTTTTTTCCTTTGTTCTATACTCAAATCCTTCTTTAGTCTTATGTGTTTCAGTTTATCATTTGTATTTAGCCTCCAACTAAAATTTGTCACAGTCTCCGCCACTACCCTAGTTTTAAACTGTACCCTTATAGGTCTCATCTCTCCCCTTTTATATCTACCTATCCTACTGATCTCCTCCACCTGCCCTTCCCATCCATATTCGTCCTCATCCACACCTTTCAAGACCTCCTTCACTGTCTCCATATCCCTCACTTTTCTCACTCCATTATCATTCATATGAGTCTCTATATCTCCATACAAGATTACACCCCTATCCCTGTCCATGGCCTCCCTCACGACACTCTCCTTGTTCTTCATGACCCCTACAACTGCACTCTCAAAACTTTGTTTGGTCATATTCATTTCTTCCTTTTGCTCTTTCATAATATCCTCCAAATCCTTGACTTTTTGTTTACCTACCACCGTCCATGCAGTCGACTCCTTTACTTCCGTGAAACGTCCTTCGTATTCCTTCAGCTGCTCCTTCAATGCCATATTCTCTGCTCCCAGTTCATCTACCCTTTTCAATAACATCTCTAGGCTCTCATTAACTGCCAAAAAAGGCCTGCATTCACTTCCTTCGCTAGGCCTATTCCCTTCCCCACCTATCACACCACACATTACACACAGTGCCTTAACTTTCTCACCAATATCCCCCTTCCATTTCTCCGTATCACTCATCCACTTTTCCAAATCCTTCACAACAATACTAACCTCTTCTAACTTCTTATCTGTGCTCTTAAATCCCCGAAAACGTTGTAACCTTCCTTCCGACTCCGTCATACCCGAAATTCCCTCTGCCATGTTTGTTTACAAACTCAACAACTCACAACCCTACCGCTGTCCCGTCACTACACACTCTTATTACACTATATATCACCCCTCCACCACACCAATATATCCTCCAAACCTTCACTAAATCCTTCCTCTTCTTGTTAGCCCCGTATGTACTCGATATCCTTGAATTAATTGACTATTCCCATAACATATGCCGGAGCCTCAAACTTGCGTCCGCCTTCCGCCATGGTGTGCCGCCAACTCACTTGTGCTACAAGTGACCCACTTGTGCTACATTATCACGGGAGAGAAAAATAACCGATAAATGATGATAATAAGAGGATAAATAGGTGATAATTGAGGAGGGGGGGGAGGGGGGAATAAGGTGGGGAAGGAGGGGAGGGGGAGGGGTGAGAAACACATGGATGAGTACTAGAGGGGAATTATCTCACCTAGAGACAAAATCCTTTGTTTTGATAGGCCCCTTTTTTTTTTGGAAGGCTTTTTTTATGGTCTTGCTTCCGTGAGGCCTATCGCGCTTGCCGGGTTAACTAACAAACAAACCGAGTAACTAACCTGATACCAAGCAGTGAGGACAGACATGGTACACTGTGCTCGCTTAACTCCGGGACCTGATGATACTTCCTCACCCAACTCCGGATCCAACATCTCTCCATCACCCATCAGCTGAGAGATCATCTTGTACACCGCTCCTCTGCAACACACAGTAATATAAGAAGTGAAGAATATTTATTCCAGTGTTATTACTGTCCTCACAATTTTCAGTCCTAACTTTCCGAATGTTTAAAGGGTTACAGCAATCCCAAGGACACTGTCATACATGGAGCCACTTTACATGTACTGGTATGATAATCTGGGTTCCCGGACAAGTCAACCAGACCATCTCAGCCAGTGCCATATCAACCAGGGACAACTAAATATGTACCAATATGTAGCCCTAGCCTAACTTTACCAAACTTAACCTAACATATTAGTTGAGATAGTACTGGTTGAAATGGTCTACTGTTTTTTTTTTTTTTTTTTTTTTTTTACCATTTTTTTTTTTTTAAAAGACCTCCGTCTACGTATTGGTTCATCCGTCTACTGGTTGAGTTGCCCGGTCACCTATAATCTGGATCAGCCTGTGTTTGCTCTATGATAGTTCTCCAGTGGGCAGGATCACTCCTCTGAAGGACAGAGGCAGTGCATTGTTTACATAATCTATATTTTTATTAATATCACTCCAACACCAAACACCTCACAATGAAATTAATTAAAGTAAGCATGTGATCCACCAGGATTCGAACCTGGGTTACCACATACAGATTTTAGACACTCTAACCATTACACCATCAAGGCAGTTATGAAAAAATGTGCTTGTTCTATTTGAGCAACAATGAATAGTTAAGCAAAAATAATAGTTATATAAGAACAAATTCACCTGTTTTATTTGAGCAACAATGAATGTATGTATATACTCAGGCCCATTCCCCACTTTTCCTATTATTTTTTTTCTTTCTGGGGGTGGCCGACTCAAGACAGAGCCTGAATAGGAACAACACAACAAAAAACAATGAACACACAAAAACAAAATACAAATTCACAGACATCTAGGTCACCCAGGAGAAGACAATGAATAGTTAAGCAAAAATCAAAGAGTTAACCGTACTTAACAGTGGCACAATCTCTGCTGTGAAGCCTGGCAATGTGTGGTGATACGCTCTTGGCCAGTAACCGCACCAGGCTTGCGAAGATAGAGTTGTGGTCCGGCATGTTCACACCCGTCACCAGGCACGCCGTTGGGATGTCATTTACAGGTTCGCTATAAAGTTGGAGATTAGGATTATACAGTAGGCCTAGTCTGTTTTCTTCCAGCTAACGGTAAATTACAACACTTAGCAGCTGATGTCTTGACACTTAATGGAATAATATTAAAGTCCTATGCCTCTACCTCATACAAATAAGTCTTTATAATTAACAAGTACACTACAACATATTTTGCTCCCATCTCCTTAGGGATTAAGAAGTCTAACAATAGATAGATAGATATCCTTTACTAGATTTTCTTATAATTCAAACTATGATTTAATTAGGCCTATATAAAAAAAAAAAAAAAATTGAAGGACAAAAGAAAGGTGTCAAAAGGATCATAACCTATTAATTAAATATAAGCCATCCTAATAATCCTAGTCGGAAGAACGTGATATTCCGAAACCCACTCTGACTACAGGAGTATAATGGAAAACTTGCAAAATAAACAAACCAAAACTGGGACGACACAATATTAAGTCAAAAGAACTTATCAAAATCGCTATGTCGGAATAAAAGACTAAAATTTGTATTACCATACCTGGAAAACCTCTCCCCAGCCTCTCTCACAAACTCTACCAGCTCCTGGAACACCTTGGCATGAATGTTAGACTGGAGGTCCTGTGAAAGAGAGTCATTATTAATTTTGCATGTGTACCGGCAAGTTTTAAAATAATGAAATAGACCAGCCGTCCGGCTGGCACAGTTGATAGCGTGCCTGCTTCCCATCTTGCAGGTCTCGCGTTCAATCCCCGCTCAGATTGAAAAGTTTTTCTGATACTGTATATAGCCGGCGGTTACCGTCTCCCCATGAGCAAGGGAGATGGGTAATGGTATCTGGTTGATTAAAAAAGTGTCAAGCGCTTGAGAATCCTCGAAGGAGGAGATACGGGCGCTGTATAAGTAACCAGGCGATAATTTTATTATTAATATATAAAAATTATGTGTCACTGAATATAATCTTTGGCTTTATAACTACAGGTATTGAAATTAAATGCTGGAATTATAATCATCATCTGCCTGAGTTCATTCACTGTAAGATAAAGGCCTCTCCTCAATAAGACCAATGATTTTCTGTTTAGATTTGTAAGTAAGCTTATGAAGCAAAGTAAGTCACAGAAAATCAGTCCATAGATTGACCTTTATCTTTCTTTATCTAACTAAATGTAATTTTAACACAAAAGATTGACCATACCAATGCTTGTGTAATTAACTGTATATGCGGATAATAATCTTTAGGATATTAGGATATTTAGTTAGCTACATAATGTACGGTACGCATGTACTGTATTCCTGTATCGGCTGTATGTATTAAAATCACAGATATGAAGTACTATAGTCTATTACCTGTAAGTAGGCGAAAAATCATGTCCTCTATCCTCCGTAACTCATAAAGGGCTAGAGCAAATTGGCTGTAAATTTCCACATCTATTCCTTGACTGACTCTTCCCAAATGGTAGAAATATTAGCTCAATTACTCTAGTCGTTTTTTAGTTAAAGATGTAACAGGTCATGATTTCTCGCCTACTTACAGCAAATAGACTATAGCGCACATTACAATAGAAAACACCATGTAATATCATTCTCATGCTTATTATTTAATCTTACATTAAGTATCTTGGTGACAGCCTCCCAACATATGGTGTAGTTCTTGTGAGTAAGTTCCTTGATGTTGTCCTCATCGTCCCCCACCCAGTAATCCTTGGAAGACAAACTCTCAAAATCTTTTTCCTTGTTTTGTCTTCTTTTGAAGGCAAATACCCCCTGAAAGATAGACATAAAAGTATTTATAAATAATAGTACAGTACAATACAATGAAATACAGAGAAAGAGACACTACTTGCCATTTCTACTGCTGTAAAATAATAAGTAACTCAATGAATGCCTAACTTGTGGAACGCCCTCATCATCATCATCATCAAATCTACTTAACACATATTAGGCCTAATCTAAGACCAACCCGATAAGAGACTTATAAATTTTAATATATAAGACCAACCCGATAAGGAACCTATCAATTTTAATGTAAGCTATAGGTTTGTCATAATCAATCATTAACCCGTGGAGCCCCGGCTAGTTTTGTAATGTTTGTTCACCAGAACCCGGCCGGTTTTCAAAAAATTGTTTTATTCCAGAAACAATAACGAATGGGTTAGGAATGAAGGAAAAACCACAAAAAACCGCTCAAAAAGCTTAAAAAATGGTCCTACAGAGCCCCCGAAAACATATTTTACAAGAGTAAAAAATTGAAGGCAATTACCCCAAAAAAACAGGTTATTGCGCGCTCACGCGCACGCACGTGGACTTCGAGAGTTTTCAACCATCGGCACGGTTGCGTGGGATACGTACACAGTTCCCATACAAATCTGAGCCCTCTTGAGTGGCTACACCTGAGGTTACGGTCGGCGCAATTAGGGAGACGCGTCAGGCGCGTCTCTGGGGCTGTGCGTTACATACATCGCCGACGCGTCAGACGCGTCGCTGGGGCTGTACGGGTTAATCATAACCCATAATTCAGTGCTATATACAGTACTGTATGTAAATACTGTCGTAGGTAATTATAGGGAAAAGGCTTGCACAGTTATTGTTCTTATTTTTTCCTCCAGATTTTGAGAAATGAGTGTTTTCATGGTTTTAGTTATTATTCCAACGTCATTGTCAATGTGGGATACAAGATAGGTTGAGGGCCTCACCCCCCAATGATTTATTGAAATCATCATCTATGTTGCCAGCAGGGGTTAAATATCAATTATACTCCATGATGAAGATGTTTGTAAACGGTGAGGACGTCCGAGGGTCCGGGAGCTCTGAGAGTAATGAGACTTTGCGTTTTTTCCAGTACTATAGGCCCTAGGGTCTTATAAATATGATTAAAATTATTCTCCCACAGTGGATTATACATTAGTACAGTATTAGGATTCCATAGACCTGCATTGTCCCTAATAAATAATTTATAATAAAGTGAGCCTTAGGCTCTCTAAATAATGATAATCTTAAACAACACTACTGCAGCGCTATTAGAAAAAATTTATTAGGGAAAATAAGGATCACTAGACTCGCCATACTTTTCTCATTAGCCTATAGTCCGCATGGAGGGATTTTGTTATCGAAAACTTGTAAAAACCTGATTTCACCGAAAAATAACACCAAATACTGTATACCGTAATCAAAGTCCCGACCGTAAACAAAGCATTCTGTCGATTAAAATGTAAAACTTGCAAACTAAACAAACCAAAATTGGGACAAGGACAATATAAAGTCAAATTAAATTATCAAAATCGCTATGTGGAAACAACGCTTACTAAAATGAAATCAATGAAATCTATGAAATAAAAGAACACAATCCACCACATAGGGTGTACACTACTACATGAGCAAGTTAATCTGTTTCCCAAGCAAACTAACCGCACACATAACAACGCACTATCGTCACGTTCAAGGAATTAGTCAAATTTGGGAAGTCCGGGACGTTCTGGTAAATTTTTACTAAACTCTGAATGAATAAAGAAACTACATGTTAAATGTCAAAATATTCATTTAAAATCAAATTTGCAACATGACAAGAAATTTGAGTCATTTAACCTTCTCCTTCTTGTTTTGTAGGATGCCGCATCGCAGCAGGCTTTTTCAAAACCGTGATTCACCCAATAAATGGCGCGAGCGTTACTCAGCAAGACAAAGAACAGGCAATCAGTTTTTGCCCCCTTACAGATCAATATACTATACAGTATATCTATCCATCTACTGTACGGCCGGCGCCGTGATCCCTGAAGGGATCGAACGAAAAGTCAATAAATCAAGGGGGTGAGCAGTGCCCCTCCTCAAGTTCTCAACCCAGCATGTAACAAATTTACCCCACAATTTCCCTCACCTACTGTAAAAATGCGAATCACCAAATAAATGGCGCCATACAACGCTGTATCTTCAGATTGATAGATAATGGGCAAGTTAATGCAAAACCTCCACTCAAACCATGAAAAACAATAATAAAACACTAGGCGGGATGGATGTAGTGTCCGGGCGTATGGTCGTCATGTTTACATAGGTCGATCGCCGTGGTTATGTTCGCGTCTATTTTGACAGCGATTTTTTTCTATTATTTGCCCCCTGCTAGCAATATATATGATGATAATACTGTATGTCATGGGGAGGTGAGGGGGGTAAAGCCCCCCTGCAACATATTATTATATCCAAAGGCAGTCAGCGGTGTGCCACAGGGATCTGTCTTGGGGCCGTTACTCTTTGTAATTTTTATCAATGACCTACCAAAATGCCTGAAGAATGAAAGTGAAGTATATCTGTACCTTTACCTTTTGATACCTTTTGATGTGTTCGCCACTCTTCTAGCGGCACCAAGGAGCGCGACGCCCCTCGTTATGGGTGGTGATTTGGTGCAGTAGACCGTCGCTGACGACACAAAAATATATAGAATAATTGAAACTGAGGATGACCGTACTAAACTGCAAGAGGATTTGGAAGAAATTAAACGGTGGACAGATAAATGGTTACTAAGTTTCCATCCTGATAAAAGTAGACACATGAGAATCGGCAAATCAGATGTTAGTGAGGATGGCTAATACTTAGGTAAAACTATTGCAAAATCCTCAGTAGAGAAAGATATTGGTGTCCTGATTGATTAAAATTAAAATGTAAAATTAAAATGTAAAACTTGCAAACTAAACAAACCAAAATTGGGACAAGGACAATATAAAGTCAAATTAAATTATCAAAATCGCTATGTGGAAACAACGTTTACTAAAATGAAAATTATTAAATAAAAGAACACAATCCACCACATAGGGTGTACATCACTACATGAGCAAGTTAATCTGTTTCCCAAGCAAACCAATCGCACATATAACAACGCACTATCGTCACGTTAAAGGAAGTAGTCAAGTTTGGGAAGTCCGGGACGTTCTGGCAAATTTTACTAAACTCTGCATGAATAAAGAAACTACATGTTAAATGTCAAAATATTATTTAAAATCAAATTTGCAACATGACAAGACATTAACAATAGTAAAAAATACAAATATTGATAAGATATCTATACTATTACAAAATAATATATAAAATACAGTACAGCACTCACTAACGATAGTGCTATCGGGTAGGTACCTGTAAGCATAGCATGCCTCAAGTGACCCCTATCAATAACTGACTTAACAAACTTAAGTTTGATAACAAACTTACCTTCTCAGCACATCTATCGGAGAAAATTAATAAAGCTAACAGAATTGTTGGGATCATAAGAAGAACCTTCACAAGTCTAGAAATGAAATGTTCAAATCTCTCTACACAGCTCTCGTCCGCCCTCACTTGGAGTACGCAAATCAAGTTTGGAATCACTATTTGGTCAAAGATGTGGATGCAGTGGAAAATGTGCAACGCAGAGCCACCAAGATGTTACCAAACATGAAAGATAAATCTTATGAAGAAAGACTGAGAACTCTAAAACTCCCTACACTTTCATACAGAAGATCAAGAGGGGATATTATTGAAACTTTTAAAATATTGTCGGGGAGATACGACGAAGACTGTTGCAAGGACATATTCCATCTGAGGGAGGACAGCACGACCAGAGGACATGTGAAGAAAATATATAAAACGAGATCAAGACTGAACATAAGAAAATATTCATTTCCATGTAGGGTGGTAGATACATGGAATAGGCTACCAGGGTGGGTTATAAATTAAGACACGGTGGAAATATTTGAGAGGAATTTAGATAGGGTATGGAATAATCAAGAACAAAAATATAACTATAAGGCATCAATATGTCCTATGAAGAGAGATTGAGGAGGCTGGATCTGCCCACACTGGCATACAGGAGATCCTGTGGCGACCAAATCGAAACCTACAAGATAGTCACCGGCAAATATGATCAAGGATGCACCGAGGGTCTCTTTGAGCTGAGGGAGGACACCACCACACTGGGGAACACAAAGAAGATCTTCAAACCAAGAGCAAGACTGGATTTGAGAAAATATTAGTTTCCCAACCGTGTTGTAAATAATTAGAATGATTTGCCAGAATGGGTGGCGAGTGCCGATTCTGTGAAAAAGTTTGAATCCATGCTTGATAGATTCTGGAAGAATCAGGATCATGATAGATTCTGGAAGAATCAGGATCAGAGGTATAATTATAAAGCACTAATCAAAAACACCACAAGCAGCCAACCAATAGTTAGTGTACAGGCTGCCACACTGGAGCCACAGGCCTACTAGGGCCTCTTCCAGGGATTCTACTGTGAGTTACTGTGAGTATATAGTCCCCCACCACCGCCACCAGTTGCCATCACGGATAACAGAGTGATGTAACCGTAGAGCTGGAGCCACAGGCCTGATAAGGCCTCTTCCAAAAGGACTTCTGTCAAGTTCTGTGAGTATCTGTGAGTAAAATAGACGGGAATATGATGGCAACATTGGTAAGCGTCCGCCACCGCTCCGCGAAGTGTAAACAAGGCTGGCTGTACGCCCGAACTTTACATTCTACCCCACTAGGCACTAGGCGGCAAGAATGTTGAGTGCGGGCGTACCGCCACCCTTGTTTACACTATGCGGAGCGGTACTGCGGTAGTGGACGCTTGCCATCATGTTTCCATCTATTTTGACTGCCTTTCGATACAATAATATGTTGAGGGGGCATTCACATATTGTCGTCATCATCATATATATTGCCAGCAGGGGGGCAAATAACCGAAAAAAAATCGCTGTCAAAATAGACGCAAACTTATCTAGGCCTAAGGCGATCAACAAATATAAAAATGACGGTGGTGGTGAGGTCGGACGTTTGCTATCATGTTCCCGTCTATTTTTAATGCCATTGGATACAGTAATATGTGGAGGGGGCTCCTCCCCCTCCTCACCCCCCCATGACATATTGTCGTCATAGCCTATATATTGTCAGGCAGGGGGCAAATAACCGAAAAAGTAGATGCGAAGTTCACCGCGGCAATTGCCCTGTGTAAACATGACAACTGTATGCCCGAGAACTACATCCATCCCCACTAGACCTTGGCTAGGCCTATAGCCTATTCCTTGGAGAAAAAACAAAAAAACATGGTAGGCCTAGGCGGCTAGGCCTAGGCGGCTAGGCCTAGCCTAGTCATCTTGAATAGTACCCTACTGGCAAAATAGATGCCTATTTCAATAAGTTAATATGTATCCCACGGCAACCATAAACCATAATATCAAGCTCCAGCTTATAGGCTAGCCTAGGCCTTGTCAAGTTGTCCAACATTATGCTAGGCGGTAAATCTACAGTTATACTACCCCTCCCCCACTACCCCCCACCACCTCCCCCCTTCAAAACACGCCTTATAGCGTGTTTTTGGATGGTTCAGCAGACGCGAAGTGGAAAAAAACGTATTTTGATAAAAATTTATCACCAACCAGATACGAGTTTTCAGGTAGCATAATTTGTTGTATTTTTTTTATTTATTTTTTTTATATATCCTACAGTGTTGTTTAGGTAACATTCAAGACAGCTAGAGCCACCTTATTTACCAAGTTTCTTTATATTTTTTCCAGGGAATATAGTGTTTAATTGTTGTTTATCATGGTTTGAGTGGAGGATTTGCATTAACTTACCCATTATTCATTAATCTGAAGATACTCTCATCAAATGGCGCCATTTATTGAGTGAATCGCGCTTTTACAGTAGGTAAGGAAATTGTGGGGAGGCCATGCACGCTTCCAAAATGTACAAATATTATATTAGATTAGATTAGATTAGATTAGATTAGATTAGATTAACCTAACCTAACCTAACCTAACCTAACCTAACCTAACCTTAATATAATATAATATATCGTTTTTGTGAGTAACGTTCAAGCCATTTATTGGGTGAATCGCACTCACCGCATCTTTCAAAACAAGAAGAAGAGGACCCAGGTCGAAGGATTCATTGGGTGCAATGCTTTGTTTACGTTCGGGACATCCGACATTATTTTTGTGTTATTTTTCGGTGTAATCGGGTTTTCTCAAGTGTCGATAACGAAATTCCTCCATGCGGACTATAATGAGAAAAATATGGCGAGTCTATTGATCCCTATTTTCCCTAATAAATTATTTCTAATAAGGCGGCGAAAGAGGTCTTGAATCATTGAATGTTATCGTTGTTTAATACCGAGGACCGTCATATTTTAGTATTTTTAACATTAGCCTAACCTAACCTAACTTATTAGGACAAAAATAACAAGATTACACAGGCCATATATCCAAGACACTGAAAAACTTATAGGAGAGTTACTATTCAAGAAAGAAGGAAACGAAGAGATAAAACAATACTTACATAGACCTAGATGTTGGAAAAGGAGAGAAAAAGAGGATAAAAGAACTTGACGAAAGAACAGAAAATTAAGAACACAGGAAAAATTAGGGTTTAATGTTATTTTAATACCACGATTTTTTTTGATGTATTTGAAGATAAATAATGAATCTATATGCTCTAAAGATCATAAGAATTTTTTTTTAACCCTCGGCAAAACCTAATAAAAAAGTATGGTACTAAAATGTTTTTTTCGTAACAAGGTTGTCAATACGGTACTTTCAGTCATCGATAGCTCTAAAGATCATATGAAAATGTGTTAAATCCTCGGAAAAACCTAATATAAAAGTATGGTACTAAAATTTAATTTTCGTAACAAGGTTGTGAATACGTACGGTACTTTCCCGTTATCAATGTACAATAAAACTGAAGATTGCAGAGCAGCAGAGTAAACACCATAGACTTCATCGACTTTTCTTTCACCTTCGTATAATCGACAGCCAATTTTTCTTTCTTTTTTATTAAGTACTCAACCAGCGGGGGTGTGGGGGCGGCAGCCCCCACCCATAATACTAGGTTAGGTTAGGTAAGGTTGTTAGGTTAGGCTAATGTCTTTTCAAATCACTATCGGGGAGCGAGTGTGTCTCAACATCGATCGATAGGCCTAATGGGGAAAATATGTTTTCCCGAGATTTCTAATTAATTACAAACACTATATATTGATGCAAATTACCAATTTTGTTTATAAAAACACTCGGAAAATTCGTGGTATTAAAATAACGTTTTTCCAAAATTAGGAGAGCTAGGCCTAAAGTGTCTTAAAAATTTATAAAAAATGTAAAAGAAAGTAAGAAAAGTGTAACAAGAAAAGTTCTAATAGGCCTAGGCCTACTAGAAAAAAAGAAAAAACAAAAAGTGACAATAGGCCTATAGGCTATTTTGGAAAACATGTAAATTTATAGAAAATAAGGACCCCAGTAAGAAGATGAAGAAATAATACATCTACAGTGAAGAAAGAAAACTGGGGAAGGTGTAAGAAGACCAACGAGGGGCCGATACTTAAGGCTATCCCTCAACATCAACATCATCATCATCATCATCACCTAACCTAACCTGTCTCGCGACCGGTCTAAACCCAGCTCACGTTCCGTTTATGGGTTCACGAAGGTTTGTAATACTTCAATGTAGGCTATCTATTTCAAGTCAAATATAAATTTCCGTGCATCATCAAACCATACTAAATCTAGGATACTACTAATAATATTAACCCATTAGTACCAACAGAATAGCGACAAAATAGGGGTAGTATAACTGTAGATTTATCAAAATAGGGACCAATAGACTTGCCATATTTTTCTCATTATAGCCTAGGCTTAGGCTAGTCCCCATGGAGAAATTTCGTTCTCGACACTTTAAAAAACCCGATTTCACAGAAAAATACACCAAAAATATGTCAAAGATGTCAAATAGCGGGGGTGTGGGGGCAGCAGACTGCAGCCCCCACCCATAATACTAGGATAGGTTAGGTAAGGTTGTTAGGTTAGGCTAATGTCCTTTCAAAGGGGTATAGGCTAGGCTAGTAAACACTATAGGGCCAGGCTAGGCCTAGATAGCCTATACCTGGTCAGAGGTAAGAAGAAGAAGAGTCCTGCTGTAGTCTCCTTGAATGCTACCCACAATATATACAGACTAAACATTAACAGACATATACAAGATGCGAAATAAGGGAAAAAATATCACCTTTGAGACAGACACAGTGGCAGCCATCGTCCTCCATGTGATTCTCCCTCTTGTCAAAACTCCCGCGAAATTTCAATGGTTATTTCGTTTGTTCCTGCTGTAACCGATCTAGAAATAGGTTTAAAAGGTCCATTATGGGTCAATTTAAATGCCAATGTAGAGATATAATCCAAATATAACACATACTGGAAATAAAATAATGTAAACATAACTACCAACAAATATACAATATTGTAAATCTAATCATGGAAGATAGCACCTAAAATCATTGTAAACAAGAATAGTGTATTTGTTTGTTAAAATATTACATATTATATATTTGTGTACATGTGTTGGCAGACGCTGCACAAATAATCACAAAAGACATTTATGAGGAATCAAGATTTTGTTGTTTTGGTGGGCGCCATATGATATATCTGTAAGTTATATTGTATGTTTTTTTTTCTTTTCTAAGTAATAAGAATATATAATGAATATAAAACTATGCTAATAATAGGTAAACATATGACTGAAAGTGCATTTACATTACAATATATGAGATTTATTATAGTAAGGTAGGCAATATGGCAAGTACTGTAATATATTGTCTAAGTTTTTCGTAGATGGTCGTGTGTGATTATAAAGGGTTGCCAACTTAGCCCGTTTACTGCTAGGTCTAGATATGCTGTTTACTATCATCTAGCGTTATATATTGACATCTAGCGACGTGAATTCTATAGCAGATTTGAGCCACTATTACATGATATTCTGATACCAACAACGCTAAAGTCGCCCACTCCATTAAAATCGCTTTATGTCCATCACTATACCTCTGTAACTCAAAAAGGGCAAGAGCAAATGGGCTGTAGGCCCATAGTTGTTGTTATTGTTGTTCCCCAAGCTGCCTGGCCGAACAGCCCCAAGGCCCCAAGCAAGGCCAAGGCCATAACCGAGCGCCCCAACAGAACCCTCCCTGCCGACCACAACAAAGCCTGGGTGACCGAAGCCACTCCATGGCGGGGAGCTGAGGAGGGTGCGGAAACACCCGGGCCCATAGTAATAGGCTATACTGTACGTATATGTTAATGTATGGGACGAGTGGCGACAACTTTAATGTTAATGTCGAAGATTGTGTCGAATGGTATTAGTTAGTTAAAACAGGACTTCAAAGGCTATCAACCCTTCTGGATTATTAAGCCAGCACACTGTAAGTCAAGAATAGAGTCAGGACTGGAGCCCCTTTTCGAGAACTCCAGTCCCTTGATTGAATGTTATAATATCAACACCAATTCTGACTATCATTTGACGATTTTATTCAATTTACAAATCCATTTTGGGAGTCAGAGAGTTGCGATAAGATTTACCCCTTTGATTCTTAGAGGTCCTTCCTAAACTGAGGAAAATCATCTAATGTTAGCCAGAATCAATGATAAAACAGCGTCCTAGTACTGAAAAGATTAACTTATCTGAAACGGACATTTTTTTCAAGTTTGCTCCCTAGTCCTCCATCAAGCTTTAATAATTGCCCCAAGACCCTCTTCTAGATAAACTTATACATTTTTCGGTAGAAAACTGTCCCTGCCGAAGGTCGATTCCTTCTAAATTACAGGCTCGCTTTCACTCGCCAGGAACAAATCGACACTTAAATAGCACGGAAGGTCTTAAAATTGATCACAAAGTTTTTATCAGACAGGTGACAACTTTATGCAACGAAGACGTATTTTTACGCATTTTTGCAGGTTATCAGTAGACGATTTTACGCAATTTAAGAAAGATCCCTAGGAATCGAAGGGGTGAAAACCATCTCAATTAGCCTAGCACTCTATAGCTCCCACAAGTTCTTCCTAAACTGAATAAAATCATCCAATATTTGCCAGAATAAACTGTCATAATCCTCAAGGGTTTAGCAATAATCTCTGCAATACAATCACCTGTAAAACTGCGTGTAAAGCCGGTACAGTATCACACGAGCGCTTTTTCTCTCAACATTTATCCTCAACACTGGTCTGGCAGCTCAACATTTACAATATTTCGGTCACCTAAATTCATCTACCATCAGTTTGGTTTCCGATACCAGTGCTAAATATTCTACAAATGTTGCAAGAAAAGTTTTGATCGTCGAATGTTGACTATAGAAGCTCTCGTGTGATACCAGCTTAAAGGTCACCACAAGGCTCTCCATAACCAATCATAACTTCCTCAAGGCCTTCATATTACCGGAGACACGAAGTCTAATTGATATGTATGTATGTATATATGTATATACTCAGGCACATACCCCATTGTTGGGGGTGGCCGACACGAGACAGAGCCCGAACAGAAACAACATTTAAAGTTCCTATTCTCAGGGTTAGGGACCACTTTCGCGTTCTCTAGCCTGTTTATCTGTCTCATCGAGTAGGAGAATTATACAAGGGGAGGAGGATTCCTAGCCCCCTACCCCCTGATTGACATAACCTGAATAATGTATTAAGTTTAGCCCATAGACTAAGAAAAATTCCTTCCCAGACAACTTTAAACCAAAAAAACGCCCTCCAGACTCCTTTAAGCTAAACTTGTACATTTTTCTACCAAAAAAGTCTAGACCGAACGCCGGTTTTTCCTAAATTACTGGCTGGCTATTGCTCGCCCAGAAACAATCGACACCTGAATGGAGTGAAGCGTCTTACAATTGCCAAACTAATGAGGTGAAACGTCTTAAACAAGGGAGTGGAACTCACTCCCTCAATCTATCTTTCCTTCAGCCTATGATTTCATCTGCTTCAAATTTGGTGTGGCCAGACACTTAAGACTCCAGCATACCTTGAATTTGGCTTTTAACTGTGGTGTAATGGTTTAGATGCTTATGTTCTGGGTGTGGTGTCCTGAGTTCGAATCTCGGGAGGATCATATGCTTTCATTAGTTTATTCTAGTGCATTGGGGTTTGTAATGGAAGATTAATGTTAAGAACGGGGTGTTCCTTAATTTATGTCACTTTCGGCTTTGCAGGAGACTCATGTTACAGGCAGCTCTGCCTTTTGTCTTATTCTTACATATAACAACAAATGTGATCGTCCTGGCTATGAATTAAAGAGCATACACAGTAATAAGTATAAATATATTAAATGAATCGCTTTATAGCAATTCCTGTATAGCAGGACACTGCTCCAGTCCCGTGATCAGAATTGCTACTTAGTAAGCCAATCTCTAACCCTATATTTGTTCAAATCAACAGGTAGAAACAGTGATGATTGATGGGGCATTGCAAAGATCCGGCCTTTGGCTGGGGCATTTCTCTGTACGTTTTTTAAATTTTCATTTGTGTGCTACTCGTCGACGAAACTCTCAGTATCCTTCAGAAACAATGCCTGGAGACCTGTAAAAACACCATACCACCCAAATCAAGCAGGAAGCAGATCAAGCAGATTCCCAGAGATAGAAAAATACTAATGAAGAAAAGGACGTACTTGAGAGCCAAGCAAAGGAAGACCAGCTATGCGCACAATATCACCAAACTACAAGAAGAGCTCGATGAAGTTGAACGTAAACTCATCCAGTCACACCAAGAGCAAAGAACACGCGAAGAACTACAAGCAGTTGCAAACATACGAGTAAATAGCAAATTCTTCTATGCATACGCAAAAAGGAGACTCAGGAACACCACAACAATAGGACCACTTGCAAAACCTACGGGCGAACTTGAGAGTGACCCAACCGAAATGGCCAAGATACTCAAACAGCAGTATGAAAGTGTCTTCAGCCCGCCAAATGAAGACAAGAAAATCGAGAATGCAACAACTTTCTTTGGCAACGCTCCAGAGACACCACATCAACTCTCCTCGGTAACAGTATCAACAGAGGACATAATAGCAGCCATCGACAAGATTGGACCAAACTCTGCGGCAGGACCAGACGGCTTTCATGCCCAACTGCTAAAAAACTGCAAACATCAGCTAGCCCTGCCTCTAAAACTGCTGTGGAGCAAGTCCCTCCAAACTGGATATGTACCACAATCCCTAAAAGAAGGTAATGTCACACCAATACACAAAGGGGGTAGTAAAGGCATAGCCAAAAATTACAGACCAGTGGTGCTGACGTCACATCTTATTAAAATCATAGAAAGAACAATAAGAGCTAAGATGGTCAGCTTCCTGGAAGATAATGAGGCGTTCAACGAGGGGCAACATGGCTTTAGAAAAGGCCGCTCCTGCCTCTCACAACGACAAAATCCTACAGGATATTCAAGACGGAGAAAATGTAGACGTCATATATCTAGATTTCGCCAAAGCTTTTGACAAGGTGGACCATGGGATCCTTCTACATAAACTCAAATCACTGGGAATAGGGGGAGACCTTGGAAGATGGCTCCACAGCTTCATCACCAACAGAAAACAAAGTCACGGTTCAAGGAAGCCTATCAGATGCAGGTGGGGTCATCAGCGGAGTACCACAAGGATCAGTACTGGGACCTCTCCTATTCCTCATCATGATAGGAGACATCGACAGGGACCTGGAACACTCAACAGCCACATCGTTTGCAGACGACACCAGACTCATGAAGAAAATCACCTCACAACATGATGCTCAGCTACTACAACAAGACTTGGACAAAATCCTGAAGTGGGCAGAAGAAAACAACATGGCCCTAAACGGAGACAAGTTCGAGCTTCTAAGGTACGGGAACAAGAGAGCACTACAAAACGACACCAACTACAAAAGTGGACAGCAAGAAATTACCGCCAAGGACACAGTGAAGGACTTGGGAGTAAATATGAGCAGTGACGCCACTTTTTCCCAGCATATTACCAAAGCCACAACAACAGCAAAACAAATAGCAGGCTGGATCCTGAGAACCTTCCACACAAGAAATGAGAGGTGTATGCTAACACTGTGGAAGTCACTGGTCCTACCACGTCTGGAGTACTGCTCCCAGCTCTGGTCTCCTCAAAAAGTAGGAGAAATAACAGAAATTGAAGCCACCCAGAGGACATTCACCAGTAAAATCCATGGGTTTCAACACTTTAACTACTGGGAGAGACTTAAGGAGCTGCAGCTGTACTCACTTCAAAGACGTAGGGAGAGATACATCATCATCTACGTCTGGAAGATTTTGGAAAAAAAGGTACCAAATCCAAACATCCAAGAGACCAGCACCAAAGGCGAGGGAGGCTGTGCTATGTGAGGACTACGCCGGGATCAACACAAAAAATCAAATCCCTGATCCATCACAGCTTTACATACAATGGAACCAGACTGTTCAACTGTATACCAGCCCCTCTCAGGAACATGACCGGGGTGTCTCCAGACACCTTCAAGAAACACTTGGACATGTGGCTGGCCAAAATACCGGACCGGCCACCAACACCAGGATACCCCAGCACCAACTCCAACCGACTTCTGGAATGGAGAGTGGAAGAAAGGGAGCTGCCTGGTCGCAGTGGAGCCCCAGCTCAACTGTGTCACTAACGGACGGAATACAACTAAGTGTAAGTGTAAGTGTACTCTGCATTGGAGAACTTGAGCCCTGTTCACCAAGAGGGATCAAGATGGGCCGAAACTGTCGAGTCACTACAATATAAACTGTTTTCAATGTGTGAGTTTAGTTTTCCAATCTTGTATTCACGGCACTGTGAATTTTCCACTCGCTACTATTATGTATTGTCTACTCTTTCGCGAACTTCTAGCGACTTTTGAGGACGAATCTAGCATCATTCTTGGTAACATTGTGACAGCCATGACGTCATTCTGAGGTCACAGTGACGTCACAAGCCAGGCAGCCAATGTCCAGTCAGTTTACACTATCTAGGCGTGAGGGTAGCATCTTGTGTTGTGTTCTCTGGCTTTCTCACATACCCAACCCCCAAAAAACAACACAATTATGGGTATCCTAATCGCCAAGCTCTGGAGTCTATTTGGCAACGAAGGTAAGAGATGGAAGGAGTATGCTAAGGGGGGCGGATAAAAGCTATGTAGGGTAAATTAAAGTACCTCCCAGGGCTTACACACTGACAACACTGTTATACACATATGTTGTTACGATTATGTCACCTTAGTACGGGCTCTTTAAATTACGTTTTTATTAAAAGCTAGTATTCGGAAACTTCAATTAGGTTAAATATGTATTTTATGGACAAATCTGAAGGTAATGGGGGTATTTATGCTTAAGCAAGTTAAAATCTATAGCCTAGGTTAGACTACAATTTCATTAATAGTTTGTATTAGGCCTATTTCCATAGGGCCTATATTTTTGCTATTTGTTAGGCTTTCATATTATTGAAAGCAGTGATAAGTACCGGTAGTTAGCCTAGCTCATGAGTTCCTCTTTGTGAATTCCATCAGTCATCAGCACCTTTCACTTTCATTTCTTTATCACCTTGCTTTCATTTTCATTCTTGTGAGCTTTCCCTTTGTATGGACTATGGAGACTAGACTTTGTATCAGGGGATGAGGGTATTCTTTCTGTTGAGACATAGGCTATAACCAGGCTCAGGGTTATTTAGGAGAGGAAAAATAGTAGGCCTAAAGGAAGAGGTGAAATTGTAGGTTAGTCCAATGCCTGCTATAACTTGCTAGGCTAGCCTATAGGCTAGGCCTAAGCCAGGTATTTTCTGAGGACTGAGGGTGTAGCCTAAGATCCTACTGTTTGGTTTGATAATTGTGATTAATTCAGTTTTGACATTTGTTTCCAAGTTTCCCCGGTAGCATTCAAGGAGACTACAGCAGGACTCTTCTTACCTCTGACCGGGTATAGGCCACACTGGTCGAGTGGAGAGCACGCTCACGTGTGAATCTGCTGCCTGCAAGACCCGGGATTGAATCCCTGTCACGGCGGACATTTAGTGGGTGTGGTAGTACGTCCTAGCATGTTTCACATACTCGCACCCAGTCAAGGAACATCCTGACGACGTATACAGACTAAACACACATAACAAAGCCACCTACGGGGCCACTCGCTGAAACTCTCCAAACCAGACCACTGGAGAACGACACTGAAGGGGAATTGGTTCTCTATCAGAGTCATCGACGAGTGCAACGCACTCCCAGAGAGTGTGGTTACAGCGCCAACGATTGCCACTTTTAAAGCCAGATACGACAAACATAATAACATAACCTTGTTAATATTGGCTGACCAGTCTTTGGAGGTGGGGTTCACTCAAGAGTGACAAGAAGCCTGCTTCTTAATTCCCCACTATCATTCAATAGGTAAGCACTCCAACAGCTTCCTCTCTCTCCAACACCCCTTCTCCCCTCTCTACACGCTTCAGAAAAATAGGAAAGGTACGGTAGAATGTAAATATGAGGTGCCGTTGTAAAGGCTTATCCCTCAATACTTAATCTGACTGATAGGCTATCCTAGTGTTTACTAGCCTATACCCCTTTGAAAGGACATTAGCCTAACCTAACAACCTTACCTAACCTATCCTAGTATTATGGGTGGGGGCTGCCGGCTGCCGCCCCCACATCCCCGCTGTTTGACATCTTTGCCATAGATTTTTGGTGTATTTGTTTGTGAAGTGGGTATTTTTCAATTTGTCGATAACGAAATCCTCCATGCCTATAGCCTAGGCTATGGAGAAAAATATGGCGAATCTATGGGTGCCTATTTTCCCTAATAAATTGTTTCTCATAACGCTGCAGTAGTGTCGTTTAAAATAACCGTTTCCCCCTGAAATTGTATTGGACCTTACCCAATTTTAGTATTTTACCTAGGCAATCCCTGTAGGCCCTATTTCTGAAATATGATTATTATCCCTCCCTGTTTTTAACCCTCTCACGACCATAGGACGCAGAGGTTGCCAGATTAGCAATAAGAAATAGATTACTCTCACTGTTATAATTACCGTACCTCTCCAAAATTAGTTTTCTGCCCACAGCTAACTCAAAGACAACTGCAGAGGTTGAAGTAAACAAACTAAAGGTTTATAGATACCCCTGACGGTAACAAAGGATTTAAAGTATCCCTAATAGGCTCAAAAATCGCGTCCGAATGTGAGAGGGTTAACATACCGTACTTTGCTATTTGGTCAAGGTTGAGTACGTAACTTGCGTTTATACTATAATGGAGGTAGTACCGTACTGTACCTCGATAATTGTAAAATTTTATACAATCTTTATGACCCATGAATACATTATTTCTATAATAGTAGGCCCTATATGTCATTACTGGAATAGGCTACTGGTGCAATTTAAATTATTTTTCATTAGATTTTGTGGTTTAAATTAGGGTAGAAGCAAACAAAGACACCCATTCTTAAAAGTTAATTAAATCAGTGGAGATCCATAATGGGTAAACAATAATTTGTACCAGTAATACCATATAATTATACTGTAGGAATGATGCATGGGTCATTAAGGTAACATATATACCAATTATAATACACTACCGGTATGACATGAGTATCGAGGTACAGTACCTCCATTATAGTATAAACTCAACCTTGACCGAATGCAGAGAGCGTGCAAAGCCGCGGCAGTAGGCTCCTTGAATTATACAATTTTTAAAAATTAATTTACAGTTCTGATACAGTTCTGATGAGTGATAATGAATGGGAGTTGCAGGGTCTGGTAAATGAGTTTGGAACAGTGTGCGAAAAACGGAATTTGAAGGTACAGTAAACTTCCGTTAATCCGAAGGGCAGCGGACCGGCCCTCGTTCGGATTAGTGGATTTTTCGGATTATCGGACTTTACCCCTATGAACCTGTGTATTAATGGCCTGACGAAAACATTGAGGCATTAGGCCACCCAAATGACACACACACATATCATATGTTCATGAAATCACTTCAAAAGTTTACCATTGTCATTGTAGCCTATTACCTACTTCAAAACAACACCATATGTCCGCATCGTCTACTAGCGAGTTTGTCTTGCTCTTGAAGATCAGATCAGATGTGGTTCGGGAAGTAATGCCTTAACAACGGCACTTCCCTGAGAGGTTCTTGTAATTTTCCTTTTGTGATTTTCCTTAACAACGGCACTTCCCTGAGAGGTTCTTGTAATTTTCCTTTTGTGATTTTCCTTTTGTGACGTGCTCTGTTATATTATATTGTATTGAAAGCACCCTTGTCTTATTGTCTTGAAATCACCCTTGGGACGCTCCGATCACTGAACTATAAATAGTAGCGTATCGGAACGTCCAAAGGTGCGTTTTTAAGCTCAAGACTGAATGCGCTTGCAGAAAATGCGGTGCAAGCCAGTAGCGCATCGGAGCGTCCCAAGGATGCGTTCAAGAGCAAAACAAACTCTCTAGCAGACGATGTGGTGTTTACGTTTATATCAGTAGCTTCCTTTGACCATTAATCTGAATGTTTTGAAGTAGGTAATAGGCTACAATGACAATGGTAAACTTTTAAAGTGAATTCATGAACATATGATATGTGTGTGCTCCATTATGTGTCATTTGAGTGGACTAATGCCTCAAAAAGGGGACTTTGGGACTTCTTGAAATTCGGACCATCGGGTGAATTCGGATTTGGCCTCAAATTGAAAAATTCGGACTATTGGGAGATTCGAATCATCGGTCGTCGGATTAAAGGACTTTTACTGTAAATGCGGGGAAGAGCAAGGTTATGGTCTTCGAAAGGGGTGAAGTCACAGAGTGTGAGGTGAAGCTGAACGGTCAGGCTATGGAGATCGTCAACTCTTTTAAGTATCTGGGCAGTGTGTTGAGTAAAGATGGGACTATGGATGAAGAAGTGCGGGAGAGGGTATAACAGGGGAAGAGGGTTGTAGGAACGCTAAAAACAGTAACAAGAAATAGGGTGGTCAGTATGGAAGTGAAGAAGTCCTTGCATGACAGTGTGGTAATCCCGACACTGACTTACGGAAGCGAAGCATGGACGTTGGTTGAGAGACTCGGACCAAGAGTGAGAGCAGTGGAAATTAATTACTTAAGGAGTGTGTGCGGAGTTACATGGAGGGATAGACAGACTAATGAGGAAGTAAGAAGGAGGTGTGGTGTGGAGGTAGATATGCTGGAAAGTGTGAAAAGGAACAACTTGAGATGGTTCGGCCATATGAAACGTATGGAAAGCGAGAGAATGACTAAGAGGGTGTACGAGAGCGAGGTGGAGGGACAGAGAGGGAGAGGTAGACCGAATATGAGGTGGAAGGATGGAGTGAGGAAGTACATGAACGAGGGCGGTGCTGGTTGGGGGGAGGAGCATCGACTGACTGGGGACAGAGGTGCATGGGGGCGGTTCGTTCGTGGTCACCCCTTCGGGGATCACGGCGTCAGGCAATAGATAGATAGATAGATAATCCTGTGCAGCGAGTAGACCTGTACTTATATCTCCATAATTTGGTAATGTTACAATATATTTTTACATTTTACATTCAGATATAGTCCACTAATATACTAGGTTAGGTTAGGTTGGGTTAAAGATATTGTTCAATGTTTCTTAGTAAATAACCATCTGAAAAACAGTTCCACCCGCTACACAGGATCTTCCATTGAGTTTAACCCATTCAATACAGTGAAGTCTTTATCCATTTTTATTCTGACTCGCTAGACTAATTTATTTACTTTAGGCCTAATGAAAAACCTGTGAGTCAGAAGTTTTCCCCCTCAGTTTCCTAGAGATCATTCCTTAACTTTCCTAAGCCTATATCGCACAAACTCATTTACCCACAAATGTTATCGTCTGCACTGGTCAGGCTGCTTCTTTTTGAGATAAGGTTTAACCCGAGAAGTGCGATAAGCCTCATGGAAGTATGTGTATAGCGAATGCGATAGACCTCACGGAAGCAAGGCCATGAAAAAACCCTTCCAAAACACCCCAGGAGCTCTCAAAACAAGGGAATACTGGTACGTGTATGTTATTATGCGAGATAATTCCCCTTTAGTACTTCTTACCACTCATCCTCATGTGTCCTGAACCCCCCCCCTCCTCAATTATCTGCTCTTTTACCTCATATTTCCCCATTTATTGGAAATTTTTCGCGCGAATTTCTCACCCGATTTCGTACATACCAGCGAGTTACTTAGAGATCTTATGTAACACTGAGATCTCTCCCACGGCAGTCAGTGTGTTGATGTTGATAGACGTTGCAAAGGGAGGATATATGTGTCTCCCCCTCCCGCCTGAGCATATGATCGTGCGGCAAAATTATATGTTTTTCACCCATCAATTGCTATTCCCACTACTGTTATCTCTCTTCAAGGTTTATATGTTCATCATATAAGAAAATAAGTGCACATGGAAAAGAAATAATGCTTAGGCTACCGTATATGGTAGATATAACAAAGTCTCTCAAAATCCAAGGTAATTAATTCGCATTTAACTACGCTCGTCACAGGCCAGTCGCGCGCTCCTCAGGTTAAAAGAGTCCTATTGCCTAAGTTAATAGATCTTCAGTCGGTAAGATCCTGTGTAGCGGGAGGAACTGCTTTTCAGATGCCTATTTACTAAGAATCATTGAACAATATCTTTAACCTAACTTAACCAAAACCTAACCTAACCTAGTATATTAGTGGACTATTTATGAATGTACTTGTATAGCCTAATGTAAAAATATATTGTAACATTAGCAATTTTTTTTAGATATATGTACAGGTCCTCCCCTACACAGAATAATTATACCCTTCAGTCTAGTTTCCGATACCAGTGTAAACGATTCAAGGAGGCTAGGAGCTTCGGAAAAATGTTGACTATTGAACATTTACGATTAAAATAAACTTTTTACCATACCAGCAGATGGACTTAAATTATGTTTGTCAGAATAAAATAAAAATTGTGCCATCTTATTGAAGGGATTAATAGTTTAATACTGTGTGAAATCGAGACTGTATAGGTGAACATTTCTGTTGGTTATGTCAATACGATTACGTCATATATGCAAATAAAACCCAGAGGTTGTATAGGAGGCTTAGGGGAGCAGTACCCAAGAGTGAAATCCATTCCCATCTAACGTACCGGTACGGTAGTTGTCTACTAGTTGATAGTCCCATTCTTGTCACTTTCAAAACTATCATAATCAAACTGTATATTCCTAATCCAAATCCTCTTCCTGGTCTTGTATCTTTCCCTTACACAATCGCCGCATACCGTGCGGCCCAATGCGTCTCTCAAATTTACAACTAAAGAGTGCCGCTTTCTGCAACTCTGATCTTGGTTCCTGGTGCCGTGGCATCAACTGTATGGTAATCTACTTTTAGTCTAGGTGTCGATAATAATGTAAAATACTGTAGTTTAAATAAATGTTGCCAATATTTATCTGTGGAATAACATTTAGAAAAACAAATCTGTAAATCCGTACCAGTAGGCCTACCTTGTATCACACCTCAAACCTTTTACCGCCAATTTTCGTTGGCGATTCCTTTTCCGGCAAAATTTCTGTAATCTTTTGCATTTGTGTCGAAAATTAAACTGAATGTGAATAATTTGAAGAAGCTGAATTCGTATACAAATTTAATATATAATAATTATATAATCAAGATCAATATTGCCGGAAGAAATTGCAGGAAAATGACGCGCGTTTGATACCGGCTTTATCCCGTATAATTCCAGTGTTGAATGGGCCGTATTCATTGAGCTAAGCTGTCGTCAAGGGTTTCAAACTGTTTGTATAATTATGCCCACGTAGGCTAACGATATACGGTAGGCATACATTATTGATTGGTAAAGTATAAATATATATGCTGCAACAGGGTGATCTATAGATTTATGGGAATGATGTGACTGGGAATTTCGAAATGCAATGTTACTTATTCGGGATTGAGATGATTGGATTCTGCCTAGCGTACCTTATAAATACTGTATTGAAATGCGACGCCTATAAATTATTATACCATAATAATTGCAGTTGTGTTAATTATCGTATCTTGAGTTGCTTATTCGTAAAGCCTCCGCTATGTCGCCAAACATTTCAGCAAAAGCCCTTTTGGTTTAATTTATCAATATTTATTTGATTTAACCTTCTAGCCTAAATGTTTTCTTCACTCTATCCGTTGAGAAAGCTTTCCTCTGTCCATCATCCAAACCAACCTACCAGCTTGCCAGTACCGTACTGTATGTAACTTACAACATATGTACGGTTACAGTATATGCTAGTATTATGGTGTGATCATTATTTTAGATTGTGCCGTACTGTTAGTAGCGGTACAACCATTTTAATGAGTATTCCATGTACAGTGGCGCTAAAAAGTCAAGTCTCCGCTGTCATTACGTTTGGCTCGCTCTGTGCTGTATTAATGTCTGTCAGATGTTGAATACGGTGGGCAAGTGGAGGAACATGTGTGTATATCCCACCCGAAATGAAGAAATCATGTTTAGATATTTCTGATACCAATTATTGATAAACACATAATTGGTGCTGAGACATCACGTATTAGTTCGGCTGTACGGTATTATGTCATTCATCGATGTTGAAATCCTAAATTAAAATAATTGTTGAGTAACGGGAATTATTCAAAGTGCGTGACACTGGTATACAAATGTCCCTCCGCTCAACCAACAGACTTGCGACAAAGTTTATGTATGGCTATATTTGTCATTAATCCCTTCAGTCAGATGACGCCTATTTGTATTGTGCGGCAGATGTGTTGCCTTCAGATGAGTTTGCTGAACTTAAATTAAGAATGTCTATGAGTGAAAGTGATGTTGGGTGGGATGAGGGGCGCCAGCTGACGGATGACTATCATGTGGAAGCCATTCATTCATGATCCCCCCCTCAGGGATCAAAACGTCTGGCAATAGATAAATAGACATGAATTATTATTTAGGGTTTATGGGTTATAGGTGAAATAGTATTTTACCGGTACCGTAACTCGATTCCTTAAAACAAAAATATTAAATAAATAATGGTCCAGTGATGGTTATAATCTGATTGAGGGAGGTTAAATGTTCACATTGACGTACGGTACTGGTAGGCCTATATCGTTATTAGGCTACATAATTATGCATTCACAATAATTTTCATCTTACACAAACTTAGTAATCACGATAAACTCATAGACCAGAAAGACGAATTGGCACTTATGGTTATAGTGATTTATATTACTGGTATTCAGGACGCACTGTAAAAACAAAATCCGCAAAAATTAACAGGATCAAACCGTATAATATGCTTTGAGAACTGTTCCGGTGCACGATGATGATATCGTAAATATCTTTCAATATCGACTAGTGATATCCAAAATAGTTGTTGCAAGTTTCTCATAAATAGGGGACGCCGTTAAGTATATGGATTTTGTTTTCATTATCCTTGTTTACTTCCTTGCTATGTTCTTCTATCTTACGGCTAATATATATATATATATATATATATATATATATATATATATATATATATATATATATATATATATATATATATATATAGATATATATATATATATATATACTGGTATATATATATATATATATATATATATATATATATATATATATATATATATATATATATATATATATATGTATATATACCAGTATATATATATATATATATACCGGGTATATATATATATATGACAATAATAACAAAATAAAACATATACACATGTGACTACCCCCACCCCACTCCTTTGTCAATGAACTCTCGTAGATCTTTCCACCCTGATCCTGACTAACCGTAACAAGAAGGACACTGTGATACAAGTGGTAATGTCAACATAGATTTCTTGGGTAATATACCTTCCATTCGTTTGCGCGGCAAAGGAATAAACCACCATGCCATTAGGCCCTCACCACTTGTGTAATTATTGCCTACATATTTATCGTGCTAGATTCGCCAGAATGTATAGAGCTGTCGGTATTAACTTGTGGTTAATGGCTTGCAGTATACGAATATGTATATATATATATACATATACCTAAGGTTGTGTTCGCCACTCTCCTAGCAGCATCGAGGAGCGCGTCGCCCCTCGTTGGGGGTTGTTATATATGCGTTATATATACCGGTATATACGCAGTGTATACAACCAATACTGGTAGCTTTTTGTGTAATATGAATTTTAAGATTTGCTAGCGTTCAAACTTAATCCCTTCTGTACCGGCTACGTCTTTTTAATTTTATTTGTTATGTATTTAAACTTTTTTGTGCAGTTTAAGAAGGACCTGTGGGTGTAAAAAGGATTCGAAGCTTGTTAATTGTTGGAGGTCCTTTTTTTAACTGAATACAAATGTCTAATAGTAACCAAAATATAGTTAAACGGACGTAGCCGGTACAGAAGGGGTTACAACAAACTAATCAGATTAGTGTGACCAGTAAGTGAATGAGTGAAAGTGCAAGCGAGTGTGTGTGTGTGTGTGTGTGTATGTATGTATGTGTGTGTGTGTGGTGGGGGGGGGGGGGTAATATGTGTGTGTGTACCGGACTTTAAACTACCGTACTGTAATGTATGTATTTACTAAGTGTGAACGAATGTATTTACAAGAAGTAATCGAATATCCCAAGAATAGTCGGACAATAGTATTAAGGAGGGTAAATACGATAGTTAAAGGAAGTTAAAGCCGAGAGAGAGAGAGAGGGAGAGGGAGGAGAGAGAGAGAGACTATGCGACTATGCATGATGGACGGGCAAGCCACATGGAAGGGACAGTGTAGAGGTATACATAAATTTATACTGGGTCCACAACACTTGCGAGATAGATAGAGAGAGAGGGGGGTGGGGGGTGTACGGTAAGGTGTGCATGACTGACGGGCCTGCCAACGACATGACCACACGGGAGAGACAGTTTAGGGGTATTTATAATTTATACCGGGTCCACAACACTTACGAGGAGTCACAAGGAAGATTGGTTTAATGTTATTTTAATACCACGAATTTTGTTGATATATTTGAAGATTAATAATGAATCTATATGCTCTAAAGAGTATAAGAACATTTGTTTTAACCCTCGGCGAAACCTAATAAAAAAAAAGTATGGTACTAAAATGTCTTTTTCGTAACAAGGTTGTCAATACGGTACTTCCAGTTATCGATAGCTCTAAAGATCATATGAAAATGTGTTAAACCATCGGAAAAACCTAATTAAAAGTATGTTACTAAAATTTAAGTTTTGTAACAAGGTTGTCAATACGGTACTTTCCAGTTATCAATGTACAATCAAAGCTGAAGATTGCAGAGTTGTTGTTGTTGTTGCATACAGTGTATGTTTTTATTTTTTCCTAAGTTGCCATAGTCTCTCTCCAGTGCCTCCGGGTGTTTTGTGTGGATTGATCTTGATGGTGTTTCTGCACCCTGGTTGGAGACTTCGGCATCTCATATAATAATAATAATAATTCCCTAAGCTGCCTGGCCGAACAGCCCCGAGTCCCTGAGAAAGGCCATGGCCACGAAATTCCCGGCGCGACCGAAGCTGCTCCAAGGACCCGTGCCCCCAGGGAGGGGGCAGGGGATGGTTGTGACGGTTTGGCTCCCGAAACTGCTCCCCGCGGCCGGCATCCGGTTTTCCTCCACTGGTCGTTGATTTTGTCTTCGGCCGTGGAGGGTCAGCAGCCATCCGCGGTTGGCAGCCTCGGGAGGTGGCCCCACGGCGTAGACGCCGCCACATCAGGACATCAGATTGCAGAGTAAACATCGTAGACTTCATCGACTTTTCTTTCACCTTCTATAATCGACAGCCAATTTTTTTGTTTTTATTTACTAAGGGATTAGTACTCAACCAGCGGGGGTGTGGGGGCAGCAGCCCCCACCCATAATAATAGGTAAGGTTAGGTAAGGTTGTTAGGTTAGGCTAATGTCTTTTCAAATCACTATCGGGGACGACGTGTCTCAACATGGATCGATAGGCCTAATGGGGAAAATAGGTTTTCCCGAGATTTCTAAATAATTACAAACACTATATATTGATGTAAATGAAAACAAATTGTTATAAAAAACACTCGGAAAATTCGTGGTATTAAAATAAAAAAATTCCGGAAGATTAAATACAGTTTGTGTGTGTGGTAACTGAAGGAGTGCGATTGATATATAGGTATTCTAAGTGGGATTGTGAGCCAGTGTCTATAATTATGTGCTGAAAGTGAGGGTGTGTCACATATGTTGTGCTCTGATCTTATCCTAACCCTAATTAATGTTCGCTAGCCATCTGGGTAGGTCAGTGGATAATGTTCCCGCCTGCCACCCAGCTGACTCGGATTCGCCTCTTGCTCAGGTTGGTGAAAGTTTGTTCTGAGACATAGCCTAGCCGGCGGTTACCGTCTCTCTTGAGCACGGAGATGGAGAATGGTCTTGGGCATTACATAATACAATCTTAGCGCTATTGAATTCCCTTGGAAGGTGAAAGAAATGGCGCTTACTAAATGGCCCGAGATTGTCATTATAAATATTATCGTGCTGCCCGAGAACAGCCCCCTGCGGCAAACCCAATGACCTGAATTAACCAGACAGTTGGGCTGTGTGTGTGTGTGTGTGTGTGTGTGTGTGTGTGTGTGTGTGTGTGTGTGTGTGTCAGTGTCAGCCTTGGGTAGGGTCAAGTGAAAGGTGAATGGTGAACAAGGAAGATGATGACTGGTTAGGAAAGGAGGCTAGGTTTGAGGGTTATACGGAACGGAACCAGGAAGTGATGCAACGCCCGTCTTGGTTTATTTGTTGTATTATTTATTTTATATTTATTTTGTTTACTTGTGTTTTATCGTCCTATGTGGTTTGCTAGAGGTGTTTTATGTACGTATCGCGTGTGTTTATAGAATGTGACTGAATGTGTGTCGCTTTTGACTGTAGCTTACAAGGATGATGACGGGTTATTCTTGAGAAAGGAAAGGGGGCTAGGGGTTGAGGGGTACGAAACCAGGAAGTGACGTAACCTAACCCGTCTCTTTTGTTTTTGTTGTCTGGGGGTCATCTGTATACTGTGTGTGTACCGGTACTTTCTGTATGGTAGGCTATAGATATTTATGTTGTGTGGTTATGCGTGTCTTTTACCAATTTATATATAATTGAATGAAGAGTACATTGCTAGAGTTATGTTAGAGAAAGGGAAGGAGAGCTCGGTTTGAAGGCTTAAGGGGAGATTTCCACTTGAGGGATTTTTTTCTTGACTCCTTTATCTCTCATGTTTAGCCCCATTGCTTTTGATATTTTAAGACGTTCGCCCCATTAGTTTGGTGATTTTAAGAACTTTCGCCCCATTTCTGTCAATTTTAAGACTTTTCGTGCCATTTAGGTGTCGATTTTGTCCTGGCGAGCGATAGCGAGCCTGTAATTTAAGAGGAACCGGCCTTCGCCCGGGACATTTTTCTACCGAAAAATGTACAAATTTATCTTGAAAGGTGGTCTAGGGGCTGTAATGTTAAGCTTGATGGAAGTCTAGCGAACTAACTAAACACCTCCCCTTAACGGAAGGAACCAGAGAGTGATGCAACCTGACCCTTACCGTAATAGGCCTAGCTTTGTTAGGGGGTGTATGTGGGTGGGATGGGGTGGACGTTTGTTTGGTTGTGTTGGTCTATGTAGTCTGTATTGGGATTGTTATGTAGGTACGGTTGGCCAAATAAGTCATGTCTCCGCTGTCATTACGTTTTGCTCGTTGTGTGCTGTCTTAATGTCTGTCAGATGCTGAATAGGGTACCGGTATGTAAAGATAGCAACATGTTTGTATATCTCACTCGAAACGATGAATTAATGCTTAGATAGTGCTGATACCAATTATTGATCGAAATATACTTGGTGCCGCGACATCACTTATTTGGGCAAATGTACGATACCATGAACATAGTTTGCTAATTGTCTTTAGTGTTTTTTTGTTCTTCATATATTTGTGTATTGGTCCGTGTGTGTGTGTGTGTGTGTGTGTAGGCCTAAGTGCGTACGTATGAGTGTAGTGTATCTCTGTGTGTGTATTCTAATTGCACGAGGGAGATGATGTCTGGTTAGGCTAGGTAGGTGAAAGAGGGCAGCTCGGGTGTCAGGAAAAGCAACATGAAGTTATGCAATTCAACCCCATTTAGTTTAAATAAGAGGCCATCTACGCGTGTTGTGTATTTTTGAGGGCCTATGTGATTGTGCGTACGCGTTGTTTTGTATGTGAGTCTGTAAGGCTATCCGTGTCCACATAAGTTATAGGCCTACCGTATTTAATGGAAATGTAGGTGTCTGAAAATGCGTGTGTCTCTGAAAATGTAGGCCTATGTGTCTCTGAAAATGTAGGCCTATGTGTCTCTGAAAATGTAGGCCTATGTGTCTGAAAATGTAGGCCTATGTGTCTGAAAATGTAGGCCTATGTGTCTCTGAAAATGTAGGCCTATGTATCTCTGAAAATGTAGGCCTATGTATCTCTGAAAATGTAGGCCTATGTGTCTCTGAAAATGTAGGCCTATGTATCTCTGAAAATGTAGGCCTATGTATCTCTGAAAATGTAGGCCTATGTGTCTCTGAAAATGTAGGCCTATGTATCTCTGTAGGGCTATCAGTTTCCACACGAAGTTATAAGTCTGCTTGTATAGTGAAAAACACAAACAAGTCCATGATTTTGTTTTAGTAACTGTACAAGGTTGGAAGTTATAGGGAAGGGAACAGAGGAAGTGCCGCAGTTCAGTCCGTCTAGGTTGTTTTGGGAAATGTGGGTCACTTGTATGTTATGATGTTTTGTTTATATTATTGTCTTTATGGATTAGGTGTGCATGATTTTACGTGACTGTGTGTTGGCTTATCAGTTTACAGCTATATAGGATTAAGGTCAGGTTTTTAGTTTGTTTCCTACTCCTCCAGCAATCTTAAAATGTCACCCCCTTGACCCCCTATCAAGATAAATTTGTACATTTTTCGGTAGAAAAATGTCCCGGCCGAAGGCCGATTACTCTTAAGTTACAGGCTCGCTTTCGCTCGCCAGGAAAAAATCGACACTTAAATGGCACGAAAGGTCTTAAAATTGACAGAAATGGGGCGAAAGTTATTAAAATCGTCAAACTAATGGGGCAAACGTCTTAAAATCTCAAAAGCAATGGGGCTAAACATGAGGGAGAAGGAAGTTCGAAAAAAAATCCCTCCAGTGGATATCTCCCCTTAAAGGGTATATAATAGACCATCTTGTATACTAAAATCAGACGCGATACCGGTACTTTACTGGGTGCCTGTACAAGGTTGAACAATGGTTAATGTGGGGTAGTGGGGTGAACGAGGGCTGGGGGGTTGTTTGAAGGTTGGTTGTAGGGAAAGGGAACCACCACCAGGAAGTACCGTACCGTACCGTAATGCAGGGGGGTTCACCTGTTTGTGTGTAGGTGTGTGTGTGTGTGTGTGTGTGTATGTAGGTCTTTGTGGTTTGTTAAGGGGAGATATCCACTTGAGGGATTTTTTTTTCTGGACCCCTTTCTCCCTCATGTTTAGCCCCATTGCTTTTGAGATTTTAAGACGTTCGCCCTATTAGTTTGGACATTTTAAGACATTTTGCCCCATTTCTGTCAATTTTAAGACCTTTCGTGCAATTAAGGTGTCAATTTTTCCCTGGCGAGCGATAGCGAACCTGTAATTTAAGAGCAACCGTCCTACGGCCGGGAAATTTTTCTTCCGAAAAATGTACAAATTTATCTTGAAAGGGGGTCTAGGGGGTGTAATTTTAAGCTTGATGAAAACGTAGGAAACAAACTAAATACCTCCCCTTAAGGGTCCGTTTGTATGTTGTGTGTAACTAGCCTATGCGAGTGTGTGTTTGCTACTGTATCAGGTGATTGTATTGGTGTTTATGTCTTTATTTGTTGTTGTGCTGTGTTGTCCCTGTTTCGGGTCTCGAGTCAGCCACCCCCAGCTACGGGGTATGTGCCTGTGTACATACATACATACGTGTCTGTGTGTGTAGCCTGTGTATACAATTTTGCTGTACCGGTACCGCGTTCACCCTGGAATTCAAGGTACCGGTATTATTTCTTACTCTGTGTGTGATTGTGTAGCCTGGTCGTGGTGAGTGTGTTCGCGCGTGTGTGTGCAATATGTGCCTGTGTGTGTTCGCGCGTGTGTGTGTGCGCAATATGTGCCCGTTCTGTTTCAAATATAGCAATAGGCCTACCACGTGCAGCGAAGAATGTAAGATAAGGTAATATGTATTGCCGCCTGTGTGTAAGATTGCCTAACAAATATTGGTGTGCTGTGTATGTGACACCACTTTGTAAATGTCATCTTAAGGGGAGGTTTTTAGTTTGATCTCTAGATATCCATCAAGCTTAAGATTACACCCCCTTGAGCCCCTTTCAAGATAAATGTGTACATTTTTCGGTAGAAAAATGTCCCGGCTGAAAGCCGGTTCCTCTTAAATTACAGGCTCGCTATCGCTCGCCAGGATAAAATCGACACCTAAATTGCACGAAAGGTCTTAATATGGGGTGACAGTTCTTAAAATCGCTAAACTAATGGGGCAAACGTTTTATAATATCAAAAGCAATGGGGATAAACATGAGGGAGAAAGGGGTCAAGAAAAAAATCCCTCAAGTGGAGATCTCCCCTTAATAAATAGTGTGTGTGTGTGTGTGTGGGGGGGGGGGGGGGGGGGGCTCAAATATAGCAATTCCGCGTGTATTGAGGAATGCAAGGTAACATTTCTTGCTGCTTGTGTGTGAGATTGTGTTACCTGGTGTTGGTGTGTGTGCCTGTCTGTCTGTGTTCTCAATTATAGCAATATCGCGTGCACCGACGAATGCAAGGTTACATAATTTATATTTCTGGCTGCCTGTGTGTGAGATTGTGCAACATGATATGAGGGAGAGAAAGAAAGAGAGAGTGAGAGTGAGTATGTGTCTGTGTGTCTCAAATATAGGAATACCACGTGCAAGGTAACACATTTCTTGCTGCCTGTGTGCGAGATTGTGTAACCTGTTCTTCCCACGCAACAACGCACCCTTGGATTGTACAGCGGGATTCGAAAGTTCGTTGGTAACCTTGATGAGAAAAACAATGGTATGCCTATCTAATATCTATAGGAAACACCGACTTACCAAGTTTGTGATTGGAAATAGTTATAGTATCTGTAGCTAAAGTTTTTAGGAGCAAGAGAGAGAGAGAGAGAGAGAGAGTGTGTGTGTATGTGTGTGTGCAGGTACAGGTACGTGCATATGTGTGAGTGCTTTTTGGATTCCGAAATGCTGTAGATGGCAGGACATTATTTATTCAAAGAGTGTGTGTGTGTGTGTGTGTGTGTGTGTCCTTTATGGATTACCACACACATGGGAGGGCATTTTTTATTCAAAGTCGACAGTGACACTGCATGCACTTCACTGGAGTGGGTGTTTGGTAGCTGTAAACAAATAATGATAATACTAATATCATACAACACTCTCTCTCTCTCTCTCTCTCTCTTTCTCTTTCTCTTTCTCTTTCTCTTTCTCTCTCTCTCTCTCTTTCTCTCTCTCTCTCTCTCTCTCTCTCTCTCTCTCTCTCTCTCTCTCTCTCTCTCTCCTAGGCTATATACCGGTATTTAAGGTGTTGTTAACCTAGAGTTTCAGGAGCGCCTGCACCTGTGGATAGCCAAGGGGCTCAAATACTGGTTCTTTTGTATCAGAATTTGATTTTATTAAGCGTTATTTCCACATAGCGATTTTGATGAGTTCTTTTGTCTTTATCTTGTGTCATCCCAGTTTTAGTTTGTATATTTTGCAAGTTTTACATTATAATATACCGTACTGAAATAGCTATACTGGAGAAGAGAGAGAGAGTGTGGGGGGGGGGGGGGGAGAGAGATAGAGTGAGTGAGTGAGTTACATAGATACAGACTGCACAAACCCTACTAGGCAGCCCGAACTTAATTCTAACTAAACTTGCTACTACTGGAAGGTAAGGCTAGGGAAGCAGTATATAGCCTATGAGAGAGAGAGAGTACAAAGGAGTACAAAGGAAATCAAGCAACAACAGATCTAGTGACCCTTCTAGGTTGCTTGTCCTCCAAAACACTGAGGATCAAGTGTCCAAACAGTGGTTTAGAGTGGGTAAGGGAACATTGGAAAGGGAATTACTGCCCTGGAACTAATGTCCGTGGCAGGATTAGGAAGTTAGTAGGGGACAGATGGGTTAGTAACTGAGGGGGGGATAAAATAAAGTTATTCATTTACAAACGCAGTCAGTCGCGGGTTTGATGCGAGATATTTGTCTAGGCGGAGTTTAAATGAATCAACGGTGCTGCAGTCTATAACGTCTCGGGGAAGCCCATTCCACAAGTTGACAACTCGATTGAAGAAGAAATTCTTAGATTCGTGTGAGTTAAAAGATTTACCAATAATTTTGCAACCGTTTCCCCGCGTGTAATTAGATTGGTTGATAGTGAAGTACTTACTACAGTTCATATTGTCGATGCCTTTGATGATTTTGAACACTTGAATTAAGTCCCCTCTTAATCTGCGCTGGGTTAAAGGAAATAGATTTAATTCTCTAAGACGCTCTTCGTATGGTTTGTTCTTTAGGCTAGGTATCATTTTGGTAACTCTACGTTGAACTCGTTCTAGCTTGTTTATATCTTTTTGGTAATAAGGGCACCAGGATTGAACGCAGTATTCCAGAAGAGGGCGGACTAAGGAATTGTAAAGGGTTAGGATAACTTCTTTGGATTTATGCTCAAATGACCTGCCTATAAAGCCAATTATTTTGTTTGCCTTCTTAACAACTTCTGAACATTGTTGACTCGGTTTTAGATTACTCGATATTGTTACTCCCAGATCGGTTTCTCTGTTTACATTCTTAAGCTGAGTGCCATTCATCGAATAGTTTGCTTTCTCATTTAGGTATCCGATATGTAGTACTTTACATTTATCCGCATTGAAACTCATTTGCCAAATTTGGGCCCAACATGTCAATTTATCTAGATTGTGTTGCATATCGTCAACTTGTTCTTTTGAGAGTACGCTATTTGCAATTTTTGTATCGTCAGCAAATTTTGAGATTGTACAGGTGAGGCCCTCATCTATGTCGTTGATGTAAATTAGAAAGAGAATTGGTCCTAGTACCGATCCCTGGGGTACCCCGCTACTTACATTGGTCCATTTAGATGCCTTACCGTTTATGACTACTCTTTGCTTTCTGTCGCTGAGCCAATTTTCTATCCATTTCAACACACCGTCTTGTATTCCATGCGCTTTTAGTTTTAGCAGTAAACGTTTGTGGGGAACTTTGTCAAAGGCCTTTTGAAAATCAAGGTATATAATATCTACAGCTTTACTCTCATCGTAGAGGTTGAGGATATCGTGGAAGAAGTCTAAGAGGTTTGTTAAACAGGAACGTTTTTACGAAAGCCGTGTTGAGTATCTTTAAGTATGTTATTTTCCTCTAAGTGATTTACGAGTCTGTCTCGTATGACCGTTTCTAGCATTTTACATACAACTGAGGTTAAGCTAATTGGACGATAGTTACTGGGTAGGGATTTGCTGCCTTTTTTTAATATCGGTGTTACGTTGGCTAGCTTCCACTGATCAGGCATAGTTCCAGACTGCAAGGATTTATTGAATAGTAATGTCAGTGGTTTGGAGAGCTCATCCTTAGCTTCCTTCAGAACTCTAGGCGAGATTGTATCAGGTCCAGGCGTTTTATTTACCTTGAGTTTATCTAAACAATTCAATACTTCTCTCTCTGTAACGGTGATATTGCTTAGAACATCTGAATTATCAATCTGAATCGGCGATGGTGTAGGGATATCACTGAGGTCTTCTGTTGTAAAAACTGATGCAAAGAAGGTATTGAGGGCATTACTCATTTGTACTTCGTCTTTGGTGTATTCTCCATTTTCATCGACTAACGGTCCAACAGTTGAAGTAACTACTTTTTTCTTTCGGATATAACTATAGAATTCTTTCGGGTTTGTTTTACTTTGATTCGCAATATGTAACTCTAGGGTCTTTTTACTTTGCTTAATTAACTTTTTGGCTTTGCGTCGTAGCTCTACAAATTTCACCCGTTCTTCGTCATTTTGTGAGGATTTTAATCTATCATTAGCAAATTTTTTAGCAAGCAGGCAGTTTGAAATATCTTTATTCCACCATTTGGGCTTATTATTATGGCCTGGACGCCGTATTTTCGATGGTATGCAGTCTTGCACTGCTTTTAGGTAAGTGGTTTCGAATAACTTCCAAGATGTATTTATGTCATTATTGTTAATTAAAAAGCTCCAGTCAGTTTCTTTAAACATAGCTCTAAGTTTATGGAAGTTTGCTTTCTTGAAATTAGGGACTTTTTCGATGCTACTATTTGGTTCGTTACTAGTAAACTTTAAAGTGAAAGTTATCGTACGATGGTCGCTGTTACTGAATTCATCACCAACATTCAAATTCTCTATTAATTCTTCTTTTGTTGCAAGTACAATGTCAAGAACGTTATTACCACGGGTCGGCGTTTGAACAAATTGATAAAGCGAACTCTCTTGCAAGTTCGTATACAAGTCATGTCCGGAGTGTGAAGTAAGAGTATCGCCCCACTTGGTCACAGGTAAATTAAAGTCGCCAAAAATTACGGTATCTTGTGAGTTACTTACATCTGCAATTTGTTCATAAATTTCTCGGTCAGTTTGCACTGATTGAGCTGGAGGTCTGTATATTAATGCAAGTATTATTTTTGGAGATCGTCAACTCTTTTAAGTATCTGGGCAGTGTGTTGAGTAAAGATGGGACTATGGATGAAGAGGTGCGGGAGAGGGTACAACAGGGGAAGAGGGTTGTAGGAACGCTAAAAGCAGTAACAAGAAATAGGGTGGTCAGTATGGAAGTGAAGAAGTCCTTGCATGACAGTGTGGTAATCCCGACACTGACTTACGGAAGCGAAGCATGGACGTTGGTTGAGAGACTCAGACCAAGAGTGAGAGCAGTGGAAATGAATTACTTAAGGAGTGCGTGCGGAGTTACATGGAGGGATAGACAGACTAATGAGGAAGTAAGAAGGAGGTGTGGTGTGGAGGTAGATGTGCTGGAAAGTGTGAAAAGGAACAACTTGAGATGGTTCGGCCATATGGAACGTATGGAAAGCGAGAGAATGACTAAGAGGTGTACGAGAGCGAGGTGGAGGACAGAGGGGAGAGGTAGACCGAATATGAGGTGGAAGGATGGAGTGAGGAAGTACATGAACGAAGGCGGTGCTGGTTGGGGGGAGGGGCGTCGACTGACTGGGGACAGGTGCTGCGGTCGTTCGTGCACCCCTTCGGGGATCACGGCGTCAGGCAATAGATAGATAGATAGATTATTTTTGTACCTTTATTATTCTTTATTAGCACAAAAGATGCGTCGACGTTCACAATTTGAGGTTTTGACAAGAGGGTAGGGTTAAGACTTTCTTTGATATAAAGTAAAACGCCACCTCCATTTCGATTTATTCGGCTTTTCTCAAACATTACATAACCGGGAAGTGAATACTCTGCTAAAAAGTCTCTATCTTCTGTATTGAGCCAAGATTCTGTTATGCCAATCACATCATAATTTTCTGTAAACACTAGCTCCTCTAAATCTGAAAATTTATTGCGTATGCTACGAGCGTTTGCATAGAAAACCTTTAAATTTGTTATTTTAGAACTCACGGAACGCTCTTTAATAATATTTTTGGTTCTTGTCGGATCTACATTTATGTTCATGGCTGTCCTCGGTCCTCGCTGTCTTCGGTCCTTATTGCTGGTGGTCCTCGGTTGCCTCTGTTTTTTTCTTGGCGTTGGATGATTTATGTCACTGCTGCTTCTTCTCTGATGGCGTTTTTTGATCCATGGCTGCGGACTGCTTCGTGTAGGAGACGACCCATGCGTGCTGAACCCACAGGGTTTAGATGAGTGCCATCCTTGCGGAACAGAGTAGGCTGGTTGTAGAAGTTGTCCCAGAGGTTGATGAATTCAACTTCTTCCCTCAGACACAAATATTTTAGTCGGCTATTTGTGCTGAAGGCACAAAGAGAGAGAGGGGGGGTGAGTGAGTGAGTGAGTGAGTGAGTGGCACAAACCCTACTAGGCAGTCCGAACTTACTGTTAACTGAATTTGCTACTAAGTGCAAGGTAGGGCTAGGAAACCGTATATAGCCTATGAACAAAAATCTGTGAATAATTGACCCTATATAATGCCATTTGGCTTAGTGATGGTGCTTTACCTTTCTATCCTTATAGTAGTTGGGTTATTTACTACCGATATAGTTATATATTGGGGTATTATATTAGGCACTTCAATTACCACTTTCATGTCTGTTTTAATCTCACATTTTGTTTGTTTGTAGTCTATAATATTTATGATATGCCTATGTGTCGAGTTTTACCTCAATAAGACAATACTTTGAATATCATTCATTACGGTACCTTGAATAGACATAAGTAAACAAGCCAGAATAACCTAAGTATCATAAATTGTTCAAAATATTATAACTATATACTTTAATAATTTCATTGGGGGTGTTTGGTGTTGTGGTGAAATTAATAAAATATAGATTATATATATATAAGACTCCGATAAAGATGATACTAAAAAAACAAAAAAAAAAAAATTGTGAAGTTGCTCGTGTGACACCGATTTAGGCAAGCCCCTTCAATACAATGATCAATGACGTCATATAATTTTGGTTAAACCGAGACGTATTTATTCAGCTTTGGAAGGAACATATCAAAACAAATGGAATGGGTAAACACTTCTGTCAATGAACCCTCTTTGTTCCTTTTGACCTTGGTTGAACCTAGTTTGGAAGGAACATATCTAAAACATCAATGGGTAAACACTTCATTGAATCTAAAAAAATCAATGGGTAAAAACTTCTCAATGAACCCCCATATTTCATCTGACCTTTCCCGAACTGAATACAATCGCACCCTCTTACTCCATCTGACCTTTTCGAAGGTGAATGGAACCGCCTAATGGTAATCTGAATTGCAAAATTATTCCTTCGTGAAGATTGGGTTCAGCTGGCGTCACACGAACATATTAGCGGTGGATCGTACTGGCGTCAGAATTATGGTTAAGGGGGAAGAGTTTATTTATGGGTTGATTTACATAATTATGTTTGTGAGAGAGAGAGAGAGAGTGAGTGAGTGAGTGAAGGAAGACCCGTTAGTTCTAATAGGGCAGTAACTGGATAATGCCGGATATTTTTGAGTGCACGTGTTGGGGTGTGTGTATCCTCTACCAGCCTTATTGTTGTGTACGTGTTTGTGTATGGTGTGTGTGTGTATATCCTCTACCAGCCTTATTGTTGTGTACGTGTTTGTGTATGGTGTGTGTGTGTATCCTCTACCAGCCTTATTGTTGTGTACGTGTTTGTGTATGGTGTGTGTGTGTATATCCTCTACCAGCCTTATTGTTGTGTACGTGTTTGTGTATGGTGTGTGTGTGTGTATCCTCTACCAGCCTTATTGTTGTGTACGTGTTTGTGTATGGTGTGTGTGTGTATATCCTCTACCAGCCTTATTGTTGTGTACGTGTTTGTGTATGGTGTGTGTGTGTATATCCTCTACCAGCCTTATTGTTGTGTACGTGTTTGTGTATGGTGTGTGTGTATATCCTCTACCAGCCTTATTGTTGTGTACGTGTTTGTGTATGGTGTGTGTGTGTGTATCCTCTACCATCCTTATTGTTGTGTACGTGTTTGTGTATGGTGTGTGTGTGTGTGTATCCTCTACCAGCCTTATTGTTGTGTACGTGTTTGTGTATGGTGTGTGTGTGTGTATCCTCTACCTTATTGTTGTGTATGTGTTCTTTTATGGTGTGTGTGTGTGTGTGTGAGAGAGAGAGGTGTGAGTGAATGAGTGAGTCAGGTGTGAGATGTGAATGAAAGAGTTTTTAGGCCTAGTTCTAATAGGCAGTAACTGGATAGTGCCGGATATTTTTGAGGGCACGTGTTGGGGTGCTTGTATCCTCTACCTTATTGTTGTGTATGTGTTCTTTTATGGTGTGTGTGAGTGTGTGAGTGAGACGAAGAAAGACCTGTTAGTTCTAATAGAGCAGTAGTAACTGGATAGTGCCGGATATTTTTAAGGGCACGTGTTGGGTTGTGTGTATCCTCTACCTTATTGTTCTTGTATGGTGTGTGTGTAGTGTTGTGTGTGTTTGTTTACTGTTTAGTGAGAAGTTAGGGAAGACATGTAATGATAGCAGCATAATAATAGGCACGTACTGAGTTTGTGGCACGTGTATGTGGGTGTGGGTGTGTTTGTTTAGTGAGAAGTTAGGGAAGACATATGTAATAATAGTAGCATAATAATAGGTATGTGGTGGGTTCTTGGACTGAGCGTGTATGTGTGTTTTGTCAATGTGTGTGTGTGTGTGTGTTTTGTCAATGTGTGTGTGTGTGTGTGTTTTGTCAATGTGTGTTTCCTCGGTGTGTGCAGTGATAGGGAAGTCCAGGGTGGTTGGAGCGCACGTGTTGGGGTGTGTGTTTTCAGTGTTGTGAGAAAACACTGTCTTGTAAGTTTAGCAGCAGCTCAATATAGAGAAGTGACGGGTTCTTAGCATGCGAGAGAGAGAGAGTGTCTGTGTGGTGTATGTTTTATGTGGAAGTGACGGTTTCTTAGCATGAGAGAGAGAGAGAGAGTGTGAGTGTGGTGGTGTATGTTTTATGTGTGTGTTGTGAGAGAACACAGTCTTGTAAGTTTACCAGTGGCTCAATATACAGAAGTGACGGGTTCTTAGCGTGGGAGTGTGTGTGTGTGTGTGTGTGTGTGTGTGTGTGTGTGTGTGTGTGTGTGTGTGTGTGTGTGTGTGTGTGTGTGTGTGTGTGTGTGTGTGTGTGTGTGTGTGTGTGTGTGTGTGTGTGTGTGTGTGTGTGTGTGTGTGTGTGTGTGTGTTGTGTGTGCAGTGTGTGTGTGTGTGTGTGTGTGTGTGTGTGTGTGTGTGTGTGTGTGTGTGTGTGTGTGTGTGTGTGTGTGTGTGTGTGTGTGTGTGTGTGTGTGTTGCAGTATATATCCTTTCCCTCACATGTTCGTTCTCCCTTTTAACCCGTCTGTTTGTTTTCTTTTCTTTTACTCTTATTTCCTCTCTTCCTCTCCAACTTTAATATTATTCTTGGTTCGCCATCACTGGGATTAGAACTTGTTTATCTTTAAATTTTCCGTGTTGAGACTTGAGCATGACACTCTAGAATCTAGATTATCGCATTTCACTCCTATTTTTCCTTATTGACCTTGTTTTTGCCACTTTTCCTTGAGTGGGCCATTATCCTTACTAGTTTTATTGTTCATGTTATAGTATTTGTCCTTGTTTACATAAGAAAATGGGAGTCTGCAGCAAGCCGATTGGCCCACACAAGGCAGATCCCTCTCACACCCAAGTGACCCAACCCCAATTACAAGGCCTAATTTCTTGTATTATTGACAGTTCCGGTTATGTTCGTATTTATACTTTGTTTTGGCCATATTGAGTTCATTATGCTTGTTAATTATTTAACTTTTTTACTTCGATTGGTCCTTTCTAAGCTGAATAAACTCGTCTAGCATTACCGTACCCATTGTAAATTGGTAATGTAGATTAAAAGGCATAATCAGACGAGGTGGCTGGCAGCTGCTTGGTAAAGTGAGGAATACCACGAAGACAAACAAATATATCCTTCGTTGTGTGTTTACATTTTACAGCTGAGCATAATAATAAACATGTCCAGCTACTGACAACTGTTCGTAAGCTCTCGCGATTTTCTTAATGCAAATACATACATTTAGATTGATGTTCAGATCAAATAAGCTATACATAAATATAGGCTATACATACAATATAGTTATTGCTATGTAACTAATTTGATGTGAACATCAATCCAAATTGATATATTTCACAAAGAAAATCGCAAGAACTTGCTAACATCTATCTATCTATCTATCTATCTATCTATCTATCTATCTATCTATCTATCTATCTTCCCAGAACAAACCACCCTCCATCTTCTGGGCTTTCTTGGACCACGAACGGATTGCTCGCTTCCGTGAATCTAGGCTAAGCTTCTTCAGGTGACCATTGGCAGTCCTTCTTAAGGGGAGATGGGTCGTTTTTCAGGCCCTCCCTTCTTCTTCATGTTTAGCCCCATTAGTTTTCAAATTTGAAGACGTTTGGCCCATTAGTTTGGCGAGTTTATGACCTTTCGCTCCATTTTGTTGTCATTATTAAGACTTTTCGTGTCATTTGAGTGTCGATTATTACCTGGCAAGCGATAGCGAGCCTGTATTTTAAGGGAAAAAAAATGTACAATTTTATCTTGAATGTATGTTGATGCTGTAGTCTATCCCACGTTATAGGACCAATACATATATATATAATCAAGAGGCCTTGCACTTGGACGTAGCTACTGAATATATTAGTAATGCTTCCTTTAGCGCATAATAAACAGATCGGTAGTATTCTCTCTCTCTCTCTCTCTCTCTCTCTCTCTCTCTCTCTCTCTCTCTCTCTCTCTCTCTCTCTCTCTCTCTCTCTCTCTCTCTCTCTCTCTCTCTCTTTCTCTCTCTTTCTCTTTCTCTTTCTCTCTCTTTCTCTCTCTTTCTCTTTCTCTTTCTCTCTCTTTCTCTTTCTCTTTCTCTCTCTTTCTCTCTCTCTCTCTCTCTCTCTCTCTCTCTCTCTCTCTGTGCTGTAGGCTACCCACGTTATAGGACCAATACATATAAATAATCAAGAGGCCTTGCACTTGGACCTAAACTACTGAATATATTAGTAATGCTTCCTTTAGCGCATAATAAACAGATCGGTAGTATTCTCTCTCTCTCTCTCATTTTTGTATTTAATTATTTGTCTTTCTCATCGCTCTCACTCATGCACTTTCACTCACTTTCTCACATACACACTCTCTCTCTCTCTATCTGTCTATCTATCGGTCTCATTTGTAGGTGACTAGTATGTAGATAGGATGAGTTAAATTGTTATAGATCACTAGGTAATGGTAATTGTTTACATTCGCTCTCACTCACTCTCACTCTCATTTTTGTATTTCGTTTTTCTATCTTTCTCTCGCTCTCACTCACTTTCTCACACTCACTCATTTTCACTCACTCTCACTCACTCATTTTTGTATTTCATTATTTCTATTTTTCTCGCTCTTACTCACTCACTTTCACTCTCACACACTCACTTACACACTCACTTTCACTTTCTAACACACACACACGCTCTCTCTCTCTCTCTCTGTAGTAGGTAGCTATATAATTCAGTGGTGAGTCACTATTGATCAGCCCCCCCCCCACCCTTTATTCTTCACTATATACCGTACATTACACCTGAGTCAGAGGCCACAGCACGACACTGCTTAGCACGGTACAACATATCACGGAAGCCTTATAGGAACAGCAAAACGCAACACAACACCCTGCTTTATCAACAGCAAACAGCACATTAACAGCACTTCTTTCCATCATCATAACAACACAATACAACACTCCTTCATTTATTAACCAGCAACAGCCCATTAACAGCACTTTCCATTAGAATAACAACACAACACAGTACGATTACTCATTCCTTTTACCCAGTAGTACCTCAGCAAAACACCCTTCTTTATCAACCAGCAACAGCACATTAACACTTCTTTCCATTATATTAGCAACACAACACAACATTCCTTTATTAACCAGCAACAGCACAGCACAACACCCTTCTTTATCAACCAGCAACAGCACATTAACAACACTTCTTTCCATTATATTAGCAACACAAGACAACATTCCTTTATTAACCAGCAACAGCACAGCACAACACCCTTCTTTATCAACCAGCAACAGCACATTAACGGCACTTCTTTCCATTATATTAGCAACACAACACAACATTCCTTTATTAACCAGCAACAGCACAGCACAACACCCTCCTTTATCAACCAGTAACAGCACATTAACAACATTTCTTTCCATTATATTAGCAACACAACACAACATTCCTTTATTAAACAGCACAGCACAACACCCTCCTTTATCAACCAGTAACAGCACATTAACAACATTTCTTTCCATTATATTAGCAACACAACACAACATTCCTTTATTAACCAGCAACAGCACAGCACAACACCCTTCTTTATCAACCAGCAACAGCACATTAACGGCACTTCTTTCCATTATATTAGCAACACAACACAACATTCCTTTATTAACCAGCAACAGCACAGCACAACACCCTTCTTTATCAACCAGTAACAGCACACCAACAGCCCTTCTCTCCATTATAACAGCAACACAACACCGCACAACACTCCTTCATTATTAGCTAGCAACAGCATTACTTTCCTTTATAACAGCAACACCCAACACAGCACTCCTTCCTTTCTTAGTCAATACCAGCGTCAGACCAACTTCCCTATTAGTCAGCAACAAGTCAGCCATGTAGTAGCCAGCGTACCCACTCAGATATCTTAGTCACAATTCTGGATATAGTGTTAGAGTAGGGTGCTGTACTTCTTTTGTGTTCTTATTGTGCAATGATGTTATTGTGTTTTGATATTTTGCCTTATTGTATATTATCTTTCTCATACCGTAAACTTACTCTTTCACTTTCTCTCTGTATATTGCCTACCGTTATATACTTACATCACACGCACACGCACACACACACACACACACACGAACTAGAACTAGAGGACATACTGTAGATATAAGCTAATGAAAGGAAGATATAAAGGAGATGTGAGAAAGTATAGTTTCCCTTACAGAAGTATAAATACATGGAATCAGTTAGAAGATGAAGTGGTGTGTGTAAACAATATTCATATTTTTAAAGCAAAGTTAGATAATTGTAACTCAGGAAGCGGGACAATACGAGCCTAAAAAGTTCAACTCCTGTATACTACGATTAGGTAAATACACACACACGCACACACAAAGTTCGATCCAGTATATCGGTACACGTGAGTAGTATCAGTGTGATTGTGCGAACATATACTGTAAATACAATATATACAAGTAGCCTATATACTGTATACTGTATATATATAATATATATATATATATATATACTGTACAATATATATTGGCACTCTGATCCTTCCTACTTACGTGTACCGGTATAGAGGATCGAAGTATTGATTTCCTTTACTAATGTTGTTTACAGTATGAGGGGTAGGAAGTGTTAGGTAAGTGTGTCATGTGGTGGTGCAGGGGTGCAGGGGTGTATGTGGGGGCTTAAGTCACGTGTTTACTATAAGGCTTCATTGTTTGTGTGTGTGTGTGTATATATATATATATATATATATATATATATATATGCCTGTAAGGGGCTACCGATATAGTATTCTAATGTTCACTTTTCCTAATTATTGTAATCCAGTTTCAGGTTATAATTACCGTAATTATTCCTTTAACATCCTATCTGGATTTAGTATTATATTTGTTACAGTACACCTTTTTGTTATTTTATATATTCCACTGAGATTCCTGTGTGTGTTTGTATGTGAGAGAGAGTGAGATTGAGAGATAAAGTAAAAAGTGAGTGAGTGCGTATGTGTGTGTTTTGCAGCCTAATGTGATAATGTGGATAATTATAGTTGCCATTATCGTGAAAGGATGTGAGGTATAAAATAAATTATGGAGGTTGTGATTACTTTGGTCCTGTAAATTTGACCCAGTAATCTTCCATCCTGTCCTACAACCGGTATACTTGTTGTTGTTGGTTGTGATTGTTGTTTGGGTGGTTGATGTTGTTGTTGTGGTGGTTGCTGGTGTTGTGATTGTTGTTTTGGTGGTTGGTGTTGTGGTGGTTGTTGTTGTTGGTGTTGTGGTTTTGGTGGTTGGTGATGTAGTTGTTTTTGTGTTGTTGTTGTGGTTGTGGTGTTGGTGATGTAGTTGTTTTTGTGTTGTTGTTGTGGTTGTGGTGTTGGTGATGTAGTTGTTTTTGTGTTGGTGTTGTGGTTGTGTTGGTGATTTAGTTGTTTTTGTGTTGTTGGTGATGTAGTTGAAGATATATTTTCCTAGTCTTACATATTCCCTGACCACACATAGTCCTATCTTACGATCCAAGTGAAGAGGTCAGGACTAAATTTGAGTAGAGATAAAAAACAAAACAAAATAACTATACAGTAAAGAGAGAGAGAGTGTGTGTGTGTGTGTGTGATGCCGTATATTTATTTGCATTGTGCGGGAAAGAAAATACAAATACATTATGATCAATAGGTTAATAATAGCCTACCAGATAATGTAAGAGAGAGAGAGAGAGAGATTTACATATATTTACATAGATACACTGGCCACACAGATCTTACGATCCCTACGAGGTGACCAGGACTTAATCCTAATAGAGATAGCAACCCTAAGAGAAAGTGGAAGGAAAGGATAGCAAAGATGAAGAGAGAGAGAGAGAGAGAGAGAGAGAGAGAGAGAGAGTATATATATATATATATATATAAGAAAGTGTGTGTGTGTGTACTTACTGTTGTAGCCCCATGACTAGATAAGCCAAATAACATCGGTTAGTGGTACCGGTAGTTAGATGACAGTGGTTGGATCGTTTTAAGAAGTGTGTGGATATATTTTACAGTGGTTGGATCGTTTTAAGAAGTGTGTGGATATATTTTACAGTGGTTGGATCGTTTTATGACATGTGTGGATATGTTTTTGTTTTTTTCATTACCGAAGGAGGGAGAAAATCCGATAATGTATCTTCACTGGGAATGATGCCCTTGACACGTGTATAGCTTAGAAGGTCTCCACAGGTATTTGGCGGGGTCTTAGTTGTTGTTTTCACTGGTAGAATCAATAATGTGACCCAGGTAAGGCAGACAGGTACATCAATACAGTTACAGGTAGGAGACAGACAGCCAAACAGGTATATTCAATAAAGTGACACAGGTAGGAGACAGACATACAGGTGTAGGTTAATCAATCAAGTGACACAGGTAGGATAACAGGTATCTATATTATTTAATCAGTTCGTGTGTCTGTTTGCCTGTGCGTTCTTAAATAGGCGGCCGCATTTTTGGACCTGGGGAGCTGAAACTTTGCATGTGGGTGTCGATTGACCTGGGTCAGGTCATAGAGGGGGCGAGGCCACGATCGGAGGTCGTTTCGAGGCCGAAATTGAAAAAAAAAAAATGAAAAAAAAATGTCCGTTTGGGGCAGAAGGAGGCCTCCGATCGAAAAGGTGTATGGAACGAAAGTTGTTCGCAGCCCCCCAAAATGAGGGTACGGATGAGGTCAGATCCAAAATCGGAGGTCATTTAGCGGCCGAAATCGAGGTCGCCGTTTAATGAGGCACAGGGAGGTCGAGGCCGGTGATTATGGTAGTAGTAGTATTGTGATGATTGTGGTAGTAGTGATTGATGATGGTGATTATGGTAGTAGTAGTGGTGGTAGTACCCGGGCAACGCCGGGTACCCCTGCTAGTATTCAATAAAGTGACAGGTAGGAGACAGACATACAGGTGTAGGTTAATCAATCAAGTGACACAGGTAGGATACAGACAGACAGACAGGTGTGATCAATAAAGTGACACAGGTAGGAGACAGACATACGTGCATCAATACAGTCACAGGTAGGAGATAGACACACAGACAGGTGTAATCAATAAGGTGACACAGGTACGAGACACACACAGACAGGTGTAATCAATAAGGTGACACAGGTAGGAGACAGACAGACAGACAGGTGTAATCAATAAGGTGACACAGGTAGGAGACAGACACACAGACAGGTGTAATCAATAAGGTGACACAGGTACGAGACAGACACACAGACAGGTGTAATCAAGAAGGCCGATAGCTATCACAAGCAAAAATCGAACATTGGACAGTAAAATCGACAGACATCTGCACGAGTGATGCTACCTTAAGTCAGTGTAAGCTAATCAACTCTAGACAAAGGTAGCTAGATGACCAGGGGCATCAATAGGGGTAACGTGGATCCAGTTACCGTACATCACCTGAGAGTAGTAGGGAAATGTTTAGGGGGGTGGGGGGAGTTCAACACTGTATAAATTGTGTTTTCAAATACCGGTACAACGCAAATTATGTACCAGTACATAGTGTTTCAATTTTTGAACACGATATTAGTGAAACACTTTTATGTGTATCATTTTGTTACATTTGAAAACTCAATTTGTTATTATTTGCTACACACAATTTATCATATGTTACATTTGAACACCCAATTATCATTATTTTGTTACATTGCAATACCCAATATGTTATAATTTGTTACATTTGAACACACAATTATCATAATTTTGTTACATTCGAAAACACAATTTGTTATCATTGTTGCATTTGAACACCCAATTTTATTTATTTTTTTAAAATTTGAGCACACAATTTGTACAGTGTAGCTTGGGGACCAGATGCATCGATAAGGGTGACAGGGATCCATTTACATCACCCTGGAAGAAGAAGGAGGAGGAGGGGGTACCAGTCAGCCACAGACCCCGCCCGCCCGTTGACCTTGACGGAACGAGTCCCTCAAACGAGTCCGACCACACTGACACACATAATAAGGCCTGTGATTCATAGCAACACGTACAGACTACCTTAGATGCATTACGATTACCGTATATACCCAATACAAGAATTATAACAAAACTGATCTAATTCATATCACCCCAGGTAGACTAACGTATAAGGACTGATTCATAGCAACACTTACAGACTACCTTAGATGCATTAATAATACAGTATATAACACAACATTTATAACACACAACATATGATACTCATATGACATTCAAACAGCACACCACAAACATTAAAAAGAAACTGACACCCAGACTTAACGCCCTCAGGTCACTTGCTCACACAAAATTTGGACACAACAAAGAAACTACCACCACAGTATATAAACAATACATAAGATCAGTGATGGAATACGCAAGCCCAGCCTGGGCTTCTAACCTAGCTGAAACACATCATAAGACCTTACAGACTATTCAAAACAAAGCCCTGAAGATCATTACAGGCTGCACAGCTACTGCACCCACAGATCACCTACATCAAGAAACCAAAATCCTCAAAGTCAAAGACCATCTGGACATGAGAGGCACTCAATTCCTGGCAGCAGCCTCCACGAACCAAGACCACCCACTAAACTACATGGCAACACACCCACAGACACCAAGAAATATCAAAACAACACCCAGCACACGGTATCACACACAATTATTGTCCTCTCTCCCTCCCTGCCCACCCCGAACCAACATCCAGAAGCACATCCATACTCATATCTCTCACCGATCCATCCACTCACTCACAGACAACACACAGCTGCATGCACGACCTCCCGAAATCCATCCTTCCGAATCCTCCCTTCCTCGCGAGGACAGAGTCCACCTGACCAGGCTGAGATGCGGACACCATCCAGCTCTCCTGAGCTATCAGAAGAGACTGGATGACTCCGTTGTCGACGCCTGCCCGGGATGTAACACAGCACCCCATACCATTAAACACATCATAGGAGACTGCATTTCACACAACCACTTACGCCAACAACACAATCTACACTCAATGAGAGCTCTGTGGGAAAGCCCGATCGTGGCCATGGCCTTTCTCAGGGACTCGGGGCTGTTCGGCCAGGCAGCTTAGGGAACAACAACAACAACAACAACAACATTTATAACACAACTGATCTAATTCATGTCACCCCAGGTAGACTACCTTAGATACGATAGGAATATATTAATATATAGTTTTGGCGAACTATTATAATTATGAGTTCTTCTCCTGTCATCCTTTTCCTATCGTGTGTCTCTTGCTGATCCTCTACTCGTTGTGGGAGTAAGGGTTGGTACCGACTGATTGACTGATTACATCTTGACATAACATTCATAGCACCACGTACAGTCACTCATAAACATTCGCGGACTTCATCTGTTTCTAAATTATGGAAGTATATCTCTGGAAACGAAGATATTACTTTACTTCTCTATACATCAACTACAAAACTATCTAATTATACCATTTATTGAAAAGCAAGTTCCATCCACATATCAACCCAGATAGTTATAATTGCATAAAGAAAAACATAGGGGGTCCACGAATGTTTGTGACTGTAGCCTACCGACTACTTTAGATACCCGTATGGCACGTACAGAGTGGTCGCTGGGGAGTGCCTGAAGACCTTCCCCTTAGCTTTATGTCTCATGTGATCTACAGTAAGTGCCCCTTTGACTGGACTGGACCTTTGCCTTCAACCTTAACTATACCCTATTCCAAATAAATAGGCTAAAACTCTTGATCCTTAACCTCTGTAGCTCACTAGGCCTAATCACTAGAGTACCATAATCCAGCTAATAGATTTACCATTTGGGAAGGGTCAGCCAGGGAATAGTTGTGGAAATTTACAACCCATTTTTTTTTTTTTTTTTTTTTTTTTTTTTTTATGATGAGGTTAGGATTCACAATTTCTGGCCTACCCACTTGACCCGGGGTATAGGTGCATTTTGTTTTTTTTACTTGAGGCACCCCTACCCTAAACTATACTGTTTATTTTCAACTGACGACAAACTGAATACCTTAGCAGCTAGTTTCTCGATACTCAATGGAAAAATATGAAACTACTATGTCCCTGCATCATATTAAGACCAAGTTTATATAATTAGCACCATCTTTCACTTCATAATCTTCATCAAAATAACTGAGAAATCTTGATGGGAACTTTGCAATTTACCGTCAGTTGAAAAGAAACAGATTATAAGGTACCGGTATCTGTAGAGAGCCCCCCGTTGGTACTATTGGAATATATGACCAGGTAGCTAATGGGGCTAATCATGAGGGAGAAGGAGAGCCAGAAACAAACTAAGGGGAGGTTTTTAGTTTGTTTTCTACTCCTCCAGCAATCTTAAAATTTCACCCCCTTGACCCTCTTTCAAGATAAATTTGTAAATTTTTCGGTAGACAAATTTCCCGGCTGAAAGCCGGTTCCTCTTATATTACAGGCTCGCTATCGCTCGCCAGGATAAAATCGACACCTTAATGGCACGATAGGTCTTAAAATTGACAGAAATGGGTCGAAAGTTCTTAAAATCATCAACATAATGGGGCGAACGTCTTAAAATTAGAAAAGCAATGGGGCTAAACATGAGGGAGAAAGGAGTCAAGAAAAAAAAATCCCTCAAGTGGAAATCTCCCCTTAATGAATCTACTCCGTCTCTGCCTGATATTAATGCCAGTTTGCCTTCATTTGGCTTGATGAGTGTACCTCGTGGTCGATTTACGAAATATTATGATCTGATGCAGCCAGGTATAAAGTTTTCCTCAAGGCTCAAGGTCAATTATAAGTGTAGCTTTCTATAATTATTATGCATACTGATCTACATATGAATACAAGATACGGTACTCGAAGGCTTTGACCATGTAGATTGTAGTTAATTAGCAGGGTGTCAAACCGGAGTATTTTTGTTTGAAGACTTGAATGAAGATAAGAAGGAATACACGACAATTCACGTGAAATACCGTTGTTTTGGCCATTATCACTTCCGAAGACATAATTTGAACTATAAACCACAATTTTATCTTTAACACCTAACGAGCGGCCTAGGCGGCAATTAATATGTACCGCCCAGCGGGGTGTTTTTACCCAAAATAGGGTTGTTTACGTGATCATTTTCATGCCTAAATAAGACCCAGAGCGTAAAACAAGTATCTATCCCTGAAAGGGCATAAACAGAGCTTTCCAATGACACTGCAATGATCCTTGTATGACCTCTAGTTTTCTTGCAACAATCGCGCAACACGAGTGCTAAAACCATGTAATTCGGTACTTTTCCTACATAATTCACACTGTGTAGAGAGGGTGGAGGAGGGTGGATTCATGTCAGGTGGTCTGGAGCAGTCATACGCCCGCTACTCTCCTGCCACCACTTGTCTCTCTCTCTCTCTCTCAGCAACATTACGTGCTGAAAATGGCACACGACTTATGTTGTGAGCCGCCACATAGTCCAAATTTCTTTCACTCGACTTATGTTGCGCGCCGCCAGTTAAGGGTTAAATGTACAATAATAAAGACTAAAAAGGGCTCAGCTTTCGTTTGACACCCTGATTTGATTAATTGTGCATACTGATCTACGTATGAATACAAGATACTCAAAGGCTTTGACCATGCACAGTTGCCCACGTAAGTTGTATAGCCTATAACATATACAGGAGGAGATCGACGAAGTGGATTATGACGTGTGATCGAGTTATGTCTTAAGGGGAGATTTCCACCTGGAGGATTTTTTTCTGGACCCCTTTCTCCCTCATGTTTAGCCCCATTGCTTTTGAGATTTTAAGACGCTTGTCCCATTAGTTTGGCGATTTTAAGAACCCTCGCCCCATTTCTGTCAATTTTAAGACTATTCGCGCTATTTAGGTGTCGATTTTTTCCTGACGAGCGATAGCGAGCCTGTAATTTAAGGGGAACATTTTTCTACCGAAAAATGTACAAATTTATCTTGAAAGGGGGAGTAATTTTAAGCTTGATGGAAGTGTAGGGCATCAACTAAAAACCTCCCCTTAAGGCTACCAGGTCTAAGGAGGAAACTAAAAAAGATACCGTAATCTATTTTATGCCATTATATTTACTCAGGCACATTCTCTTCTTTTTCTGTGGGGGTGGCCGACTCGAGATAGAGCCTGAACATGGAAAAATATGAACGCACAAAAACAAAACACAAATTCACACACATCTAGTCCTAGGTCACCCAGGAGATAATAAAGCTAAGAAATAAAGATATTAAATAAATAAAATCATCGACCAATACATAAACCCTTCCCCCCCATCAAAATCATCGACCAATACATAAACCCTTTCCCCCCATCAAAATCATCGACCAATACATAAACCCTTTCCCCCCATCAAAATCATCGACCAATACATAAACCCTTCCCCCCCATCAAAATCATCGACCAATATATAAACCCTTCCCCCCCATCAAAATAATCGACCAATACATAAACCTTCCCCCCCATCAAAATAATCGACCAATACATAAACCCTTCCCCCCCATCAAAATCATCGATCAATACATAAACCCTTCCCCCCCCCCATCAAAATCATCGACCAATACATAAACCCTTCCCCCCCCCATCAAAATCATCGATCAATACATAAACCCTTCCCCCCCATCAAAATCATCGACCAATATATAAACCCTTCCCCCCCCCCCCCATCAAAATCATCGACCAATACATAAACCCTTCCCCCCCATCAAAATAATCGGGTCTATAGTCTTTCTTTTCAACTGACTGTAAATTGCAAAGTTCTCATTACGATTTATCCGTTATTTTGCAGATTTTGTAGTGAAATATGGTGCTAATTATATAAACTTGGTCTAAATATGATGCAGAGACATTGTAGTTTCTTATTTGGCCATGAAGTATCGTGAAATTAGCTGCTAAGGAATTCAATTTACCGGCAGCTGAAACAAAACAAACAGTCTAGTTGTTATGTAAGGCTACCAGTGACTATACTGTGTACTCCACTACATCACAACAGATTGCAGTTTATCGGGTTTCTTACATAACCTCACCAGCATTGGGTAGACTGTATACGCTCTTAAAGGTTAGGGATATGAGAGGGGAAATTAATGTGTCCATAATAATCCATCTATTTATAGGTATATTGGTAGTAATACACCTATATGATCTTATTTATTTAAAAAAAATATATATGTACCGTATAATTATATTTTTTTGTATTTATATATTTATTTATTATTATTATTATTTTATTTATTTTTTTAGTTCACTCCCTAATCCTCTATCAAGCTAAAAAAACAAACACCCCTAGGACCCCCTCGCGAGATAAATTTGTAGATTTTTCGGTGTAAAAAATGTTTCGGGTCAAAGGCCGGTTCCTCCCAAATTACAAACTCGCTATCGCTCGCCAGGAAAAAAATGGACACCTAAATGGCATGAAAGGTCTTAAAATTGACGAAGAAATAGGAAGATTTTTCTACTAAAAAGTGCATAAATTGATCTCGAAGGAGGGTCTTGGGGGTATGGTATTATTTTTGTCTAGGGAGCAAACTAAAGACATCCTCTTAACCTAGCAGCTGCCGCAATCCTCTCTAGAGGTTTTACTGGTGGACGCTCCTCTCGGAAGGAGAGATGTCAAACGGGTACAAAAACACTCCTAATGACAAAAAGAAAAGGTGTGACTGTCAGGGTTTATGAGGTGAGCTTCCAATGACATTTACTGCCCACAAACTTGCCTCCACCGTGCAGCACCCTCCCATTTCCTCCCTCCACCAGACCAATACGCACATATTCACGTTGCCGATTTCGTACCACATTTTCAACTACAGACCACCTCAACCACGAATCCTTTGGGTATTCATATACAGTATAGGCTATATATGGTTAGGATGCGGAATTGAATCGCCTACACGATGATGTGGTTTTCGTTGCGTTTTGGATGAGTCACCAAATCGGCCTAGGTCGAGCACAGGGCAATGGTGACTCCTAGGGGGGTCTAGCATTTCTTGGGTTAATAATACAAAGGGGAGTACTTTCATACCTTTCCATTAACCTCTTCAGCACAATAACGTAAATATCATCATAATCTGGTTACTATCCGACAATTTTGTTTAGCTTATAATCTACCTCTAGGACTCTGAGGGGTAAATACAATCCAAATAAACCCTCTGAATAACATAGATCCTTCTTAATCTGCATACAATCGTCTACTTTTAGTCAGAGTCCAAGGTGAAGGGGTTAATTGCTAGTATTTTAATTTTCCACCACGTGATAAAAAAACAAATATATAGTATCTTGTATGCTTATGTTCTAGGTGTGGTGTCCCGAGTTCGAATGCCGGGAGGACCATTTGCTTTCATTAGTTTATTCAAGTGCATTGGGGTTTGTAGTTGATGATTAATGTTAAGAACGGGGTGTTACTTAATTACGTAATGGGTTTGTTTCACTGCATCAAGGTTGGTTGTTTGTTTGTATTGTGAAGGTTAACAGACAACAAGACTCCCCCTTTGTTTATTTCTGATGAAGAGCGCGAGAATGGCTAGTTAGTTGTTTCCTGTGCCAGCAGTATAGGGGTTAGGTTGGCAGCCCTGATTCACACTCGCACACACATACACACACTCACTCATACACACACTCACTCATACACACACTCACTCATACACACACTCACTCATACACACACTCACTCACACATACACTCACTCACACATACACTCACTCACACATACACACACTCACTCACTCACACACACCCAGTCAGTCAGTCACACACACACACACACACACATAGGCCTACCCTAGTATAGCATTATAATGAATAGAACCAAGCAATAACAGAAGCAAAAACAAGTATATAGACACGTAGCCTATACCCTCTCTCTCTCTCTCTCTCTCTCTCTCTCTCTCTCTCTCTCTCTCTCTCTCTCTCTCTCTCTCTCTCTCTCTAACCTATCAAAATGTATTATTGGGTGCCCGCATCCACTCTGGGGGGGAGGGGGGGGGGCGGTTAATATAGGCTATTAAGTCAAGTCTCCACACATAATACGAACTTCTTTTGAAGATTGTATACTTCACTTGTGTAGCATAAAACAGTCTTCAGTTGTGTAGCATAAAAAAGTACCAAGACAGTATATTACACACTTTATTGCGTGAATCTCCCGGGAATGGACCGCACAGCCTGTGAGACCCTATAGATACTCTAACTATTACGTGTAACCCCAAAGTATATAGGTGGAGTGTATATACGTTGTGTAACCCTACTTACTCTCCTGTCTCCCTATATATCTATCTATTTATCATTGGGGAGATTGTACGTACCAATCGAGCAGGGGCAGGCCACATAGGCATATGATAAGGAGTTGCAGGGTCTGTGAGATACTAACTCTCCTTTGTAACTCCTCATCTCTACTTTCCAAGGCATGTATCTCCTTTATATTGGCTGTAGAGTCTGTGAGATACTAACTCTACCTTGTAACTATGTCTCTCCTTTCCAAGCCATGTCTCTCCTTTATATTGGCTGTAGAGTCTGTGAGATACTAACTCTACTTTGTAACTATGTCTCCTTTCCAAGGCATGTATCTCCTTTAAATTGGCTGTAGGGTCTGTGAGATACTAATTCTCCCTTGTAAATCCTCGTAGCTCTGTATTTCTCCGCTCAAGTAATTTATCTAGGTTAACCAATCCTACGTTTAGAGTAGCAGGGGTGGCCTGGAAAATCTTTCTCTCTCTCTCTCTCTCTCTCTCTCTCTCTCTCTCTCTCTCTCTCTCTCTCTCTCTTACGGTCACCACTCTTTTCCTCTCCTTGTTTTTGCCGAGTTAGCCTTTACGAGTTTTTTTTGTAGCCTCTGTTTTCGGATAGTTCGAGTTTAGTGGCTTTTGTATTAAAGTTGTGTAGGAATTTAACCAGCAATAGTAATGTAGACGGTATTAATCTATCTATCTATCCTATATATATATATTATCTCTATCTATATATATATCTATCTCTATCTATGTCTATCAATTTATATATCAATATATATGTGTGTGTATCTGACTGTAAATTAGCATGCTCCCATTTTAGTTACTCACGTATTACGAAAATTGTGCATCGAAATATGGAATACTTGGCATTAGTATGACACGATATTTACCCCTTCAGCGCGATGACGTCATTTTAGCTTTAATCTGGTTACTATCAGACGATTTTCTTTAGCTTATAATATACCTCTAAGACTAAAAAGGGTAAATACTATCTTAATATACCCTCTGAGTAACACAGGGCCCTCATAATATACCTCTAAGCTTATAATATACCTCTAAGCTTATAATATACCTCTAAGCTTATAATATACCTCTAAGCTTATAATATACCTCTAAGCTCATAATATACCTCTAAGCTCATAATATACCTCTAAGCTTATAATATACCTCTAAGCTTATAATATACCTCTAAGCTTATAATATACCTCTAAGCTTATAATATACCTAGGGGTAAATACTAAGCTTATAATATACCTAGGGGTAAATACTAAGCTTATAATATACCTAGGGGTAAATACTAAGCTTATAATATACCTCTAAGCTTATAATATACCTCTAAGACTATTTAGCTTATAATATACCTCTAAGACTATTTAGCTTATAATATACCTCTAAGACTAAAAGGGGTAAATACTATCTTAATAAACCCTCTGAGTAACACAGGGCCCTCATAATCCATTCAGTACCAGGGACGTCCTCTTCATCATATTCTGGCAACTATGTGACGATTTTATTCAGCTTAGGGAGGACCACTAGCAAAAATAAGGCTTCAAACTATGTCAACCAACCCTTTTTTACTACCGCAGATCTTTCCCAAGCTGTAAAATATCGTGTAAGATATAGCTAGCATAGATTATAACACACGTCGCTGGTACTCAAAGGGATAAACTGCATAAAAGCTTCTAATGTTAGCTAGAATAGAAGGCCAAAAATCGTCCTCGTGCTGAAAAGGTTAAGTATCGATAAATCAGCTGATAGGGAGTTACCTGTTCCGCCAGGTGTTAACAGATTGACTATAGTCGCCAATACCATTATAATAGAGTTTTAAGGTGCGTTTGTTTGTTTGTTTTTCTGGGCCCCCTTTCTACCTCATGTTTAGCCCCATTAGTTTTGCGTTTTATAAGAAGTTCGCTCCGTTAGTTTGGCGATTTTTAAACCTTTGCACCCTATATATTTTTAAACCTTTGCACCCTATATATTTTTAAACCTTTGCACCCTATATATTTTTAAACCTTTGCACCCTATATATTTGTCAAGTTTAAGATCTTTCGTGTCATTTAAGGTGTAAAATGTTGCCAGAATAAAGTTGAGGGTAAGAAATTGACGAGCAAGGCGCTCCTATGATTACGCATTGAGGCCCTATCTTATTTTCCTTTGTTGTGGGTTGGTCACAATAAGTACAAGTGCACTGGGTCACACGAGCGGTTTTCTGCCATCATCTTTTTTGGGTTAACTTGGGAATGGTGGCTTCGGAAATCAAGTGTTCCATTCACCCAACTAGCTATTACAATTTATCTTCAATCAAGTCGCTAGAACCAAGGTAAAGTAATCTTGAAATGTTGCCAGGAATAGCGCTCGTGTGATTTACCCTCAACCCTTTTCCTTTGTACTCTGTTGGTGACAAAAACAAGTCGGCTGCGTCACACATCTTCTTATGGTAACTCCCTGGTTTGTACTCTGTTGGCTTTGGGGGGAGACACTCGTTACAGGCAACCTGCTTTTTGTCTCCATACACAAACAAATCAGAGGGATGGAAAATACCACAAGAATTAACCCTCAAACACACTCAGATCCTTCCTAATCTTAATGAAATCTTCTAATGCTATCAATAAGTGCGTCCTCGAAACAAAGACACCTCCAAACGTTGCCAGCATTAAGTTTTCGGAAAAATATCCCACGAGAATTTAAGACGTTCAGCCCATTAGTTGATTTTAACACCTTTCGCCCCATTTCGTTGTCAATTTTAAGACCTTTCTTGCAATTTAGGTGTCGATTTTTCCCTGGCGAGCGATAGCGAGCCTGTAATTGTAAGAGGAAACGGCCTTCGGCCGGGAAATTTTTCTACCGAAAAATTTACAAATATATATTGAAAGTGGGTCTAGGGGGTGTTTTTCTAAGCTTGATGGAGGTCTAGCGAGGAAACTAAGAAATAAATGAATGATAAGAGCAAAAAAACAGCCACTAGCTCCTTTAAGGGGAGGTATTTAGTTTGTTCCCTAGACCTCCATCAAGCTTAAAATTACACCCCCTCGAGTCCCTTTCAAGATATATTTGTACATTTTTCGGGATAAAAATGTCCCGGCCGAAGGCCGGTTCCTCTTAAATTGCAGGCTCGCTATCGCTCGCCCGGATAAAATTGACACCTGAATGGCACGAAAGGTCTTAATATGGGGTGAAAGTTCTTAAAATCGCTAAACTAATGGGGCAAACGTTTTATAATATCAAAAGGAATAGGGCTAAACATGAGGGAGAAAGGGGTCAAGAAAAAAAATCCTCAAGTGGAGATCTCCCCTTAAGTGAATGGTATTAAATTTTCGGAAAACATCCCTGGTGTGAATCCCCGGCGTACCCTAGCTATTCTCCATGGGTGGTAGTGATGGTGGGTTTGGTTGGTCACAAAAACAAACAAGCTGGTCGGGTTACGGGGGTGGGTCTTTTGTGGACTCCCTGTGGGCAAAGTTACTGTGGGGGAATATACGCTACATATAGTTATCTTATACCTTACTTAAGGGGAGGTTTTTAGTTAGTTCGCTAGACCTCCATCAAGCTTAACATTACAGCCCCTAGAACCCCTTTCAAGATAAATTTGTACATTTTTCGATAGAAAAATTTCGTTCCTCTTAAATTACAGGCTCGCTATCGCTCGCCAGGAAAAAATCGACACCTAAATGGCACGAAAAGTCTTAAAATTGACAGAAATGGGGTGAAAGTTCTTAAAATCGCCAAACTAATGGGGGAACGTCTTCAAATATCAAAAGCAATGGGGCTAACCATGAGGGAGAAAGGGATAAAAAAAAAAAAATATCCCTCAAGTGGAAATCTCCCCTTATAACTTAACTCATCCCCTCTACAGGTCCCAGTGCTTGACCTTTGTGCCTAAATGTTATCAATTCAACATCTAACTCATCTCTTACATGTTTGTGTCTGCTTGCTTGGTACTCCTACAGCTGTCTTGTACTAACATAATGTCCTGTCAGTCATAATGGGTTGGTAAACATTATATATCAACTTTGATTATTTAAAGGTTTGGTTGGTTGGTTAGAATAGGTTTGAGTAGGTTAAGTTAAGTTACATGGTTAGATTAGAGAAGATTAAGTTAGATTTGACAATATTACGTTACATTTTACAAGATGACGTTAGATTTGACAAGATTTTTATTTTTGACGATATTACGTAATGGATTAAATTATATTTGCTTTGATTTGATTATGTTGGATTTAATTAGATTAAATGTCGGTGAAGTTACTGTGAAGGAATATACCACCCACCAAGTTAACATCTATCCTTCTTAAGGGGAGGTATTTAGTTTGTTCCCTAGACCTCCATCAAGCTTAAAATTACACCCCCTGGAGTCCCTTTCAAGCTAAATTTGTAAATTTTTCGGGAGAAAAATGTCTCGGCCGAAGGCCGGTTCCTCTTATATTACAGGCTCGCTATCGCTCGCCAGGATAAAATTGACACCTGAATGGCACGAAAGGTCTTACTATGGGGTGAAAGTTCTTAAAATCGCTAAACTAATGGGGCAAACGTTTTATAATATCAAAAGCAATGGGGCTAAACATGAGGGAGAAAGGGGTCAAGAAAAAATCCCTCAAGTGGAGATCTGCCCTTAATCCTGCTTACCTCCTCCCCTTATGTTTGTGTCTGCTGGTAGGGTACTCTTACAGCTGTTTGGTACTCAAAATAATAATGTACCGTCAGTCAGAAAGGTTGGTAGACATGTCGTATTATGGCAACTTTGGTTACCGTATATTTAAAGGTTTAGTTGGTTGGTTAGAATAGGTTTGGTTAGGTTAAGTAAGGTTACATTAGTGAAGATTGCGTTACATTTGACAATATTACGTTAGATTTGACAATATTACGTTAGATTTGACAATATTACGTTAGATTTGACAAGATGACGTTAGATTTGACAACATTACGTTAATTTTGACGATATTACGTTACATTGGACTAGATTATATTTGCTTGGATTAGGTTATGTTGGATTTAGTTAGGGTTAGTGTGGGCGAAGTTACTGTGAAGGAATATACCCATACACCAAGTTAGTTATCTTCTATCTCGCTTGACTCACCTCCTGTACTAGAATATTCATAATGGTTGACCGTTTTATATTAACGAATACAGTACGCATCATTTTTTTTTTTTTTTTTTTTTGGTTGGTTAGGAACTTACGAAAGGTTAGGTTAGGTTGTTAGGTTAGTTAAATGGTTAACCTTTGATAATATTACGATAAATTTGACTAGATTCGCTTAGGTTATGTTAGATTTAGGCCGGTTGCTCTGAAATCACAGGCTCGTTATTGCTCGCCAAGAAAAATCGACACCTAAATGACGCGAAAAGTCTAAATATTGACAAAGAAATGGTGCGAAAGGTCTTTCAATCGCCAAACTGTGAACGAATAAACCATAAACCAAGTTAGTTATCTTCTATCCTACTTGACTCACGTGACCCATTTACCACCTCTGCCGACTTGGTACTTTGGCAGCTGTCAATTTAAATTCAAGTACCGTACGTGTTTTGTTTAGATTGGCTAGAGTATAACAACATCATCTAATGTCAGCCAGAATACAAATAGAATCGAAGCATTATTCTCCGGCTGAGTGCAAGAAGGACCAATGTTCAGAAATGCCAATAAAGACATTGACTGACAAATCCAAGTCTAAAGATGTGTACTTGTTATATGATATTGTAAGGGCGATGTCACACGAGCGCTTTTTCCGGCAATTTTCAATGAACAAGTATTTTCTCTTAAATTGTGTAGGCCTTATCTCTTTCACACCAGCATCGGAAGCTAGATAGATAGATAGGTAGATTATGCTGGGTGGCTGGTTTATGATAAGACTTGAATTTCGATGATCCCAGACTACAATTGCTTGTAACAAAAATTGACTTTAAAATCGCTCGTGTGACACCAACTTGCAAGAGAGGTACCAGTGGTACCAATATGGCGGAGGTTGGCCGATCTCTGTTATTGTAGGATCTCTATCTTAGTTCACCTCCACAATCTGTTGTTGCGATTTTGCTTATCAGGCTACTAAAGGGACATCATACGAGATCTGATAATATCTTTAGTTTTCGACACTCGTACTGGCAACTAGACTCGGTTTCATTTCGGCTGACGGTAAATTGAATCCCTTAGCAGCTAATTTCCCGATACTTAAAGGTCAAATATAAAACTACCATGTCTCTGCATCATATTAAAACCAAATGTATATAATTAGCACCATATTTCACTACAAAAACTTAATAATAACTGAGAAATCTTGATGGGAACTTTGCAATTTACCGTCAGTTGAAAAGAAACAAGGTATAGACTTGCTACTTTATTCTTATATTTCGATTTTTTTACACTGGTACTGGCAACTATACTGTAGTCCATTCATTACAAGTAGGCCAGAAATATTGACCTCTGTCCTCTGTAACTCAAAAGTACGCCTTTTCCCTGGCTGACTATTCCCAAATGGTAGAAATATTAGCTCGATTACTCAAGTCGTTTGAGTTAAGAGGTTCGTGGTCGAGATAGCTTGCCTACCTATAATGGAGGTGACACAGTCCTGATATGAGTATTTCAGAAGCCTTCATCTCAGAGTAAGGGGGATACAGTTGAAGGAAAAGTATGACGTTATATCCCCTTTACTTGACACTGTACAACATCACTTCTTTGGCCTGTCGCACATATACTGTAAACAAAAAGTATGGGTATGGAACCGGCTTTAAAGATTACATAATAATTAAAAGGTATATTGGTTGTGTTCAACACATTTAGTGTGAGGAATAAAGAAGTAGTAGCAGTAGTAGTAGTACGGTAGTAGTAGCAGCACGAACAGCAGTAGTAGTAGTAGTAGTATATTATTAGTAGCAGCAGTAGTAGTAGTGGTAGGGGTTGTAGTAGTAGTAGTGGTAGTACGGTAGTAGTAGTAGTGTTTTATTATTGGTATTTGTAGGTTTTGTTTACAGTATATAGAGACCGTACGATCTTATTATCTTTGTTTTTCCGGCCTCATGAGGGCCTTGGCCTAGTGGCCCAGTGGCCCAGTAGGCTATCCTAGTATACCCTCGTAATTTATTGTGGCGACCTTGATTATCAGACTATACCCTGTGTCAAGTAGGTAGGACAGTAATCGTGAACCCTAACCTCTGTAACTCAAAAGGGGCTAGAGCAAATGGGCTGTCAATTTGCACCCCCTATTCCCTGGCTGACCCTTTCCATATGGTAGAAATGTTAGTGTAGATAGCAGAGAAGGGATGTTGTAGATAGAGGAAGCTGTTGGAATGGCTTTGTTGTGTCTGGTGTCCTTGATCGTATGCTCAAGTGATCTGAATTGGTACCTTAAATATTGGAACTGCTCGGATCTAGATATAAGTGCCATTGTTAGTAGTAATAAGCTGACATGTATTTGACGTTCGGGGGTGTAGGGTATTCGTTAAAGGGAGAGCTGTCTGTCCGTACTTCCCGCCGTGACGTCAGTGCTGCGTCATAATCCCCGGTGACGTCAGAGATGCGTCGTGTTCGTGGGTGTTACTTTTAGCTTAGGACGTCCGGATATACTGGTTATCTGTTTTTTATCCCGCCGACATGGGGCACTACATTTATTTAGTTATTTTATTTTGTTTTGTATGTGAGTGAGGGAGACACAAGGCAGAACTGCCTTTAGCGAGTGCCTCCCCCATAGTTGAAGGAGTGACAGGGCCAACATCAAGGGACGTTCGAGCCAAAATGCCTGGACACACGAGTTTGAAGCAATTTAAGTCATACGAGGAGGGAAAGACTGATTTGTATTATTTATAGTATATTAAAAATAATATATTGGAATCCCCGGACTGCCACATGTGTTTGTTAATTTCATGAATCGAGTTTAGGAGTACAGTTGGTTAGTGGAGACAACATAATAATATTTATATATTTATTTATTATTTAATTATGGGGTATGTGTGTGAGTATATACATTTAGTTATATTATATATTTAATTGATATAATTTGTATTGCATTTTTCTGGTATTTTATTTTTAGTTTGACCCACTAAATCCCCTTCAAGGTACAGCACCCCTCACCAGACCCCCTTCAAGCTTAAGTTTAAAGTCCTCTAGACACCCCTTCAAGCTAAATTTGTATATTTTACGGTTATCTCGTTTGCCAGCCTATTGTCAAACTGCCTCATCATGTAAGGAATACAAAAATCGCGTTCGTACATTTCCCCGAATCTTGCGTTATTATATACCGGTACCCGCCTACACCTGTTCTGGCTTGGATAAGCATTAAGCATCCAGTCCCCCCTCCTCTTCTCCCCCCTCCCCCCCTCTCTCTCCCCCCCCCCCCCCCCCCCTCTCTCTCTCTCTCTCTCTCTCTCTCTCTCTCTCTCTCTCTCTCTCTCTCTCTCTCTCTCTCTCTCTCTCATATATATTCCAGTACATAGCGAAATTTTAATTTACTCTGCATACACTCACTTCCGCCCCGATGTTATTTATTATCCATGAATGAAACACACAAAAACACTCATTCTCTCACATAAATAATTATATTTATTTATTTTAAGTTAAAAATGTATACCGGTAAATATCTCTTATAAACTATTTACTCAGTTCCGTCTCTGCTGCGGTAAATATCAGTGTGTTTTGAGAAGCCCCAATCACTTGTTACCGTACTGTGTTTTTCCCCCGGGAAGCCATAATGATTTCTTGTTACCGGTACTGTGTTTTTCCCCCCGGATGTTTGTTGACAATGGATAGCATCATCTGAATGCTAGACTACTCGGCCCACGGGACAGCTCGGCCAGGACAGCTCGGCCCACGGCGAGACAGCTCGGCCCAGTAAAAACGAGACAGCTCGGTCCCGTGTTAATTACGAGACAACTCGTAATTAACCTAACCTAACCTAACCTACACATTATGAATCGAGAGAATTAGCCTATACAATAAACGAACATTTCTCCCACATTACAACACACGCCATAAACCCTTCACTTAGCTCTCCCCATCCTATATCCTCACTGGTCTCGTCAAATTGCCCCATAGCAAAACATGGGCCGAGCTGTCTCAAATAATGGGCCGAGTTGTCTCGCCGTCGTGGCCGAGTTGTCCAAAAGTGGGCCGAGCTGTCAGAGCCGAGTTGTCCCATGGGCCGAGTCGTCCAGTCACCCATCAATCTGCGTGTGTGGGTGGGTGTGTGTATAGGCTACTGTGTTTTGTCATCCCGTTTTCTCATATACTCGTATTCTTTCGATAGGATTATTTAAGGGGAGATCTCCACTTGAGGGATTTTTTCCTTGACCCCTTTCTCCCTCATGTTTAGCCCCATTGCTTTTGATATTATAAAACGTTTGCCCCATTAGTTTAGCGATTTTAAGAACTTTCACCTCCTATTAAGACCTTTTGTGCCATTCAGGTGTCGATTTTATCCTGGCGAGCGATAGCGAGCCTGTAATTTAAGAGGAACCGGCCTTCGGCCGGGAAATTTTTCTACCGAAAAATGTACAAATTCATCTTGAAAGGGACTCAAGGGGGTGTAATTTTAAGCTTGATGGAGGTCTAGGGAACAAACTAAATACCTCCCCTTAAACTATCGGTGTTTTAGTACGGAATGTGTGTATTGTCTTGATGGGAATGTATGTTGCGCTATTCTCTCTCTCTCTCTCTCTCTCTCTCTCTCTCTCTCTCTCTCTCTCTCTCTCTCTCTGTATGTATGTATGTATTTTTGTTTCTTATTTTATATATTTACATATTTACCAATTTATGTATTTAATATGTGTATGTCCATGTGTTTTGTGAAGCCACAATGACTACATATATTTTTGGTGTTTGTTTTCCCAGTACATTGACACCAGGAGCATCATGTGTGTGTTTATGTAGGCTATGTGTGTGTGTGTGCATGCATGCGCGTGAGAGTGAGTGAGTGAGTGAGTCGCTAATTACCAATCTCTCCATTGTTCTTTCCCATACACCTGTAACCTGCAAATTACCTTAACCCTTCCAGTACGATGCCTACATAATTATATATTTAGTTGTTATTTTATTGTGTTGGTAAATATAGTTGCGTTAGCCATGGTGTTGTGGAATTGATAATATCTTGACCATATCACCCACCCCGACCTTTGTGTTGGAGTATATCCCCTGTTGGTCCTATCTATTCCACATCTCTCTCTCTCTCTAACCTGTGGCATTTATTCACCCCCCCCCCCCCTTCTCTCTCTCTCTCTCTCTCTCTCTCTCTCTCTCTCTCTCTCTCTCTCTCTCTCTCTTAATTTTACATAGCTAGGCCTATATATTAAAAAAAGGAGTGAAAATTAAAGAATGGAAGTTTATATAAGCAAAGTTATTATACAAACATATTACATACATACATATAGATGTGGAGGTCGGGTTAAAGTAGACTAGAGTAGCTTGTACCAAGGTGAAATGCATGTTGTTACGGTACTATGTTTTTACTGAGTTTGTTGACATTGGTAACGTGTGCAAGTGTGTTTGTGTTAGTAAATGCTCGTATGTTTTGATAAATTATAGTTGCCGTGTTTTTTCCAGTTCAGTAATTTGACACTGAGCATCATGTGTGTGTGTGTGTGTGTGTGGGTGTGGGTGGGGGGGGTGAACGTACGTTTTGAGAAGCCATAATTACCGGTAGCCTACTTCTTGTTACCGTGTTTTCCTAGTATGTTGACACGAGCATCCTGTTACTCAGTTACAACGCAGGCCGCCTGCCAAGACACTGCACTAAATGATGTCATAAAACGGGCCCTGCAGAGTGCTAACCGTGCATCAATCTTCGAACCACATGGACTCCACAGAGAAGACGGCAAACGGCCAGATGGGATGACCACTTTCCCTTACAAGAATGGCCGGTGCCTCGTGTGGGATGCCACATGTGTTGACACTTTCTCCACAACCAACATCGCCAGAAACGCCGACGAAGCAGGTGAAGCCGCCCGGATAGCAGAAAATAAAAAGCGAGAACAATATCAAGCCATCGCCAGAAATCATCAGTTCGAGCCCCTGGCATTCGAAACTTCAGGAGTCTTCGGCCCTACCACCCTTAAGATGGTGAATGAAATAGGCCGTAAAATCAGAGAAGTTTCAGGAGAACCCCGGGAAACCCTCTGGCTCAAGCAAAGACTAGGGATGGCTATCCTCCGGGGCAATGCCACCAGCGTCATGAGCTCAGTTCGACTGGACTGGGTCATGCCACTGTGTGAGGCCCGGGCAGGAGTGGTGTATCCGTAGTCTTTCCACAGTAGGGTAAAACAAAACATAAACTTTATTTGTATGTAACATGTGTGATGCACATAAATAAAAGGGGATGACAAAAAATAAAAAGTTACTCAGTTACTTGTTCGTCAAGGGGAATCCACGCAATGCGAGCTAAGCTCATTATTATCGCGCCTCCTTAACTGGGAATGTATTGCGTGAAATGCATGTTAAGTGTTTTATGTACTGTTGGAATGGCTGTGGATGTGTGTGTAGTCTGTATTTTAGCCAATTGGCGACATCGGAAACGAAGGCTTAGGGTGGATCTGTATGGTACCATTCTCACTATAGACGGTACCGTCTCGCCCGAAGGCTTAGGTAGCCATCAGCTTAGGTGAACCATATGATACCCATCTCGCCTTGTACCATTTTTGCCAACCCCAGTATGTGTGTGTGTGTGTGTGTGTGTGTGTGTGTGTGTGTGTGTGTGTGTGTGTGTTGAGAGTCGGGCTGCCCTTTTGAGACAATGTATAATATGTTATCCCATGTAGAATACATACTGATGTTTTCCCAATACAGAATCAAATCAAATATCTCTGTTGCTATTTGTTATGCTAAATATTGACCTATAGTTGCATTAGTTGTTACGTTGTAGATTTTACCTCTCTCTCTCTCTGTTGTAAACTAAATATAGACCTAGTTGCGTTAGTTGTTGTGCTACAGGGTTGGCATTGTATTGACCATATCACCCCTACCCTTTGTGTTGGTGTATAGGCCTTGTCCTATCCTTTCTACATCTCTCACTACTACCCCATGACATTCACCTCTCTCACTCTCACTCCACTCTCTCTCTCTCTCTCCCTCTCTCTCTCAAGCTAAATATATACGTAGTTGTGTTAGTTGTTGTGCTACGGGATTGACACATTGCTTTGACCATAATATCACCCCTACCCTTTGTGTTGGTGTATAGCCCTTGTCCTATCCTTTCTACATCTCTCACTACTACCCCATGGCATTCACCTTCTCTCTCTCTCTCTCTCTCTCTCTCTCTCTCTCTCTCTCTCTCTCTCTCTCTCTCTCTCTCTCTCTCTCTCTCTCTCTCTCTCTCTCTTTCAAAACACACACACTTTTTTTTTATTTCTCACAACTGGATAAAATTGTACAACGATAGCCAGAATTCAATGACAAAATGTCTGATCATAAACACAGTACTGTACTGTAGCCTATGTGGATTGTGTGTGCCCATAATGGGGCTTAACATGAGGGAGAAAGGGCACCAGATATCCCCACCTTAAACGAGGGCTGTTCTTGGTCAGCATGCAAACCTTAATATGTTACCCTATGATCCTGTCCTAGATAACTTTTCTTTGTCATTTGTTATTCCAGAACCCAAGATCGTTATGTTGAGGAAAGATTTATTCCTTCCTAAATGCTGTTGTTCTAATATCTCTTGTTATTCCTGCATACAAAATTGTAACAGTGGCTTAAGATTACGATTCTATCCTAACCGTTTTACTTTTTCTCAACAGAACACAAAATTGTGATGGTAGGCCTGGACAACGCGGGCAAGACCACCATACTGTACCAGCTGCTGATGAACGAGGTGGTCCACACGTCACCCACCATCGGCAGTAATGTGGAGGAGGTGGTGTGGAAGAACCTACACTTTATAATGTGGGATCTCGGAGGCCAGGAGTCACTCAGATCAGCGTGGAACACATACTACACTAATACAGAGGTAACAGAGGGAATATATTTTTATGTGAAAGAGGAAGACACCCATAGACTTGAGCGTACAGTACTGAAGGCAGCATACCCCAGCAATGGGGTTTGTGCCTGAGTATATACATACAGTACATACATACAGTACATACATCTATCTATCTATTCTATTAGATATTTATCTATTGCTAAATGCCATGATCCCCAAGGGTTTGGCCACGAATGAATCGCCTCCATGTTGTCATTCGGTCCACCTACCATCCAACACCATTTTCACTCATATGCCTCTCAACTTCATCCCTCCACCACAATCTCAGTCTGCCTCTCCCTCTCAAACATATCTTATTATACTGAAGGGGTCAAGTGTGTCAGTCTCACAGAGGTGTATGGCTTGTCTTAATTTTGAGCACTTAAGATTCGGGTTAATTAATTCTTTGTGTTATCTTGTTTACTTATAGCCCCACTGACTTCAGATTTCATCCCTTATATTATTTCATAAATATGTTTTGGTACATTCGGATGCCATAGTCTCTAGCCTACTCATAAGACATTGTGGGCCCCCTATGTTTTTCTTTATGCAATTATAACTATCTGGATTGATTTGTTGATGGAACTTGCTTCTCAATAAATAGTGTACTGTATATAGTATTGTAGTTGTTGTATAGAAAGTTTTACAGTATTCATAAATTTTATTCCAGAGATATACGCCCATAATTAGAAATAGGTGAAGTCCACGAATATTTATGAGTGGGCTAGAGAAGTCACTACATGATACTGTGGTATTGCCGACATTGATGTACGGGAGTGAAGCATGGATGTTTTTGGAGAGGCTTAAATTAAGAGTAAGTGGGGTTGAAATTAGTTACTTGAGAAATAATAATAATAATAATAATAATAATAATAATCTGTTGTTGTAGTAGCCTCAAGTTGCCCTTTATGGGAATCCCGCGGCATCCAGGTAGTCCGCCACCTCTCTAGGGTGGGTCCAGAGATCTTTGAGTGAGGTGGGGTCACATGGAGAGACAGACAGAAGTATGGGAGTGTGGATGTAGATGTGCTGTAGAGTGTGAAGAGGAACACCTTGAGGTGGTTTGGTCATGTGGAGTGTAGGAAGTGTAAAAATCTATTGAAGACAAATTTCCACGTAGTGGAAGGGGCATTGTGGCACGGGTAAAGGAGGGATGTCTTGACAAAGTAGCCTGGAGACGTTTCTGTCATGGCCATCCTTTAGCGGGGATTTCCCAGGGGGAAACAAGGCGTCTGAGATGATGATGATGATGTATGAAGTATGGAGAGTGAGAGAATGACTAAACAAGCTTATGAGAGGGAGAGATAGACCGAGAATCATAGGGAAGGATGAAGTTGAGAGGTACTGTATATGAATGAAAGTGGTGTGGGGCGGGAGGAGGGGCGCCGGCTGATGGATAACAGAAGAGCTTTAAGGTGATTAATTTAGGGCCACCTCCTCAATATATAGATAGATAGACGTTACATACTTACCTCGGTTAAAATTTGTGAATAATTAACTACAGTAGTGGCAATTATGAGGTAAGCCTTAATCAAATCTATCATGCCAGGATTTATATACAGTAAATTGGTCTAATGTGCAGCAACTAACAGAGCTATCAGATTTTTATGCAGAAGTCGATATCTTAGTATTATTTAATAATTTGTAGATTTTTAATTTCAAATTACCACTTTTTGTTTTGCTGAGAAGAGTATTAAGATCGTGCTGGTACAGTGTCATCATTACTGATCCATCCATGACGTAAGATTGGTACACAGTCAGTTGTGAGAGGTATATATTTTACAGGTACAGTATACAGTACCGGTATACAGTACAGGTCTCCCTCTATTTACGATTGGGCTATGTTCTTGAAAACCCGATCTTAAATACAAAAATCATATAGCAAACCCTAATAAAATTGGCAAATGGGGATGCGTTCTTGGACCAACGGGTTGGACTCTGCGTACTTTTAAAACACGCGGGGAATTGCCTATGATAACGCTCTTCAAATCTCTAGTGCTACCGCGGCTTGAATACTGTAGCGTATTAACATCCCCATACAAAGCAGGTGAAATAAATGACGTAGAGAGTGTACAAAGAAATTTCACTTCGCATATAAGTTCGATAAAACATCTACACTATTGGGAGCGTTTAAGAGCACTGAATCTGTACTCACTGGAACGTAGAAGAGAACGTTACCTAATAATATACACGTGGAAAATCGCAGAGGGTTTAGTACCAAACCTACATACTCCGATAGTCATGAAATTCAGTGATAGGAGAGGCTGGGAATGCGAAATCCCCCGGATGAATAACAGGGGTGCTATGGGCTCTCTGCGAGAGGGCTGGTTATCACACAGAGGCCCACGTCTCTTCAACAAACTCCCACGGCGAGTAAGAGACATGAGGGACATCTCGTTAGACAACTTCAAGAGAGCCCTAGATGTCGAACTGCAAAAAGTGCCAGACGAGCCCATCCTCGCAAGGGAGCGAGATGTCGCTTCAAACAGTCTACTGCACCAAATCACCACCCATAACGAGGGGCGTCACGCTCCTTGGTGCCGCTAGAAGAGTGGCGAACACATCAAAAGGTATCAAAAGGTAAGGTAACCCAAATACCTAAAAACCTATAATAATATCATAAATTGGGGCATTGGATAGTAAGGGAGACCTGTATTTTAGTAGCGTTAGTGTAGAAACCACAAAGTTATTTAGTACCGTAAGTATCAGTAGGTCTTTAAGCTGGTATCACTGTCACATGACCACTTTTTGCTGCAACATTCTTTGTCAGTTCTGGTCTGGTAGATTCTAAATTAAAGTTGTGTATATTTATTCAACTATCAAATATAATCTGCCTTTAGCTTAGTTTTGAATACCAAAACAATTTATCCAAGAAATGCTTTTGGATTTTTTTTGACTAAGTTATTAGTACCGGTACAAGGTTTAACGTACAGTAATAGTTCATTTGTCAATACTTTTAAATGTATATTACTTATAAAGTAGTATGGTTGATTATAAAGTATTGTGTTTACCCATATATTTTTGTTCTCAAGAAGGGCCAGTATTATAATAAATATTTGATCTGCATACCGGTACATACATATACTGTACTTTTAAAATTGAGTAAACCATAAGAAGTACAGCTTTAGTGTAACAATCAGCTTGGGAAAAAAATACATGGCCATATGTGAATGTGGAGGGAGTAGACCAAGAAAGATGTGGGATTAGACCTTACGGTCTGATCCTGAATGTGGATTGTGTTTTTTTATTTATAAATTATTATTTTACTTAAGCGTTGTTTCCACATAGCGATTTTGATTAGTTGTTTTGTCGTTTTACTGTGTTCGTATAAGTTTTGGTATGTTTATTTTGCAAGTTTTACATTATAATGACAATACTTGACAAGTGAGGCAGCTCTGAACAGGGTTGCCTGGAGTGCTACCTTTAGGACATTAGACTGGAACCGCACTTTGTGTGGAGCACTTGGTCTTTAAATGTATGCATGTATGTATGTAAGTATATACAGTATGTCCTTATTGTCACCTGGGTCCCAGAAGGTGATGCGTAGAAGACCTCCAGGACTGTTCCTAGGACCAGGGTTCAGTCTTTATACTGCACCCTCTACCGAGGCCACAGAGGCTTTGTCAGAAGGTTGTCTTCTTCTAGAGATTCCACCCGAGAAATCCTACTACGGGAGGTTAGGGACACTCAACCACCATTCTCCCATTGGGCGTAAATGACTGATTTAGAAAATAAAAAATCGCTAAATATATATTGCTGTTTCAGTTTGTGATCGTGGTGATAGACTCAACAGACCGAGAGCGGCTTAGTATTACGCGGGAGGAGCTGTACAAGATGTTGGCCCAGGAGGAGTTGAGTCGAGCGGCGGTGTTGGTGTACGCTAACAAACAGGACGTTAAGGGCTCCATGACTGCCGCAGAGATCTCACGACTACTCAACCTCACATCTATCAAGAAACATCGCTGGCAGATTCAGGGTTGTTGTGCTCTTACTGGAGAAGGGTACGTAGTGTTGGTAATATTAGCAACATTTTAGGTTGATTGAATGGGAATCATCAGCCGTATTTCTTCATAATTGCTGAGTAATCAAGACGGGAATACAGTATGATAATTTACCATCAGCTGAAAACAGACTGTAGACTTACTTAAAATAGGACTTCAGAGGCTATCAACCCTATTTGATTATTAAGCCAGCACAGTAAGTCGAGACTTTAAGTCAGGACTGGAGCTCCTTTTCGAGAACTCCAGTCCCTTGTAGATTTAGGAAGAAATATTACCATTATAACCAGGTTAATCATCTGGCATGCATCACATATTCAGCTAGACAAGGGAAGGTATTGCAGCTAGACAAGGGAAGGTATTGCTGGTTGCATTTCAACATTAATAAACTCAGTTGCATGTTATCAGATCTTGTGATTCTATCAAGCTCACATCATGAAAGAGATCTGGCAGATACAAAGGTGTTGTGCTCTTACTGGGGAAGGGTGGGTATATAATGACGAGTGGGGTAGACTGGCCAATTCATACGCGGTGATCCAAATAAAATGTGATATCAATTAACAAACATCCACAGAAAGTTATTTAGATAAATACAATCAGCGTCAAAATATAATTTAACTATCCAGCTCTTCTGAGCTATCAGAAGAGACTGGATGTCTCCGTCGACGACACCTGCCCGGGATGTAATACAGCACCCCATACCATTGGACACATCGTAGAAGACTGCATTTCACACAATCACTTATGCCAACAACACCATGGCCATGGCCTTCCTTAGGGACTCGGGGCTGTTCGGCCAGGCAGCTTAGGGAACAACAACAACAACAACAACAACTACAGTACTATCGTCCATTTTTACACATTTTTATTAATCTATCTCTTCCAGTTTCTTGTAGGTACTTTTCTATATAGATTTTGAGTACTAATTGAAACATTGCGTACAAATTGGCTAGTGTGCCCTATATCTGTTAGATGTTGTTATCCTAAATACTGTAGCTTTGTGTTGATTGATGGAATGTTAATTATCAGTTGCATGACATTCAATCTGGACAAAGATATGAACTACATGTGTAGAATTTTAAAGGAAGATTTGACTGAATGAAAATAGTGTGTTTGAATAATGAAAAAGAGTGGGATGAATGATAATGGTGTGTTTGAATAATGAAAAGAGTGGGAACTTGTCAAGTACAGTAGTTGTTTTTGTTGTTGTTGTCGTTCCCTAAGCTGCCTGGCCGAACAGCCCAGAGTTACTAAGGAAGGCCATGACCACGATCGAGTTTTCCCACAGGGCTCTCAATGAGTGTTGGCGTAAGTGATTGTGTAGAATGAAGTCTTCTATGATGTGTTTAATAGTATGGGGTGCGGTGTTGCATCCTGGGCAGTAGTAATATTAATTCATGGCTAATGGATAACTAAAATGCAATAATTATGTACATTTATCTGTGCTGTATACAGTATACAGTATGTACAGTATACTGTATATACAATATACAGTATGTACAGTATACTGTATATACAATATACAGTATGTACAGTATACTGTATATACAATATACAGTATTCAACCCCTTTCCACCTACTCCACCTCCCGATCACGGCTAAATTAATAGTATAGATTATTATTATTTTATGAGGCAACTGTTTACAGTATATATTTTTGTAAATTTATTGAATTAATTGGAAGAGCAAGTTGGTGTATACAGTATGTGTGTGTAAAGGCGCGGTTACACATGCCCGAATTTTTGCCACCCAAGCAACTTTTGTCACCGCTACGGGCAACTTTTCTGAGACCCAAAAACAAGTGGTTACACATGCAGGAAGAGAGTTGCTCGTAGCACTATCTCCCGTAGCCTACACTCTTTCGTTTTCATTTCAAAATTAATTGGTCTTAATTCGGCCGTTTTAGCTTCCCGTCACGCTATTAATACATCACAATCCCTATGATAAAGCTGAGCATATACAAGTCAGTTGAAACAGCAGCACGCTCATGATTGGCTATCTTATCATTACCCTGATCATTTATTTATTATCTGTATTGTTCCTTATTTATTCATTAAACTAGATATGTTTAAGTAATTTTAATGATTACTTAATAAATTACAGTACTATCTGAATCTAAAGAGCTCTTAAAGAACACAGGAAACACAATAATAACGTATATATCATAAAGCAAGATAAGCACAAGCAAGATAAAGATATGATAAACCAAGAAGTAAGCGAGAGAGAAGACTGGCTGGTCCGGGCTCACCCGGTTTAGCCAATCACAGGCCTTGCTTTACGTATTACACATTTAAAATAGGCAGTGACAGTATTTCTTACCTTGCTTGTGTTTACTGTATTATATGTACGATTTTATGTGTTCCATGTGGTATTTTATAGCTCTTAAGGTTCGGATATCACCTGTCATATTATCATTAGAAGTATTAAAACTTATTTATATTAATATAGCCTACTGTATATGGATTATATATATATACCGGTATATATATATATATATATATATATATATATATATATATATATATATATATATATATATATATATATATATATATATATATATAGGCCTATTTAGGCTATAGGCTACATATGGAATATATGTCCACGACATAGCCTACTAATTCACGCCAAACACTATTACCGTATACTGTACATGTAGGCTACTAAGTTATGTAAAGAGTAGCCTACTATTTAGCACGTCGCATTAACCGAACCTATAATGCATAAATACGGTATTTAATCAAGATTACAAAGCATACATAATACATAATTTGTAATACTGAAGGAAGTATTAGGCTAACCATTGCAGTAACGAAGCTATTATTCATATTTAGTTATAACAAATCGTTTACTGTTGCAAATTATAATTGTAAGTTGATTATGATAACCGATATATGATACATTTAATCCCTTGAGAGAATATTCTTCCCATTCTTGCCTAAAGATATTGTAGGCTATTTGTACAAACTTGAAATTTCACATTCATACCGTAGCCTACTTCTTGATTAAACCGTTTTCTCTCATCCCAATCTATTGAATATTGTACTGTGATGACATATATATTTAAGGATTGAGCATTATTATAGTATATTAATGCTTGCACATCATATATATAGTTATCACATTACTACTATTGCATGCAACCCATATTTATAGTTGCCGCAACAGGCGATGCGTCCCGTACGTTTGGGACGCAAAAGTTGCCCTATTCGGGTGACAAATGGGTCCCGAAAAAGTTGCTTGGGGCGCAAAAGTTGCTCCACGGAGCAACTTTTGTCACCGATTCGGGCAACTCGGGCATGTGTAACCGCGCCTTTAGTGTGGGTTGCCGTACATAACCAATGCAAAATGTATTTCTAAATTTGTATGTGGCCCATTCCCCATTTTTTTTTTTTTTTTTTTCCTTTTTCCCTTTTTTTTCTGGGGATGGCCGACTCGATACAGAGCCCGAATAGGGACAACACAACACAACAGAAAACAATGAACACACAAAACCAAAACACAAATTCACACACATCTATGGTCACCCAGGAGAAGACCCAGAGACCATGGATCACCAAGGTCCCTCCAGCACTTCTAAAAAAAAAAATATATAATTACAGTATACGTTGTTTAGTGTCCAAAGAATGAATACTGTACTTGAAATTATATTAGACTCTAAGTAACATTGAAAGATGAGGAAGGCGTCAAGACAATGGCACCATTTTTATTAGTATGGCTAACAGTAGACCAAATTTCCTCTGCTTTAGAATAATCTCTATTAATCAAGGGTGTATAAACTATTTCAATGGCTACCACAGATTCTACCTAAGCAGAATTTGTCTTATATATTGATGGACTAATATTACATATTAAAATAAAAAATAAGTAGAGATCTGTGCGGTAAATGAAAAGAAGCACCTGATAACCAAGTGGTAGGTGGCACAGGTGTGGGGGTGGTTACTATATTGTCAAACTGACGCTGGTAAACTCTACACAGTGTTGCCTTTTTCTCATCTGCTTTATGTTGAAGGTACAGTGGTCTCTTGTCTTGGTAATTAACCTTTGACACCTAAATGGCATGAAAGGTCATCAATCTAATTTTAATGTAAAACTTGCAAAATAGACAAACCAAAATGGGAATGACACAATATAAAGACAAAAAGAACTATTGTAATCTAAATCACTATGTGGAAATAACGATTTAGAAAAATAAAATGTTGAAATTAACACAAAACAGAGAAATGGGGTGAATGGTCTTAAAACAGCCAAACTAATAGGACAAATGTCTTAAAATTTCAAAACTAATGGGTCTAAGCATGAGGGAGAAGGGAGTCAAGAACCATCGCCCATCCCCCTCCTTAAGTCCTGGTACAGTGAGAACAGGTAAGTTAGTATTATGGCAGAACTTTATTGTACAGGCGGCCAAATTAGTGATGTCGCGGCACCAAGTGTATTTCGATCAATAATTGGTATCAGCACTATCTATCTATCTATCTATCTATTGCCTGACGCCGTGATCCCCGAAGGGGTGGCCACGAACGAACCGCCCCCATGCACCTCTGTCCCCAGTCAGTCGACGCCCCTCCCCCCAACCAGCACCACCTTCGTTCATGTACTTCCTCACTCCATCCTTCCACCTCATATTCGGTCTACCTCTCCCCCTCTGTCCCTCCACCTCGCTCTCATACACCCTCTTAGTCATTCTCTCGCTTTCCATACGTTCCATATGGCCGAACCATCTCAAGTTGTTCCTTTTCACACTTTCCAGCACATCTACCTCCACACCACACCTCCTTCTTACTTCCTCATTAGTCTGTCTATCCCTCCATGTAACTCCGCACGCACTCCTTAAGTAATTCATTTCCACTGCTCTCACTCTTGGTCTGAGTCTCTCAACCAACGTCCATGCTTCGCTTCCGTAAGTCAGTGTCGGGATTACCACACTGTCATGCAAGGACTTCTTCACTTCCATACTGACCACCCTATTTCTTGTTACTGCTTTTAGCGTTCCTACAACCCTCTTCCCCTGTTGTACCCTCTCCCGCACCTCTTCATCCATAGTCCCATCTTTACTCAACACACTGCCCAGATACTTAAAAGAGTTGACGATCTCCATAGCCTGACCGTTCAGCTTCACCTCACACTCTGTGACTTCACCCCTTTCGAAGACCATAACCTTGCTCTTCCCCGTATTTACCTTCAAATTCCGTTTTTCGCACACTGTTCCAAACTCATTTACCAGACCCTGCACTATCTAAGGTTTAAATAATTGGTATCAGCACTATCTAAGGTTTAAATCATCATTCAGAGTGAGATAAACAACCATTATTCCTATCTTTACACACACTATTTTACATCTGGCAGACATTAATACAGCATATGGCGAGGAAAACGTAATGACATCGGCGACACAACTTATTTGGCCAACCGTACAACAGGTCTACAGCTCAACTGCTGAAAAGTAACCCTGCCTGAGCCATTACAATGTAATAGAATAGGACGTTAAACCATTGTATGTATGTATGTTTGTATGTATTCTGAAAGGTATTCATATTTTTTTCCACCAACCAACTTTACTTCTAAGCTCAATTAATTAAATTAACAAATACATGTGGCACTCCAAGGACTCGAACCTAGGATACTCACACTGAAATTCCGCGCATTTATGCATTACGCTATCAAGACAGTTTTAATTAAATGTTTGTTTACTGTATATTAATAAATTTATATCAATCGTGGTCATGTGCTGTACTTATAACTGTCTTAATGGTGTGATAGTTAGAGCGTGTAAGTTCTGTACGGAATTTGATATCCTAGGTTCAAATCCTGAGAGAATCACATGCTTTCACTAATTTAATTTGGGGTGTTATTGGTGTTAAGAACGATGTTGAAAATAATATGAAAAGTTGTGATATTTTCTAAATCAGATATTATTTTTTCAGGTTGTACCAGGGCCTTGAATGGATTGGCAGCACTTTAAAAAGCAAATGACAGCAGCAAGCCAATAGTCAGGATGTTCCCAGCAAGCTGTGATGGTCTTCTATATTGTGTACATAATATATATAAATGTGTTTAAGTTATTTAAACCCATGACATATATTGTGCCAGTGTGAAAGTGTAACGTTAAGCAATTGGTGAGGTGTACTTCAGTGAGTGTTTTTATGAACAAGAACTTTACAAATGCCAAATAGGTTGCATGAGAGCCTTACTTTAGTTAAGACTCGTTTTAAGTTTCCTCCTTGAAAATGGGGTCACCCGAAGACAAAGATAACTTCGAGCGGAGAAAGTCAAAGTGCTCCTTGAAAATGGGGTCATACGAAGACACAAAGATAACGACAAGCGGAGAAAGTCAAAGTGCGTTGTTGATCTTATACTGTGTGTTATCCTTCACAACAAGTCCACTGGAATATATAAAGTCGAAATATGTTGAGGGAATTATTATAAGCACCATGTGAGGAGGAGTTCTGTATCCCTTTCAATCAGTAGACTAGAGATCTCCCTCGATTTACGATTCAGTTACGTTCCTGAAAACCCGATCTTAAATAGAACAATTGTATAGCGAACCCTAAAATAAATGGGGTACATCGGGATGCGTTCTGGGACCAGCCAAAATCCAAACCCAAACACCTAAAATCCTATAATAATATCGTAAATTGGGACATCGGATAGTGAGGGAGACCTGTAAATAATTATATTCTTGGTTTATCCTGCTGCCAGATGATTATATACAACTTAGGAAGTATCTCTAGGAATGTAAGTGATAAAACTATCTAAATTAACATTTCCTTCAGTTTTCTCTCCCGCCCCAAGCTTCTATCTTTACTGCTGAACTTTTAGCTATCCAATCCGTTATTGACATTATACGTGACACCCCTCAACAGCCCTTTATAATTTACAGTGACTCTCGTAGTGCCCTCGAAGCGCTCCGTGCTTATTCGTCCTCCCACGTAATAGTTTTAGCCATAAAACACGCTCTCCACGAGATGAGCCTACGTGGATTCCAGGTCCAGTTATATTGGATTCCTGCTCACATCGGTGTCCGTGGCAATGAAGACGCCGATGCTGCGGCTAAGGATGCTATTTTAATGATCCCTCGCCAGCCCCACCTTCCGTTAGGTGATTGGCTGTCCTTACTCAAGCCTTCTATTCTTTGCACGTGGCAATCTCATTGGGATGCTCTACCCTGCAATAATAAACTCTGTGCAATCAAACCTTCTGTCCGTCCTTGGCCCTCGTCTTCCAGGTCTCAGGAAGTTTTACTAACTAGACTTAGGATAGGCCATTCCCGGCGGACTCACGGTTATTTGATGTCCACTCCCCGCACTCCGCCCCCTACCTGCTCCTATCATTTCACTGTAACTGTTCGCCACGTCTTTGACTGCCCAGATACTGCCCGTCTGCGTACGGCTTGTTTTGGTACTAAATCATTCACTGATCTTTTATCCGATTCTCCGTCATTTTCCTTCCCCCCCCCCCATCGTCCGTTTTTTGCGTCGCCTTAAGCTTCTTTCAGTAATCTGATCTAATCCTTCGGGCCAGACCTATGAGAGTTCCGTATGGAGCTCAGTGGTCTGGTTAATCTGCTCTACATAGCTAACTAACTCTTCAACTATGTTAGGTCCTCCATAAGTTGAATAAAATCATCTGCAGGTAGCTTGAATAAAATAAAATTGGAGTTTTCTTGTTTAATGAGCTAATTATAATGTAAAACTTGCAAAATAAACAAACCAAAACTGGGACGACACAAGATAAACACAAATGACAATGTTTGACTTAAAGGTTGTTCGAGTACGTGCTGACTTGAACAAACAGTATAAGTGAAATATTCTCAAATTAAATGCTCTTCCTCACATGGTGTTTAGGGGTAGACTAGCCAATTTATATGTGGTACTCCACTTGGTGAACAAAATTGATATACAGTATGTACTTCCCATAATGAGTAGGTTTAGATTAATATGTTTAGTGTTCATTCGTATCTAAACTATCGTATAGATTTTTATAGTAAATTAAGTCATCTTAACTTGACTAGTTTTGTGTGGGCTACATATTTCATATACCGGGCGGGAGGCTAGGAATCATCCTCCCTTTGTAGATTTCACCTACTAAATGAGACGGAGGAACGGGCGAGGGAACGCGAAAGTGGTCCCGGACCCTAAGAATTGGAACTTTAAATGTCCCTGTTTGGTCTCTTGTCTCTAGTCGGCCACCCCCAGCTATGGGTTATGTGCCTGGGTATATACATACATACAGTACATACATATTTTATTGATAGTTAAGGTACATATTAACACTAAATTGATTAATCTTCGCTCAAGTAGTATTGTGTGAGCAGTATATTTTATCAATTGCACATACTAATTGCATCACCATATACGTATTGGCTAGTTTGCTCTATCCCTAAAGACCACATTCGGACTGGGGAAGATGATCTGTTGTAGATTAATGTGTTCATCTCTTCCAAGGTGCATGTGATTGATCTCTGCTGATATGATAGATTTATAATAACTTAGGTGTGTTTATATTCTTGTGATTGAGTGAACAACTTACTGAAGCTACAATAATGGTAGCGGCACATGGGCTGTATTTTGGCGTTTTTACTATTACAATGTAAAACTTGCAAAATATACAAACCAAAACTGGGAAGACACAATATAAAAACAAAAGAACTTATCAAAATCGCTATGTGGCGTTTTTACTATTATAATGTAAAACTTGCAAAATAAACAAACCAAAACAAGGACGACACAATATAAAGGCAAAAGAACTTATCAAAATCGCTATGTGGAAACAACGCTTTAATCAAATGTCAATGTGTGATTTTAGCTTTTGATTCTTGGATGAAGACGTCGAAGTCAGTCTCACAGTTTAACCCCTAACTTTACCTAGGGTATATTTTGTGTTATTCCAGCTACATTTAGACAATTTTATGCAGCTTAGGAGGAAACCGTGGTAGTTATAATGGCTAATTGAGGTAGTTTGAAGTCTTTTAATTGCTACACATCCTCCCTAAGCTGGATAAAATCGTCTAATGATATCCAGATTATAATGACAAGGACAACTCGGTACTAAAGGGGTTAATTCATTCACTCTTATACCCTTGTCTTTATAAAGATTTTTGAATTGAATTGAATTTTGGATTGAATAAGTAGGCCAGAAATCCTGATCCCAACCTCTTATGACTCGAAAAGGCCTTTAGTAATTGAGCTGTTATTTCTACCGTTTGGGAAGAGTCAACCAGTAAATAAGTGTGGACATTTACAACCTGTTAGCTCCAGTTACAAGAGGTTAAGGCTAAGATATCTGGCCTAATTATAGCGAATAGACTTTACTATAGTACCGGTAAAATGACGTAACTTTGGACGGAGAGATAATTTCTGACATTCTGGAAAATAATACAGTATATTGAACCACAGTTATGGGATAAATACATGATGTTCTGGAAAAACAAATACAGTATGTCTGTGGTGTTCTTCCATAATGCAGAGACATTTTTCCGTAATTAGCCAATATATTTGTATCCAGAAATGTCCGAAGTATAGCCCTTGACCCAAGTTAGGCCATTTTACGGTATTAAATTTGTATCTGGAGTTCTTGTTGGTCCTACATAAGTCAGGTAATTGACCTTGGATAAAAACACCGAAGTCAATTGCAATGGTTGATTAATTCATTCTAGTATTAAATTAGTACCTGATAATGGATTTTGATCAAATATAAGTCTATTAATTGAAGGTTAAAATCAGTACAAATTTGGTGAACAGTGACCGCCAGAATCGGTAGCCGTGAAGAGAAAACCAAAACATGCCCAAAACATGCCCATGACGCCGCCTTTATTTATTTTTGTTGAGGAACTATGGTAATGTGTTGTGTACATAGAGTGAAAGACTCGTTAAAAATGTCTTGTTAAGTTCACAGGTTAGTATTATTAGTCGTATTGACTTTCGATATGAAAATACTTGTATTACAGCGTTCTATAAATAGATTTGTTTTCAATAAAGTTGGAATATATAGGTACTTGACCAATAGGCACTGAGAAATATTTATATTTTAAGCAGACAAGTTAACGATGTGTATAACAAGTTCAACTTTTAACCAATAAAGAATAAACACTTTTAGTTTAGAATCCATTAGTTTAAAATCATGGAAATGTTTAAGGACACTTTATTCTTTGATTGACTATTGATAGTTATAATGTAAAACTTGCAAAATAAACAGAATATAGCCCAGAATATAGTTAGTTAGTTAAAATAGGACTTCAGAGGCTATCAACCCTTCTGGATTATTTAGCCACCACACTGTAAGTCAGCCCAAAATTTAGCCTTTTACAAAATGATATCATAGTACTCTTATTCATGACTACTATTCAAGAACAGTCTGGTGTAAGGATAATTAATCGAGCCTTATAATTATTTCATTACATTTTGCAGTCGGTCTTTTATAATTAATTGAGCCTTATAATTACTTCATTACATTTTGCAGTCTGTCTTGAAGCCGTCCTTTTGGCGGAAGTTTAGTGACCGAGCAAGTTGTTGTTGCACTTCCAGGCATAACTCTAGTTTGTTCCTTCACGTGACTGTTTCTTTAGAAGTCTCGCTAGTAGCCAAACCAGGCTCACAAAGGGCAACAGAAACCATAACAAAATAAAGATGTACAAGAAATATATTATTCACCGATGACTGTTTGCCTGCAAAATAGGTCATACAGAAATGTCTCCAAAAAATAATATATGGAATTGAAATGTAAATCTTGCAAAGCAAACAAACCAAAACCACGAAAACAATATATAGACTGTCTTGATGGTGTAATGGAGTATGTAAGTTCTGTATGTGGTATCCTGGGTTCAAATCCCCGGAGGATATGCTTTCTTTAATTTCATTGGCTGTTATTGGTGTTCAGAATGATCTTAGTTAATAAACTCACTTATAAAAATCACATATATATATTGAAGATTTAGCAAAACTATATTATGAAATTTAAAAAACCTAAAACCAACCATAGTGAAGCGAGAAGGGCAGCTGGTAATGGAAGACCATCAATAGTTTTGTGACACAGCCAAATAGATTGTTTTTATATAAATTAACCTGGAGGCATTTCTGGATAGCCATTCTGTAACGGGGATTCCCAATAGGCAGAGTGTCAAACCGGTACAATTTTGTTTGAAGACTTGAACAGGGTGTCCAACCTAAAGGCGGTGTCACACGAGCCTTTTTTCGAGCAATTTGTACGGGCAATTATGGTCTGGCAGCTTCAAAAATGACACCTTATCAGAATTCAACCGCCTAACATAATTTACTTTGTCTAGTTACCGATACCAGTGCAAAAAAGTCCCGAAATATAACGAGAAGAAACTTGCTCATGAAAAATTGGCGGAAAAATCGCTCGTGTGACAGCGGCTTAAGCAATTTTGTTTGAAGACTTGAAGGAATAGAATTTACAACTTGCGAGTTTCAGGCTATAAGGAAGTTAGAGCTGTAGACATCGATATTAAACAGAATTACAAGTTAAAATATGGTCGAAGTACATATAGAAATGCATAAAACCAAATTCAGCATACTTTTTATCCAGCACAAACTGGTATTACTGTTTTATTGTTGCTAAGTTTCGGTGTTTAAGGTCAGGTGAAGGTATTGAGGGATAAGCCTTTACAACGGCACCTCATAGCTACTTTCTACTTTCCTATTTTCTGAAGAGTATAGAGAGGAGGAGGGGTGTTGGCGAGAGGAAGCTGTTGGAGTGGCTTCAACTTCCTTATAGCCTGAAACTTGCAAGTGGTCAATTCATATTCCCATACTGTACAGTACTGTACTCTCATTTTGCAATACCAATAACAGGGATTTTGTATCTATTGTATTTACCATACCATGCAATATTTATCAATACCTTTCATAAAAGGAAATGTCCACGCCAGGAGCTCAACCCTTTCAGTACGATGATGCCTTTCTTTAATAAGTCTTGATAGTGTAATGGTTAGTGTGCGGAATTTCAGTGTGAGTATCCTAGGTTCGAATCCTTGGCGTCCCACATGTATTCATTGTTTCATTAATTTTATTAATTAGGTTTATTTGTAAGTTAATTGGTAAGTTGGTGATATTAATTATAAATTTTCAGTTTACAAAAGATCTGTGGGAATAAAAATGGTTAATTAAAATTAGGTTGTAACCCTGCAATTTCTAGAGGTCCATCCTAAGTTGAATATAATAGTCACCATAATGAAATAATAATGACAATTTCGTACTGAAGGGATTACTCTGGCCGTCTCTGTATCCAGTATTTTTGTTTGTGGTTGCTCATACAGTAGTGTCGTAAAGAAGGCCGCACCCGTGTGTTAGTATTCCACAAGCTAGGTTTATTGTTAAGGAGAGGTTTTTTAGTTTGCTCCCCAGACCTCCATCTAGCTTTAAAAAAATACCTACGACCCCTCTTTGAGATAATGAAAAAATTGACACCTATATTGCACGAAAGGCCATAAAATGGGGCAAATGTTCTTAAAATCTCAAAATAGTGGGGCGAAGGTCTTAAAATCTCAAAACTAATGGGGCTGAACATGAGGGAGAAGGGGGTATTGAAATGACCCCCTTAAGAAGTGAAAACCTCCCCTTAACCGAGGCCTATTTTTTCGAGCAGTTACAGTACTGTAGTAATATTAACTACACTACAAAACTAAGTCTGTCACCACATATAACACTTTATTTTCTATTGCAGTAACTAATTTAATGTAAAACTTACAAAATATACAAACCAAAACTGGGACGACACAAGATAAACGCAAAGGAACTAATTAAAATTGCTATGTGGAAATAACGCTTAATAAAATAAAATATATCAGAATCCATTACAAATATATTTACTTGAACTTTATGAATAGGCCTATTGTAATTAAAATGTAAAACTTGCAAAACAAACCAGCGAAAATATGAACGCTGTCCCGGGCGTTTCCACACCCTCCTCAGCTCCTCGCCTGGGAGCGGCTTCGGTCACCTGGGCATTCTTAGTGGTGAAGCAGGGAAGGTTCTGTGGGGGTGCTCGGTTATGGCCTTGGCCTTGCTTGGGGTTGTTCGGTCAGACAGCCTGGGGAACTACAACAACAACAACAACTATGTGGAAATATATAATACAAAATATATATAATTGTTTGTACACATTTACTTGAACTTTATCAAATACTGTAACCTTTAACTGTCTTCGTGGTGCGATGCATAAGGTGTTGATTTTCGGTGTGAGCGTCCTGGGTTCGAATCCACGGACTGCCACATGTGTTTGTAAATTTCATTAATCGATTTTAGGAGTATAGTTGGTTGTTGGAAGGAACATAATAATATATATACAGTAAAAGTCCGTTAATCCGACGACCGATGATTCGAATCTCCCAATAGTCCGAATTTTTCAATTTGAGGCCAAATCCTAATTCACCCGATGGTCCGAATTTCAAGAAGTCCCAAAGTCCCCTTTTTGAGGCATTAGTCCACTCAAATGACACATAATGGAGCACACACTTATCATATGTTCATGAATTCACTTTAAAAGTTTACCATTGTCATTGTAGCCTATTACCTACTTCAAAACATTCAGATTAATGGTCAAAGGAAGCTACTGATATAAACATAAACACCTTCTTCTTCTTCTTCTTCCACATCGTCTGCTAGAGAGTTTGTTTTGCTCTTGAACGCATCCTTGGGACGCTCCGATGTGCTACTGGCTTGCACCGCATTTTCTGCAAGCGCATTCAGTCTTGAGCTTGAAAACGCACCTTTGGACGTATTAAGTCTTGAGCTTGAAAACGCACCTTTGGACGTTCCGATACGCTACTATTTATAGTTCAGTGATCGGAGCGTCCCAAGGGTGCTTTCAAGACAACAAGACAAGGGTGCTTTCAATACAATATAATATAACTGAGCACGTCACAAAAGGAAAATCACAAAATGAAAATTACAAGAACCTCTCAGGGAAGTGCCGTTGTTAAGGCATTACTGTACTTCCCGAACCACATCTGATCTGATCTTCAAGAGCAAGACAAACTCGCTAGTAGACGGAAGAAGAAGACGTTTATATCAGCAGATTCCTTTGACCATTAATCTGAATGTTTTGAAGTAGGTAATAGGCTACAATAGGAAATATTGGAACAAGTAGAATGTTTTAAATATCTAGGAGGAACGATAAGCAGGAGTGGAGGTATGGAAGTGGAGGTAAAACAGAGTGTGTGAAGGAAGGAAGGTTTTCGGAGCAATGGGAAGTATGTGGAAGACGAGAAATCTCGGAGTGAAAGTAAAAAGTGCACTGTATCAAGGAATTGTTGTGCCAACAGTGATGTATGGGGCTGAGACATGGGCTCTGAAGAAAAAGGAGAAAAGAGGGCTGGATGTGATGGAGATGAGCTGCTTGAGGAGTATGTGTGGAGTTACTCGTAGAGACAGATTGAGGAATGAAGAGATACGTAGGAGAGTGGGGCAGCAAGAACATTTGTCAGCCAGAGTGGACAGAAGGGTGCTGAGCTGGTATGGTCATGTTGAACGAATGGGAGATGAAAGGCTTACAAAGAGAATATGTGAGTCAGGTACAAGGGAGATAGAAGGGCAGGAAGACCCCCATTGAGATGGAGACTGTGTAAGAAAGGCTTTGGATGATAGAGGAATGACTATAGATCAGGCAGGGGAAGTGGTGGTGGACAGGAGTGAATGGAGAATGCTTGTGAATAGTTGAGTGAACACGTGGTCATTTGGAGTAAGGGGTCGGGCGCAAGTTGGACTAGATAATAGTCCATCAGGCGCCTGGCCCGGGGAGACGATTAATATGAAGGGTGTGCCTGGAAGTGTGGTGGGAGGGCTTGTGGCTTTGGCTCCGCTGCATGTCTGCCTGCCGAGATCGGAACCTCTCCGGGTGGTCAGGGGCCGGGGGAGTGCTGGAGCGACCTTGGTAACCCTGGTCTCTGGGTCTTCTCCTGGGTGACCTGGATGTGTGAGAGTTTGTGTTTTTTATCTGTGTTTATTTTTTGTTTTATGTTGTTTTTGTGTTTTCCCTGTTCTTGCTCTGTCTTGAGTCAGCTACCCCCAAAATGGGGATTGGGCCTGAGCATATAGATAGATAGATAGATAGAATAGGCTACAATGACAATGGTAAACTTTTGAAGTGATTTCATGAACATAATGATATGTGTGTGTGCACCATTGTGTCATTTGGGTGGCCTAATGCCTCAATGTTTTCGTCATACACAGGTTCATAGGGGTAAAGTCCGATAATCCGAAAAATCCACTAATCCGAACGAGGGCCGGTCCGCTGCCCTTCGGATTAACGGAAGTTTACTGTAATTGTCTGTACTCGACTCTAAATAGGAAAACGCCTACTATGAAATTTGTTTTTGTAGCAAGATTGTGTGTGGAAAAATGGCCCAGACTGTTTCTTTGATTATTTTTTTAGGATATACAGTACTGGTATCTCATTATGCGAATGTGCACTCGATACAGAAACTATCTTGGCACCTAGTTATACTCTGCTTCATTTCAGCTGACGATAAATTGAATTCCTTAGCAGCAAATTTATTGATACTTAATTGAAAAATATGAAACTACTATGTCTCTGCACCATATTAAGATCAAGTTAATATAATTAGCACCATTTTTCACTACACAATCTTCAAAATAAAGGAGAAATCTTGATGGGTACTTTGCAATTTACCGTCAGTTGGAAAGAAACAGACTATAGTTAAAATATGAAACCATGAATTATATTATTTTTTAATCATAGTTAGTTATGTAGAGCAGATTAACCAGACCACTGAGCTCCATACGGAACTCTCATAGGTCTGGGTATATGGATTGGCTCTACATTTTTTTCAAATGCCATTGTCCTTTGTACTTCTAAATGGTATATATATAGTTCTTCATTAGTAAACAGAAGCATACTACAAGTGATATATTGTATAGTTTATGAAACATCAAATTGCGTAATTTTAAACTTTTTATGTAGTTGGTTTTATCTAGACTCAAAATATTTTTAATTGTACCGTTATTGCAAAGCTAGACTGTTATTGCAGACTTGTGGTAATAGGGTTGTGTTCAATTTGTAGCTACTGAAACCAAGTGGTGTATCTCGGTGTAATTTTTCAGAAGATCAATTTAACTTCTCTGATAATTAAAAGAAACCACACTCCCCCAGAAAAAAAAATTGAAAAAATGGGGAATGGGTCTGAGTACATACACACACACACACACACACACATATATTCGCAATTAATTTAGTTATTAATTTTACCTTCATGCATAAGATCACAACGAGGAACAAAACTTATGTGAGCAACTGTACAATGATTGTATGAAGGGTTTTTAGTGATATTGGCATTTAGTTACCATAAATTAGTTAATTCAGTAGTTGCAGTTTTAGGATTTCTTAAAATTTAAATAGATAAAACCATCAATAATAGCTCGGAAGTGTTTCTGCCCTGGCCATCCTATAGTGGGGGTTTCCCAGGAGGAGCATGGTGATGATGATGATGATATTATAAAGTAAAACTTGCAAAATACACAAACCAAAACAGGGACGACACAATATAAGGGCAAAAGAACTTGTCAAAATTGCTATGTGGAAATGACACTTTAATCAAATTAAATTTTGAAATAATAGAACACAAAAAATGTATTCAGTTTGTTTCCAGCTGATGGTAAACTAGCATGTCTTCATATTGATAACTCGGATTGTACACAGATTTTGTTGCTAAATATGTTGCTATTTATGAAAACATAGACATAGTACTGTACTGTAGTTTCCTATTTTGCCAGTAAGTATTGAGAGATCTGCTGCTAATTGCATTTACTGCCAGCTGGAAATATACAGACTATAGGTGAAGATTAAAGAAGATTAATTTTGTGGACTAAAGGAGATGTATTGTGGTGCAGGAAAAAGGCTCCTGTGTTGATAAAGTAGGTTGGTAGTGATTCTCTCATGGCCATCCTTTACATTAATCCTCCATTACAAACCCCAATGCACTAGAACAAACTAATGAAAGCATATGATCCTCCTGGGATTCAAACTCGGGACACCACACCCAGAACATAAGCATCTAAACCATTACACCACCAACACAGTTAAAGGTTAAGTACACGATCACGATTAATATCCATTTTCGAATTCCCAGGAGGAAGCAAGGCGCCAGGGCTGATGATGATGATTGTGTAGAAGTGAAGAACCAAATTGTTTATAATTGCTAATATATGTGGTACAGCTTGATTAATATATATTTTAGTGTAACTTATAATTTATGCGATTGGCCTGTCGTAATTTTTGCAGAGATAAATACAAAATGTTCTGTGGATTTTATGATAAGACTGCTACTAAGACTGCTACTAAGACTGCTACTAAGTATATACATGTTTGGAATGTGCCGGTGTCAGACATTGTCAACAAAAGTTCTTGTGTGATACACCCCCTTATGATTTCATTATTGTTTATGTTGGAAACTGTAGGCAATTACTGTATAATTACTGTATAATTACTGTATAATTACTGTTCTTATACTGTTCACCTAATGACTTTATTATGCTACTGTACTTGTTAAGCTGGTATTAACAAGAGCTTTTTCCCTCACTTTATATTGTCAACATTAGTCTGGCAGCTTATGAGGTAGACTTAAAATTATTATGTCACCAAAATTAAATTTTCTACAGTCTACTTTCCGATGCCAGTATAAACGATCCCAGAATTGTTGTCTATCAAAAATATATATTAAAAACTTTAGTGGTACCGGTTTTAGACTATCGTTACAGCTTTGATTGTTGAACAAATGACTGAAAGTACAAGATTACAAATTCAGTCAACCCAGCACAATTTCCATGAGAACATATCCTTGTTAACCCTCTCGGTATGTGATTATGCCTTTCTTCAGAATGTTTTGGCTTCATTAGACAGTTTTATTAAATTAGACCGTAGAAGGACCTGTGGCAGTCGAAAGGTTATTTGATCACTTGCGATTTTTGGGCTATAAGGAAGTTAAAGTTTTTATACATCAATATTGTACCAGAATTACAAGCTAAAATGCGGGTATAGTCCACATACAGTATACAGTAAATACAAAACATCAAATTCAACAAAATCATCATCCTTCACAAACTTTTATATTATTTTGGTTTATGATGAATATTGATGTCTATTGCGTCAACTATATTATAGCCTGAAATTTGCAAGTGGTCATTTGAGGTCATAATTACTTCTTGGGTCCCAGAGATCATTCCTATAGGCGGATATGCACAACGGCTTTTTTCCCCGCAATTTACTTATATCCCCAAACAACAACAAAAACAACTCTGATCTGGCAGCTTCGGGAATATGCTTGTGGAAGAAATTTGTCACCTATGATAATCTTCAGTTTAATTGACCACTAGCGAGTTGCTCAATTGCCCATACCATTGCAAAATAACCTCAATGTTACTAAAAAAAGTTGCGGGGGAAACTACTTGTGTAAATCCACCTGAAGCTCCATAAAATTGTCTATTATTAGCCAGAATCAAAAGGAAATGATGCCGTCATAATCTGAAAGGTCGAAACATATAATAACTACATTTATACATGGAAAGGTGGATGTATTCTTGAGGGTATATTATTTTGCAAGCCCCTGTGTATTTGTGTGTTGAAAATATACGTCTTGAGAATACCGGGTAGATCAGGTTTGCTATTTCTTAGTGTAGCAAGCCATGTGAAAGGTGGAAAGTCCCCGCAGTGTAGAGTAGACAAGCCTATTCATACGTGGTGGTCCAATTAGCACGCAATATCGATTAGCATACATACACCAAAAATATGTTTGGTAGTCTTCACCTTCCTCGATTTGTTCCCCTACTGCCCTTCCCTATCTATCTTGACTCGTTTAGTTATATATCTTGATCGAATCCTTTGGGCCAGCCCTATGAGAGTTCTTTTGTAGAGCTCAGTGGTCTGGTTAAACTAATATTTAAAAAAAAAAAAAAAAAAAAATGAGTTACAAGAGGTTGGGGGTGACAATTTCTGGCCTACCTATAATGAATGGACTATAGTTTTTGTGGGTACAGATCTCCCTCGATTTAAGTTTGGTTTGCGTTCCTGTAAACACGATCATAAATGGAACAATCTTATAAACAAAAAATAACATTTATGGTGTAAATAGGGATGCGTTCTTAGACCAGCCAAAACCCAAACTCAAACTCCTAAAAATCTATAATAATATCATAAATTCGGGCATTGGATAGTGAGGGAGACCTGTACTGTAATCATGCACTTTTTATTTACCAGTATTGATTTTGCATACTAAATGAAACATCATATATGAATTGGCTAATCTACTGTATGTTCATCACACTGTGCACTGTTCTATATACCGTACATAACTATGAAAGTGGTAAACTTACATTAACCTTCGCTATATGATGACGTTCTTCGTATTATCCTGGTTCTCGGTAGAGGATTATATTCATATTAGGAAGGACTTGAGGGAGCCAGAGGGTAAATTGAGATAGTATTAACCTTTTCTATGCCCACTTGTCCTTCCTTACATGTATAAAGTGGCCCTACTGTATGTTAACTATAATATAATACAAAATTGTGTGATTATAGTGAAAAGGTTAATCACATCAAATAATCATATGAATGTGTGTTAGAGATTTTGTGAAGAGGTTGCAAGGAATTTGTTCTGACAATCGGTCAACTTGTTTGCAATGTTTTTTAAATGTCATATTGTACTGTACTATGTTTCATAATTGTATATAGTAAAAGAGCTGTTTATTTTCAATAAAAATTGATATTAATATTTATTGTTTTCATTCACATTACATTTTTTATTGAGGCATGTGTAGATTTTACATAGGTAACATTTGTCATACATAGACTATTGCGGATTTATTTCCCCCTTTTTTCTTCCTAAATCAACATTTTTCTCAGTACAGTAATTTTGTGTTTATCCTTGATTAATTATAGAGTAACTTTGAGACAAACATTACAGATTTATTTGATACATTGAATATTTTGTTTTTGTAAACCTACTTTTTTATTAATTTCTTTATTGTCAGTTCTCATTATAACAAGGAATTTTTAAGGATTTTTTGTGTACTGGTTCCTGTATATTTGTTAAAAGTGTATAGGCCTAATGTACTATCATTGCCATATAATAAGCCTAATATGCATTATATTTTTGTTTCTCCTGTTATTTCAAGTTTATATAGTCCATTTTCAAGTATAGTTTTTTCTAAGTTAATTTTCTTGGTTCTCTTGATATTTTGTCTATTACAAGTTCATATTTTAAAGTTATATATTATTACTATTACTTTTTCTTCTCCCATGCTAAGTTATTCAAGTATAGTTTTTCTAAGTTAATTGTTTTATTTTCGAAGTTCTCTTTTCATATCCAATATATTTTCTCAGTTCTCTTATATTTGTATAGTTTCATTTTTTTTTAAAGTCCATATATTGGAACTTTATTTATAATTGAGAACTATTTGTTTTAAGTTTTTATCAGTTATAATAGTCATAGCTTAAAATAAAGTGATCAATAAAAGTTAGAAGTTAGTTTATTTTCTTTTATTAATCTTCAATGCATTACTTCCACATAGTGATTAGGATAAGTTTTTTTTTTTATATTGTCTAATTTTTTTTTTTTTTTGCAAGTTTTACATAATAATTAATAGATAGCTAGACAAGTTGACTCCTTGATAGAGAGGATTGAATTTGACTATTTTGTACCCTTTCCAGCCCTGGTGTTTGGCAGTTACCTGATCCGAGAACCGAGCACCTCCGCCAACACCGACCGTCGCCACCAACACCACCAAGCCACCGAGAGGAAGAAACAGACCTTCGTGCACCACTTCCTCGTCAACGATTACGATTAGTCGGTTTGTGGGTTCGCCATCACCTGCAGGTACAGGTTTGTGGGTTCGCCATCACCTGCAGGTACTGGTTTGTGGGTTCGTCATCACCTGCAGGTACAGGTTTGTGGGTTCGCCATCACCTGCAGGTACAGGTTTGTGGGTTCGCCATCACCTGCAGGTACAGGTTTCCCTCGATTTACGATTGAGTTATGTTCCTGAAAAGCCGATCTTAAATTGAAATTTAAAACTTGCAAAATAAACAAACCAAAACTTATACGAACACAGTAGAAAGACAAAACAACTAATCAAAATCGCTATGTGGAAACAACGCTTAACCCCTCAGACCCGGTTGGGCTCTGAGGTGATCCCTATATAAACTGGAGGAAATGTTTAGAAATGAGGGTGCGAAGCCAAAAGATGTAAATATCCAATAGAACTTCCTTGATCATAGCCTTCTTGCTGCCACTGACAAAGTTTGTGGCAAAACTAAGGGTCCCCCCAGGCATAAGACTTCCTGGTGGTGGAATGACAAGGTTAAAAATGCAATAAAGGAAAAAAGAAGATGTTTCAAAGCATGGAAGAAAGGAGGCAGCAGGGAGGAATGTCTGGCAGCTAAGTGAATTGCAAAACAAGATATAAGACAAAGAAAATTATACAGTACATGGTCATTGACCAAGTGTGTAAACGTAATGGGATCTCTGGGCTGTTCGGCCAGGCAGCCTAGGGAACAACTACTACTACTACTACTACTACGTAATGGGATCTTTAATCTAACTAGGCAAGTTAAGGATGATATTAGAGTAAGCGTTGTTTCCTCATAGCGATTTTGATGAGTTGTTTTGCATTTATATTGTCCCAGTTTTGGTTTGTTTAGTTTGCAAGTTTTACATTTTAATTAGAGGTATTGTAGGAGAAAAGTGTGTCAGAAATGGTAATGGGACAATTATTTATGCTGACAAAGAAATCGGTGATGCTTAAAAGGTACACTACGAACGATTACTCAATGTGGAGTGAAATAGAGAGCAACTTAGTAACGAAAAGCCAATATTTGCTTCTGATATCGCCAACTGTTGTAAGCAGCGTAATAAATAAATTGAAGGATGGAAAAGCAAGCAGGGTGCTTTGGCATTGTCGCTGAGATGATAAAAGCCTCAGGTGACATAGGAGTGAGACTTGTCACTGAGCAAATAAACTCCATAATTAAAGATGAGGGAATCCCAGATGAATGGCATAAAAGTGTAATACAGTAGTAATCATATAAGGGTAAGAGGGATTCGTTAGATGGGGGAAATTATAGGGGCCTGAAAATACTTGATCAAATCATGAAGGTCTGTCACACGGGTCTGTGAGAGAGTCTTTGAAGGTATAATCAGGAACGGCGTCTTTATCGATGATATGCAATTCGGTTTTATACCGAGACGTACAATCAATGCTATCTTCATAGGCAGCTGCAGGAAAAATATTTACTTAAAGATAGGGATCTGTACTTTGTGTTTGGAGACCTGGAGAAGGTCTTTGATAGTTGTGCAGTGGGCTATGAGCAAACTTGGCGTAGAGGATTGGTTGGTGTGAGTGATAATGAAGATGTACGAGGACTCCCAAACGACAGTGAGGGTGAAAGGTAGTACTGAGTGAGGAGTTTACAGTTCACATCAGAGTCCACCAGGGATTAGTGTTAAGCCCTCTCCTCTTTGTAATGGTTCTGGAGGCACTATCTGGGGATTTCAGAGTTGGGCTTCTCTGGGAACTACTATACGCATATGACCTAGTACTGTACTTACCACAGATAGTGTGCGGAATACCAAGGCCCTGTTCAGATGATGCAGAGAGGGCATGGCAAGTAAAGGATTAATAGTAAATACTGTATAAATAAAACCAAGGTTTTACACAATAAATTAGGGCTTGGAAATGTAGAAAAAAGTGGTGTATACCCATGCGCAGTTTGCAGAAAAGAGGTGGGCGCGAACTCAATACGATGTAGTGCCTGTTGCTGCTGGGTACACCATGGGGAGAAGCGCTGCACTAGATTAAAGGGGTTCCTCAACCGAGGAAGAAGTCTGAAGTTGAGAAATTTGTATGAATAGTATGTAGGCCTAAAGGTGAGCGTGTGTTCAATGATTAGCTCGAGTGTTAACTTTGGCAATTAGGCACTGGAGATTGTGGACATATTTTGCTATTTGGGAGATACCTACTCCGCCGGTGGTGGGGCCAAGGCCTCCACTATCGTCAAAATTAGATGCGGCTGAGGAATGTTCAGAGAACTGTTGTCACTACTCACCATGAGAACTGTTGTCACTACTCACCATGAGAACTGTTGTCACTACTCACCATGAGAACTGTTGTCACTACTCACCATGAGAAGACTCCCTATTCCCTTGAAGGGAAAGGTGTATGCTTTATGTTTTAGAAGCGCAATGACATAGGTTCCAGAAATGTGATTATTTATAGTGATTTTCAGAAGATATGGGGTGCTGTTGAGAGAGTTGAGATGCGGATGGGTGTGGAATTGGAGAACATCTGATTTATTAAAGATGATCTACTAAAACAATCTTGTGTTTAATTCAGACTACCCTATTAAATGTGTGTATTCTGCTGGATTAGGTTATATATTTTACATACAGTAATACACACACACACACACATGACACAAAATAAAACACACACACGTACAAAAGAACTCAAGTAAACGGGAATCTGCAAAAGTTATGTTGGCCTGCACAAGGAAAATTCCTTTCACACCAAGCCTATCTCATCCATATGTGTATCTAACTTTACCTTGAAGTTTTCTTTCAATATTGAGCCTACTATCTATCTATCTATCTATATGCTCAGGCCCAATCCCCACTTTTCCTATTTTTTTATCAACTCTGCGTAAGCAGTGGTATCCCCCCCCCCCCCCCCGTTTATTGGTACATGCTAACCGAAATGTCTGTCTGTTTGTCCGTCCGAGAACTCCTCCTAGAGACCTAGACCGTTTGACGGATTTTCACCAAACTTCACACAAACTTTCAATGCGTGAATTCGACGGTAATTATTATTATTTTTTTTTAATTTGTGCAATAGTTATGATCTTAGGTCCTAAAAATGGTTTTGCCCCCCCCCCCCCCCCCTCCCTTTCAGGACCCCCACCCTGTACCTATTCCCTGTGTGTGCCACACATCATACACATGTCTCAGATGTGATGATAATAGTGAGACGTATGTCTGTCTTTCCGAAAACTCCTAAACTGTTCGGCGGATTTTCACACAAACTTCTAACGAACATTCGGTGCGTGAATGCGACCGTAATTAAAAAAAAACAAAAATTGAATTTGTGCAATAGCTATAATTTTAGGTCTAAAATATGGTTTTGCTCCCCCCCAGGCAAATCGGTGATTTTGGTCGAATTTTGACTTGTCAATATTATTACATATTTGGATTCGTCTCGTCGTTGCAGATTCAACGATATATATTTTTTTTAAATTTTTACCTATTTTTAGGCCCCCTAGGCCTATTTTAAAGTTTAAAAACTCCATAGACGAGTTATTTATGAACAGATTTTGTTTAAATTTATACCATAAGTACACTTTGGCAAGCTGAATCGAATGGCGGAAATAGAATTAAAATCTGACCATTAGTTTAGGATTTCGATTTTGACTGGGCCTTCCTGGAGGGCCCAGGGGACCGTTTTTTGGACTTTAAAAGTCCTCTGTATCCCAAACTATAACTCCTAGGGAATTCTACTTGGTGTCATTCGATTTTTCTCGGCGAGCTGCTTCTAGACATGGTCTTATATTTCATTTTCGCCCAGCAATTCGGCCAGAATCGAAAATATTTTTCTCAAAAACCTTGGGTTTTTTGAGAAAAAATCAAAATCACCGATTTTCTCCACCAGCCCCCCCTGTAGGCTACCTATTCCCAAGCAATGATGATGGCGTTCTGTATGTGTGTGCCCCGTAGGGGCACACTCACACAGAACGCCACAGAATACCATCACACACAGAACGCCTTCGTTCTGGGGGCGAAAACATCTCGCCCCGTATTTGTTATAGGTTAATTTATTTTTGTTGACATTAGAAGTGATGGTAGTATTAGTGGGGATGATGGTATTTGTAGTGATAATGGTGATAATAGTAGTGATGATGGTAATTGTAGTGATAATGGTGATAATAGTAGTTTTGATGGTTGTAGTTGTAGTGATGATGACAGCAGTGATGATGCTGGTGGTGATGATTACAGTAGTAGATATGATGGTGACAGTACTAGTTGTAGTGATGATGGTCAAATAGTAGTGATGATAGTCATAATAGTGATGTTGGTGACAAGCAATGATGATAGTTGTAGTGATAATGATGACAGTAGTGATGATGGTGACATTCTTAGTGATGATGGTGACAGTATTAGTGATGATGGTGAGTAGTAATGATTATGGTGAAAGTTGTAGTGATGATGACAGTAGTAGTTATTATGAGAGAAGTAATGATGGTAAGAGTAGTAGTGATGACTATAATAGTAGTAGTGCTGATAATAGTAATGGTGATAGTGACTAGTTGTGATGATGGTGACCCATCGCAGAGTTGGGTATGCCGTTTTGATTTTGGGCAAAACGGCACGTCTACTTTATTATTATTATTTTTGTATTCCACACCTCTAGTCCATTCATTATAGGTAGGCCTGAAATTGTCACCTCTAATCTCTGTAACTCAAAAAGGGCTAGAGCAAATGGGCTGTAAATTGCCACACTTAGACTGACTGACTCTTCCCAAATGGCAGACATATTAACTCGATTACTCTTGTTATTTTTGAGTTACGGAGGTAGCCTACCTATAATGAATGGGTTATACTATACTGTTTCTTTTCAACTGACGATACATTGAGTCCCTTCCCAGCTTATTTATCGATACTTCATGGACAAATATGAATCTATTATGTCTCTGCATCATATGAAGACCAAGTTTTTATAATGAGCACCATATTTCACTACAAAATCTTCAAAATAACTGACAAATCTTGATGAAAACTTTGCAATATACCGTCAGTTGAAAAGAAACAGAGTAAAGACATCTCTACTACCAAATAATGCTTGTCTAAAGCTAAGTTGGTAATGTTTGAATGCATTTGTCACTCAGATTTCACACAGACATAGACACACCCACTCACATAGCACGACACACACACATACATGGCAAGATGCACACATACCATATTACTTAAACTTGCACATACACATTAGAATACTAACACACACATACACATCATAATACTAGCACATACACACACTATATATTACGTAGACACACACATACACATCATAATACTAGCACACACACATACACACTCGCATAGCAAGACACATACACACACCATATTACATAGACACACACATACACTGCATAATGCTAGAACACACACATACACACACACTCTCACATATCATGATACACTTGCACATTCCATATTACGTAGACACATACATACACAGTATAATACTAACACACATCAGTCACTCCACCATACACAACAATACTCTCACACATGAGTGACACGCGACGTACAGAGTAAAAACACATTGAAACATACACACAAACTTAAAATCTCTCTCTCTCTCTCTCTCACACGGTGTCCCACAAAATAGCACACCGACATATAGATTTATATAATTACACTCAAGCTGCATTAACTTCATAGCTTTAGTTTTGGAACTATAGGTAGTGCCAACGACCTTGACAATAATCTTGATCCCTGATCTCTCTGTAACTCAAAAGGGCCTGGAGCAAACTGGCTGTAAATATCCACACCTATTTCCTGGTCACCTGGTGGACTCTTCCCAAGTGATAGAAACGTCAGCCCGATTGCTTTCTTTCGATTCGAGTTATAAGAAGTTAAGGGGTCAATATCATTGTTGTTGTTGTTGTTGTTCCCCAAGCTGCCTGGCCGAACAGCCCCAAGGCCCCGAGCAAGGCCAAGGCCATAACCGAGCGCCCCCACAGAACCCTCCCCGCCGACCACAATAAAGCCTGGGTGACCGAAGCCACTCCATGGCGGGGAGCTGAGGAGGGTGCGGAAATGCCCGGGAAACCAAAGCCCCACCCAGGGCCCTGTGTCCCTCAGCAATTATGAAGAGAAAGTTGAGGGGCAAGGGAAAAATCAATATCCTTGTCAAGTTCGCTGGCGTTACCTATACAGAGGCTGCTAACGGGCAGTATGATAAGCAGGAGTTAAGCCCTTGGAAATTATGGCGCCTGTTGACAGTTCATTCAGGTTATTATTAAACGATTTTCGTTAGATTACGAAGGGTATATGGAGGTCAGAGGGTTACTTTAGATAGTCTTTACTCTTTTCATACGATTTTCTTTAGATTAAGAAGGGTATAGGCCTACGTAGGTCAGAGGGTTAATCGAGATAGTCTTTACTCTTTTAATTGCCATAGATCCTCCTTAAGCTGTATAGAATCGCCTAATGATAGTCTGAATGATCTGTCAAAACACGTCATACTCCTCAAGGGGTTAAGGGATGTCATAAGGGAGTTTTTATCGTTATTAGCAATTATTATTTTGGCAACATATTGAGGTTATTTTAAACTCACTAATGCCATTATATTTAACCCTTTCTGTACCGGTGACGTCTTTTTAACTTTATTCTGGCTACTATTAGACGATTTTACTCAGTTTCAAAAGGGCCTCCAACAATTAACAGGCTTGAAAGTATATAACTTAACCCTTTATACTACCACACATCCTTCTTAAGCTACACAAGATCGTCACATTATAGCTATAATACAATGATAAAGACTCATTTTGATAGTTTAATCTGGCTATTATTAACGATTGTATACAGTTTAGGAAGGATCGGTGTGTTTATAACTAATTGTGTAACTGACTGACTAACTGATTGACTGGCTGTGTGTGTGTGTGTAATAACATATAGGCATATCAATGTTCTATATCACACCAACAGGTAGGCTATATGTAGATTTAAATGACACTAACTAAATGTCATATATAGTATATATTATGTACGTTTAATAAGATTTTAATGACACCAATATATATAATATTTAAACCATTATGTAATCCATAACTCTTCATTCTTACACATTGACATTCGTACGCATATAAGTAAGTAATCCTTTTCTTCGATTATCTATACAAAATACAAGTTAATATAATTAACAATCTGATTAATCAATAAACGATGCACTTCGTAAATATAAATATATATAACTAATAAGAAAAGACAAGGGAATATTGGGTAAATATAAATATCTCTAAGAAATGCCGGGTTGGGGTAGGGTAGGTAGGGGGAGGGGGAGGGTTGAGAGAGAACTGAGCTCCGACTGCGGGTTGCCCACCCGTCCGCCCAAAATCACGCCCTCAAATATTGGACCTACGACATTCTAACCTGTCGCAATCGATTTACCGCGATATTTGACACCTTTTTAAGAAATTTTAATATCAGCCTCGAAGTCCGTCTGGTTTGGCTGCAAATCGCATTTTTCCATGCAAAATATGGCATGGCCGTAACTTTTACATTTTTCGAGCTACGGGGTTGAAACTTTAACACAATATGCATAAATATATTTTGAGAATTTTTTTTTTTTCACTTTTTCGAAATTTTGATGTTTAATGAAGTCATTGGACATTAAGCCCTATTTCTTTTATTAATTACCTGTAGATCGATAATCAAAAATATTCTGCCATCATTAAGGGAATATTTTGCACTGGTATTGGAAACTAGACTGATAGTGGATGCATTTAGGTGACCGAAATAGTTTAAATGTTGACCTCATAAGCTGCCAGACCAGTGTTGAGGATAAATGTTGAGGGATAAAGCGCTCGTGTGATACCGACTTTAGGAAGGATATATATGGTAGCTAAAAGGATTAATTGGGAAAGGCTGTAGTTTTGTAATTGGTAGATGTCCTTCCTAAGCTGAATAAAATCTTCTAGTAATAGCCAGATTACAAATAAATGCATACGTTCTCAAATACTGAAGGAATTAATTAACCCTTTCAAGATCCAAGACGCATTTATTTTATGTTTTCTGGTAATTATTAGACGATTTTATTAAGATTAGGAAGAGTATATGGGAGACAGAGGATTGACTGAGATAGCCTTTACCCCTTTAATACCCGCAGGTCCTTCCTAAGCTGCATAAAATCTCTAATGATAGCCAAAATAAACTGCTAAAACGCGTCAGAGCTTCAGGGGTTAAGTACTGCACAAGAAAATACACTGCTGAGTTAATCATACTAAGTTTCCTGCCATACATAAATTCACGAAGTGTGTACACATTAATATGGGTAACTGTGCATACTATACATTATATAATTTGACTCTCACAGATTTGACTCTCACTTCATCTGTTTTATGGCGAGGTTGATATCGATGCCAGTGTTTCGATTTAAAAAGTAACTATCCCTGCATCACAAGTCCAGTATTCAGCTATCAACAACTTCCTAACACATAAGATACATTTGACTATGTGCTGTGAACATCCTAAGCCTGAAGGTAATGCGGAAGTTGATTAATTAACTATCTTAAACACATTCAAACAGGACTCGTGGATCGGGGGGAAGGGGGTTCAATATGACGTTATTATTCAGTGCTGACGTTCGACTGGCTGTGGGAGGACGTGCGGCTTTGGCTCTCCGTATTTCACCGTATATAAGGTGCGTATGGGGAACTTTTCGTGTAAATATGGGTGTGTTTTGAAGTTACATGAATGCTGAGGTGGTCATCCATGTAATTTATAAGAGCAATATACGAATAATGTGGACTAAAGACTGTTTGAGCCGGTTCGTGTATGCTGTGCCGTCTGCTTATATCCTAACAACTAGTAATTATAGGGAATATCGTTGACCTCCAAGACATTTAGGTAATAGAACAAACTATTTGGTGTGTGTACATTGTGTTGGTGAGGTGTGTGAATATAGAGGGGGACATAAACTCATAATTTAAGGTGTAAACTAGCGAATGAGGTGACATCGATGTCGTCCCAAAACCCCCCCCCCCTCTTCCCTCCCTCCCGCTTTCTCGCCAATTCTCATCCCCCCCTTCCCTCAATCCTCTCCTTCCTCCTCCTCCTCCTCTTCTCTCTCTCTCCCTCATCTCCTTTATCTTCTCCTTCCTCACTTTTCTCATTCTCTCTCTCCTCTGACGCCCCCATCTCTTCCTGCCACCCTCCCCCCCCCTCCCAACCTTCCACCCACTCTACTCCCCCCACCCCCTCACCATTTTTCCTCGCCTCCCCACATACCCTCTCGTTCTCAATTAAGGATTTTTGGTATATATACATTATACGAATTATAGGTAATTCTGCATAACTACTACTCCTGTTATTTTAGGTTTTATTTATTTTATTTGTGTATTTTAATGGTTAGTAAGTGTGAATTATATTGTTAGAAAGTGAGGAAAGCACTATTTATCAGCATTTGCATTGTTAATTGAAATTCAGATACCCAAACAATCTAAGAGTTTACTCGATTTAGTCAACTTTAAAAAGACATTAGCCTAACCTAACAACCTTACCTAACCTATCCTAGTATTATGGGTGGGGGCTGCCGCCCCCACTCCCCCGCTAATTGTGTATTAAAACTATAAAAATATTGATGGGATAAAGTCTATGGTGTTTACTCTGCAATCTTCAGGTTTGGCTGTCGATAACAGGAAAATACCAATAAAAATTTACTGACTTTTTGTAGGTGAAGCTCCACTCTAATTGGCTACTAAATATCAGGGAGGAGCCTCCAAGGAGGCTAGAATGTAAACATAGTGTCCTGGACTGGCAGTACAAAAATAACTCTGATAGGGCCTAATGTTATAGGGGAGTGAAAATCAAATTGACAAAATAAGAAAAGTAGCCCTTATCCGCACATCAGTAAGGTCCCCTGAGTAAGGTAAGAGCGAAAAAAAAAAAATCCACGAGACAGGAATCCCGTAATCGAGGAGTAGTTGTTCTGCAGAATACCCCCTGCCCCCCCCCCCCCACTCTTTATCTCTTAAGCTGGTGTCACGACCAGCCGTTTTTTCGAGTAATTTTTACGGCCAATTATTGTCTGGCAGCTTCAAAAATTACACTTTATCAGAATTCAGCCGCATAACATACTCTCCCTTCAGTCTAGTAACTGATACCAGTGCAAAAAAGTCCAGAAATATAACTGAGAAAAAAACGTTTGCTCATGGAAAATTGACGGAAAAATCGCTCGTGTGACAGCGGCTTTATACACACTCACTCTGCCCCCCTCTCACGTTTAGCCTGTAGTGGTATGAGTTTCTTCTGCATACCATGTAGATAATAATAATTGGTAATTCATAATACGTACAGTCACTTATACAAAATTCGTGGGTAACATTCAAGGAGACTACATCAGGACTCCTCTTCTTCTTACCTCTGACCAGGTATAGGCTATCCTAGTGTTTACTAGCCTATACCCCTTTGAAAGGACATTAGCCTAACCTAACAACCTTACCTAACCTATCCTAGTATTATGGGTGGGGCTGCCGCCCCCACACCCCCGCTATTTGACATCTTTGACAAATTTTTGGTGTATTTTTCTTTGAAATCGGGTTTTTTCAAGTTTTCGATAATGAAAATCCTCCATGCGGACTATAATGAGAAAAATATGGAGATTCTATTGGTCGCTATTTTCCCTAATATATTGTTTCTAATAAGGCGGATGTAATGTCCTTGACTATTATCAATTCGTGGACCTCTTATGTTTTTTTTCTTTTTCAATTACAACTATTCAGATTGATTTTTGGATGGAACTTGCTTGTCAATAAATAGTATGTATTGTTTTGGAGTTGATGTATAGGAAATGATATGCACAAATTCGTCTCCAGAGATATACTTCCATAATTAGAAATAGGTGAAGTCCACGATTTTTTATGAGTGAGTGTACCATGTTAGTAAACCCACCACCACCACTCACGGGCGGCACCTTTATGTGTGAGTGTACCACGTTAGTAAACCCACCACCACCACTCACGGGCGGCACCTTTATGTGTGAGTGTACCACGTTAGTAAACCCACCACCACCACTCACGGGCGGCACCTTTATGTGTGAGTGTACCACGTTAGTAAACCCACCACCACCACTCACGGGCGGCACCTTTATGAGTGAGTGTACCATGTTAGTAAACCCACCACCACCACTCACGGGCGGCACCTTTATGTGTGAGTGTACCACGTTAGTAAACCCACCACCACCACTCACGGGCGGCACCTTTATGAGTGAGTGTACCACGTTAGTAAACCCACCACCACCACTCACGGGCGGCACCTTTATGAGTGAGTGTACCATGTTAGTAAACCCACCACCACCACTCACGGGCGGCACCTTTATGTGTGAGTGTACCATGTTAGTAAACCCACCACCACCACTCACGGGAGGCACCTTTATGTGTGAGTGTACCATGTTAGTAAACCCACCACCACCACTCTCGGGCGGCACCTTTAGAATACCACCCAACCATAATTAACCTATTCAGTACTGGTGACATCCTGGTAAGAGTTGTGTTATATCGGGCGTACCACTACCGACATACAACATAAATCATCTATATATACTTAACCTATCTAAACAAAACTAACCTAACCTAGTATTCTCATTACTACATGACTACTAGGTTAGGCTGTTTGGTTAGGTTAATGTTTTAGAGAGGAGTTATGCTGTATGTCGGTAGTGGTACGCCCGATAACACAACTCTTACCGACATCCTTTCCATTATGCTTTGGCTACTATTGGACGATATTATTTAGCTTACGAAGGACGTCTACCCGTTAAAAGGCTATTTCAATTTATTCTTATAGCTACCATATATCCTTACCAATCTTCACAAAATTGTCTAGGTGCAGTTGAAATAAAACAGAAAGACGTCATCTGTACTGAATGGGTTAAACGTTGCCGAAATATAAGGCAATATAAGTATAGAAGGGTAAGTCACTATCAATAATATAGGCCTACCCAATGATTTTATGTATATTTTATATATTTGAAGTCACTCCTGTCCCTAGTTTTACCAGCCTCCCTGTAGGCTATACAAACCTCGGATGTAATATAGGAAAGATTCAGTTGATTTCATTTAGTTTAGGAAGGAATTGTGGGTGTGTCAGCGTTACTTGATATTGAAACAGTCTTAACTCCTTTGATTTTCTGAGGGCCTTCTAAAACTGAATAAATCGTCTAATGTTAGCTACTCTAGAATGCAAAGTTTCCTTGGATATTGAAAGGGTTAACAGCTTATCCAAGGCCAGTAGCCCTCCAGAAACCCCTCGAAACAGGCTCCTAGCAACCAACACATGTCCCTAGCAACGCACACAACATGTCCCTAGCAACGAACACATGGCCCAAAACAACCCACATACGGCCCAAGCAACCAACTCCTCCCTACACCGCACAGCGCGCAGATCTCCCACAGTCCTAGGAACCCACAAATAAACCTAGCAACCCACAAATAGCCCTAGCAACCAACTCCTCCCCATACCACATACACTGTCATTCTGTCACACATAAAGGAAGCCATGATCAACAGGCAATTTTGTAAAGGTTGTTCTGAAGTAAATAACTCGACTTCAAACCACTTGGTGCTTGAAAACCAAGAGTAGCCTAAAAATATAAATTAATAGATGTTGTTGCTTCTGACCAAATTATCTCACATGGTGGGCTTCCCAAACTCTCAGCCTAAACAGCTAGGAAGAGTCTGGGGAAGCCACCCACTGCTTACGTTTACGTTGTGGGACTTGCAGAGTACATCTCTCGGGCGGCATAATGTACGGGGGTTGTGCATGGGGGTTAATGATCAGGGACAGGATCAGGATTAGGGATAGAATGACTGGAGATCCTAGTTTAAAAATAATAAAGAGCGCCAGTCCATAGAAACACGGGAGATGTGATCGTTGTTTACCAAAATAACAAGGCTCGGTACAATTATGGGCCAGAAGAACTATGGGCCAGAGTGACTTGTTCTCTTTTTTTACCCTTTCAATACCCTTTAATTTATTTTATTTCATCCCCGACCCTCCCTCCCTCTTCATCTCCCCACTCTATTCATGCCCCATCCACCCTCCTTCCCTCTCTCCCTTCTTCCCACTGCATTCACCACCCTTCCTCGCTCCCTCCTCACTGCATTCATCCCCCTCCCTCCCTTTCCTCCTTCCCTCCCCACTATATCCCTTCCCTTTCTCCATCCCTCCCCACTGCATTCCTCCTCAATGCATTCACCCCCTTCCTCCCTCCCTCCCATTACATTAATCTCCCTTTCTCCCTCCCTCTCCACTTCATTCCTCCCCACTGCATTCACTCCCTTCCTCCCCACACCATTCACCCCATCCCTCCCCGCTGCATTCACCCCCTCCCTCCCTCCCTCCCCACTAGATTCACCCTCTCCCTCCCTCCTTCCACTGCATGCACCCCTCTCCCTCCCCACTACATCCATCTCCCACCCTCCCTTCCACTGCATCCCTCCCTCCCTCAATACTTAATGGGAAATATAAAGTTTCTATGTTTCAGTATTATATTCCACTAATTGTTATAATAGCAATGATAGTACTGTACTAATGTGCTAGTACTTCTCATTGCTCTTACAAGTATAGTCTATTTTCAGCTGATGTTAAATTGAATCCCTTAGCATCTTATTTATCGATTCTTAATGGAAAAATATGGTACTGCTATGTCTCGGTGTCATATCATTGCCAAGTTTTCATAATTTGCAGCATATTTCGCTACAAAACCTTGTACGGTCGCGCTAATAAGTCATGTCCTAGCTGTCATTACGTTTGGCTTGTTCTGTGCTTCATATATAGTTAGATTATTATGGACTCTTAAATTTTACTATTTCCCTTCCCATTATTGTATGCAGTATAGTCTTGCCCAACGATATATGGTGATCATTTAATTAATGTTTACTTTATTAGAAATCTGACTGTATTACTAATGATTTAAATTCTTCCTTCCAGAATGTGTGGGTTTTGGTGCTTACCTATTAATTGCCAACGCTACCACCACTACAACTACTGCCAACACCGCTACCACCACAGCTGCCACTACCACCACCACAGCTGCCACTACTACCACCACAGCTGCCACTACTACCACCACAACTACTGCCAACACCGCTACCACCACAGCTGCCACTACTACCACCACAGCTGCCACTACTACCACCACAACTACTGCCAACACCGCTACCACAACTACCACCACGACTACTGCCAACACCACTACCACAACTACTGCCAACACCGCCACCACAACTACTGCCAACACCGCTACCACAACTACTGCCAATACCGCTACCACAACTACCACCATGACTACTACCAACACCGCTACCACCTCGGCTACCATTACTACCACTTACCACCAACAACACTAAGGTGCAAGCCGGGTGGAGTGGGTGGAGAAGAGTGACAGGAGGGATCTGCTATAGAAGGGTTACTGAAAGAGTGAAAGGGAAAGTTATACAAGACGGTAGTGAGACCAGCTATGTTGTACGGTATGGAGACGGGAGCATTGGCGAAAAGACGGGAGGCAGAGTTGGAGGTAGCAGAGGTGAAGATGCTGCGATTTTCTTTTGGAGTGACAAGGATGGGCAGAATTATAAATGAGTATATTAGAGGGATAGGGCATGCACGACGGCTTGGGGACAAAGCGAGAGAGGCGAGATTGAGGTGGTTTGGACATGTGCAGAGGAGGGATGTGAAGCATGTTGGGAGAAGGATGCTTGGGATGGAGCTACCAGGCAAAACTAAAAGAGGAAAGCCAAAGAGGAGGTTGATGGATGCAGTGAGGGATGACATGCTGGTGGTTGGTGTGACGGAGGCAGATGCAGGGGACAGAGTGAGATGGAGGAGATTGATCCGCTGTGGCGACCCCTAAGAAGAACAGCTGAAAGAAGACGACCACCACCAACATTACGGCTACCACCATGGGTACCACGATTACTATCACGGGTACCACAACTACCACCACGGGTACCACAACTACCACCACCACGACTACAACCACAGCAATCACGACTACCATCACTACTACTACTACCACCCCTATTAATATCACTACGGCTACCACAATTACCATTATAACCACCAAAACTACTACCACCACCAAAATGGTTACCACTATAACCACCACTACTATTTCCACCACGGCTACCACCACATCTACCACAACTATGTCTACCATAACTACCACTATTACTACTACTACCACCACTACTTCTACTACCTCGGCGACTACCACCACCACGACTACCACCATTAATAGCCTACTATGGATATTACTACTACAGTTAATAGGAAAACAAAAATAAAATTAAATAAACAAGTCTACCACAACTACCACCAGTGTCATCTCTACTATAGCTACCACCATTACCCTCAGAACATCTCTACCACAACTGTCACCACCATTATCACAATCAGAATCATCTCTACTGCAACCACCACCATCTCTACCACAACTACCAGCAGAACATCTCGATCCCAATTACCGTACCTCAGCAACCACCACTACCAGCAGAACATCACGACCACAACTACCACTAGTACGATCTCCACCACTACCATAACCACCACCACTACCATAACAACTACCAGCAGAACATCACGACCACAACTACCACTAGTACGATCTCCACCACTACCATAACCACCACCACTACCTTAACAACTACCAGCAGAACATCACGACCACAACTACCACTAGTACGATCTCCACCACTACCATAACCACCACCACTACCTCAACAACTACCAGCAGAACATCACGACCACAACTACCACTAGTACGATCTCCACCACTACGACATCCACTACCACAACTAACCCAAGGTAAGTTATTGATCCCTTGGTATAAGGCTAAATCAAATTTAACCCTTCGAAGATTATGAGCATTTTAGCAGTTTTTCTGGCTATCAAGAGACGATTGTATACAGTTTAGGAAGGATCTGTTGGAATTATTGAGGTAAAAGACAATCTCAACTTTCATAACTTACGCAGAGTTAATAAATTGATAATCACACACATTAACTTAAAATATCAAGGTTTAGAGTGCGTGGATAGTCAGTACTTTAATACTACATTCATCTTTTATATTACGTTTTTCGTTTGTTATAGATAAATATGAGACAGAATACATAAATATGTAGGACATTTCGTAAATACAAAATAATGTTACCAATTACCGGTACTAAGTTACAAATGGACTTTCAAATTTGCGACTGAAAATTTCGATTCTTGGTTCAGGGAAAGCGAATTTCGAGAAACTGACACAAGTCCAGCAAATTAAAAGGTAGAGAAGGTAGTCTAAATTGATGTGGTAAATCGATTGGTGTAGGTTAGAAAGGTGTAGCGTTAATGTTGGGCGTAGTAAATTCGGGCGTTTTGGGAAGTTATTTAGGGCCAGGCAGCCAGACTGGGCCAGAGTGCGTGGATCACCAAGTCCTTTATTATTTGTATTATTCGGTTATTATTATATATTATTTATTTTTTAAGGGTGTTTATGAAACGGACTATATTATTGAGTGCATATTTGTGTGAATAAACCACTAATTTCAACCACATTTACTTATAATTCACGTTTTATGAATAAAGCGGCACTAATTTATTCGTAACTTTCTTAAAATACAAAAAATAGAAAATCTGAAATAATTCATTTCTAGAAATACATCGAACTACCTATTGTCAAAGTCTCAACCTTGTAACTCAAAAACTACAAAAGTTACTGGACTTTCAAATTTGTGACTGAAACTGTCGATTCTTGGCTCAGGGGAAGCGAATATAGAGAAACAGACACAAGTCCAGCAAAGAAAAAAGTATATAAAGAAAGTCTAAAATGATGCGGTAAATCCATTGGTGTAGGTTAGAATGCTGTAGCGTTATTTTGGGCGTGGTAATTTCGGGCGTTTTAGGCTTTTTTGGGCGACTCAGGCAGCCAGCCAGGACCAATGCGCGCGCTATACAACCGAGTTCAGCAGAGACATTTATATGCAACTCGGTTCTTTGTACTGTCAACATATCCTGCAGTTTGTAAATACTTCAGTTTATTAACCCTTTCACGCATTTATGACGCAGAGGTTGCCAGATTAACAATAAGAAATAGTTATCTCACTCTTATAATTACCTCTCCAAAATTAGTTTTCTGCTCACAGTTAACTCAAAGACAACTGCAGAGGTTGAAGTAACTAAACTAAAGGTTTCTACCCCTGATGGTAACAAAGGCTTTAAAGTATCCCCAATAGGCTCAAAATCGCGTCATATGCGTGAAAGGGTTAGTCTTTATTTAATTAATTTTAAAGATCCGTACTTTTGTTAATGTTTCTCAGTCGCGTATTTTAGTGATTAATAGTCCTTATTACTAATATTTAGAACCTGTACTATTAAATATTTCGTTGTCGAATATTCTAATCTATTATTAATTATTTGTATTCTTCTCTTTTTCAGGATTTGAGTTGCTGCCAACACTGCGAGATAATGGACTCTGCCAACACATCCCAACCTAATTCTGCCAACAACAACCTACCAACTGCCTGGGGTGAGTTATTACAATATATATACTCTGTTCATGACAAGTAGGCCAATAATGAGTTTCTTTTCACAAATTGAATGTTCAACAAGTACAGAAATATGAAATATTATTATGTTTTTACACCAACCAACTTCACATCTAAGCTCAATTAATGAAGTCAACAAATACATGTGGCACTCCGAGGACTCGAACCCAGTATACTCACATCGAAATTCCGCGGACTGTGCATTACGCTATCAAGACAGATATACAAATATAGGTAGTGCCAGCGAACTTGACAATAATGTTGACCCCGTAACTGCTTATAACTCGAAATTAATGAAAGCAATCGGGCTGAAGTTTCTATCATTTGGGAAGAGTCCACCGAGAAATAGGTGTGTGGATATTTACAGCCAGTTTGCTCTAGGCCCTTCTTAGTTACAGAGAGGTCAGAGATCAAGATTATTGTATAAGAATTCTGACTTGTTGAAAAAAGTGCGATTTGAGGACTTACGAATGGGGATAGAGAAAACCCGTGACAAGTTATATAAAACAACGTTAAATTTAATGGTTAAATTATGCGGTAAATCGAATGGCATAAGTTAGAAAAGTGTAGGTTAATTTGGGCGTGGTGAATTAGGGCGTTTTTAGCTGGACTTTGCACCAGGCAGCCAGAGTGCGTGGATCACCAAGTACTTCAATATCTACATTATTCAGTTGTTATTACAGTTTCTTACTTTTGTGAATTTTCATATAGAACGGAATATATAATTAAGTGCATAATTGTGTGAAGGAACAACTGCTTTCAACCACATTTACTTATAGTTCACGTTTTATTAATAAAGCTGCACTAATTTATTCATAACTCTCGAACAAAATACAAATTGAAAAATCTGAGAAAGTTCATTTCTCTGAACAACTAGAACTACCCATTGTTAAAGTCTCAGCCTTGTAACTTAATAATTGCAAAAGTTATTCAACTTTCAAATTTGTGACTGAAAATTTCGATTCTTGGCTCAGGGGAAGCGAATATAGAGAAACTGACACAAGTCCAACAAAGAAAAAAGTATATAAAGAAAGTTTAAAATGATGCGGTAAATCCATTGGTGTAGGTTAGAATGCTGTAGCGTTATTTTGGGCGTGGCAATTTCGGGCGTTTTAGGCGTTTTTGGGCGACTCAGGCAGCCAGCCAGCCCCAGGACCAACGCGCGCACTACCGTTTTCTATACAACCCAGTTCAGCAGAGACGTTTAGGTGCAACTCTGTTCTTTTGTACTGTCAACATATCCCGCAATATTATTGATAATTTGACATAATCAGAAAGTTTATAACTATTCCTTTCATTATTGATGCTTGATAATTACCATCGTATTTCGTTGCTTACCTCGCCTTACTGAAAAACATTCCATTTGTGAAAAATAGTAGTTTTATTTATTATTTATGTGAGCTCTCATCTTGGTAATCTATTGCCCAAATTAATTTATTGTTTCTTGTTTTCAGGATCTGCTTGTGGACTCTACCAACACACCACAAGCTACCAACACCATCATCGATCTATGGACTCTCCCACCACAACCTACAAGCTGTCTGGGGTAAGTTACTGCCCAGCTCATTATACTCTGTGCACGACAAGTACGCCAATAATCAGTTTATATTTCCACAATTTGAATGTTAAAAAGTTTACTAGAAATATGCATCATAATCGTCGCTTAATAATTAGTATCTTATATCCATATGTTAAGTAACTGTTGAACATTCAAAGACAAAACTAAGTACTGGCCTACTTGTGAACAAAGTATTGTTTAATTTATTATATATGATCTCAGCGCTTGTCAATCTATTGCCCAAATTAATGTTTTGTTTCTTGTTTTTCAGGATTGGGGTGGCTGCCTGTGGACTCTGCCGGTTGCTGCCTGTGGACTTTGCCGGTTGCTGCCTGTGGACTCTGCCAGTTGCTGCCTGTGGGCTCTACCGGTTGCTGCCTTAGGACTCTACCGCCGCTGCTAGAGATTGCCCACGCCACTACGATACAAGGGGAGCGATATTTGTGTTTTGTTTGTAGTAGTAGTAGTAGTAGTTTGTAGTCGTAGTATGTAGTCGTAGTATGTAGTCGTAGTGGTGTAGTCGTAGGTTAGGTGGGGAGGGGAGGTTAGGTTAGGAGGGGAGGGTAGGTTAGGTTGTAGTCGTAGTATGTAGTCGTAGCCTGTAGTCGTAGTATGTAGTTGTAGTCTGTAGTCGTAGTATGTAGTCGTAGTCTGTAGTCGTAGTATGTAGTCGTAGTCTGTAGTCGTAGTATGTAGTCGTAGTCTGTAGTCGTAGTCTGTAGTCGTAGTATGTAGTCGTAGTATGTAGTCGTAGTATGTAGTCGTAGTTGCATGGTATGAATGGTGTGTGTTAGGTTAGGCTAATCTATTTTTCCCTTTCAGATGAGATAGGTCTTATTACCTTTACTCTAATCGTTGCTATTTTTCTTATTACTTCACAGTTTTGTTGCTTTGATGATGTCCCCTCTCCCCCCCTTCTTCCCCGAGTTGGTTCCCTCCTTCAGCTTCAATATTTTGCTTTGCTTTAATTTCAATAATGATTGTATTTGCCTTAAATGTAACTTATGATATATTCTATCACTTGAATTCATAACTCTGTATTTGCTATTAACTTCACTTGATATAATATTGTTATATATCGTCTTTGTCACGCGAACTTTACTTAATAAAAGAAAATAAACGAACTTTTATCTTTTATTGATCACTATATTATAAGCTATGACTTTTATAACTGATAAAAACTTAGAACAATAGTTCTCAATTATAAATAAAGTTCCAATATATGGACTTAGAACAAAATAATGAAAAGAGAACTTAGAAAATAAAACAATTAACTTAGAAAAACTATAGTTCTCAATTATAAATAAAATTCCAATATGTGGACTTAGAAACAAAAATAAATAAAATATGAAACTATACACATAAGAGAACTGAGAAAATACTGAATATGAAAAGAGAACTTAGAAAAAATAGTTCTCAATTATAAATTAAGTTCCAATATATGGACTTAGAAAATAAAACAATTAACTTAGTAATAATTATATATAACTTAAAAATATAATGAACTTTAAAAAAAAACTATACTTGAAAACGGACTATGTAATAACAGAACAAAATTATAATGGATATTAAAAAGAATATATCGACTTAGTATTTTATTGATCAGTCAGACATACATTTGTATAATATCTTACAAAACACTGTACATACACTTGAAATAACAGGAGAAAAAAATATAATGGATATTAAAAAGAATATATAGACTTAGTATTTTATTGATCAGAGTCGGACATACATTTTTATATTATCTTACAAAAATCATATACTTTTAATACTTCGTTATTTTTGGATTACCCTTACTAGTTTTATATTTCTTGTAACAAATGAACAAAGTTTTGCTTTTATATTACGTGCCTAAAGTACTTTATACCTAACTTAACTTTTGTGACCATGGTATAACTTTTGGTTCACTACAGGATATGCCCATTGTACTCTAATTTTCTTTTGAAAGTACATCTTTAAAGTCTATTCATTTTGCAATAACCATTGGGCTTTCGGTAATTTTTTCATAGCTTTATTTTGGATTTTAAGCCCATTTTTCATTGGCAATGTAATTTGGAATTTTTGATCATTCTTAATCAATTATTTCCGTTTAACTTTTCAATAACCAAGCTTTTAAGGAATACTTTTATAATCTTTCCAATGTTCTTAAGTGTACTGACCTTTCAATAATTACTTTTCAGGTTTAATCTAGTTCATCAGCTAAGTTAGAAATACCGTAGTAGCCTAGTCTACACCTGGACTATTTCCCTCTCCCTCCAGGCAGTACCGAGGTAAGCCTGTGTTAACTATCTAGTTTATAGCTCAACTCTAACCTATTTTGTTTATAAAGTAGTTTAATACTTTCGAAACTAGTGTGCAGCTTTTGGAGAGAAGGTTCGTGTTCAGAATTAGTTTCCCGGTTGTGTATGAGAATGTGTAGTACTAAGTAGGGATGTTGGTAAAATGATAAATCAATTGGCATAGTGTATTGGAAGTGTGATGGAATTTGTGGATGTTGGCAGAGTACGTGATCAAAGTAGGGGAAGGATATATTCATTACGGGACTGATTAAGTGTGTATGATTAGGTGTTAACAGTGTACGGTCAAATTAGGGGAAGGTAGTGATATGCCAATTAAATGTGTGTACGACTGTTGGCAAAGTAGTGTGGATTGTTGGCAAGGATAAGAGTACAATCATTGAACCTAAATGTTGGCAGTGTTATTTAGTGTGTTGCCAGTATTCAGTGATCTTGGTAATTACGTGGTGTTGGCAAAGTGGTTGGTTAATTTAATCATTGAAGGTATAATGCAACTGGAGCCATGTACAATAAAGAAGCACGTGTGTTGGCAGTGACATTTGTTGAATAGGTAGGGTTATTGAAGTGTTGACAGTGGCAGTGAAGTTAGGTCTGCTGGCAGTGAAATTAGGTGTTGGTAGTGTAACTTTGTGTGATGACAGTGGCATTTGGTGATTTGGCAGTGTAATATTGGTGGTTTGTTGGGTTTGTAGTGTTCGGTGTTCTCAATATGACATGTGGGTCCGTGAGAGTCTATCAAAGTATTACCTATGCCAAAGTTAATTATTTAAATACTAAAGTGATAATGTGACTTGAGCTATGTGCAAGTTAGGATTCAATCTCTTATCCCCTTCTAATCGTTTTTACTGGCCGTATCCCATATAACTGTTCAGGTTATTTTAAGTTATGTATATATTTAAGTATTATTAGGATGAGGTGTTATGTAATTTGAAACTATTTTATATATGTAATTACTGGAGTCACTAAGCTATATATTCCTGAACTATGTATCTACTGATCTATTCTTCCCATGTAAAAGGTGTATATCTACCACTGTAACTATCATGATCCATCCCATGTAATTATTGCTATTTGCCTGCTTATCCCAAACCCATATAGATCTTCCTACCTACCTCTCCAAGAATCTAGATATATTAGGTATTGAAAGTCATCCCTCCTCACCCAGAAATTTTATTTTGTAGTTCGTTTCGTGAACTTGCCGCTTCTATTCTCTGGCAATGTATTCCAATATTTCAAAATTTGATTTAAGATTTGTAAAGTTTTCTTCAAATTTATCAAGTTGATTTGTGTAGTAATTTGTTCAGATGTTTTGTTTTTCCATTAATTCAAAAATTAAGATGGCTTTATATTACTGTTCGTTATCCAAAACATATTTCTGCGATATTGGATTACCATAATTCGTTCATTTTTGTTCATTCAAAGTTAATATGAAAAACTATCAGAAAAATTCTAAGATTGATCTACAATATTGGATTACATCAACAGGTTGGAATCAATAGTCAAGACTCAAATATTTCTTCTTTATTTTTTTTTAAACAAATAGGTAGTGTTGTCCATTGGTCCAGGGTCCTTAGTCTGGTCACTGCAACACGTCATATCTGTAAAAAGATGAAAATATTGAGGCACCAGAAATACAGGAGTTTCAAGGAGGGTGTAGAGGGGAGGGGGGGGGTCCTGAGGGGGGTAGGGGTCCTGAGAGGGGGGGGTCCTGAGGGGGAAGAGTGTCCTGAGGGGGGGTGTCCTGAGAGGGGGGGAGGAATGTCCTGAGAGGGGGGGGAGGGGGGAAGAGTGTCCTGAGGGGGAGGGGGGGGGGGGGGGGGGGGGGGGAGGGGGGGGGGGGGGAAGAGTGTCCTGAGGGGGGGGGGGAGTGTGTCCTGAGGGGGGTCCTGAGGGGGTGGAGGGGGGTCCTGAGGGGTGGAGGGGGGTCCTGAGGGGTGGAGGGGGGTCCTGAGGGGTGGAGGGGGGTCCTGAGGGGTGGAGGGGGGGTCCTGAGGGGGTGGAGGGGTAAAGGGGGGTCCTGAGGGGGGGGAAAGGGTCTTGAGGGGGACCCAGGGGTTGGGTGGGGGGTACCAGGGGTAGGATGGGGGTCCTGGGGAGGGGGGGGGGGGTTCTGGGGAGAGTTTTAGTTCTTTCACATATATTAATATTTTTCGTTCAGTCTATGTAACCATCCCACACCCGCTACGAGTTTTTCCTTCCCTTCCCTGGTAGTTCATCCTATCCCCATCCCAGATAGACCTTCCCTTCAGCCCTAGTCTGTTCTGTTCTATTGTGCACACTAGTTCTATTCTGTATTCTGGCTAAATCTATTCTGTCCTCCCTCCTTCCATGGTACATCAATACCCTCCCTGCAACACGCCCCCAAACACACATAAGAAAAGTCAGGAATATATTTTTAATGTATATTTTATTGTCAGGAAGCAGTCAAGAAGTCGTCGGTGTCCAATATGGGATATGAGCAGACAGTATCAAGGACAAACGGTAGGAGTAAAGCAGATGCAGCAGAAAAGGCTAGGCACAGCAGAACGGGCCAACGGCAGCAGAACGGGTGACAACAGACCGAGTACATCGACAACAGACAAGGAATTAACAATGAGGTAGGAGCGAGCTTGCTATGGTTGGTCAAACAAATTGATCTGTTTTGACTAAGATTTGTTTGGTATATTATCTGCATGTCTTTATGAAGATGTTTATGTGTTGAATATATATATGGAGAGATATTGAGTGAGCTGGAGTATTCAGTATGAAGTTTTAGGTATTCCATTTGAGTTGGTAGGTAGTGAAGTGTGAGCATAAATTGGCGGATGGTGATAAGTCTAGTTATTGAATATGACTTTATTCAGGTTGAAAGGTGGGATTCAAACGAGATATGGACAGACGAGAGCAAAGCGACTATTGGACACGCATCAACGACTGCCACAGCATCAATGGACCCTTCAACAGATGGAGAGAGATAAAGCATCATGAGGAGTCGAGAGAGGCACCATTGCAGCGACGATTCGGTGAGCAAAACTATATTGTTGTATGGGAAAAACAGGTCAGTCAGTCAGTCTACCTAACTTCATTAATAAGTCAAGGGGAACAAGAGGCCCCTATAGAAAAGGAAATAAATTAGATTGAGATAGACAACTGTGTCCTCAACAAAGTAGGCCACACTTCATTCACTCTTTGATATATTCCAAATCACCTGCATAAACTTAATTATAAATTTACTTTACATTTACAGTGTAGATCTGTATTATTGGAAATATGAAAGCTATTAAATATATTAACAGCTAATTAAATTGAGATTTTATTCTTTAACCAATGAAATTATTTATAACTAGTTAAATTAGATCGTAAATTCAAATTTTTACCAAGAAATTACTGATATTATTCAAGAGTTGGGCAAAGACGAGAATAATGGTTAGGGTTAAAATGTACTCTTCTAACAGGATTATGCAACACTTTCTCGTAGCAAGAAAGCCATTACTGAAACAAATTATCACGCACAATGCCAGCTGTAGAACAAATTATCAAAGACTTTAATATCGGTTATCAATATTTACCTAAACAAATGGACCTTATAAGTAAAGCATTAGGACTGCTATTATTCTAAAGACAGAAGTCATAGGCCTAAAGTTATATCCGTTGTACGAATAGGCTTAATACCTTTAAAGTAGTCATAAAGAGATAATCCGATTTACAGTACAACAATTTACGCTTTTGAATATTTATCACTAGGCTGTAGGCTTGCCGTTAAGTAATTCTATAACTCATACAAATAAATTAGAAGTACTTAGCCATGGAGGGACTGATAATTGAAGATGTATTGTTCGGATCATGGGGATAACTGCTTAAAACGAGGCAGAAGTGCTCACAAAAAAACTATCTAAAAGCTTACAGAGTCCACCTAGGATTAACATTAACAAATCAAACTTTGGATGGACCTTGGTAACAATTTTGTAATAGATCCCCTGTTCGTAGTAGTCAGTGAAAATTGGGACAGTATCTGACATTATGAGCAGCCTGTTTTACATATTACAGTAGAGGCCTATATTATGGTTCTTTAGTATTTTCAATTGATTTAATAGTTATATGTTTATCTGGAGTTACTTTGGACACAAGGTTAAACCGATTTCGAATTTACTCAAAGCTGGTCTATGATAATCTTCATCTACAGTGGCATTTATAACTATCCCAGCAGGGTAAACCAACATTTAGTGTGTTATATTGGTCACATTGATACAAGTGAATGCAGTTATATAGTAGATTCAAATAATTATATTGTCCTTAGTCTCCAGTGTTTTCCATAACTTATATAAAACTTACTGTATTTACTTAAAGACTAAAGTGACTACATATTAATATCAACAAGGGTACAGTCAATATAAATAGTTCGCCGACACTTATAGGACTTTAAACAAATCTTTCTAGGCACAGCTTATTGTTGGCAATTGAGTACTGTCAAAGACAAATTTATATAACTTACAATTACACTGTATTTGAGCAGGATTTTGGGCGAACTATTTTGGTTTCGACTAACTAGCAGCATTTCTTATATATCCAACTAAAGCAATGTTCGTACATTTGACAACACTGATATAATAAAACTATGAATTTATAGATCGTATGCAAAGGAATAATATTTTTGTCTTGAGAATATACTTTTTAGAAACATATTGATATTGCTAAATCCATCTAAGGATAGAAAGGTACCGAGTTGGAATCCCGTGAGGACCATATACTTTCATTAGTGTATTCAAGTGCATTGGCGTTTGTAGGTGATTAATGTTAAAACTGAGTGTTACTTAACTTTATTTATATCTAATAATCAAGGGAAGGTCGATCTATATACAACTACTGTATTATATTTGGTTTATAGTCTAGTCAATCATACTTATTTTGATATACTCAAGACCCCTCCTGGGAAACTCCCACTACAAGATGGCCAAGGCAAGTATTCCTCAAAGTTACTTTAACAGACATAACTTCTCAGGATCTTTGAAGAGCTACGTAATGCGAGGACTATTTATTCAGACGTGGAAGACTGGAATTCAGTAATAGTCTTAACAATCATTAATTATTATTATAATTTTACGCAATTTCATAACCCATTTAAGCAGAGGACCTAAATGTTTGTTTAATCATTGCTACCTCCAGACGATTTTAGTTAACTTAAAAAAGAACCTGTCGGAATTTTAAGTTTAATTTGGATAATCTTAAGCTTTTGATTCCCCGAGTTTAGTAAATACCGGGCAGTAATTTTGTTTTTGGTTATACTGTCACTATGATTATTTACTTTATTATGGGTACCCATAGACAATTTTACCCAATTTAGGAAGGACCAGTTTGATTCTAAAGGTAGATATAAGGTGTACCCCATTGATTCCTTGTGGTCCTTAACTGATCTATAGTCTCGTGAAAGCCAGAATAACGTTGTTTACCTGATCATACGGAAACTTGTTCTTTCAAATAAATTACGCCAAATTAGGTTATAGTTTTGCTACCTCGGGACTTTCTCAACTTAGGAAAGGCCTGGCATAGATAGAAGATTAGTTTAAGTACTGTGTTGGACCTTTCATTCCCAGTGGCTCTTCCAAAGCTGATTAAAATTATCTGGTTGGAGCATTGATCATATTGAAAATATGGTGTATTAAAACTAAACAATTACTTAAGAAAAATCTCTGCCTACCTATAGGGAACCGAGTCTAGTTAATTTAGTTAATTTTCACCAGTCACCCACTGCCACAGATCTCAGTTTGGGAAGGATCTGTTTCATGATAACTTAATAAACATCAGTGTTGCCATTTGTACGAAATACTTAAAATTAGTTAGATAAAGCTGCTGCCTATACCCTGTCCACCACTTATGATAGTCTATGGAATATTTTGAAGTTCATTAGACATTACTAAACTGGTCTACTTCAACCAAATATTAGACATTACTAAACTGGTCTACTTCAACCAAATATTAGACATTACTAAACTGGTCTACTTCAACCAAATATTTGTTCAAGTTCTTAGGCCAATATAGGTAAAGTATATTATTATTATTATTATCTTAAAATAGCTTAACCTGACCAGAATTTTGACTAATGTAAAGTTATACAAACTAGCTTCGAAATTACAGGATGCACACATTTCAAAATAGCTTATGTGCCATGATAATTGAACTGAAAGTCGCCAAATCCCATCTTAAGAATTATGATTTATTAATTTTTTTTTTCTCCACCAACCAACTTCACCTCTAAACTCAATTAAATCAACAAATACATGTGGCACTCCAAGGACTCTAACCTAGGATACATCGAAATTCCGCGCACTTATGCATAAACATTTAATATTTTAGGATTATAGGGTATTATCGACCACTCACAAAGTGAAACTAACATTAATCGTACTTTGGGGGATATGGCATAAAGTTTGGTACAGGTATTTAGGTCTTACAAAGGCTTAAGTCCACTAAGGCATGAGTCAGCCGCCTGTGTGTACTCCAGGACAATTAATATTCAGGCAAAAAGGGCACCAAACATTAATTTCACATTTATAGCTACCTCTAACTCAAATTTAAGTCTAGTAATTTCAACGGACTTCATAGAACAAACTTCAAAATATCACATTGCATAGACTTTCATAATAAAAGCGTATTAAAACATTTTAGGGACACACCAGATATGATGGCTGTTGCAGAGCTGTAATGGAGAGTTGTTTGGCCACCAGTCTTCATCAGGCTGGACGTCTACCACACATCTGAAACATTAGGTCAGTATTAGTAATTTATTTGTACAACATCAATAACTAAAGCCACCACTGCATTATTTGTTTAGCTCAGTTTGAGATTTTATGACGGTCGACCATTAGTTTGACGATTTCAAGACCTTTCGCCCCAATGTGTCAATATTAATTTAAGGCCTGTCATGCCATTCAAGTATCTAATTTTTCCTCGCGATAGCGAGCCTGTAATTTTGGAGGAAACTGCCTTCGACCGGGACATTTTACTACCGAAAAATGTACACATTTATCTCGAAGGGGGGTGTTGATGGAGGTCTAGGGAGCAAACTAAAAAACCTTCCCTTAACCCGTGATGTTGAGCAACTAGTCAGTCCTCTACCGTGTTGTCCAAGGTTCAGGTTTTGGTAACTATACCTAAGCCTGCAGTTATAAGGGGGATCAATTTTAGAACCTTTATTATTGAAATTATCTGCAGTGTAGTTTATGAATATATACTTCTAAATTTGTTAAGGCAGGGGGGAGAATTTAATGCAGTGGCGGGAACTGTTATTGACCTTTCATGATTAGTTTTCTATGCGAGTGAGGGAGACGAAAGACAGAACTGCCTGTATCGAGTGCCTCCCCCCCAGAGTTGAAAGAGTGACTGGGCCAAAATCAAGGGACGTTCGAGCCAAAATGCCTGGACACACTGAGTTTGAAGCAATTTAAGTCACATGATCATAAGTTGTGCCCTACCTATAAAGAAGGTCAAAGTTTAGAATTTCTAGTAAAAAAAAAACATCCACAGACTAAATTCCACATTATTATTAAACCTTTAACGCATAGGACTCAATTTGCGCCCTTTCTGAGATACTTAAACGCTTTTGTGACCATCAGGGGTGTTTAGAAACTGTTTAGTTACTTCAACCTCTGCAGTTGTCTTTGAGTGAGTGGTGGGCATTAAACTAATTTTGGAGAGGTAATTATAAGATCGAGAGAACTATTTCTGAATATAAATGTATTTGTAATGAACCCTATGTTTTAGCATTAATACAGTATATGGAACGACAGGATTTGTTCTAGAGGACCAAGCCCTAAATACACAAGTTAAAAAATAGGTGCTCATAATATAATTAATACATTATATGGGAACTTAGAGACAACTATACACATGGTAACCTAAACTTTTAATATTGTTAAAGAGAGTTGGGTAATTTTTCTGCTCCCCTTCATGTTTAGCCCCATTACTTTGCCGATTATAAGACGTTCAGCCCATTACTTTGGCAATTTTAAGACCTTTCAACCTATTTGTGTCATTATCAAGACCTTTCGTGCTATTTAGGAGACTAATTTTCCTGGCGAGTGATACCAAGCCTGTGATGTAGGAGGAACCGGCCTTCGGCCTGGACAATTTTCTACCGAAAAAGTTTACAAATTTGTCTAAGGGGGATCTTGGGGATGTTTGTCTAAGGGGGATCTTGGGGATGTTTGTCTAAGGGGGATCTTGGGGATGTTTGTCTAAGGGGGATCTTGGGGATGTTTGTCTAAGGGGGATCTTGGGGATGTTTGTCTAAGGGGGATCTTGGGGATGTTTGTCTAAGGGGGATCTTGGGGATGTTTGTCTAAGGGGGATCTTGGGGATGTTTGTCTAAGGGGGATCTTGGGGATGTTTGTCTAAGGGGGATCTTGGGGATGTTTGTCTAAGGGGGATCTTGGGGATGTTTGTCTAAGGGGGATCTTGGGGATGTTTGTCTAAGGGGGATCTTGGGGATGTTTGTCTAAGGGGGATCTTGGGGATGTTTGTCTAAGGGGGATCTTGGGGATGTTTGTCTAAGGGGGATCTTGGGGATGTTTGTCTAAGGGGGATCTTGGGGATGTTTTTTAAGCTTGATGGAAGTCTAGGGAGGAAACAAATTGACAAATAATTAAATCTATATATATACCAATAAATAAACCATTAGCCATTAACCCTATTAAGCTTCAATACGCGTTTCTGTTCTGTTTTTTGGCTACTATTAGACTTTGTTTCAGTTTAGGAAGGGTATATGGAAGTCAGAGGGTTGATTGAGATAGTCTATCCTTTTAATACCCACAGGTCCTTCCTAAGCTGCATAAAATCGTCTAATGATAGTCAAAATAAACTGCTAAAACGCGTCAGAGCTTCAAAGGGTTAATATTGTTGTGTTCTTACCCTAGTTTGTTGGAGAAGATGGTTAAGGCTCCGTTTGTGTTTCTCCAGTTGGTCTCAATGTCTTCCTCCGCCGAGCCTCAAGTCCTCAACTGTGCTGTACGCCCTCCTCTCTCCCTCACATCTATTGGAAAATCCAATATTAATATTACAGCTTAAAGAGAGATTTCCACTTGAGGGATTTTTTTCTTGACTCTTTTCTCCTTCATGTTTAGCCCCCATTGTTTTTCTAATTTTTAGACGTTTGCCCCATTATTTTGACGATTTTAAGAACTTTCAACCCATTTGTCAATTTTAAGACCTTTCGTGCCATTTAGGTGTCTATTTTATCCTGGCGAGCGATAGCGAGCCTGTAATTTAAGAGGAACCGGCTTTAAGCCGGGACATTGTTCTACCGAAAAATTTACAAATTTATCTTGAAAGGGGCTCAAGAGGGGGTAATCTTAAGCTTGAAGGATATCCAGGGACCAAACTAAAAATCTCTCGTTAAGGAATTGACCACTTGAGAGTTTCAAGCTATAAGGAAGTTGAGTTTTTTATATCGACATTGAGCAGAATTACGAGCTAAAATATGAGTTGTATTGCTATTATATAAACACATAAAACCAAATTCACCGTACTTTCTATCCATCAAAAACCTACATTACATGACTGCATTTCTGTTTAATAACTTTGTATACGGCCCAAACTGCCTTATAGCCTCAAACTCACAAGTGGTCAATTAGGCCAATATTTCTGATATAATGCAGATTTTCAAAATTTATCAATTCATAAATATTTTTGCAACAACAAAAAAACATTATATCTCAACCATAGTCAAGGTGGTCGTGATGCCTGGAGTATCGGGTCGTCTTGGGTTGGGCAGGGTCGGGTAAGATAGCGACGGTCCTCCCATCTCTAACCTGTTGGGAAGATTTAAAGTTACATTAGTCACAGTTTCTCGGTCATACCTTATTTCACCGTTGTTCCTCCGTCGGGCCATCCAGCTCATGCCTGTTGATAAAATATTTAATTATTACAGGAGCGCCGTTCTGCCAGCAACAACATCGGTCTGCAAATCGGCCACAGCGGGTCTGCAAACTGCCACATCAGGTCTGCAAGCCGCCACATCGGGTCTGCAAGCTGCCACATCGGGTCTGCAAGCCGCCACATCTGAAAACCTGCAACCTTCACAACCAACGAACAGAAGACCAGAATTCTACCGGCCGGATTTCAACCAACAGAAAACAAACCAAACACCAAACACAAAACTATTGTACCCTATCCTAACTAAATCTAACTAACTAAGCTTCTACCCAAGCCTCTGACAGCTAACCTACCTCCTCAGAGAACCGAATAGAGCAACACCTAACCATTACTAACCTAGAACAGACTCTTACCTATCCCTACCCCTTGAACTAACTAGAGCTACCCCCCTCTCCCAGCATCCCTACCAGAAATCTTGTCTAATTCGAAGCCAACGACGATAGGAGAAAAAGATTAGTGCATGGATTAATTATATTATATTTCAATATATATATTTCATTATACAAAAATTATGTTAAGTTATTGGATATATTAGTTATAGCAAATGTAAAAAATATATATATACCAGATTTATTTATATATAAATTATTGCAAAACAATAAGTATATCATTTACACTGAAATGTATTAAAATAGGATCTTACCTTAAATTTGCCGCCTATCTAACGTAATGTCTGTACACATGTTAGTAGAAGGGAGGTGGTTTAGGTGGTGACAAGGACAATGGAAGGAAGGGGGCGGGGGGGGGGGGGGGGGAGGATGGTTAGGATTAAAGGGAAGTTTGCTCCGGCCCCTTTCTCCATCATGCTTAGCCCAGGTTATTTTGAGACGAAGACTTTCACCTAGTTTGGCACTAAAGACCTTCTGTGCCATATAGCGATCTATTTTGTTCCTGGCGAGCGCTAGCGAGCCTGAAATTAATGAGAAACTGGCCTTATTATTAGCATTATTTTGATTATTATTATTATTTCGGCTGGTACATTTTTCTATCGAAAAATTTACAAAATGATCTCTAAGGGGGGTCTTAGAGGTATTTTATTTAAGCTTGACTGAAGGTCTTGGGACGAAAAAAAAAAAATATATATATATACGAAATCAAAATCAAACATCCCTTTACAGAGAACAGTGGAAAAGGATGGTTAGGATTAAAGGATATTGTTGCCGTGGTGGTGGTGGTGGTGGTGGTAGACTGGTTGAGTAGTCTGGTTGGAGTTTCCATCATTGTTCGACATCTGTAAAAGAAAAAAATACATTGTTAAAATATATCTCAATCAGCCAAGTATACTGTATATAATTTAGGTAAACATTGAATGGACCCCGGACAGCCTTTTACCTAACCTGTCTTGATAGCGTAATGAAAAAGTGAGCGGGATTTCGGTGTGAGTGTCCAAGGTTCGAGTCCTTTGAGTGCCTTTTTACCTAACCTAACCGGTAAGATCCTGCGTACCGGGAGAAACTTTTTCATATGCCTATTTACTAAGAAACATTGAACAATATCTTTAACCTAACCAAAACCTAACCAAAACCTAACCTAACCTAGTATATTAGTGGACTATTTATGAATGTAAAATATAAAAATATATTGTAACATTACCAAATTATTGAGATACATGTACAGGTTCTCCCGCTACACAGGATTATACCCTAATATGCTTCCAAAAAGGTATATTCTCTCACTTTAATTATTCCTTTGTATACTTTCTTTAAGTTCATAAGTTGGTTGGTGTTAAAAACATAGTAATTCTGGCTATCATTAGACGATTGTATGTACAGTGGCGCTAATAAGTGATGTCTCGGCACCAAGTATATTTTGATTACTAATTGGTATCAGCATTATCTAAACTTTATTTATTCATTTCGAGTGAGATATACAAAAATGTTCCTACACTTACCCACCCTATTCAACATCTGACAGACATTAATACAGCACAGAGCGAGCCAAACTAAATGACAGCCGAAACCTGACTTATTAGCGCGACCGTACCTGTCTTTATTATTCAGCTATTACGAAGATTTGGTAGCTTAGCATGTTAATGATGAAAACCTTAGAATTATTATGATCCAGAAGCATGGAGTACTTTCAAAATGTCATTATAATTATCTATAACAAACTTTAAAGTCAGAAATTGTTTAACATTAGCAACATTCAACTAAGTAGATAGATTGGAAGAGCTAAATGCACTATGAAGAAGTAATCCAAACTAAATAAATTGATTGGAAGAGCTAAATGCACTATGAAGAAGTAATCCATAGTCTGTTATATTTCAGCCAGCGGTAAATTGTCATGCTCCCATGTTCACTACTCCGCTAATATCATGCTATAGCGACATATGTTTTTGTTTATGATAACTTTGTATTAATAGTATGCAGATCCACAACTGTTCATAGTTTGGCGCTAAGCATTGATAAATTAGCGGCAAAGGAATTTAATTTTCCGCCAGGTACTAAATTAATCTAGACTTATCCTTAAAATATAACCGGCCATGTGGTTAATGGAGGCACTGAGAGAACGGCCATCATTTTCCTTGGCCGCCATTTTGTTGTCAATTATCAAACAACGGGGCGATATTTAATTTGTGTAAATTAAACCCATGGAGTAAACTATATATCCTGTACCAGTATTACCGAATGTGTTATGGGTGTGGAATCTATGGACATATTGGAGTGTAAAGAGGATCACCACCCTACTGGTTACCAAAATGGCGGACGTTTGCGGACCGTTTCCTGCCCCCAATTACTGCCTTGTTTGTTGATTATCTAGCATTTCACTGAACTATATTAACACTATATCTATAATTTTAACTTTTAACCTATTAAGTGATTCGATAAAGCACGTGTTGACTGATTAATGCAATGTTATTAATGATCGCATATTGGTAAGTGGATGAAGCAGAGTCCTAACACTTTCAGGTTTCTATATAATGTAGATTTTGTGCAGTTTAAGAAGGACATGTGGTAGTAAAAAGGGTTAAGAGATAATTAGAAGCCTGTTAATTGCTGGAGGCCCTTTTGAAACTATATAACATCTTCAAACAGTAGCCAGAATAAAGTTAAAATGACTGCGCCGGTACAGAAGGGGTTAAATCCCAAGGTAAATTGACTACATTGCTCTTATTAATTCCAGACAAACCCAAATTTGCCGGTTTGACACTTGGGAGGTTGAAAAAAAGCGAAAAAATACAAATAAAAAATAGAATAAGATTTATAAAATAAAATAAAATCTAACAAAACTTATACAGTATATAAATAAAACTTAATAAATTTGCCTGAAACTTCCACCAGGCTTTCCAAAACTATAATATCGTTCAATGAAAATAAAATATGACAAACATTACATAAAATTAATCTGCGTGAAACTCCAAGGCTTTCTAAAATTAAAATCTTGCAATGATAGCCGAAATAGAATGGAAAAGATCCTTATGCTAGGCGTTAATAAGCCTATACAGTAAATACCCAAGAGGTATCCAAGTTAACCGGTCTCGTGCCCTTAGAATTCCCACACATCTTTCGTAAACTATAAAATCTTCTAACGATAGCAAGAAGAAACTCAATAGGTAATTTTTCAAAGGGTTAAGGGGACAGTGGCTATTTTGTTAATCAATTCATTTATTATATTAATTAGTTTTATTTTCCTCGTTAGACCTCCAAGCTTAAAAGTACACCCCTTATACCCCCTTTCAAGATTTATTTGTACATTTTTCGGTAGAAAAATGTCACGGCCGAAGGTCGATTCCTCTTAAATTACAGGCTTGCTCTCGCTCGCCAGGAAAGAAATTGACACTTAAATAGCACGAAAAGTCTTAATATTGAAAAAAAAGAGCGAAAGTTCTTCAAATTTCCAAACTAATGGGGCGAACGTATGTCAAAAGCAATGGGGCTAAACATGAGGGAGAAGGGGTTCCAGAAAAACTACTCTCTTCCCTTAATGATCAATAACCACGAGGCGTCCAGTCAGCCGGCTTCGATTCGCTAGTTTGTCTAGTTTTCAAAATCCAATTAAATTATTCTAACCAAATCATCCACGTCATCATTAAGGCATCTATTACTCGTGGGTTAATGGCTAATTAATCAATATATAAATTCTATTCAGGTTAAAAAATACTTAGCCAAATTCAGTTTAGAAAAGTCACATGGGAATAGTCTAAGTTTATGCCATAAATTTATAATCTGGATTTCAATTTGTTCCTTAATGAATAAAATCTACTAGTGATCGCCATAATATTGAGACATATGGTTTTATTGGAAGGGTTAAGGCGGTAAACTGAGCGAACGATCAAGTGCCGGCTTCCAGAAAGTTCGTCAAACCTGCCGGCTTTTTCAGTCACATTTCTGGACTTATTTAATGCAAATGTATTAAGTATTATGGGAAAATCAACAAGCTCTTGTCCACAAATTCGGGTTTGGCGGTAAATAGGTCACGTTATTTAGCTATTACACCTTAATTTATTGTATTTTCAGGGGAAACAATGGGGGAAAATGGGAGCACACGAGACTTACCTCTTTAACGCTGGACGACCGGGAACAAAATGATCGATGCAGGCGAAAATGAAGTGCCTATATACCCTCGGTTGTATTGCTGGTGGTTGATGGCAACTATTGGGTGACAGATGATCGAGAATTTCACTCACAAAATCGTCAATATCTCCCTAACTAAACATTTCTGAATAAAATTTACTTAATATAAATTATGCGTATTTGTATCCTCTATCTTTTGGTATAAGTTTGACAATATATAACCTACATATTTTGTGAATAATTAATGGTTGTCGTCATATTTCCTTCACATAGAGAGAGAGAGAGTTTCTATGCCAAGTAGATTTTACGTACCCGATATTTTTATGCAGCTTTATCAATGATCTCGTGTCCTAAAAAAAAAACAAAAAAAAAAAACGTATTTTCTTTTTGCCACGCATTAGAGCCCTCGATCCCCCCATGAACGCCTAGATCCCCGAGGGGATGGACACGAAGGAATCGCCCTATAATGTATGCTATTATAGAGACGTTATAATTCAATAGAGGTGTGAATAGGAGTTTATTATGGGCTATCTGTATACTAGTATAGCTTAATGTGATGTATACGATTATAGAGGGCCTTTTCATAATATTCTGGAAACTATTAAACGATTTTATTCAGCTTAGGAAGGACGTCTATCTATTCAAAGGCTACGAAATATGTCACTTAATCCTTTTAGCTGCCACATAGCCTTCCTAAGCCTCATAAAATCGTCTAAATGAAGCTGATATCAAGTAAAAAAAAAAAAAAAAAAATATATATAGTAATTATACTGTATATACAGCGTAGAGAGTGGGAGAGCAGCGATCTAGCCTGCCTCCCCTGCTGGCCTCTAGGACCTGCCTCCACTCAGCTCTTGTCTCGAGTTACAAGGAGAGACAGCCCCCCCCAAAAAAAAAACTCAACCCCCCTTCTCATCCCCCCCCCCCCCTTCGATGACGGGAGAAACCGGACAACTTCTCATCCGGTCGCCATTTTGGGGACACTAGCTTAAGCATTAATTATTTGCTATGTATAGGTATGCCATATATAATAAACTGTTCTTTGTTTGAATGTACACTAACCCATGATTAAATAAAAGGCACATTATCTTTATTGTTTACCTATCCATTTTTTTTTTTTTTTTAAAGTTTGTGCTCTTTATCTCTATCAAACTTAAGAAAAACAACAACAATCGAGATAAATTTGTACGTTTTTCGGTAGAAACTGTCTCTGCTTAAGCCCTCCTAAATTGCAGGCTTGCTATCGCTCGCCAAGAAAACAAATGAAACCTAAATGGTACGAAAGGTGTTAATATTGGCAAATATATGGGGCGAAAGGTCTCAAAATCGCCAAACTAATGGGGGCGAACGTCTTAAAATCTCAAACTTAATGGGGCTAAGCATGAGGAAGAAGGGATTTCAGAAAACTCCCCTTAATATTTCCAAGCACTACAGTAGCTACGTGTGTCTACACTACTGAATGGATAAAGGTTAGGGAAATAGGTTGTAATAAATTCATCTTTATTCATATGCATACACTTCATACAATAAATACATCATACACGAATACAATCAAATAAATTAAAAACATATATACTTAAGCTAAAATTAATAATAAATTAATACATCAAATAAATTAACTACACATATCAACAAAGCACCTAATTAGACGATGTCATTCAGCTTAGGAAGGACCTCAATTAAAACGCTACACATGATATCAAGTAACGCTTTTAATTACCCCAGATCCTTCCTAAGCTTCATAAAATCGTCTGAATGTAGCCGAAATCAAATACAAAAAAGACGTCATCGGTACAGCAAGGGTTAACTATCACAGGTCCTTCCTAAGCTTCATAAAATCCTCTAAATGTAACTATGATAACAAAAGACGTCGCCTAAACTAAAAGGGTTAAGAACATAAACGCCATTATTTTTATTACATTTTGGCTTTCATTGGGCAATAATATTCAGCTTAGGAAGGTCCTGTAGAACTTAAGAGGGTCTTTCCGAAGCCGAATAAAATAATTTAGTATATAGGCCTACCCGTAATAAAATAATAATAATAATAATAATAATAATAATAATCCATACTCAAGGTAAAAATAAAAGATAACTATTAGTATGTTTTATTATCCCTAAATGCCTGTGACCCACGAGAAGAACTATTTTCATGTATAATATTACTAGTAGTAGTAGTAGTAGTAGTAGTAGTAGTAATAGTAGTAGTAAAAATAAAAACTTTTAGTAGTAATAGTAATACGTGAAAATAGGAGTACATGTTCCGTAGACTATTTCCATTTACTACAGGCAGACTACCCTCGCCATGTTCTTCATAGTTGCCATGTAGAAGAGTTGCCGATTATACAATAAAAACGAGTAATTATCAATCCCATTTCAAACTATTGCCTAATTGACCTATTTATCAATATACTATTGTTTATTAAAAGCATATTAGTGATGTTGTTATTGGCCTTATTAAACCCTGTACCTTGCATAATTAAATTACAGTTACATAATTACCATTTCGTCTTGCCCCGCCCACCAAGACTAGGGTAACAGATATTAACATAGTTAACAACTTGATATTTGACCACCATCTTGACTCCAACTCACGCTGGAGAATATACCTCACCATTATTTATATCCATCTTATTATCCATCAATGTACCCTGACTGAAAAGAGTGCTTGGCAGGAAGTGAGTATGGAATCAAGATGGCGGCCGGAACCTCTACGACTACATACTCTGTTAATCTAGGGACTCGAACCATGAACACAGGCTCGGCTTCGAAACACACGAATCTGAAACACAATTTGATTCATTAGTTATATATTACTACAATTACTAACACATTTTGTCCACACATATATATTTAAAGTACATATTATTTGTCTTTATATACAGTAGGCCTACAGTAATATATTATACAGTAAACATCAGAATTATTAAGATTATTAATTTTAGGTCTACTTTCAAATAACCCTTTCAAGATTCGATTACGCATTTCAGATTAAGAAGGGTAGCCTAAAACAAAATTTATTTGTGTATGAAGGAGACAAAAAAAAAGGTTGCCTGAAACGAGTGTCTCCCCCAAAGCCACAAGAGTGACAGAGCCAAATTCAAGAGACATTGGGGTCAAAATGACACACGAAGTTTAAAGTAGTTTAAGTCATAGGATGAAGGAAAGATTGATAAAGGGAGGGAGTTCCAGAGTTCACTTGTAAGTCGGATGGTTAATTGAGATAGTCTTTACCTGTACAATCCCCACACATCCTTCCTAAGCTGTATACTATCGTCTAATAATAGCCGGGGCAGCATATGATGTGTGTGTTGGGGGGGGGGGGGGGTGTAGAGAAAGTGTATTTGTATGTGTATGTGTGTGTATGAGTGTGAGTGTGTTTATGTGTGAGTGTGTGTGTGTGTGGGGGGGGGGGGTAGAGAAAGTGTATTTGTATGTGTATGTGTGTGTATGAGAGTGAGTGTGTTTATGTGTGAGTGTGTGTGTGTGTGGGGGGGGGGTAGAGAAAGTGTATTTGTATGTGTATGTGTGTGTATGAGTGTGAGTGTGTTTATGTGTGAGTGTGTGTGTGTGTGGGGGGGTAGAGAAAGTGTATTTGTATGTGTATGAGTGTGAGTGTGTTTATGTGTGAGTGAGTGTGGGGTGGGGGGGGTAGAGAAAGTGTATTTGTATGTGTATGTGTGTGTTTGTGGGAGGGGTGGGAGTGTTTATTTGTATGTGTGTGTAGGGGGGGGGGGGGGGGAGAGAAAGTGTATTTGTACATCAAGCTTTAAAAAAACACCCCCTAGACCCCCTTTCAAAATAAATGTGTACATTTTTCGGTAGAAAAATTTCCCGGCAAAGGCCGGTTCCTTATAAATTTACAGGCTCGCTATCGCTTGCCAGGAAAAAATCGACACCAAAATGGCACGAAAGGTCTTAAAATTGACAGCGAAATTGGGTGAAAGGTCTTTACATCGCTAAACTAATGGGGCCAACTTCTTAAAATCTAACACTAATGGGGCTAAACATGAGGGAGAAGGGGGGCCAGAAAAGCGACCGACCCATCTCCCCTTAAAGGAGATATTATATTACAGACACTTTAATTACCCCTTTCGTACCCATAATTATCGACAGTGTACCTAATTACGACCTCCTATGGGAAGTCGTAACTCCCATATGACCCGTTGCACAGTATGATGCCCGAGAACAACCCTCTGTACACCCCCATGCGCGCCCCCCTCCCCCTCCCCTCGCCCTGCCCCGCCCCGCCACAGTGAACAGAACAGAAAACGGTATGTTGGAGCTATTTTATCATTCACATAAAAATCTCTTATAAATCTACGGGGGATGCACTAACATTCCTGAACAGCCAGACAATTATCGCCTCGGGCGGTATGTGACGTCAGACAAAGATTGCAATCTTCAACCAATCAGAAGCGAGCAACTTTTTTGAGGGGTCGAGAATTCATACGCTATGGCCTCTCAGGTGTCAGGTGGAGAGTTGGGTTTCATCCTACTCGTGACGTCACATGCACAGCTTTCTCGTCGGTGGACAATCTCATATCAATCTACGGGAGAAGCACTACCATTCCTGCATAGCCAGATATTATCATCTCAGGCAGTGTGTAGCAAAACTCCCGGTCTCTGCTCCCGATTCTCAACCAAGCTGAAATATGTGCAAGTGACGTCACGAGTAGGATGAAACCGTCCACCCGAGAGGCCATAGCGTATGAATTCTCGACCACTGCAAAAAGTTACTCGCTTCTGATTGGTCGAAGATTGAAAGTTTGGTCTGACGTCACAATACTGCCCGAGGCGATAATGGCCGGCTATACAAGAATGGTAGTGCGTATCCCGTAGATTTATGGGTGTTTTTTGTTCTTCTGAATGATCAAGTATTGCGCTAGCACATCCGTTCACTTCACTGTGGGCGGGGGGGGGGGGGGGGGGATATATGTATGTATGTGTGTGTAGGCCTATGTATGAGTTTACCCTTTCAGTATACGAAGAAGCATTTTTCCCCTTCTATTCTGGCTATCATTAGTCGATATTATTCAGCTTAGGAAGGGATTACGGGATTCAGAAGCTTAATAGAGATATACACTACCTTTTCGATTCTTAGAGAGCCTTTTATATATTAAAATAGTTCGTAATTAACACCAATAACCACCAAATTAAATGAAAGAAAACATGTGATTCTCCCAGGATTCGAACCTAGGATATCTCGTACAGAACTTACACGCTCTAACCATTACACCATCAAGACAGTTATAAGTACAGCACATGAAAGGGTTAATTAAGGGGAGGCTGACCGTTTGTTTGGTCTATTAATTCATTTATTCATATAATTGTTTAGCTTCCTCGCTAGACTTCCATCAAGCTTAGAAAAACACCCCCCCTAGACCCCCCTTCAAGATAAATGTGTACATTTTTCGGTAGAACAATTTCCCGGCCGAAGGCCGTTTCCTCTTAAAATTGAAGGCTCGCTATCGCTCGCCAGGAAAGAATCGACACCTAAATGGCACGAAAGGTCTTAAAATTGACAACGAAATGGGGCGAAAGGTGTTAAAATCGCTAAACTAATGGGACGAATGTCTTATAAACACAAAACTAGTGGGGCTAAACATTAGGGAGAAGGGGGTCCAGAAAAGCGGTCTGCCTCCCCTTAAGCAGCATAGTCAGACGATAATAGATATATGACGAGTTAGAAACAAGATGGCGTCCTAATGACTTTAATTAACCCCTACTGTACCGACGACAGCCTTTATATTTTAGTCTAGCTATATTTAGACGATTTTATGAAGCTTAGGAAGGATGTGATGGTAGCAAAAAGGATTAATTGAGATAATCTGTAGCTTTATATTTAGTAGACGTCCTTCTTAAGCTGAATATAATCGTCTAATAGTTGCCAGATGATAACGAAAAGGACGTCGCTCGTACGGAAGGGGTTAACAGTACCCATTATATTTACCAAGCTACACTGTCAATAATATAAACATATATAATGGTATGTAAAGGCATGAATTAATGGGTAGCCTATATTGATGGTGATTTACCCTGCCATACATATTGATGGTGATTTACCCTGCCATACATATTGATGGTGATTTACCCTGCCATACATATTGATGGTGATTTACCCTGCCATACATATTGATGGTGATTTACCCTGCCATACATATTGATGGTGATTTACCCTGCCATACATATTGATGGTGATTTACCCTGCCATACATATTGATGGTGATTTACCCTGTTATACATATTGATGGTGATTTACCCTGTTATACATATTGATGGTGATTTACCCTGCCATACATATTGATGGTGATTTACCCTGCCATACATATTGATGGTGATTTACCCTGTTATACATATTGATGGTGATTTACCCTGCCATACATATTGATGGTGATTTACCCTGCCATACATATTGATGGTGATTTACCCTGCCATACATATTGATGGTGATTTACCCTGTTATACATATTGATGGTGATTTACCCTGTTATACATATTGATGGTGATTTACCCTGCCATACATATTGATGGTGATTTACCCTGCCATACATATTGATGGTGATTTACCCTGCCATACATATTGATGGTGATTTACCCTGTTATACATATTGATGGTGATTTACCCTGTTATACATATTGATGGTGATTTACCCTGCCATACATATTGATGGTGATTTACCCTGCCATACATATTGATGGTGATTTACCCAGCTATACATATAGTAGCCTACATGGGTTTATTACCACCAATATACCTTTTATTAAGGGGGGAGTGGCTGCTTTTTTGGTCTATTTGCATATGTATATATTCATTTTGGAATTTTCTCACTAGACCTCCATCAAGCTTTAAAAAAACACCCTGTAGACCCCCTTTCAAAATAAATGTGTACATTTTTTCGGTAGAAAAATGTCTCGGCCAATGGCCGGTTCCTTAAATGGCCGGTTCCTTATAAATTTACAGGCTCGCTATCGCTCGCCAGGAAAAAAATCGACACCAAAATGGCACAAAAGGTCTTAAAATTGACAACGAAATGGGGTGAAAGGTCTTTATATCGCTAAACTAATGGGGCGAACTTCTTAAAATCTGAACACTAATGGGGCTAAACATGAGGGAGAAGGGGGGCCAGAAAAGCGACCGACCCATCTCCCCTTAAAGGGGGATATTATATTACAGACACCTTAATTACCCCTTTCGTACCCATAATTATCGACCGTGTACCTAATTACGACCTCCTATAGGTGGTCGTAACTCCCATTTGACCAGTTGCACAGTATGATGCCCGAGAACAACCCTCTGTATACCCCCATGCGCGCCCCCATCCCCCCCCCCCCTCGCCCCGCCCCGCCCCGCCACAGGGAACAGAACAGAAAACGGTATGCTGGAGCTATTATATCATTCACATAAAAATATCTTATAAATCTACGGGGGATGCACTAACATTCCTGAACAGCCAGCCATTATCGCCGCGGGCAGTTCGGTGACGTCAGACAAAGATTGCAATCTTCAACCAATCAGAAGCGAGCAACTTTTTTGAGGGGTCGATAATTCATACGCTATGGCCTCTCAGGTGTCAGGTGGAGAGTTGGGTTTCATCCTACTCGTGACGTCACATGCACAGCTTTCTCGTCGGTGGACAATCTCATATCAATCTACGGGAAAAGCACTACCATTCCTGCATAGCCAGATATTATCACCTCAGGCAGTGTGTAGCAAAACTCCCGGTCTCTGCTCCCGATTCTCAACCAAGCTGAAATATGTGCCAGTGACGTCACGAGTAGGATGAAACCGTCCACCCGAGAGGCCATAGCGTATGAATTCTAGACCACTGCAAAAAGTTACTCGCTTCTGATTGGTCGAAGATTGAAAGTTTGGTCTGACGTCACAATACTGCCCGAGGCGATAATGGCCGGCTATACAAGAATGGTAGTGCGTATCCCGTAGATTTATGGGTGTTTTTTGTTCTTCTGAATGATCAAGTATTGCGCTAGCACATCCGTTCACTTCACTCTTGGGGGGGGGGGGGGGATATATGTATGTATGTGTGTGTAGGCCTATGTATGAGTTTTACCCTTTCAGTATACGAAGAAGCATTGTTCCCCTTCTATTCTGGCTATCATTAGTCGATATTATTCAGCTTAGGAAGGGATTACGGGATTCAGAAGCTACCTTTTCGATTCTTAGAGAGCCTTTTATATATTAAAATCGTTCGTAATTAACACCAATAACCATCAAATTAAATGAATGAAAACATGTGATTCTCCCAGGATTCGAGCCTAGGATATCTCATACAGAATTTACACGCTCTAACCATTACACCATCAAGACAGTTATAAGTACAGCACATGAAAGGGTTAATTAAGGGGAGACTGACCGTTTGTTTGGTCTATTAATTCATTTATTCATATATATGTTTAGTTTCTTCGCTAGACCTCCATCAAGCTTAGAAAAACACCCCCTAGACCCCCCTTCAAGATAAATGTGTACATTTTTCGGTAGAAAAATTTCTCGGCCGAACGCCGGTTCCTCTTAAAATTGCAGGCTCGCTATCGCTCGCCAGGAAAAAATCGACACCAAAATGGTACGAAAGGTCTTAAAATTGACAGCGAAATGGGGTGAAAGGTCTTTACATCGCTAAACTAATGAGGCCAACTTCTTAAAATCTAACACTAATGGGGCTAAACACGAGGGAGAAGGGGGGCCAGAAAAGCGACCGACCCATCTCCCCTTAAAGGAGATATTATATTACAGACACTTTAATTACCCTTTTCGTACCCATAATTATCGACAGTGTACCTAATTACGACCTCCTATGGAAAGTCGTAACTCCCATATGACCCGTTGCACAGTATGATGCCCGAGAACAACCCTCTGTATACCCCCATGCGCGCCATCCCCCCCCCCCCCCCCCCCCTCGCCCCGCCCCGCTCCGCCACAGTGAACAGAACAGAAAACGGTATGTTGGAGCTATTTTATCATTCACATAAAAATATCTTATAAATCTACGGGGGATGCACTAACATTCCTGAACAGCCAGACAATTATCGCCTCGGGCGGTATGTGACGTCAGACAAAGATTGCAATCTTCAACCAATCAGAAGCGAGCAACTTTTTTGAGGGGTCGAGAATTCATACGCTATGGCCTCTCAGGTGTCAGGTGGAGAGTTGGGTTTCATCCTACTCGTGACGTCACATGCACAGCTTTCTCGTCGGTGGACAATCTCATATCAATCTACGGGAGAAGCACTACCATTCCTGCATAGCCAGATATTATCACCTCAGGCAGTGTGTAGCAAAACTCCCGGTCTCTGCTCTCGATTCTCAACCAACTGAAATATGTGCAAGTGACGTCACGAGTAGGATGAAACCGTCCACCCGAGAGGCCATAGCGTATGAACTCTGGACCGCTGAAAAAAGTTACTCGCTTCTGATTGGTCGAAGATTGAAAGTTTTGTCTGACGTCACATACCGCCCGAGGCGATAATTGTCTGGCTGTTCAGGAATGTTAGTGCATCCCCCGTAGATTTATAAGAGATGACCCGTTGCACAGTATGATGCCCGAGAACAACCCTCTGTATACCCCCATGCGCGCCCCCCCCCCCCCCCCACCACCCTCGCCCCGCCCCGCCACAGTGAACAGAACAGAAAACGGTATGTTGGAGCTATTTTATCATTCACATAAAAATCTCTTATAAATCTACGGGGGATGCACTAACATTCCTGAACAGCCAGCCATTATCGCCTCGGGCGGTATGTGACGTCAGGCAAAGATTGCAATCTTCAACCAATCAGAAGCGAGCAACTTTTTTGAGGGGTCGAGAATTCATACGCTATGGCCTCTCAGGTGTCAGGTGGAGAGTTGGGTTTCATCCTACTCGTGACGTCACATGCACAGCTTTCTCGTCGGTGGACAATCTCATATCAATCTACGGGAGAAGCACTACCATTCCTGCATAGCCAGATATTATCACCTCAGGCAGTGTGTAGCAAAACTCCCGGTCTCTGCTCTCGATTCTCAACCAACTGAAATATGTGCAAGTGACGTCACGAGTAGGATGAAACCGTCCACCCGAGAGGCCATAGCGTATGAACTCTGGACCGCTGAAAAAAGTTACTCGCTTCTGATTGGTCGAAGATTGAAAGTTTTGTCTGACGTCACAATACTGCCCGAGGCGATATTGGCCGGCTATACAAGAATGGTAGTGCTTCTCCCGTAGAGTGTGTGTGCTTTTTTGTAATGATCAATAGCTTTATCACATCCGTTCACTTCACTGGGGAGGGGGCAGGGGGAGGGGGTGGGGGGAGCTCAGGGGGTTTGTTCTTGGGCAATACAGTGTGCGATGGGTTATGTGGGGTGATTTATCTTCTATCCTTGTATGAGATGGGTTTATTACCACCGATCAGAAAGCTGTGCAAGTGACGTCACGAGTAGGATGAAACCAGAAACCCACCTGTCCACCCGAGGCCATAGCGTATGAACTCTAGGCCCTTGAAAAAAGTTACTCGCTTCTGATTGGTCGAGGATTGAAAGTTTTGTCTGACGTCACAATACCGCCCGAGGCGATATTGGCCGGCTACACAAGAATGGGAGTGCTTCTCCCGTAGATTTTTTTTTAATGATCAATAGCTCTAGCTACCACATATATAAAGTTAATTATATAATACCACTGTACGGTATACCTCTTTAACCCCTTCTGTACCGGGGACGTCTTTATAATTTTATTCTAGCTACATTTAGACGACTTTATGAAGCTTAACAAAGATATGGGGCAGCTAAAGGGATTAATTGAGATAGTCTGCAACCTTTTAATGGGTATACGTCCTTCCTAAGCTGAATAAGATCGTCTAATAGTTGTCAGAATACGATGAAAAAGACGTCGCGGGTACAGTAAGGGTCAATACCGCTCGTCTCACTCTTCTTGTTGTTGATGTTCCGCTTGTTGTTCTGGATCAGCTGGTTTGGAGCAGCTGGGTGATTGACAGGGTTTGACGAAAACCTTTATTACTTTGCAAGGTTATATACTGTATTACTCTGCCTGCTTTCGTTCCATAATAGGTCTACAGGAGGGGTCAAGGGTGGTCTACAGGAGGGGTCAAGGGTGTTTTGGGGAACTGGCCCATCAACTACTGGAAAATGTGCTTATCACTTTATAAAGACCTGAACTATACTCTGTTTCTTTACAACTGACGGTAAATTGAAAGGTTCCATGAAGATTTCTCGGTTATATTGGAGACTGTAGTGAAAGATGGTGCTAATTATATAAACTTAGTCTTAATATGATGCAGAGACATAATAGTTTCATATTTTTCTGTTAAGTGTCGAGGAATTAGCTGCTAAGGGATTCAATTTATCGTCCGCTGAAAAGAACCAGAGTATAGTGTAGGCTAGAGGGCTGCACTATATTCCATTGATTAGCTTATTGGCAACCCGATTCAACGCTATATTTATAATGTACAGTCCACTCAAAAGGACATAAATCGTTGCCTTGAGTTTTCAGAGCTATTTCGAACTGAATCGAATCTTCTCATTAATCCCTTCAGTACCGGCGACGTCTTATTAATTGTTTTCTGGCTACTGTTAGACGATTTTATAAAGTTTGAAAAGGGCCTCCAACAATTAACAGGCTTCGAACTATCCCACTCAACCCTTTATACTACCACAGATCCTTCTTAAACTGCAAACATTCGTCTAAACATAGCTAGAATAAAATATAAAAACACGTCGCCGGTACGGAAGGGGTTAAGTCTTTGCCTAATATGTATATTTTGGGGGGATTGTTTTGCAGTTTCAGAGTACATATTGGGCCAGAATTTATGTCTTAGAGTGTACCTGATTGACATTTATAATCAATCCCTCTCATAAAAAGTAAAAAAATATTCTAATCTATACAATAAAACAGTATTACCTGTACAAGTAATAACACAACTGGAGAACTTTCAAAACTTCAACCACCAGATGTCATTCCATGATAACAGGTCCCGTATAGCTTTATTTTAGGCCTATGAATGATCAATTATATAGTTGTTATCCTTCTCTTTGTTCAGGTTGCCGATCAGAGGAAAGCTGTGGATGCAGGTGATGGAGGTAACATATTGTGTTTTGATAGTTTTGATAGTCCCCCACTCATACACTATTTTGTAACATAAATATACTCCTATACAATGTGGATTAACAAAAACAACCATGACCAGTTTAACATTTATTCCTCCAAGGTTAACCTTATACAAACCAAAGTGTGACAGTGACAGAAACATGTGCCTGACTGCAGGAACCGAGAAGAAGGCGTGCACTCCAAATATAGGGGCATGAAAAGGGCAACTAAAGTGTCCGTAATCATCTATCCACTTCAAGGTACCGTAGAAAATATATGAGCGTAAAATGGGGAAATATATAAATAAATATATAAATAATAATATAAACCCTTTTAAGGTACCTTCACTCGAAAATATATGAGCGTAAAATGGGCAAATATATAAATAATAATATAAACCCTTTTAAGGTACCTTCACTCGATAATATATGAGCGTCAAATGGGCAAATATATAAATAATAATCTACCCCTTTCAAGGTACCGTCAGAGGGAGTAATTTTGGACATCTAGGGCAATTTTGTTGTTTTCTCTAGGTGAGTGAGGGAGACATAAGACAGAACTGCCTGTATCGAGTGCCTCCCCCATAGTTGCAAGAGTGACAGGGCCAAAATGCCTGGACACACGAAGTTTGAAGCAATTTAAGTCATTGAGGCCAGTTCATTAAAAATCAATTATAATTCTTCGAGATTTCTGTCTTTACCGAAGTTATGGCTTAATGGGTTGTCATAATTGCCCCAGGTGTCTATAATTACCTCCTTTGACGGTATGTTGTGGTAATGAACCCCTCTTCATAGACAGGTCAACTACTATCAATATACCCAATGAGCTTATATACCTTTTTCCAGATACCCTTTTTTGACCCTTGATGTTTTACAGTGTGGAGGCGGAGAGAGAATGAGAGGAAAGGGGGGAGGCTAGAAGATTATAATTGTTCACACTAATAATGATTTCGTCCCACTAATAATTTTTTGTCAATATTTAAATGAGCATTTTCAGGCAGTTTACATCACCCAAGCCAAGCGATATTCAATATCGAGTTAGGTAGGTTAGGTAAAGAACTTGCCTAGCTAACCTAACTATAGTATTCAATGGAGTTATTTGAATATCGTCTGGCTTGATTTTGTGTACCGATTGCAGTGAATAATACAGACTAAACAAGATTAATAGACATTCTGATAGATAGTGGATAACAAAAGCTAGACATAATTTTCCTCTGCATTTCTCTATCAATGGCTATACCCTGTTCTAAGTAGGTAGTCCAAATCTCGTGAACCCTAACTTCTATAACTCAAAAAGGGCTGGAGCATATGGGCTGTAAATTTCCAGGATTATTCCCTGTCGAACACTTCCCAAATGGTAGAACTATTAGCTCGATTACTCTAGTAGGTTGTGAGTTATAGAGATTAATGTTCCAGAGTTTTGACCTACTTATTTGGAACAGGGGATAGGGATGAATAATGCTGTATATACTGATGGAGGGAAGGTGCCAAGGGTTGTGGTGTGAGGAAAGTGGTGGTGTGCCTGTGGTTGTAGTGTTAATGGGGAAGTAACACAAAACGGGTGTGTTATGGTTGTGTCTTTTTGGTTAATGTGGTGACTGGGTTTGTGGTTGTGGTTGTAGTGTTAATGGGGAAGTAAGACTAAACGGGTGTGTTATGGTTGTGTCTCTTTGGTTAATGTGGTGACTGGGTTTGTGGTTGTGGTTGTGATGATACATTAGATGATACAGAAACAATACATTATAGTTGGTCTGTCTGGTGATAGTGGTTGTGGTTGTGGTGATACATTAGATGATACAGAAACAGAACATTATGGTTGTGTTATTCTGGTGATTGTAGTGACTGGTTTTGTGGTTGTGGTGGTACATTGGATGATACAGAAACAGAGTACATATGGTTGTGTTATTCTGGTGATTGTGGTTGTGGTGATACATTATTTGATACATAAACAGTATACATGATGGTTGTGTATATGTCTTTGAGGTGATTGTGGTTGTGGTTGTGGCTTGTGGTTCTGGTGATACACAAACATAATATATACAAGTAGATTAATAATTTCGAATGTAGTGTTCAAATTAGTATGTAATAACAAAAAATCCAACAAAAAGAAGCCAAGTTGGAAAATTTGAGGGTAAAATACATCCAAGTTTTCTCATTATGAAGTCTGTAAAATGTTCTTTGTTGGCATCACATTAATTTCGTAGTAACACCATAAGAGGAAGTATATCAGGGAGTCTTTGGTGCCCAGGGAATAATGTGTACCTTCCCTCTTCGCCTCCTGTTCTCAAAAATCAAGTCAAGCCAACCAAATTTAGTTAGAGTGTAGTGTAGAGCTGGTAGTGCAGAGTCGAGGGTAAATTATCATCTTTTAAACAGTAACAAGAGGATTGGTAATATAGGATTTCAATTTAGAATATAATATACCTTAAAGCTTTGGAATATGGTCTAATAAATATTATGACCCTTTAGGACTATTGTACATATACTAATATGGTCTAATAAATATTATGACCCTTTAGGACTATTGTACATATACTAATCTTGCTAAAATAGATTTCAATTTTGCGTCAACATGTGGAAATAGCTTTAATATATCTATCGTTACACCTAATAATATCATTATCTCTTATATAATTTTTTCATATAGCAAATAGGCAGTTAACAATATAAAGTAATACAATTTAATATATAATAAATAACATCAAATCATAATGAAGACATAAACAGTGTGATTAAGGGCGATGTCACACGAGCGCTTTTTCTGGCAATTTTCGATGAGCAAGTTTTTTCTCATAATATTTTGAAGCTCTTTCACGACATCATCGGAAACTAGACTGAAGGTAGATTATGCTAGGTGCTGATTTATGATAAGGCTTGAATTTTGAGAATCCCAGACTCTAATTGCCTGTAAAAATTGACAGAAAATCGCTTGTGTCACACCAGCTTAACTCAACATTACCATAAAAGGCAATGTCACACAAGCGCTCTTTCCGTCAAAATTTGCTGAGCAAGTTTTTTCTCTTACTATTTTGGGGTATTTTTGCATTGGAACGGACCACTAGACCGACTTTAATTGATATTAATAGATTGACATAATATACAACTTAAATGCAGAAGACGCCAGACAAAAATTGCTTGAAACAATTGCCAGAAAAAGCGCTCGTGCACCACCGGTTTAACATAAAGTTGCCAAGACATGAACCCGGTACAAAGGCTGTGATAGAGCTGGCTGCACTTAACCCCCATAACAGCTGGCTGCATTTAACCCCCATAACAGCTTAATGTATAGTATTAATATACAGTAAACGATAATGGTCTTACCCAAAACAACATTTCAAAAGGGCAGACTCCTAAGCTCTCCATCAATATATATTTAAACTTGTGTATTAAAGAGAATATTTGGTCTTACCTACTTAAAACATTATTAAGCTCAACATCAATCTATACATAAACTTGTGTGTTGTTGTTGTTGTTGTTCCCCAAGCTGCCTGGCCGAACAGCCCCAAGGCCCCGAGCAAGGCCAGGCCATAACCGAGCGCCCCCACAGAACCCTCCCTGCCGACCACAATAAAGCCTGGGTGACCGAAGCCACTCCATGGCGGGGAGCTGAGGAGGGTGCGGAAACGCCCGGGAAACCAAAGCCCCACCCAGGGCCCTGTGCCCCTCAGCAATTATGAAGAGAAAGTTGAGGGGCAAAGGAAAAATGTGACGCTTTGGCTTCCAATCTTGCGTGTTAATGAGAATAATGGTTTACCCACTTCAAACAACATTTCAAGACTCAATCATCAATCTATTAAATAAACCTGTGTGTTAATGAGAATATATGGTCTTACAAACTTCAACCATAATAAAACTCGTCATCAATCTATACATAAACTTGAGTGTTAATGACAATAATTATGGTCTTACCTACTTCAAACATTATTACGAAACCAACCATCAATCTATAATATAAACCTGTGTGTTAATGACAATAATATAGGTCTTACCCACTTCAAACCGCATTAAGCTCTCCAATGATCTATATAATGCATAAACTTGTGTACAATGAGAATAAAAGGTATTACCCACGCCAAAACTCATCATTAATCTATATATATACACTTGAGAGAGAGCATTACATCCTGCCCCTCGTTCCCAGCCCTTGTTGTCCCAGGGTTCACGTCTCGGCCGCTATTAACGATACAATAACAAATAACTATAAACGCCATAAGAACTATAAATGAAGTGACAACAGTATAAACATCTAGTAACAACCTACAGCACGAACATGAAAATCATATAAGCTTTGAGGGGGATTCAACACCTTAAGCCGGTATCACACAAGAGCATTTATAGTCAACATTAGATTATCAAAACAATTCTGGCAACATTTCTGGAATATTTTGCCCTGGTATCGGAAACTATACTGGTGATAGAGCAATTGAGGTGACAGAAATGTTTTAAATATTTACCTCATAATCTGTCAGACCAGTGTTGAGTATAAATGTTGAGGGAAAAAGCGCCCATGTGATACCAGCTTAAGCCTATCTGGCACGAGTTGGGTCTTGTTTGGACCCTCTCTGTTTCATTCCAGCAAGACGTTTCTCCTTATTACTTGGGCGATCATAAGACACTTCAGCCCATTCAGGTGTCGATTTGTTTCTGGGCGATCGATTGCAGTTTAAGAGTTAGCAGCATTTGTTCGGAATATTTTGAAGGGGTCTGGGGAGGCAATATTTTTAGAATAGGGGACAATCTAAAAAAAAAAAAAAAAAAAAAAAAAAAATATATATATATATATATATATATATATATATATATATATATATATAATAATAATAATAATAATAATAATATAATAAAAACTGTTTGAACATGGCTGCCTCAATCAACTCTCGATAATAACAATGCGAATCAAATCAAATCTCCCAAATAGCCCCCAAAACGTCGCACCAGATAGTGTTTAAGCCAAGAAGAGATACAACACCTAAACTCCCTACGCTAGAGATCCTGGGGTAACAGAGACTGGCGGCCATCTTTGTTCCTTTGGTAGCCATTGTGGTACCCTTATTATCAAACTGAGGGGATTTAATGTATTTATGATTGTGTTAAATGTATATCCAAATCAATTATAAAACAGCACTTTTTTCTCTTTTTGATCGTGTGAAATTTATATCCAAAGCCTGTTTATTATGGGTATGGATATGTTGGAGTGGAAAAGCGAGGAAAATATCATAAGGGGTACCAAAATGGCGGAAGAGGTTGGCCCGCCGATCTCAGTCACCCCAAGATCTCTATACCCTACACGAACAGCATAATCATCTATATATTTGTACCACTTACAAATACACTTATTACAAAAGAATCGTGTGTTTATTTACGGATCTGAGGAGGGGGAGGGGGGGGGGGGGGTATAGAGACCGCTCGTAGGTACAGCTGATCACAGGAATTTCGCCCACGCTCTGTTATTTTGCGTGTGGAAGGATTAATTAGCGCGATTCAATTGGAAGGGTGTTTTCTGACGCAGTGGTTTCGTTAATATGACCAATTGACAGTTTTATAGCAAATTGTTCTAAGTTGATCACATTATTTTGACACTGTAGTTCATATAGAAGATCAAGTAACGATTGTTTATATATATTTTTAAAGCTGATACCATTATCTTTATGCAGTACTTAATATTATTAATTAGCAGATTAATAGCACATTATAGTAAGTAGAAAACATTATTTTTACGCTGTAGTTAATCAAGAAGATCAAATAATGATTTATAGCAATATATTCTTGCAAATCAATCACATTATTGTAATGCAGACAATTAATTAATACAATCAATTAACGGTATAAAAGCAATTTGTTCTTGCAAGTCGGTCACATTATTACTATTATTATAATTACTTCCACATATAAAATCAGAGAGTGGGTATCAATTCCAGTTTTAAAGCAATTTGTTTATGCAAGTCGATCACATTATTATTGCTTCCACATATAAAATCAGCGAGTGTTTACAAATTCCTGCGACCAACTGTACAGGCTAGCTACAAAGCCTGGAAGCGGATGTACTGTATAGGGGTAGACTTTGTGGATGTAGGGAGTGGGCTTTGCGGATGTAGGTGTGGGCTTTGCGGAAGTAAGGGTGGGCTTGTACAAAAACTAGATGGCTGGTCGAAAGCATGAAGCGTTCTTATCAAAACTGCTCGCGGGTGAATGTACAGTTGCCCACATAAGCTCTGTTCCTCGTTGTGATCTTATGTCAAGTAGTATGAATGAATTGCGAGGGTGGTTTCTGTTCATTATCAGTTGACTAGGCAGAGGAGTTAACCACTGCGTAAGAAACTACGCTCGTAAGCAATTGTGGTTTCTTTTCATTATCAGTTGACTAGTCGGATGAGTTAACCACTGCATAAGAAACTACCCTCGTAATTCAATCATGCGCAGTATATTTCCTTATAAAAGATCACCGAGAGGTAAAAAACTTATGTGGGTAAAAGTATGTGTTAGTGCGTGTCAGGAGAAACTATATATATTTTACAAAATAAATTTACACAAATGTACGCAGAGGTGTGAATCTGTGTAGGCCTGTGCATGTGTACAACTGACCAAGCAAGTGTGTGTGTGTGTGTGTGTGTACAGCTACCAAAACACATAACTGTCACAAAACTACTATTATGCAATAATCGCTTTCTATGAGTAAAACAATGGCAAACACAACACCAGAATCCAACAATCCAATGTGTAGGATATGTTTGTATAATTTGATTACCACTGTTAAAATCATAAACAGTCAAGATTGCAAAAAAACATAATTTGCGATGTGTACAGGTAACTGAGTATGTGAGGTATGTACACAAACGATACACACACCTGTCCACTAACACCACTCATCAAAAGATGTATTTCCCTCCATTATACATAAACCAGATATAACATATAGTATCGAATAGTAGGCTGAAGTGGCCATTATTCGTTAGTAATCGTAAAATTCTACAAATCTCAACACATCTTTTATCATTTACCCTATCTCAAACTGAGGAAATCTTATGAATTGATTGCAAGTAACATACATTTTAAGATATACCTTACTGAATGCACTAGTTGCTCTGTTTAGTGACTGAATAGAAAATAACTGTCCTTACAATGAGTGGTGTTTGGTGACTAGGTGGGTAATAGCACAGTCGGATCGACAATGAGGGGCAAGCAATGGTTTCGGTTTGCTACTTCTCATTTCGCTCCACCCAACCAGTTTGTGCAGTTTGGTTGGCTTGTGTTTGCTTTTCTTTGCCATAAACAGAACCTTTTCTTTGCCCCACGGAGTCGTTCCAAAATGCGACCTATGTTAGCATGGGATCTGGTGTGAGGGAAAACAATCAGTCATACATAATCAGTTCAGGTTCTCATAATGGCCAAAGTTGTATGTACATAATATACAAATTCTTTATATATATAGTTGTTTAAATAGAAATTAATATGGATAACGTGTTAGAACGCTGCTACTGATAGCTTACTGACACCTTAAAATTAATAAATAGCTTTCTGTGGACACAAGATAATAATGGACTGACTCGAATGGAATCCTCTGAGCTGATACGACAACCAAGTTTCTGTATCCATAGTGAAAGTACTGTAGTTTCTAATAATGCACACCCGATTGGCAATAAAACCCACAAATATTGAACAAACGGAGCAACACATAAAGTCGGAGTCGCAGGAGCACTTTAATTTACCAAACGGAGATCAGGTAGCAAAGTGTCGGTGAGGAGGAGAGGCTATCACGCTACAAATAAAGTGTTCACAGACGGAAATTCCAACAGGCTCATCAAAATTCACCTTGAAATTCATCCGCATTTGTTTTTATATAGACTGTATACATGTTTAGAATTGTTATATAATATACTCTATATATTTACTTTACCATATCTTAGTTAATTTGGTAATATGTGTTTCAAATATGTACGTAAATTTCGAGAGACCCATTCGAGTTCCTCCTTTGCAATAAAATCAAATGAAGATGATCAACAATGCTGCCTCAACACAGCAGCAGGGTAGCAAAGGACAAACATTATTGGCCTTCTCTCGTTCAACCCCTTCTGTACCGGCGGCGTCCTTTTAACTGTATTCTGGCTACTATTAGACAATTTGATTCAATTTAAAAAGGGCCTCCAGCAATTAACAGGCTTCAAACTATCTCCTGAAACATTTCTACTACCACAGAACCTTCTTAAACTGCACAAAATAGCTTAAATATAGCAAACTAAAAAAAACAAAATAAATAAAATATACGTCGCCGGTACATAAGGGGTTAACCACAGTCACCTAGTAGCAATTTCGTGAACGATAATAAAAGATATAGCCCCTATGGTATGTATAAAACAGCATTATCCTGCTTTGGAAATATATGAAGTACAACACAACATCAAACTGTTTCAAATTTCTTCGTTCTTCATCTAATAGGTAGATGGAATGACATTATTTATACAACTACACGAGGCTATGAACATATCTGCACTACCCTCAACATCCAAGCATCGAGTCTCACCAGATCAAATATAATATTATGCATACACTTAGCCCACTCTAGAGGGAGGGGGAAAATTAACCCATTCTGTATCGGCGACGTCCTATTAACTTTATTCTGGCTACTTATAGATGATTCTAGTCAGTTAAATATGGGCCTCCAGCAATTAACAGGCCTTGAACCATCTCCCTTAACCCTTTATACTACCATAGATCCTTCTTAAACTTCAGGAAATAGTCTATATGTAGCCACGATAGAATTAAATAGACGTTGCCAGTACAGAAGAGGTTAACGGTGAAATACTGGTACACTATAAACAATAAGGCTGATATATGCACGCAGTTCGATATGACAGGCCCAGCATCGTACAGGCCAGGTTGAAACTTATTTGAGGGTATGTGTGGGTGGCTTGATAGTTTGTGCAGGCCAGCGAGACCTACACAATCCGTCGAACCACCACCACCACACAGTTCAGTCTGAAGGGAATCTGAGCATGTGTATGGATGGTTTGACAGTCTTTTGCATAAACCGTCAAGGCACTCCCACACACACTCTAACTGACCTGTGTGATACCGAGGCCTGACATGCCAAACTGAGCGTGTATGTCAGGCCGTAAAGTTGACAGGGATATCAGGCAGAAGGCAGGGAGCAGCACATATAGGCACAGGTCCCTTCAGTACCACCTGGACACTTGAAGGAATTCAATATCGTATCATTATTTGTATGAATTTAATGCCGTCCGAATGCTAGATAAAGTTCAATATTGTCTAAACACTTGTAGGAATGTAATAACTCCTGAGTACTGGAATAATGTGATATTGTCTAAACACTTGTAAGAATTAAAGAACTCCTGAGTACTGGAATTAATGCGATATTGTCTAAACACTTGTAAGAATTCAATATCGACTGCACACTTGTAGAAGTTTAATATTGCCTGAACAAACAGTTTCAGACTAGACTTAACATTTGCAAAACATTCAATATGATACAGATAATTTACAATAATTCAGCATCACCTGAAAACTAGCAAGAGTTCAACATTTGGAAGCATAGTCCTGGAGGTTCTCAAGAGTTTTTGTGAAGTGGCGTACGCTCAGAAGGCTAGTATAAAAATTCACATCATCATCATCATCAAGAGTTGTTGTATAATGATACCGTTCAATACAGTTTCAAACAAGTGTCCAAGTAATATTGTAGGCAACTGTACGCATGCAGCACAGCTGGTTACGGTGGATGCTGCACATATAACTATACTCGGTTTATTTTCAACTGACGGTAAATTGTAAAGTTCCCATCAAGATTTCTCAGTTATTTTTCTTTTCAACTGACTGTATATTGCAAAGTTCCGATCAAGATTTCTGTTATTTTGAAGATTTTGTAGTGAACTATGGTGCTAAATATATAAACTTGGTCCTAATATGATGCAGGGATGTACAGTAGTAGTTTCTTATTTTTCTGTTAGTTAACGAAAAATCAGTTGTTAAGGATTCAATTTACCGTCAGGTGAAATAAAACCGAGCGTTACGAATTAAATATTTGCCAATTGCTTCAAAATAATTTATCCTATTACAGGAATTGACTAAATTATATTACTCTTTGATGGCATAACACAACATTTAATCTATTATGTACTTTATTACAATCAAGGCCCTTTTTGACTAATATCCATGTCTTTTGATTGTAGTAATGCCAGATAATCTCTAATTCTCTCTGGAAATATCTATGTGTATAACAAATAGGGACCGAAATATCTCCTTATATTTCAGATTGTAACAATAACACCAGTTCCATTTTCGATGACAATTAAGAGGGGGTATCACACGAGCGCTTTTAACCCCTTCAGCACGATGATGCATTCTTTACCTTACATTCTGGCTAACATTAGACGATAATATATAAGCGCTCGTGTGTTACCGGTTTTTAGTGAGACAAGGAAGCAGATTCTACATTAAATTAAGGGGAGATTTTTGGTTGCTTCCTAGACCCCATCAAGCTAGACCCCCTTTGATATAAATTTGTACATTTTTTTCGGTAGAAAAATGTTCCGGCTAAAGGCCGGTTCCTCATAAATTACAGGCTCGCCAGGATAAAATCGACACCTAAATGGCACGAAAGGTCTTAAAATTGACAGTAATTGGGCAAAATGTCTTAAAATCGCCAAACATCTTCAAATCTTAAAACTAATGGGGCTAAACATGAGGAAGAAGGAGGTAAGTAAAATACTCCCTTAAATGAAAATCTCCCCTTAACCCAACGTCACACGAGCAGGTATGTACAGTTGGCCTAATAAGTCATGTCTCGGCACCAATTAGGTTTTGATCAATAATTGGTATCAGAAATATTTGCACATGATTTCTTATTTTTGAGGGAGATATACAACCATCTTCCTACACTTACCCACCCTATTCAACATCTGACAGACATTAATACTGCACAGAGCGAGCCAAAGGTAATGACAGCCGAGACATGACATATTAGCGCCACCGTACAGCGGGGAAATATATCGGAGTCTTCAAGCCGCTACAAGTTACTATATATATTGTTCACGTTGATTTATGTGACTTCTTGTATCAAATAGGACTGTACAATATTATGAGTTCCAAGGTTCACAATGCAGTTACAATAGAAGTGGATGTTGAGAGTTTAATGCACTTTTGTTTATTACATTTAATACTTCGATACTGTGACTCCGATCTTTCCGCCGCTAATAGGTCGTCTCTCGTGTGACACTGGCTTTATACACAGGAGCAGAGGAGCAGACTCACGGCACTTAAACGACAACAAATCATAATATTGACCTACGCATTTCATGTGTTTCAGAAACCTTGTAATAAGTGGTGAGACAGAGGCCGAGTCACCAAGCAGACACAGAGAGAGAGAGAGCTGCGGATGAGTACTAGTGGTGGGGGTGTGGGGTGACCACCACCAACAGCATCACCACCAAAACAACCATCATCACCACCACCAACACCATCACGATACCATCACTTCCACCACCACAATACCATCACTTCCACCACCATCCCCATCATCACCACGACCAACACCATCATCACCACCACAATCACAATCAACACAACCATCTCCACCATCCCCATACCCACCACCACCACCACCACCACCACCACTAGTACTTGACTCTAGTTACTCTACTATATATTTCCAGCAGCACATCATATTACTGGGTCGTTATTACTATGTACACATTATTACATAACAATGTTTGGCTCTGGCAAAGCAAATATTGGAATCGAATTATCCTACAAATTTGAAGTACAGTATACTCTTTCGGAAAACAATGAATATATAATAATTTTAGCTAAATATATCTTCTCTAATATACTGTATATATATATATATATATGTGTGTATATGAGTGAACGGGTGTGTATAATATGAATGTGTGGGCTGTGTATATACATGTCTATCTGTCTGTATATAGGTAATATGTGAAGTTCCTTTTGCCAGGCCAAATTTATCTACAGAGCCCAGGCAGTACATCAGCAATGGTCACGGGACACTTATATACCATAGACCATTCAGTATTAGCTGGCCACAAATCGTAACCCATAACCTCTGTAACTCAAAAAAGGGCTAGAGCAAATGGGTTGTAAATGACCACACCTATTCCCTGGCTGCCTCTTCCCAGATGGTAAAAATATTAGCTCGATTACTCTAGTTGTTTATGAGCTATAGAGGTTAATGTTCAAGATTTTTGGCCTATCTAGAATGAATCGACTATAACACTCTGGCCTCAAAATGATCTTGTTCAGTTCATGTCAATTACTTGGTTTTGATTAATATACATTTCACCAGATATTACAATAGATGTGGGCATTAGCATAATCTGTATTTACAATATGAATACATATAAAAAATGCATATGCATATATCAGTTCAAAATAATGTGTAAATGCCATGTGAGTGAAGATGAAAGGGTCAGAGGTGGAACAGAAAACAGTCCCAGGTTAAGTTGTCATAATTTCTCAGTTAGCATCATAGACTAGACCGGCCAATTTGCACGTGTTGGTCCGATTAGTATTTGATATACAATACGATCCCCTCAAAAGATGTAGAGTTTGGTTGACAAATTTAGTTTCAACATGTACCTTAACTATCGTACATCTTGATACTAATTTTATCAATCTATAAGAATAATCTCAGAAAAGTTGACATTATGAATATAAACACCATATGAGGAGGAACACTTTGGTGCTGCAGTCAGCTTCTGGAGCAGTGGATCACTGGTTCCTATCTTCACAACATCTTGTGTTTGGTATGCTTCCAGCTGGGGCCCCACTGGGGTAAATAAAATAGCAAAACAGTGGTGGAACTGCCATCTGGGTAAGGGACTGCTCTGGTTCTGATCCTTCAGTGCTAAGAGTCATAATCCACTTAGTGGAAATGGCACTGTAGAGTGGGTCAGTGGGGGCATGTCTGGGAGCCTGGAGACAGTTTCTGCCATGGCCATCCCTTTTGGGGCGCTTCCTCTGGAAGCGTGGCGTCAGATTGATGATGACTATATTGACAATGTTTCATTGGCCTGATGAAGCTTTATGCGAAACATCAGTAAAATGCTCCTCCTCATATGGTGTTTATATTCATTTATCAACCTACCTCAACTAATTTTGCATTGGTAGTATTGTTATTGATTCAGCATACAACTTGAACCACCTTGTTTGAACTGGCTAGTGTACTTATTATGGGTCAGATCACATAATATGGGTCATCTCAAGGTGTGGCTCTTTCCTTAGTGTGCTTACAGAGAAACTATACAGGTTACATCGACTTTCCAAGAGTAGTCCACCGCACACATGTTGCTATCGTGCGACATTACAGTAAACAGTATCCCACATTATAGAACTTGAAGTGAAGACTACATGAGGAAAAACACTGTATCGACGTTTTGCTTATGGGATCTTCATGTCGAAAGAGACGTAATAAGCAAAACATTGATACATTACTCAAGAAAAACACTGTATCGACGTTTTGCTTACGGGATCCTAATGTCGAAAGAGACGTAATAAGCGAAACGTTGATAAATTACTCCTCCTCACACAATGTTATGTTAATTAGGTCTGCTTTTCAGTTTTTCTTAATATATGCTATTCCATCACCATCCACTTGGCTAGAAGAGATTATATTTGCTCTAACTTTCCCTTAGACTTAATTAGAATATCAGAAAGATTCAGATATGGCCTCTGTTTTCCAATTCTTTATATAAGTGGGATATTGCAAGCATTTTCATTCATTTGAACATTCATGAATGAGGAAACTGTGCTGGTGGTGTAATGGTTTAGATGCTTATGTTCTGGGTGTGGTGTCCCGAGTTCGAATCCCGGGAGGACCATATGCTTTCACTAGTTTATTCAAGTGCTTTGGGGTTTGTAATTGATGATTGATGTTAAGAACGGGGTGTTACTTATATCTTATTTATAATCAACAGCTTGGAATCGTATCAGGCTTTGAGCTGATATTTGAAGTGTAATAGGACATAAAATACTATCTTATAATTATATCTCATAACTTAATATCAATAAATATATTACATATATAAATCTTGTGAGTAAATATATAATAAAGAGAACAGTAAATGGTAACAAAATACAGTGCACATTATATGTTGTCAAGTACTCTGCTTAAGGGGGCCCACCTCGCGTTTTTTCTCTTTCTCTCCCTCTCTCTTTGGCTTGTATCCATTCGGCCCCAATCAGCCTACTGTTTTAAGACACTTACTCCCCTCCAGGTGTCAATATTTTCTTTGCGAGCGGGAGTGAGCCAGCATATTCATATTTTTGTTTTGACAGCAAGCTAAATTTGTACATTTTTCGATAGAAAAATGTCTATGGCAAAGCCGGATTTCTCCATACAATGCTGGCTCGTGACACCTGGATGGGGATAAACGTCTTAAAATAGTTGGCTGAATGGGGCCGAATGGATACAAGCCAGGGAAAGAGAGAAAAGGAGAGAATGATAAATAAAGCCGGTGACCTCCCTTAATAATAAAAATCATATCAACAATGTGAATGGCCAGTAAGTTTAGATTATAGTAATTTTATCTAAATATGAGAGATAGAAAAATAATTTGAACATTAGTGACTAGAAGGGATTTATGACTAGATACCTATTGGGGGAAAGGTGGTGTAGTATTGCAATTGGTATTTCAAGAAGTCTGGTTCATCTCTTTCTTGATATGACTAGAATAATTCGAAGAGATTAAGGAGAGATGGGTTTATTCTTTGGTTGATTATTTCATATATTATATTATTTTTTTAGTTTCCTCCCTAGACCTCCATCAGACTTAAAAGAACATCCATTAGATCCCCCTTCTAGAATAATTTGTAAATTTTTCTCGGCCAAAGCCGGTTCTTCTAAAATTACAGGCTCATTATCATTCGCCAGGAAAACAAAATTACACTTAAATAGCACGAAAGGTCTTGATATTGACAAAGAAAAGGGGCGAAAGGTCTTAAAATCCACAAACTAATGGGGCAAACATCTTAAAATCTCAAAACTAACGGGGCTAAACATGAAGGAGAAGGGGGACCAGACAAACGACCCATCTCCCCTTAACCCTATCAGTACGAGTGAAGTTACTTTTGATATATTTCATTCTGGCTACCATTAGACAATTTTACTTAGCTTAGGAAGGATCTGAGTTATTATTTTACTTAAGCGTTGTTTCCACAGCGATTTTGATTAGATGTTTTGTCTTTTTACTGTGTTCGTATAAGTTTTGATTAGATGTTTTGTCTTTTTACTGTGTTCGTATAAGTTTTGGTTTGTTTATTTTGCAAGTTTTACATTATAATAGCCAATGAATTAATCGAGAATTATTGAACTTATTTGAACGACTTTGGGGATAATTTTGTCTGGCAGTATATGGATAGATATATAGAAAAATTACTAGACGGCCTTCCCAAGCTGCATAAAGTCGTCTAATAATAGCTGGAATATAAGAAAAATGGCGTCACCCATAATGATGAACTCGTAATTAAGGATACTACAGCATTTGGTTTTATATAAGGAGTATTTAGTATCATAATTTGTCCACCTTTTTTCGCGTTTCTATTATTTTATTATATAATATATGATAACTTGTTCCTTGCATATAAGTGGGCATATAATAGAATTAAATTGTGGATACATATTGTAATATAATAGTAAATAAAATATTAATATCATAATCATATTACATTTGAATATAATTGCATGATTCAAAGGGTATTTAGGCCTTTATGTTTGTGAGTAATTTTGCAAAAGGATGAATATTGCAGCTACAATGGAGGTGTAGTAGAAGAGCAAGTTATTCTATAGTTGCGACTTTGTGAAATAGTACAAGCTGCCTCCGTAGATTAGTTTCTCTTCACTATCGGCAACGCGGAAGGTTAAACCGGCCGCACTCTTAAATGGCCATAACCCAAACAGCCTAGGTGTGGTTAAGTTAGATTTGGATAGGCTTAGATTAGGTCAGGTAAGGTTAGGTCAGGTTAGGTTAGGTTAGGTTAGGTTATATTTGCTTCGGTTCGGTTAGGTTAGATAGCTTACATTTTTGGAATCCCATTATGCCATCAGACAGTACACTAGGACTATACGGCTGGGAAAGTGTAGATAGCAGAGAAGAGGAAGCTGTTGGAGTGGCTTTGTTGTGTATGTCATTTGTCTGTAATTGTCATCTAGGTGTGAAACACGCTAGGATGTACTACCACACCCACTAAATGTCTGCCTTGGCTGGGATTGAACCCAGGTCAAGCAGATTCACACATGAGCATGCTCTCCACTCGACCACCGCGGCTCTTTATAGTTGGGTTACTTTGAGCCAGGTTAGGTTAGGACAGTGTGGCTGTTCTGGTTGTGGCCGGTCCCGAGTGTGGCTGTTTTGGCTTGAAACCGGCGACAATTCTTCAACCACATCCTGAGCCATAGCGCCATGTTTGTACTGTTCCGCTTAAAGTAGATCTTAAGTTAAGGTCGACCATTTAAGAACCAGTCCTGAGAAAGTTAATCCTTAAACTCTTCAGGAATGTGACGGGGGGGCGGGGGGCGGAGAGAGGAGGGGGCGGGGGGTGAACTTTGGTACGAGGGAGGTAAGAAGGTACTGTTTTACTATATGCATTATGCTAACCAGTATTATCACCTGATGCCATGACCCATATTCATTTGGTGTTCGTATTGGTAGATCTCTAAGTTGCTTTATTATGACCATACTGCTAGGCTGTCAGGAGATTATTAATGACTTTATCTGACACGTTACAAACAATTTATTTGTAGTTTCTATTAGTTGTTGTGATGTGGGGCATCATACTCCACACAGGGTGGTGAGCTGTAGTCACACAGGCCTAGAACTGACTAGTACGGTAAGAGGATTTTGTTAACAACTGAAGCGAGGTGAGGCTCCTGGGCCGCCAGCTGGCATCAACACTAGTTCCGCCAGAGCCAGAGTTACAATAAGTCCTAATCAAGTTATAGATTTTTTACTCATCATGAAATACCAATGACAAAGCTCCCTCGCCTGGTGAGCTGAGTGGAGCAACATAAGACCTGGCCGGGAGAGCTGGCCAGGGCCTGGCGGGGAACAAGTGTGAACTCTGGGAAGCAAGTAAAGCTCTACTACTATCCCTAGTGAGCGCACTCTAACGGTCAAGATACAGTTTGTCCCGGACTGGCAGATGTCAGCTAAGCAGTCACCTGATGGGGTAGCCATCAGCTGAGGACCACAGAAAGGAAGAACTGAATTCTTGAATCATAACATTGACTCTCAGAGAGTTGCCTCATATCCTACAAAGTAGAAGAGCAGCCCTAGAATAAAACCCAGCAGTTCTTGAGAGGAGCGCAGTAGCGGTGAGGAGGTGAAGACTCTACATGACGGAGCAGCACCCCCAACAGCAGGTGTGGGGGTAGTCGGGGCAGTACACCTTATTCTCGTACCCGTACACCCAGAACTTGCCAGGACCGCCCTTGAACCCGTACTCCACCTCCGCCACCGGAACGATGCGGACCTGGTGCCTCTGTGGACAAAAGGAAATTATTAGCATCTCACAACAATCATAGCCGTTTTTTCTAGCTGATAATAAATTTCCATGTCCTCACATTCAATACAGTTTATTACAACATTTTTGTAGCGAAATATGTTGTTATTTAATAAAACATGGTATTTATATGAAACAGAGACATAGTAATTTTTAAATCAAGTAATGCCACTTGAGAAAAACCTCATACAAACCACCCAACATAGTAGATTCATGTTCCATTAAGAATTAAGAAATCAGCTGCTAAACACTGAAAAACACTGCATATTCATAATGTAACTTAATTGGTAAGAGTACTACTCTCTTCTTCTTTGCTCATAATATTCCTTTAGGTCATTGTTTAGCTATATTTCCTTTCTTCTTCACACTCATTCCCAAATCCTCCCTCCTCATCCTACCTCAGTCCTTAATTAAAACTTATGTGTATATAAAATTAGTCTACAAAATAAGAATAACGGATTTCCAGTGAGAGAATGTGTGGTGTGTCTGTGGAGATACTATTATATACCTCTTACTACCTTTGTCACCTTCTCGGATTATATTTATTTATTCCATTCTCTATATTTATTTATGGTATTACATTTTATAATTATTTTTAAGGTACATTCCATTCATTATCTTACATAATAGCTAGATCCTTCTCAGGAGATAAAACCATACTAGCAGATGTAAATCACTTATTCTAAACAGTTTCGGTGCCAACTGTCACCCTCTTCGGGAGTCAACAGTTTGTCCCCTGTCAGTCAACGCCCATTCAACACCGTTTCATGCATATACTTCTAAACTCTATCCTTCCACCTCTCCCTCTCTGTCCTTCCACCTCACTCTCGTACTCTCTCTAAAGGGGCCCTCACATAGTCAGGAGTGCGAGCTAGAGTCACTAGGAGTAGGGAAAAATTCGGACTCGCGGGCCTATTCGCGGTGAAAATCGATGACTCCTAGTGGGTCTAGCGACTCCTGTTAGACTCTCACTCGCTCGCGGTGAAAATCGATGACTCTTAGTGAATCTAGTGACTCCTGTTAGACTCCCACTAGCTCGCACTCCTGACTGTGTGAGGGCCCCTTTAGTCTTTCTCTTGCTTCCCATGCGTTCCACATGGTCGAACCATCTCAAGGTGTTCCTTTTCACACTTTCCAGCACATCCACACCACACCGCTCTCGTACTTCCTCAATCGTCTTTCTATCCCTCCAAGTAACTCCACACGCACTTCTCAAGTAACTCATTTCCACTCCTCTCACTCTTGATTTGTATATTTCCCACAACGTTAATTGGCAATGTTAATTTGGTAGTGGTTTAGTTATCCCTGATTGATCTGGCACTGGTTGAGAACTACAGGTTGGATTGGTCTACTGGTTGAGTGATCCGGGAACCCTTAACCCTTTGAGTACCAGCGATGTGTGTTATCTTTTATTCTAGCTATATTTACACAATAATATGCAGCTTAGAAAAGATCTGTGGTAGTTAAAAGGGTTGGTTGAGACAGGTTAAAGCCTTATTATTGCTAGAGGTCCTTCCTAAGCTGAATAAAATCGTCTAGTGGTTGCCAGAATATAATGAAAAGGACATCCCTTTTACTGTATGGGTTATGGAGTTTTTTAATTTCCTCCCTAGACCTCCATCAAGCTTACCCTCCCCCTCCCCTTCCCTACCCCCTAGATCCTCCTTCAAGATAAATTTGTACATTTTTCGATAGAAAAATGTCCCGGCCAAACGCCGGTTCACCTCATATTACAGGCTCGCTGCCGCTCGCCAGGAAAAAATAGTCGGCTAAATGACACTAAAGTCTTTATATTGCCAAAGGATTAGCGCGAAAGGTTTTAACATCGCCAAACTAATGGGCCGAACGTCGTAATATCTGAAAACTAATTGAGCTAAACATGAGGAAGCTCCTTACCTGTCCATAGGTGCGCTCGTCGACGAAGGCGTTCTTGTGGTTGTTGACGAGCTGCGCGGAGGCCAGATTGATGGTGGCGTCCGGGAACTGGGTGAGGGGCAGGATGCGGCTACCTTCCTCCTCAAAGGCCACCTGTCCGGACACCTCCTTCACCAGACTCTCCGGCAGGGCGCCCTTCCTCACGATGTGCTCCGAGGTGTTCACTTTCCTGCCGAGGGGATTGGTCTAATTAATACTACTCTATTATGGGGGTGTTCGTTGTGAGATTAAACTGCAAATATTTAGGGTCTTGGCGTCATTAATGCTACTCTATGGGGGTGTTTGTTTTAAGACTAAACTACAAATATAAATGATTTATATAGTAAAATAACAATGGCTAACCTTATTGTGAGATTAAGGAACAGATTAATGAGAACAATGGAGTAAAATAGCAACGGTCACCTGAACTGACACCTCATTCACTTTCCTGCGGAGGGTGGGGCTATCAATGTGACTCTAAATTTGGATGTTCGTTTAGAGATTTACCTTTTCAGTATACCTCGACACATTCTTTCATTAATACTGGCCATCATAGGTCTCTTTTATTATGATTTGAAAGGGTCTGATGGAATCAGAGTTAATGGTGATAGATCTTTCCTCAATTAGAGTAAGAAATAACTTAAAAAAATAATTATCTTTTCAACCAATCCGCAACAGGAAATCATGAGGCGAATGAAGCGTTGCACTTCGAGCAATACTGATAATACCCTAATCAAAAAAGTTTCATAACTAAATTAATATATTTATCAGCTCTGACCAATCTTTACCAGGTGATCGTGAGGCGACTGATATAGCAAATCTATGCATAGCGGTCGCAGGGTGGGTATGCAAGGAAAAAAAAATATATATATACAAACCCTTGTTGGTACACTTAAGGCAGTCCTGGTGACATCCTGATCTATTGGTTTTCTTAATTATCCAACTATATAAAATAAGCAAATACATAAATATTAAATGTACAAATTAAGATCTTCAATACACAACTAATAAACTACAGGTATGCATTTTTCTATTGCACTAGACATATCGAAAGCCTTCGATAGAGTCTGGCATAAATCTTTAATTTCTAAACTACCCTCCTTCGGTTTCTATCCCTCCATCTGTGCCTTTGTCTCTAATTTCCTTTCTGGCCGTTCCATAGCTGCGGTTGTGGACGGCCATTGTTCACTTCCTCACCCTATAAACTCCGGTGTTCCTCAGGGCTCTGTCCTATCTCCTATTCTCTTTCTAATTTTTATAAATGATCTCCTTAACTGTACCTTAATTCCCATCCATTCATACGCAGACGACTCAACTTTACACTACTCCATTAGTTTTTCAGAACGCCCCAGCCAGCAATCCCTCAACGACAAACGTAATGAAGCCATAGAACTCTTAAATTCTGATCTAAATACTATTTCCAATTGGGGCAGAGAAAACCTTGTTAACTTTAATGCTTCCAAAACCCAATTTCTCCATCTATCTACCCGTCAGGATCTCCCAGCGGACTATCCCTTATTCTTCAACAATACAAAAATCAACCCTTCATCTTCTCTCAATATTCTTGGTGTCTCTTTTTCTTCTGCTCTCATTTGGAAGGACCATATTACCAGTCTTGCTAAGGCAGCCTCCCAGAAGCTGGGTGTGCTCAACCGCCTTAGGGGGTTCTTTTCCCCTGCACAGCTTCTTGCTCTGTACAGGGGCATAGTGCGCCCTTGTATTGAGTAAAGGTGTTGATTTTCGGTGTGAGCATCCTGGATTCGAATCCACGGACTGCCACATGTGTTTGTAAATTTCATTAGTCGATTTTGGGAGTATAGTTGGTTGTTGGAAGGAACATAATAATTGATATTGGTTCAGGGGTAATTTATCGAGAGGACTTCCCTAGTGGTTAAGGCCCCATTAATTGCTCTTTCCATTCACATATGCATAGCCTACGTGAGTTGCAGTTGGGATGTGTGTACATGCTTAGATTGATATGCAGGATTCGAAGTTGCATAATAAATCGTAGGCAGTGTCCACCATTCTTTTAACTGTCTACGTGGTGCGATTCATAAGGTGTTGATTTTCGGTGTGAGCATCCTGGATTCGAATCCACGGACTGCCACATGTGTTTGTAAATTTCATTAGTCGATTTTGGGAGTATAGTTGGTTGTTGGAAGGAACATAATAATTGATATTGGTTCAGGGGTAATTTATCGAGAGGACTTCCCTAGTGGTTAAGGCCCCATTAATTGCTCTTTCCATTCACATATGCATAGCCTACGTGAGTTGCAGTTGGGATGTGTGTACATGCTTAGATTGATATGCAGGATTCGAAGTTGCATAATAAATCGTAGGCAGTGTCCACCATTCTTTTAACTGTCTACGTGGTGCGATGCATAAGGTGTTGATTTTCGGTGTGAGCATCCTGGATTCGAATCCACGGACTGCCACATGTGTTTGTAAATTTCATTAGTCGATTTTGGGAGTATAGTTGGTTGTTGGAAGGAACATAATAATTGTTCACATGTGTGGGGAGGTTCCTCTCACACCGCTCTCCTAGACAAGGTTGAAAGGAAGGCCTTTCGTATCATTAACTCCCGTCCACTCACCAACTCTCTGCAATCTCTCTCTCTCCGCCGCAATGTTGCATCTCTCTCGCTATTCTATCGCTACTATAATAATCAGTGTTCCTCAGAGCTATCCCAGTGCATACCACCTCCTTTACGTAGGGCACGTGGTACCCGTCTTGCAACTCAATCCCACCCCTACTCTGTGCAACTCTCCAACCCAAGAGTGAAACGTTACTCTCAAACTTTCTTCTACTCAGCATCTGAGCTCTGGAACTCTCTCCCAGAATCAGTCTTTCCCTCTTCCTATGACTTAAATTGCTTCAAACTCCGTGTGTCCAGGCATTTTGGCTCGAACGTCCCTTGATTTTGGCCCTGTCACTCTTTCAACTATGGGGGAGGCACTCGCTATAGGCAGTTATGCCTTTTGCCTCCCTCAATCACATAGAAAAAAAAAAAAAAAAAAAAAAACCCTTTGAAGATCGTGACACATTTTGACAGTAAATTCTGGCTATCCCTGGACGATTGTATACAGTTTAGGAAGAATCTGTGGGAATTATAAGGGTAAACACTATCTCAATTAACCCTCTGACTTTCATATACCTTTCCTAATCTGAATAAAATCGTCTAATAATAGCCAGAAAGCACAATATGAAATGCGTATCAATCAAACTGCACCAGGTGTTTAAAGGTTGGATAAAGCAACGTATGTGTTTCAAGGTAAGTATGCGTTGCAGACCTTGGTGATATAATTGATTTTATTCAGCCTTGATGGTATCCTAATCTAAAACCTTATATAAATATAATAATATATTCAACTACACTGACCAAATTGCACCAGGTAATCGTGAGCTGAAAGATGCAGCGATAGTGTTCTGTAACTGTCGATGGGTAGCCTTGCGACATGACTTTTGGTGCTACACTTGAGGCAATCCAAACAGTATCTTTATCTAAAGTCTTTTATAACTTACTAATCTATTCATATACTTCCACTAAAATGTACCAGGTAATTGTGAGCCTGATGGAGCAGCGAATCTGTCCATAACTGTCAGAGGGTGGGCATGCGACGCAACTCTTAGCGTTACATTTAAGGCAGTCCTTCCGGTATATTGATCTAAAGCTATTAAGGTTATTAAGCTTATTAATCTATATAGCTACTTAAACCAAACCATACCAGGTAATCGTGGGCCGAATTAAGCAGCGAATCTGTCCGTAGCTATCACAGGGTGGACATGCGACGCGACCCTTAGCGTTACATTTGAGGCAGTCCTTCTAGGATCTTAATCAAATAATTTTCTCAGTTACTAAGCAAGCTAGTCTACAGTATATAGCTACTTCAACCAAACTGCACCAGGTAATCGTGAGCCGAATGAAGCAGCTAATCTGTCCATAGCTGTTGTAGGGTGGGCATGCGACGCGATCTTCAGCATTACACTTGAGGCAGTCCTTCTAGCATCCTAATCAAAACAAATTCTCAGTTACTAAGCTAGTCTTTATATATAACTAATTCAACCAAACCGCACCAGGCAATCGTGAGCCGAATGAAGCAGCGAATCTGTCCGTAGCGACGCGACCCTTAGCGTTACACTTGAAGCAGTCCTTACGATATCCTAATCAAATAATTTTCCTAGTTACTAAGCTAGTTAGGCTATATAGCTTCTTCAACCAAACCATACCAGGTAATCGTGAGCCGGATGAAGCAGCGAATCTGTCCGTAGCTATCGCAGGGTGGGCATGCGACGCGACCCTTAGCGTTACACTTGAGGCAGTCCTGGCGTCCGTGTCCGTGGGTGGAGCTCTGGCAGTAGAAGCAGCGTTCCTTGTACCCCGAGGAGTCTGTGTACCACCCGTCCCCGTGGCAGGACAAGCACCGGGTCTGGGGACAAATTCATGGATTAGTTGGGATATTTTGTTTACAATTTGAGCACGTAGGACAAGGTTTCACATTTATATTTGGTTATCAGTAGCCGATTTTTAGCAGCTTAGGATACATCTCTGGCTATCAAAGAAGTTAAATTGATCTCAAATACTCATCAGACTCACACAATGCCTCTCTAAGCTGCATAACATCGTGTATTGATAGCCATAATTAAATAAAGAAACACGTCACCAAATACTGAAAAAGTTAAGCAAAGAAAGAATGTTTACTACTTTGATTGCGTTGGTTTCATTTTACTTTGGCTGTCACACATAGTTTTACTCGAGCTTGGAAGGACCTCTGTAGAAACTAAGTGGGTTACAACTATCTCAATAAACCAGGTGACTTAATGAATGTATAGCAAATTCTAGACAATCAAGTTTATATGTTTTTTGTAAAGAAGCAAAAGTATTCCATGATGTATAATTAGCAATGGATCATGCACAAAATATTCTACGAAGATTTCTATTAATAATCCACCAACGATATCAATACTAAACTATATGGTAATGTAATTTTAATATATAGTTGTATAGTAGCCAGATATTTGCCTATTAATGAGCTGATTAAGTATGGTTTTATTGTCATTAAACGAAACAAGATAACTATACTCACTTCGGAATTATAGATAAGCCACACATACATACTGACACACACACACACACACAATACATACCCATCCCTTTCCGTGGCACTCAGAGCACTGGAGAGACCCCGTGCCCTTACAACGATGGCACTCCTTTACACTCACACTCACACACACACACACAATACGTACCCATCCCTTCCCGTGGCACTCAACACTGACACACACACACACACTATACATACCCATCCCTTTCCGTGACACTCAGAGCACTGGAGAGACCCCGTGCCCTTACAACGATGGCACTCCTTTACACTCACACTCACACTCACACACACACACACACACACACACACACATACACACAATACGTACCCATCCCTTCCCGTGGCACCCAACACTGACACACACACACACATTATACATACCCATCCCTTCCCGTGGCACTCAGAGCACTGGAGAGAACCCGTGCCCTTACAACGATGGCACTCCTTTACTGAGGCCGTGTGGGGGACCTGAAAACAGAGAAGGCATTATTCACATTATCATTGTTTATTTCGTACATTTAAGGGGAAATGGGTCGTTTTTCTAGACCCCCCTTCTCCCTCATGTTTAGCCCCATTAGTTTTCAGATTTGTAGAGGTTTGCCCCATACATTGTCGATTTTAATTCCTTTCACCCAATTTCTTTGTTAATATTAAGACCTTTCGTGCTATTTAGGTGTCGATTATTTCTCTGGCGAACGATAGCGAGCCTGAAATTTTGGAAGAACTGGCGTTCGGTCGGGACATTTTTCTACCGAAACATGTACACATTAATCTAGAAGGGGGATCTAATGGATATTTTTAAAAGTTTGATGGAGGTCTAGGGAGGAAACTAAAACAAATAATATATATATGAACTTATCGAAAAAAAAAAAAAAAAACCCCCTTCCCCCATAAACGTTAATGTCAATATAACTAAAGTCACCCCTGCTTAAAAATCGACCCATATTCTAAATCCTCACCATAGAAAACTACCCAACTCGACCGTCTTATTATTTGGGGGGACTTAATACATTTTGGAAATAACCTGTCCAGTGTAGACTATAAAGGTCTATTGGTGATTATAACCTGTCCAGTGTAGACTATAAAGGTCTATTGGTGATTATAACCTGTCCAGTGTAGACTATAAAGGTCTATTGGTGATTATAACTGTCCAGTGTAGACTATAAAGGTCTATTGGTGATTATAACCTGTCCAGTGTAGACTATAAAGGTCTATTGGTGATTATAACCTGTCCAGTGTAGACTATAAAGGTCTATTGGTGATTATAACCTGTCCAGTGTAGACTATAAAGGTCTATTGGTTATTATAACCTGACTATAAAGGTCTATTGGTGATTATAACCTGTCCAGTGTAGACTATAAAGGTCTATTGGTTATTATAACCTGTCCAGTGTAGACTATAAAGGTCTATTGGTGATTATAACTTGTCCAGTGTAGACTATAAAGGTCTATTGGTGATTATAACCTGTCCAGTGTAGACTATAAAGGTCTATTGGTGATTATAACCTGTCCAGTGTAGACTATAAAGGTCTATAGGTGATTATAACTTGTCCAGTGTAGACTATAAAGGTCTATTGGTGATTATAACTTGTCCAGGTGTAGACTATAAAGGTCTATTGGTGATTATAACCTGTCCAGTGTAGACTATAAAGGTCTATTGGTGATTATAACTTGTCCAGTGTAGACTATAAAGGTCTATTGGTGATTATAACTTGTCCAGTGTAGACTATAAAGGTCTATTGGTGATTATAATACTAAATGACAAACAAAACATAAGAACAAATAAGTGGAGGATTCGAAAGAGGAAAAGGATGAGGAAGTGAGAAGGAATAGGATACATGGACACAGGAAGAATATGCTGAAACGCAGAAATTGGAAACAAATTAAATTTCAGTGTTCGTGAGTGTGAGAGTCTGTATTGCCTAGAGTCTGTATTGCCTAGAGTCTGTATTGCCTAGAGTCTGTATTGCCTAGAGTCTGTATTGCCTAGAGTCTGTATTGCTTTGGAGTCTGTATTGCCTAGAGTCTGTATTGCTTTGGAGTCTGTATTGCCTAGAGTCTGTATTGCTTTAGAGTCTGTATTGCCTAGAGTCTGTATTGCCTAGAGTCTGTATTGCCTAGAGTCTGTATTGCTTTGGAGTCTGTATTGCCTAGAGTCTGTATTGCTTTGGAGTCTGTATTGCCTAGAGTCTGTATTGCTTTGGAGTCTGTATTGCCTAGAGTCTGTATTGCTTTGGAGTCTGTATTGCCTAGAGTCTGTATTGCTTTGGAGTCTGTATTGCCTAGAGTCTGTATTGCTTTGGAGTCTGTATTGCCTAGAGTCTGTATTGCTTTGGAGTCTGTATTGCCTAGAGTCTGTATTGCTTTAGAGTCTGTATTGCCTAGAGTCTGTATTGCTTTAGAGTCTGTATTGCCTAGAGTCTGTATTGCTTTGGAGTCTGTATTGCCTAGAGTCTGTATTGCTTTGGAGTCTGTATTGCTTTGGAGTCTGTATTGCCTAGAGTCTGTATTGCTTTGGAGTCTGTATTGCCTAGAGTCTGTATTGCTTTGGAGTCTGTATTGCCTAGAGTCTGTATTGCTTTGGAGTCTGTATTGCCTAGAGTCTGTATTGCTTTGGAGTCTGTATTGCCTAGAGTCTGTATTGCTTTGGAGTCTGTATTGCCTAGAGTCTGTATTGCTTTGGAGTCTGTATTGCCTAGAGTCTGTATTGCTTTGGAGTCTGTATTGCCTAGAGTCTGTATTGCTTTGGAGTCTGTATTGCCTAGAGTCTGTATTGCTTTGGAGTCTGTATTGCCTAGAGTCTGTATTGCTTTGGAGTCTGTATTGCCTAGAGTCTGTATTGCTTTGGAGTCTGTATTGCCTAGAGTCTGTATTGCTTTGGAGTCTGTATTGCCTAGAGTCTGTATTGCTTTGGAGTCTGTATTGCCTAGAGTCTGTATTGCTTTGGAGTCTGTATTGCCTAGAGTCTGTATTGCTTTGGAGTCTGTATTGCCTAGAGTCTGTATTGCTTTGGAGTCTGTATTGCCTAGAGTCTGTATTGCTTTGGAGTCTGTATTGCCTAGAGTCTGTATTGCTTTGGAGTCTGTATTGCTTTGGAGTCTGTATTGCCTAGAGTCTGTATTGCTTTGGAGTCTGTATTGCTTTGGAGTCTGTATTGCTTTGGAGTCTGTATTGCTTTGGAGTCTGTATTGCTTTGGAGTCTGTATTGCTTTGGAGTCTGTATTGCTTTGGAGTCTGTATTGCTTTGGAGTCTGTATTGCTTTGGAGTCTGTATTGCTTTGGAGTCTGTATTGCTTTGGAGTCTGTATTGCTTTGGAGTCTGTATTGCTTTGGAGTCTGGCTTCCCTATAACATCGGGGCTATCGGAGTTGGTGGTACAAGTATTAGAAACACCATTCTAATTCAGTAATCACATTTAGTGCACAAACTACACAAGCATTTCAAACTACACACTTTCCTCGGGGCTGTTCGGCCAGACAGCTTAGGGAACAACAACACACTTTCCTTCCCTCAAAAATGAATAAGTTTGTCATGATGAGAGGTTTTTAACAACTTTCAAAGAACACAATTTCCCTCCTGGCAAAAATGAATAGCTCTGTCGCGGTGGGAGGGAGTTACACAATTTATACACCTGTCTAATATGAATAGGTCTGTCGTGATGAGAGGGCGTAAGTGGGAGGTAGTCGCTTTTTCTGGACACCCTTCTCCCTCATGTTTAGCATACTAGTTTTGAAATTATAAGACGTTCATTCCATTAGTTTGGTGATTTTGAGACCTTTCGCCCTATATTTTTGTCATAATTAAGACCTTTCATGCCATTTAGGTGTCTATTTTATCCTGGCGAGCGATAGCGAGCCTGTAATTTTTAAAAGATGCGGCCTTCGGCCGGGACATTTTTCTACCGAAAAATTTACAAATTTATCTTGAAAGAAGGTCTAGGCAGTGTTTTTTTCAAGCTTGATGGAAGTCGAGTGAGGTAACTAGAAAATAAATAAATACATAGGCCAATAAACATGCACTACCCCCTTAAATAATTTACAAAGTACACAATTTTCTCCTGTCAAAAAATTAATAGGTCTGCCGTGATGGGAGGGCTTTAAACAATTTACAAGATACACAATTCCCTTCCCTAAAACCCTAAAAACCGTCTACTGTAGGTGTGGCGTGGTGGGAGGAGGGGTGTTGAAGCAGGCAGTGAACAAACCCGGGACTGTTTTCTCCCCACACACACCTACCGCCACTAAACAGATTGTCCCGGGGCCGCGGAGGAGGAGGAAGAGGAGAATAATTGACTGACTCTCACCTCCTGAAGCCTGTTTAGTTTACCCCCCCCCCCTCCCCCCACCTGCCGCGCCTTCACTCTACCCAATATTTTTTATCGAGAGGATTTTTGGGAGAGATGACGAGGGATGTGTCAGACGATAAATACAGGTGAAAGTATGGCTGTACGATAATATGACTGAGGTAGGAATATGGAAGATATATTATATGCTATAGGACACAGAGGAAAGAAGATAGGCAGGGGGAATGACAAGACGATTAAAAGAGATCGAATCATAAATTTAAGGAGGGAGATGGTATGAGTATTTGAGAGGTACTAAGAGAGAGAGAGAGAATCAGAGGGTGTTGGAGAAAGGCATACGGCGGTGGGGAAAGGTGTAGGGCGTTCGAAAAGATATACAATGATAACAGGAAACCAAGCAACAACAGAACACCAACGTACCTGGACCACCTTGACCTCATCGTGGAACATATGGGCCGGGTGCGCCTCCACGTCCCAGGGCAGGGGGGCGGGCCCGTTGGAGGGGCCATCCACATCCCCCCCGCCGTAGGGGGTGAAGGCCCAGGAGGTCTCGCGCTTCTCGGTGAAAGTCTGAAGCTCGTACTGTGGAAGAAAGAAAAGTTGGAATCTTACTATGGATTATAGGAAAAAACAAACAAAAACAAACAAAAATAACAAACACAAAACTAAAATCGCTTACCGAAATTCTCCTTCAAACTAAGAAACCGTCCCTTAGAAGCTAAATTTGTACATGAGATCTGAAACTTGTACTGTTGAAGGAAAGAAAAGTTGAGAGTTTAGTATGGATTGTAGAAAAAAAAACCCACAAAACAAACAAACTAAAAACACCTAGCCAAACTCTCCTCCAAAGGCATCCACACATTTACACACCTACTCTCTCTATTATACACACACATCCACACACACTCGTACACATCCACACTAACATAACACCCAATATCATCCACGTTCAGTACACACAACCTCTCAAACTCTCTCATAGAAACACACACACTAAATATAACACCCAACATCCTCCACATCAATCACACATACCCTCTCTCTCTCTCATACGCACATCCACACCACATCCAACTTCACCACCCACTCCAAAACCCACCATTCCCACCTTCACCCAGTCAACAAGTGTCATAGTGCTGTAAACTTTTCATTATCACGGCAGTGCAAGTCTAGTCGGGGAGTATCGCGTTGTATCCATTATCCGCGGGTACAATATTCGCTGTATCCATTTATTATCCGCGGGTACAATATTCGCTGTATCCATTATCCGCGGGTACAATATTTGCTGTATCCATTATTCAAGGCTACAATATTTGCTGTAACTTCGTGTGTCCAGGCATTTTGACCCCAACGTCTCTTGAATTTGGCCGTGTCACTCTTTTGGCTTTGGGAGAGTCACTTGTTGCAGGTAAAATGCGTTTTATCTTCTTTATACATATAGGAAAACAAATCTGTGGGTACAATATTTGCGTTATCCAGTATCCGCGGGTACAATATTCGCGTTATCCAGTATCCGTGGGTACAATATTTGCGTTATCCAGTATCCGCAGGTACAATATTCGCGTTATCCAGTATCCGCAGGTACAATATTCGCGTTATCCAGTATCCGCGGGTACAATATACGCGTTATCCAGTATCCGCGGGTACAATATACGCGTTAGTCTAGCCGGGGAGTATTGTGCTGTATCCATTATCCATGGGTACAATATTCGCGTTAGTCTAGCCGGGGAGTATCGTGCTGTATCCATTATCCATGGGTACAATATTCGCGTTAGTCTAGCCGGGGAGTATCGTGTTGTATCCATTATCCATGGGTACAATATTCGCGTTATGTACACCTCCACAAATTCCGCGTTATCGGGGTAAAATGTGGAGCGGTAAACACGAAAATTTGTGGGTGGAGAGCGTATATATACAGAGTAGCGACATAGGGTGTAGTGCCTTTATATACAGAGTACTAACATAGGGTGTAGTGCCTCTATATACAGAGTACCGACATAGGGGGTAGTGCCTCTATATACAGAGTACCGATAGGGAGGGGTCCATGGAGCCAGAAACAATATGGCGCCCGGGGACCTTACAGTGCCTATATAAAGAGAGGGCCAACATAGAGGGTCCAGGGAGCCAGAAATAATATGGCGCCCGGGGGCTTAAGTGCCTTGAAAGATGTAGAATGATGGACTGTGAATTAAAACAGATTTACATATATTTACATAGATACACTGGCCACACAGATCTTACGATCCCTGCGAGGTGGCCAGGACTTAATCCTAGTAGATATAGCAACCCTAAGAGAAAGTGGAAGGAAAGGATAGCAAAGATGATGGCTCTCTCCCCACAGAGAGAGAGAGAGAGAGAGAGAGAGAGAGAGAGAGAGAGAGAGAGAGAAAACTGTAGTCTTCAAAACCAAGTCCAAATTCAGGTAGAAACAATAAAAGAACCCGGTTTTCGCAAATAGAATAACAAATAAACGCAACTATACGGCAGCAGTGAATCTAGACAGGAACAGGTCACAGGACATCTTAGAATTCCTACGACATCAAAGACACTGATTCCAAGAAACTGAGAATTGTAGTTTTATTTTCGAGAAGTGGAAGTTTTTATAGAAGCCACCGATACTACAATTCCCCCCGAAATAGGCGGTGAATATTAATGCACATGTCACAATAAATAATAACAGAAAATAGCAGTTCGAAGGGCCTTTTTTTATGTGCATGAAGGAGACAAAAGGCAAAGCGGCCTGTAACAAGTGTTAATTAATTTTACAAGGTACATTATAGAACATTTAGGTGTTGGAGAGAAGTATGGTGTGCTTGTTAAGTGTAGTAAAATGAATAGGAGGTGTTTGCGATAGTATGCCAACAACTCTCCTTTAAAATGTGAGGAAAACAAGTAGATTAAGAGTGAACACTAAACAAAAAAAGTAAACAAGAAAAAAGAGAAAGAACAAACACTGACAAAAAAATAAAAAAAAATAACTGAATGAAAAGTCTATCCATGCCCCCTTCCCTGTAACCCTTGATGAACCAGTCAACTCGGGGTCAAGGCGAGGTCAAGGCTGGGTCAAACACGGGCACAGGTCATCGCAGGTCACGTAGGGAGAGGGGGGGGGGGGGGTTAGGGGTTAGGTCAATGTAGGGGGAAGGCGAGAAAGAGTGAGCGAGAGAGAGAAAGTGAGTTAGATAGGGAAATTTGGTGAGCGGAAAAAGAGGGAGGGAGGTGGGATATGTGAGAGAGAGAGAGAGAGAGAGAGAGAGAGAGAGAGAGAGAGAGAGAGAGAGAGAGAGAGATTAATAAGTGATAGGGAGGAGGAGTTAAGACGAATTAAGTATGGGCGATGGGGTGGGGGAGAGGAGTAAAATATAAGGAAAAAATAAATTATATATATATACTGTATATAAATATATATGGTTATACTGATGTTTTGGACCGACAGTTAGCCCATCGATCTTTTTTGGCCTAATAGGTCCGGTAGAGCATATAAATCATTGCTATATATGTCATTAAGAGCTGAAATGTATTATAAGGGAGAACAAAACTCTGCTAAAATACATATATAGGCTAGGCTACTGTAAAACAAATAATACGTTTTTTCAGCCAGTACCCAACTAGCGGGGGGGGGGGGGGGGGGGGGGGGGGGGGGGGGGGGGGGGGGGTGGGGGGGGGGGGGGCCAGCCCCCACCAATATACTAGGTTAGGTTGTTAGGTTAGGCTAATGTCTTGCCAAAGTTGACTATTTTTATAACTTAAGATATTAGGCTACCCACTCCACCCCGTGAAATCCGAGCCAGCTTTCGTCAAAAGTTGGCTCGGGTATTCACAAAATTGGGTTTTATGGGTTTGCAATTTGGAAAAACCCGAGCCAAGTTTTGATACAAACGCTCTATTATTGTATATTTACACTTTTAACCCCTCATTTTCCCTGAACTTCATAGCCCTCTCCACTAGTGGGGGGGGGGGCGTGTTTTTAGATTGTTGGATAATGGGTAAATACTCATTTCAGCTCCTCTTCAGTATAAAACAACACTATATCTGAAGGAAAAATAAAAAATATATAAATGAAACTTACTGAAATCGCTGTCGGTCCAAAAAGTCAGGTTTACCATATATATATATATATATATATATATATATATATATATATATATATATATATATAGAGAGAGAGAGAGAGAGAGAGAGAGAGATTAAAGCGGAAGTTAGAGAGGGGGCCAAGGTAGCACATACAAGAAAGAAAGGCAGGGAGGAAGAGAGAGAGACGAAGTAATAGTTGAAGAGCAGCGAAGGGGGAGGTGAGAGAAGCTAAGGAGAAGGGCTGGAAAGAAGGAGCTGAGAGAGAGAGAGAGAGAGTTAATGTGACTAAAAGTCAAAGCAAGAAATTTACGATAAATCAACATACTAGAATTACAGAACTCAAAGATTGAAATAGGCGTCCACTTATAATGGCCCAAGACTGCACAATACATACCATAACGGAAGGAGACATTAGTCAATGGAGGGAGCTGTGAGGTGCTGATCAGAGCAAAATACTCCACGACAAAGCAGGCGGGTGTGTTGAAAGGTGATCGCCCCATTTCAGTAGTTATGAAGTATCTTGATCTTGATTCTTGATTTAAGGGCTGTATGGGTAGGCCCAATTAACCCTGCCACAGACCACTTGTTATAAAGTAGCTTGGGTACTGTTATACGTAAACAAAACATTCCCAGCATCGTCACCAACTCCCAGCACGGAAGCATAGCACAACAGAGGCCTGGCCATAGTCGAAAATACTGTGACGACGCTATGGCAACGGTTATCCAGCAACATGTGGCATCTATACATGAGGTGACGTCATCTAGCGCGGCAAAAATTAAGCACTTAAAATCTCGAAGCTTCAGTCGATTATCTCGACGCCTCGCAAGATTAACACTACAAACAAATATAATATGGAGATTAAAATAGAAAACTCGCCTGCGTTAATGCGAGTGAGTCATATACATATTTCTCTATTACAATACTGGTATATCATTATAGTGTAATGACATATGGAATAGGCTACCTAGCGCCATAGTGGGATCACGAACGATAGCGAGCTTCAAGTAAATAATTAGATAGACATATGGACGAAATGGGTTGGGTGTGAGAGGGGTCTGCCTTGTGTGGGCCAATCGGCTTTAAACAATCATTATAGACATGCAAGAAAGAATGGTGTTTAGTCACTCATCCACTTTGTTCCGAAATATCTGACTGCAGCTACGATTAATAAAGTATCCCCTTAATATTCAGTTTTCTCTTGATTTTTCCCAACCCATTTTCTCTTACAGTTTGACGTTGATTGGGCTTGCATGCGTTACTTTTGTTTTGTTATGCCATGTGTAGAAAAGCAAGACAATTATTATGAAAAGATAATAATACCGTATTAATACGAAAAGACAAGTAAACACAAAGACAATTACACACAATGACAATTAGGCGAAGAGGTAGACACATTGTAAAGTAATGGGAAGGGGGAGTAAAGAAGAGAGAGAGAGAGAGAGAGAGAGAGAGAGAGAGAGAGAGAGAGAGAGAGAGAGAAAATACAGAGATAAATATAGTTAGACATATAGACAGATAACAATACATAGATAGAGAGAGAGAGTGTGTGCGAGAGAGAGAGTGTGCGAGCGAGAGAGAGCGAAGGAAAGCGAGAGAGAGAGCGAAGGAAAGCGAGAGAGAGAGAGAGTGTGCGAGTGAGAGAGAGCGAAGGAAAGCGAGAGCGAGTGAGAGAGAGCGAAGGAAAGCGAGAGAGAGAGAGAGAGAGAGAGAGAGAAAGGAAAACAGTCAGGGAGGAAACAGGAAAGGGAGAAAATACGGTACAGGAACAGAAGGGAAAAAAAAAAAAAACATACACACACACAGGGAGGGTAAGAAGGTACACTCGGATACCATAGTCTCTAGCCCACTCATTAACATTCCTGGACTTCACCTATCTATAATTATGGAATTATATATATAATGATATACCTGGCAACGAATTCATTTTTATATTAATCAACAACAAAACTATATGTAGCAAATGCAGATATGATAAGTTGATAACAAATACGTCGATTAAGCTAAATTGAAATACGAATGCAAAGAAGTGGAAAAGAAGGAAGGAAGAGAGGGAACAGAGAGAAAATGTGGAGGAGAGGAAGGGAGAACAAGAGATAATGGTGGACAAGAAAGGCCGAAAGAAGAGGAGAGATATAAGAAAAGCAGAGAAGAGAGAGAAATACGTGGAGAAGAAAATATGAAGAGAAATAAGGGGGTACTAGAATAAAAAGAGAAATAAGTGGAGAAGATAACAGAGATAAATAAAAAAAAAATCAAGCAGAAAACAGAGATATTAGGGGAGCAGAGAATAAATAAAGGAATAAGGAGATAATACAATACAGAAAGACTTATGGGGAAAAGAGCGAGAGAGAGAGAGAGAGAGAGAGAGAGAGAGAGAGAGAGAGAGAGAGAGAGAGAGAGAGAGAGAGAGAGCGAGAGCGAGAGAGAGAACCAAATGAGAACGTTTGTGTGAAACAATGTAAGCATGGGAAGGTGGGAGGAGACAAGGAGAGATAGATGAAGAGAGAGAGAGAGAGAGGAGAGAAGGAGGGAGGGGGGGGGGGGGAAAGTAGGGAGGATGGGAGAGAGGGAGGGAGAAGTATGAGGTAGGGGGAAAAGGGAGGATGGGAGGGGAGGAGGAGAGGGGAGAAGGAGGAGGAAGAGAGAGTCGAGTATCGGAAGAATGCTTTAACGCCATACCATTTGCTTCGTGGTGGAGAGGGAGGGGATGGGGAGAAGGAGAGACACAAGCAGAGGAGAAGGAGGAAGGAAGGGGAGAGGGGAAAAGGGAGGATGGGATGGAGGAAGGGGAGGAGGAGGAACAGAAGGAGGAGGGAGAGCGGATGGTGGAGAGGGATAGGGTAGAGGATGGGAGAGGGGAGAAGGGGAGAAGGGTAGGGGAGAGAGAGGGAGGGGGAGGGGAATGAAGGACGGGAATAACAAAGACAAGAGGGGGAATAGCTAAGAAGTAGGGGAAATACATGAGATGGGGAGGGGGAACTAACATATGTAGGAGAGAGAGGAGAGAGGGAGAGAGGTAATAGAGAGAGAGAGAGAGAGAGAGAGAGAGAGAGAGACGGATTGATGAGAGAGAGAGATTGATAGGCAGATAGATGGATATTAGAGAGAGAGAGAGAGAGAGAGAGAGATATTGATATAGAGGTAGAGTAGAGAGAGAGAGAGAGAGAGAGAGAGATAGATTGATAGACAGATAGATGGATAGATAGATAGAGAGAGAGAGAGAGAGAGAGATTGATAGACAGATAGATGGATAGATAGAGAGAGAGAGAGAGAGAGAGAGAGAGAGAGAGAGAGAGAGAGAGAGAGACGTATCTATGCAGCTTAGGAAGGATCTGTAGGAATTATAAGGGTAAAGACTATCTCAATTATCCCTCTGACTTCCATATACCCTTCCTTATCTGAGCGTAATCGTATAATAACAGCCATAAAACAGACAATAAATGCGTAATCGTATCTTGAAAGGGTTAAGGATACTGTAACAAAATTATCAATTTCATGTTTGTAATTTAATTTTCATAACCCTGTCACTTTGTCCAGTTGTCAATTTGGGAACATTTATAGAAAATTACAGCAAAGCGATAAAATATTAATATTCGATCTTCATAGTTTATGTCATATTACAGTGTATACCTATGTTGTGGAGCATTTTACTGAAATTTTAACTTAAAATAAATTTAACTTTAAATGCTGTTTCTGTTCGGGCTCTGTCTCGAGTCGGCCACCCCTAGCTATGCAGTCAGTGCCTGAGTATATACAATACATACATATTTATTTTCAACAACATCCTTGCAAAGAGTATGGGTTTGGTTTAGTTGACAAAACATTAGTTAAAATAGGACTTCAGAGGCCCCTATTGGATTATTAAGCCAGCACACTGTAAGTCAAGAATATTGTCAGAACTGGAGCCCCTTTTCGAAAACTCCAGTCTCTTGCGTCCTTCGAAATAACATTGGATTCCAACTCGGAATATATACCTGGAAGACTGAGTTACGGAGGCAAGAACACAGATTTTTAGAAGGTGATTTTTTCCTTCCGCACTTCGTTAATTAGCAACCAGGAAAGACCAACACAACATAACAATCTATCTTGTTGACCGAGAAGCGAGTAAATATTTTGACTTGGTTCTTGAGATCAAACAAGATTCCTCTCAGTGAGCGAGGACGCTTATCTTTCTTGTATGCTGGCTACCATTAGACGATTTTTGTTAACCCATACAGTGCCGGTGACGTCTTGTTCATTATATTCTAGCGGCTAATAGACGATGTTATTCATCTTACGAAGGTCGACTACCAATAAAAAGACTACAGACCATCTCAATTCATCCTTTCAGCTACCACATATCCTTCCTAAGCTTCATAAAATCGTCTAAATGTAGCTGAAATCAAATAAACAAAGACGTCGCCGGTACAGTAAGGGTTAAGATTAGGAAGGGATTGTGGGAGTCAGAAGGTTAATTGCGATAGGCATAACCCCTTCGATACCCAGAGGAACTTTCAAAGCTAAGTAAAATCGTCTACGTTAGCCAAAACATAACACAAGATGCTTCATAGTTCATAGTAATAGGAGTGGATATGTACAACCCATTTGATCTAGCCCTTTGTGAGTTACAGAGGGTAGGGTTCATTATTTCTGGCCTACGTATAATGAATGGACTATAGTATCTCCAAAAAGCAAAGCTTATACGCCGGAGCCAACACAAAAAAGGGTTGTGAGAAAATTGAATTAGAGAGAGAGCGAGAACGAAAGCAAGAGCAAGAGATAGATAGATAGATAGATAGAGAGAGAGAGAGAGAGAGAGAGATATATATATATATATATATATAGAGAGAGAGAGAGAGAGAGCAAAAATTAAATCAAGAGCGAGAGAGAGCCAGCGAGCAATGGGTGAAGTAGGGTCAATAAGTGATGGAGGGTGACCATGTAGACCACTGGACCACTCAATGTTACGGGGGTGGGACAGACAAAAGGGGAGGGGGTGGAAAAGCGGAGAAAGGGTAAGGGTGAGATAGATAGATAGATAGATAGATAGATAGATAGATAGATAGGCAGGTAGTTTGAAGGGTAAATATGCAGACAACCATAGGGATATACATAAACAAGAACACACACACACACACACACACACACACACTGCACACACATACATACAGTAGACCTGTGAATATGGGCGTAACCTTTTTAATACTCACTACTGTACATTAGGCTGACATAATATACGTCAAAGTAAGCTAATGGTCAGAATAAACATACATTCCAATTCAGTTTCTCAGTAAAAGAGATAAGCTGCAACAATTCATAGGCGCTAATATGCTGCCATGTAGACTTCGTGGAGTGAGGAAATCAGAAAACGTATTAACCCTTTGAATATGTGGTCACGCATTTCTTTTCTGTTTTATGGCTATTATGAGACGATTTTGATTCAGATTAGGTAGAGGATATGAAAGACAGGGGGTTAATAGAGATAGTCTTTACCCTTTTATTTCCCACAGATCCTTCCTAAGCTGTATCAATTCGTCTAATAATAGCCAAACTAATCTGTCAATACGCGGCATAATCCTCTAGGGGTTAATCTTGGATAGGAATGTGGGTCGGAGTGTATTTATGGGGGAGGAGAAGGGAGCGTATGTGTGGGGGTGGGAGTGCATGGGTGGGGTGTGTCGGAGGTGTATGTGTGGGAGTGGGGGTAGGATTGTATGTATGGGGGAGGAGAAGGGAGCGTATGTGTGGGGGTGGGAGTGCATGGGTGGGGTGTGTCGGAGGTGTTTGTGTGGGAGTGGGGGTAGGAGTGTATGTGTGTATTGTGTGGGTGTATAGGGGTGGACGTGTAGGTAGGAATATACAGTATGTGTGGGGGTTGGGGTGTATGAGTGGGGTTGGGGTGTGGGGGTGTATGTGTGGGGTTGGGTTGTGGGGGTGGGAGTATATTTGTAGGGTGTGTCGGGGGGGGGGGGGGGGGGGGGGGTATGTGGGGGGGGGGAGTGCATGTGTGAGGATGGCTGTGGGATTGTATGTGTGGGGGTGGGAGAGCATGTGTGGGGTGGATGTGGGAATGTATGTGTGGTGTGAATGTGTGAAGATGATGGGAGTCAGAGTGTATGGGTGGAGGTGGGAGTGTATGTGTGGGGTAGGTGGGGGTGTGGGGAGTGTATCCGTGGGGAAGGTAAGGAGGAGGGCCACACAGATTCTCTCCCTGAGTGGGTCGGGTCCCCTGGGTGTGAGGCTGATACGTGACTACCAGTTCGACTCCAGGAAATCCCCCCCCCAAAAAAAAACACACACACACACTTATTTTTCTGATTCCTACTCTCTCTCTAACACATACTGTATATACACATCCTTATTATTCTGAATCCCCTCCACCCCTCTCTCTCTCTCACATACTCACTCTCACTCTCTCTCTGTCACACACACACACCGTCGTCAATATCTCCTGTCGATACAGAACCCAGGCTCTGTAGAAAAGGAGATATCTTAACAAATCCTACTAAGAGGTTTAACCCTTACAGTACCAGCGACGTCTTTATTTAACTACAGCTAGATTTAGACGATTTTATGAAGCTTATCGGTAAATTTCCTTCCTTAGACCCTCCTCCTCTACTCAATACCCACTGGAAGTTATGCTCTTCCACTCTCACCTCCAACTCTACTGTATTATATAGAATTTCCTCTCATTCATCATATATCTGCCTAATTTCTTCTATTTTCCTCTCCTCCTCCTTCTGTTCCTGCCTCACACTCCTTTTCTTCTTGTTCCTTGTTCCTCCAGCATTCTCCTCTCCTTTCTTCTTCTTTTCCTCCTCCTCTTCCTTCGCCCTGCCTTTAATTTTTTCTCTTCCTCCTCCTCCATCCACTTCTTCTTTTCTCCTTTCTTCTTTTCCTCTTGCTTCCTCCTCTCCTCCCCTGCCTCCCACACCACCATCTCCTCCTCCTCGTTCGCCTTCTGTCCCCCTCATATTCCTCCACCTACTCCTTGATCTTATCCCCTTCTTCTTTTCCGCATCCTCCTCCTCCTCCTTCTCTTCTTATCCTCCTCCACCCTCCTTTTCCTTCTCCTCCTCCTTCTGCTCCTCCTTCTTCTCCTCCCCTTTTCTCGCTATTGCCTCCCACTCCTCCTCCTCCTCTTTCTCCTTCTTCCCTCCCACTCCTCCCCCTCTTTCTCCTTGACCTACCCCCGAGTTCTGACCCAGACTCTAGATGACCCTTTTGACCACTTACCCAAAATGACCCCACTGGACCGAGGACACGGCTTGCCTCACTCCAACCCCTCACACTTGCCTCACTCCAACCCCTCACACTTGACTTGCGTGTATGAAACGTAAGAAGACACTTTTGTATTTAATTTTATTTACGTATCTATTTATTGGTTCCCGGACATCTCAACCAGTAGACCATTTCAACCAGTAGCTCTCAACCAGTGCCAAATCAACCAAGACCAACCAAACCAGTGCCAAAATATAGTACTAACCTAACCTAACCTAACCCAACCTAACCGTATTGGTTGATTTGGTACTGGTTGAGAGCTACTGGTTGAAATTGTCTACTGGTTGAGTTGTCCGGTCACCCTATTTATTTATTACCTCACGTATTCATGTTTGCAAGAATAATGGATTCCTTCCTCTTGTATTTGCTGCTCTTCATATTCCGTTCAGTGACATATTTTGGGTTCTCTTTCAATCATCACTCCTTTTCGAAATTTCTTACTTTTTACACTTCCTTCTTCTACTCCCGTTCCTCCTCCTTCTTCTTCTTCTACCTCCTACTCGTAGACCTGACCCTATACATGACCTCTCTTCTTTCTCTTCTCCTTCTCTATAGCATTCCTTTCGTACTTGCTTCTTGCGCTAAACAACCTCTTTTCTTCCACATCGAGTATCTCCCTGGAATGGGCCGCGAGGGCTTTGAGATACTAAATATTCCTTGTAATACTCTCTCTCTCTCTCCACCCCCCCTCTATTTCTCTCCACTCCCCCTCTCTTTCTCTCCACCCCCTCTCTCTCTCTCCACCCTTCACTCTCTCAATCACTCTCACTCTCACTCTCTAGCTCTCACACACACTCTCCCTCTCTCCCTCACACACACACACTCACTCTCTCTCTCTCTCAGGTCCCCAAAGGCAAGGTCAAGGACAATTAAAGACCCCCTGCTGCAACTAATGTCCGATATGACGTCACGGGGGCGAGCACATTGATGGGATTCGAACCACGGCTGTTTCCGGCAATCTTTTTCTGGCAACATTAAACCCGGTGTCACACGAGTTTTTCTATTAGCAATTTTCGATGAGCAAAGTTTTTTTCTGGTAATATTTGGTATCTTTTTCACATTGGATTGAGAAATTAGACTTATGTTAGATTTTTTTTTTCTGGCAACATTTAAGGGCTGATATCCACTTGAGGGATTTTTTTCTTGACTCCTTTCTGCCTCATGTTTAGCCCCATTGTTTTCCTAATATTAAAACGTTCGCCCCATTATTTTGACGATTTTAAGAACTTTCAACCCCTTTCTGTCAATTTTAAGACCTTTCGTGCCATTTAGGTGTCGATTTTATCCTGGCGAGCGATAGCGAGCCTGTAATTTAAGAGGAACCGGCTTTCAGCCGGGAAATTTTTCTACCGAAAAATGTACAGATTTATCTTGAAAGGGGCTCAAGGGGGTGTAATCTTAAGCTTGAAGGATATCTAGAGACCAAACTAAAAACCTCCCCTTAAGTCGGTGTCACACGAACTCTTTTTACAGCAATTTTCGATGAGCAAGGATTTTCTCGTAATATGTTGAGAGTTTTTCGCATTGGATTCAGAAACTAGACTTATGTTAAATTATGTTAGGTGGCTGAGTTTTGACATCGCTTGATTAATTGACCACTTGCGAGTTTCGTTCTATAAGGAAGTTGGAGCCGTAGGTATTGATATTCAACAGAATTAACTGTTAAAATGCGGTTGTAGCACATTTATAAATACATAAAACCCAATTCAACCTACTCTTTAGCCATCAGAAACCTACATAATTAGTGCATTTCTATTTACCATCTATGTCTACGGCTCCAACTTCCTTATAGCCTGAAACTCGCAAGTGGTCAATTAAATCTGCCAGACTACAATTGCCAGTAAG
>CM064527.1:46421404-46468904 GCA_032716605.1 Paralithodes platypus | reverse complement strand
ATGAAAAACATGTATCCATCATATAATTCACTTTCTCTCACTTCACTCACCCCCGCAATTTACCGGAGGAGAACAGGTTTTTCACAATAAGTAGACGGAGGAAGGATCAAGGATATGACGTGAGAGAGAGAGAGAGAGAGAGAGAGAGAGAGAGAGAGAGAGAGAGAGAGAGAGAGAGAATGATATGTGTGTGTGTGTGTGTGTAAGTGTTAATACCACAGAGAGCTTCCTAATGTGTCCCCCTATTTACCGTTTAATCTAATTCCACTAAATTAGTTTAACCCTGTTAGCAACAATGTTGTCTTTTTATTATATTCTCTTTTATTTTATAACAGACGATTTTATACAGCTTAGGAAGGCCTTCTCACTAATTAAAAGCGTCAAATGTTTCTCAATCATGGCCTTAAGGGGAGGTTAAGGGGAGGTTAAGGGGAGGTTTTTAGTTGATTCCCTAGACTTCCATCAAGCTTAAAATTACTCCCCCTTGACCCCCTTTCAAGATAAATTTGTACATTTTTCGGTAGAAAAATGTCCCGGCCGAAGGCCGGTTCCCCTTAAATTACAGGCTCGCTATCGCTCGCCAGGAAAAAATCGACACCTAAATGGCACGAAAGGTCTTAAAATTGACAGAATGGGGCAGAAATTCTTAACATCACCAAACTAATGGGCCAAACGTCTTAAAATCTCAAAAGCAATGGGGCTAGACATGAGGGAGAAAGCGGTCAAGAAAAAAGTCCCTCAAGTGGAAATCTCCCCTTAAAAGTCGTGTGCTACCTCCATCATTAGAAATATTAAAATATAAGTATCCAGAACATAGCTGCTAAGGGATTCAATTTATCGTCAGCTGAAAAACAAAAACCAAAACAAAACACCAAAACAGGGTATAGTGCCATCAGAGACCATGCCTTTACAGCGGACCACCCCATTCGTTTTGGATAGCTTTTTAGTCGTTCGCTATACTTCACAAGGGACAGATCTCACAATGATGGAGTCGCTAGTATCTGTCCAACTCAATCCTGATCTAACTGTCCCCACAAAAGATACATTTTTCTTCTACTCCTAAAGCCCCCTATAACCAACGAGAGTGATGTGCTAATATTAGGTACTTCCATCTATTTATTAAGGGGAGGTTTCTAGTGTGTTGCTTAGACCTCCATCAAGCTTAAAAATTACATCCCCTAGACCCCCTTTCAAGATAAATTTGCACATTTTTCGGTAGAAAAATGTCCCGGCCAAAGGTCGGTTCCTCTTAAATTACAGGCTCGCTATCGCTCGCCAGGGAAAAAATCGACACCTAAATTGCATGAAAGGTCTTAAAATTGACAGAAATGGGGCGAAAGTTCTTGATTATGGGTCGAACGTCTTAAAATACCAAAAGCAATGGGGCTAAACATGAGGGAGAAAGGGGTAAAGAAAAAAAATCCCTCAAGTGGAAATCTCCCCTGGTAGCTTAACTAATATTCTTCGAAACATGTTGTTATTATCCAATACCTAAATAAATATACCTATAAATAAATCTCTATCTCTATCTATCTATCTATCTATCTATCTATCTATCTATCTGGCTGTCTCATTCTCACTCTCACACTCTCTCTCTCTCTCTCTCTCTCTCTCTCTCAGTAATGGGCTCGGTAAAACAGGTATAAGTTAGGTTCATCTTATAAACCCTTGTGCTCTAATCCTTTTGGGAGGCTCGCTCCTGTTTGGAAAGTGTCACGTATAATTTCCCGAGTTCCAGCGTTTTTTTTTTTTTTAATTCGCCTCATTTTCTTTTTAATAGAATAATGGATGGAATACGCTCTCATTTTGGGAAGTACGCTAACTCCATATTACGCGCGGGTATAATGTTTTCATATCAACATTGGAATTATTGCGGAATTATTATAAGTTCCTATAATATTAACCCCTTTCGCTCGCTGACGTAATTGTCATCATATTCTGGTTACCAGTAGATGATTTTCTTAACTTGTAATATTGACTTATAACTTGTCTATCTATCTATCTATTGCCTGACGCCGTGATCCCCGAAGGGGTGGCCACGAACGAACCGCCCCCATGCACCTCTGTCCCCAGTCAGTCGACGCCCCTCCCCCCAACCAGCACCGCCTTCGTTCATTATAACTTGTAAAGGTCTTAACATTGACAACAAAATGGGGCGAAAATCGCCAAACTAATAGGGCCAACGTCTTAAAATCTCAAAACTAATGGGGCTACACACGAAGGAGAAGGAGGCCCAGAAAAAACACACATTTGGTCCATTCCTCCAAGCTAACGATTGAGAGAGAGTTTCTTCAGAGCAGTTTAAGGGGGGTGACCTGCTTTTTGTTATTTCTGTCCTTTTCTCTTTTTCTCTGGATTGTATCCATTCGGCCCCATTCAGCCAACTATTTTTAAGACGTTTATCCCCATCTCGGTGTCGATTTCTTCCTGGCGAGCGATAGCGAGCCAGCATTGTATGAAAATCCGGCTTAGTCGGAGACATTTTTCTATCGAAAAATGTGCAAATTTAGCCTGCTGTCAAACAAAAATAAAAAATATGCTGGCTCGCTACCGCTCACCAGTAAAAAATTGACACCTGGATGGGGATAAACGTCTTAAAATAGTAGGCTGAATGGGGCCAAATGGATACAAGCCAGAGAAAGATAGAAAAGGACAGACCAACTACAGGTCACCTCCCTTTTAAGGACGAGATGCATTGGCTATCACGTCTTTTTGTTCGATAACATTGTGGCCTCCCCTGGGTACCACTCGAGCAGGGCAGTACCCAGGGGAGGCCACATAGGCATAGGATAAGGAGTTGCTGGAACTCCTGTTTCATTTGCCTGGCTTCCCCCACTGTTTCTATTTGTGACTCACCTACACAGTGAGTAATCCAGCTAACTCTCACAAACACCTCCTCCGACTTTTAATTTCACTACATTTAACCCTTTCACGTTTTTATGACGCAGAAGTTGCCAGATTAGCAATAATAAATAGAGTTCTCTCACTCTTATAATTACCTCTCCAAAATTAGTTTTCTGGCCACAGCTAACTCAAAGACAACTGCAGAGGTTGAAGTAACTAAACTAAAGGTTTCTAAATACCCCTGATGGTAACAAAGGCTTTAAAGTATCCCCAATAGGCTCAAAATTGCGTCAAAAACGTGAGAGGGTTAACCAGCACACCACACTTCTTTCCAACACAGCTAAATTACCTATAAATTACCTATAAATTACCTATATGTTGGCTCTCTATCACTCTTTAAACCTTGGGGGATACACTTGTTGTAGGGAACTTTGCCTTTTGTCTCCTTCGTGCACATAGGAAAGATAATTAATCACAAGTGAAACTAATTCTGCTGCTTAACCCTTTCAAGATACGATGATGAACTCGGTGGGAATAGAAACAATGTCAGTCCCCTCCCTTCCCCTCAACCTGCGACTCACTCTCACTCTCTCTCTCTCTCTTTTTACACTTCATAATTTTTTTAAAGCAGCTTTCTCTCTCTCTCTCTCTCTCTCTCTCTCTCTCTCTCTCTCTCTCTCTCTCTCTCTCTTTTAAACATAAATGCTTATCTGAGGAACACTATTTAAACTTAGTGCAAATTTCCGAGCTAAAGGCATATACCATTTCTGTTGACCTCTATTTTCTCTCTCTCTCTCTCTCTTTCTCTCTCTCTCTCTCTCTCTCTCTCTCTCTCTCTCTCTCACCAGCCCCGAACAATACCCTGGCATCCATAATTTAGGCCTTCCTCAAACTGGTGGGAAGGGAGGAGGTGCGTTCAATCGGCCGCTTCAAGTTACACCAAAACACAAATAAACAAAGAATTACGGTATACAAAGGCAGTCCACCTCGTTTTTTTTTCTCTTTCTCTCCCTCTCTCTTTGGCTTGTATCCATTCGGCCCCATTCAGCCTACTATTTTAGGACGTTTACCCCCGTCCAGGTGTCAATACTCGTCAATACCCGTTAGTCGATGAAAATGGAGAATACACCAAAGACGAAGTACAAATGAGTAATGCCCTCAATACCTTCTTTGCATCAGTTTTTACAACAGAAGACCTCAGTGATATCCCTACACCATCGCCGATTCAGATTGATAATTCAGATGTTCTAAGCAATATCACCGTTACAGAGAGAGAAGTATTGAATTGTTTAGATAAACTCAAGGTAAATAAAACGCCTGGACCTGATACAATCTCGCCTAGAGTTCTGAAGGAAGCTAAGGATGAGCTCTCCAAACCACTGACATTACTATTCAATAAATCCTTGCAGTCTGGAACTATGCCTGATCAGTGGAAGCTAGCCAACGTAACACCGATATTAAAAAAAGGCAGCAAATCCCTACCCAGTAACTATCGTCCAATTAGCTTAACCTCAGTTGTATGTAAAATGCTAGAAACGGTCATACGAGACAGACTCGTAAATCACTTAGAGGAAAATAACATACTTAAAGATACTCAACACGGCTTTCGTAAAAAACGTTCCTGTTTAACAAACCTCTTAGACTTCTTCCACGATATCCTCAACCTCTACGATGAGAGTAAAGCTGTAGATATTATATACCTTGATTTTCAAAAGGCCTTTGACAAAGTTCCCCACAAAACGTTTACTGCTAAAACTAAAAGCGCATGGAATACAAGACGGTGTGTTGAAATGGATAGAAAATTGGCTCAGCGACAGAAAGCAAAGAGTAGTCATAAACGGTAAGGCATCTAAATGGACCAATGTAAGTAGCGGGGTACCCCAGGGATCGGTACTAGGACCAATTCTCTTTCTAATTTACATCAACGACATAGATGAGGGCCTCACCTGTACAATCTCAAAATTTGCTGACGATACAAAAATTGCAAATAGCGTACTCTCAAAAGAACAAGTTGACGATATGCAACACAATCTAGATAAATTGTCATGTTGGGCCCAAATTTGGCAAATGAGTTTCAATGCGGATAAATGTAAAGTACTACATATCGGATACCTAAATGAGAAAGCAAACTATTCGATGAATGGCACTCAGCTTAAGAATGTAAACAGAGAAACCGATCTGGGAGTAACAATATCGAGTAACCTAAAACCGAGTCAACAATGTTCAGAAGTTGTTAAGAAGGCAAACAAAATAATTGGCTTTATAGGCAGGTCATTTGAGCATAAATCCAAAGAAGTTATCCTAACCCTTTACAATTCCTTAGTCCGCCCTCTTCTGGAATACTGCGTTCAATCCTGGTGCCCTTATTACCAAAAAGATATAAACAAGCTAGAACGAGTTCAACGTAGAGTTACCAAAATGATACCTAGCCTAAAGAACAAACCATACGAAGAGCGTCTTAGAGAATTAAATCTATTTCCTTTAACCCAGCGCAGATTAAGAGGTGACTTAATTCAAGTGTTCAAAATCATCAAAGGCATCGACAATATGAACTGTAGTAAGTACTTCACTATCGACCAATCTAATTATGCACGGGGAAACGGTTGCAAAATTATTGGTAAATCTTTTAACTCACACGAATCTAAGAATTTCTTCTTCAGTCGAGTTGTCAACTTGTGGAATGGGCTTCCCCGAAACGTTATAGACTGCATCACCGTTGATTCATTTAAACTCCGCCTAGACAAATATCTCGCTTCAAACCCGCGACTGACTGCGTTTGTAAATGAATAACTTTATTTTATCCCCCCCTCAGTTACTAACCCATCTGTCCCCTACTAACTTCCTAATCCTGCCACGGACATTAGTTCCAGGGCAGTAATTCCCTTTCCAATGTTCCCTTACCCACTCTAAACCACTGTTTGGACACTTGATCCTCAGTGTTTTGGAGGACAAGCAACCTAGAAGGGTCACTAGATCTGTTGTTGCTTGATTTCCTTTGTACTCCTTTGTACCCTTTGTACTTTCCTTACGAGCGGTAGCGACCCACCAAATATATATTTTTGTTTTGACAGCAAGCGAAATTGTACATTTTTCGATAGAAAAATGTCTCCGGCGAAGCCGGATTTCTCCATACAATGCTGGCTCGCTACCACTCGCCAGGAAGAAATCGACACCTGGATGGGGATAAACGTCTTAAAACAGTTGGCTGAATAGGGCCGAATGGATACAAGCCAGGGAGAAAAAGAAAAGGAGAGAAAGATAAAAAAGCCGGTGACCCCCTTAATAACGTAATGGTACCAGATGTTTACTCAATAATGACTTCGACTCTCTCTCTCTCTCGCTCTCTCTCTGGGTGGGTGGGGAGAGAGAGCTTTCTGCTTTGCTATCCTTGCCTTCCACATTGTAGCAAATTTTATTTCAGCATTAAGTCCGGACTACCTAGTAGGGACCGCAAGGTCTGTGTAGTCTGTGTATCTATGTAACTCTGGGTGGGTGGGTGGGGAGAGCGAGCCTTCTGCTTTGCTATCCCTCACTATAGGGTCTCCAATCGGCCCCATGTCGGCAGGTAAAAAAACCCCACAAAAAACAAAAACAAAAAAAATGAACGCTTCCCCCCCCCCCCCCCTCCCCCTCCCACAGCCGCTTCTGACTAATTGAGGCGACGCGGCGGCCGGGGGGGTCAGCGCTCCCCTCCCGCACACACCACTTAAGGGGAGAGGGGTCAGTTTTTTCTGGGCCCCCTTCTTTTTCGTCATGCTTAGCCCCATTAGCTTTCAGATTTTAAGACGTTCGGCCAATTAGTTTGTCGATTTTAAGACCTTTCGCCCCATTTCTTTGTCAATATTGAGACCTTTCGTGCTATTTAGGTGTCGATTTTTTTCCTGGCGAACGATAGTGAGCCTGTAGTTTTGGAAGAACCCGGCCGGGACATTTTTCTACCGAAAAATTTACAAATTTATCTACAAAGGGGATTTAATGGATGTTTTTTTTTAACCCCTTCTGTACCAACGACGTCTTTTTTAATTATACACTGGCTACGATTAGGCGATTTTCTTCAGTTCCAAAAAGGCCTCCAGCAATTAGCAGGCTTCGATCCATCACACTTAAGGGGAGATCTCCACTTGAGGGATTTTTTTCTTGACCCCTTTCTCCCTCATGTTTAGTTAGCCCCATTGCTTTTGATATTATAAAACGTTTGCCCCATTAGTTTAGCGATTTTAAGAACTTTCACCCCATATTAAGACCTTTCGTGCAATTCAGGTGTCGATTTTATCCTGGCGAGCGATAGCGAGCCTATAATTTAAGAGGAACCGGCCTTCGGCCAGGACATTTTTCTACCGAAAAATGTACAAATTTATCTTGAAAGGGACTCAAGGGGGTGTAATTTTAAGCTTGATGGAGGTCTAGGGAACAAACTAAATACCTCCCCTTAACCCTTTTCACTACCACAGATCCTTCTTAAACTCCACTAAACCGTGTCTAAATATAGCAACGTTAAAATGACAAAAAAAAAAAAAAAAAAAAAGTAAAACGTCACCGGTACAGAAGGGGTTAAAGTTATCTGGAGGTCTAGAAAGGAAACTAGAAAAATAAATAAACAAAGGCGACCAAAAAGTGAATCATTTAACCCCTTTAAGGTGGCGCAGGGGTCGGTCGGGGGAGGGGGGGAGGGAGACAACAAAGCAACAGGCTGAGTCATCTAAAAATCCTTAACCCTATTTGGTCTGAGGTAGGGGAGCTTTTGTTTTGAGTTGTATCTCTCCCGTTCGCTCCATTAGTTTTGGAGACTTTATTAAGCCGCTTCACCCCATCAGTTTGGCGATAATAAGACGCTTCACGCCGAACTGCCCCCTACTCTATCTGACCTAAATTGATGCGTAAACCAAGCCTCATCTACCCCTGCCTAGACTGCTATAGTGCATTCATTATAGAAGCACGCCATGGATGATAAGGTGACTCCATAACCTCTAGAACTCATTAAGGGGAGGTATTTAGTTTGTTCCCTAGACCTCCATCAACCTTAAAATTACACCCCCTTGAGTCCCTTTCAAGATAAATTTGTAAATTTTTCGGTTGAAAAATGTCCCGGCCGAAGGCCGGTTCCTCTTAAATTATAGGCTCGCTATCGCTCGCCAGGATAAAATAGACACCTGAATTGCACGAAAGGTCTTAATATGGGGTGAAAGTTCTTAAAATCGCTAAACTAATGGGGCAAACGTTTTATAATATCAAAAGCAATGGGGCTAAACATGAGGGAGAAAGGGGTCAAGAAAAAAATCCCTCAAGTGGAGATCTCCCCTTAAGGGCTAGAACAAATGGGCTGATATTAGCTCGATTACTCCTAGTTATTGCTTGTCAGGGATAGAGGTTAGTGGCTATGATGTATCGCCTATCTATAATGAATGGACTATAGTAATGTGCCTGTTCTGCTTGTGGCCGTTTTGGTTATGGCCATTTAGGAATGTGATCGTTTCATAAGTTTACCCGTTTAGGAACGTGGCCGGTTAGGAGTGTGGCCGTTTAGCATTGTATCGCTTAAACATGTGGTCGTCTAGGAGTGTGGCCGTTTAGGAGTGTGGCCGCTTAGGAATTTGGCAGTTTATGAGTGTGGCTTTTTAGGAATATGGCCATTTAGGAGTGTGGCCGATTAGGAATATGGTTTAGTAGTGTGGTCGTTTAGGAATGAGACCACTTAGGAATGTAGCCGATAGGAATATGGCCGTTTAGGAGTGTGGCAATTTAGGAATATGGCTGTCTAGGAGTGTGGCCGTTTAGAAGTGTGGCCGTTTTGACCGGCCTGGATCTGTGCTACGACCGGTGCGGCTTTGGCAGGATACACGTAGATCAGTTTAAGGGGGACAGGTCGACTCAAACCAATAGGCCGTATCGACCACTAGATCTCAACCAGGGCCAAAATCAACCAGTATCGACCACTAGATCTCAACCAGGGCCAATATCAACCAGTATCGACCACTAGATCTCAACCAGAGCCAAAATCAACCAGTATCGACCACTAGATCTCAACCAGGGCCAAAATCAACCAGTATCGACCACTAGATCTCAACCAGGGCCAAATTCAACCAGTATCGATCACTAGATCTCAACCAGGGCCAAAATCAACCAGTATCGACCACTAGATCTCAACCAGGGCCAACATCAACCAGTATCGACCACTAGATCTCAACCAGGGCCAAAATCAACCAGTATCGACCACTAGATCTCAACCAGGGCCAAATTCAACCAGTATCGACCACTAGATCTCAACCAGGGCCAAAATCAACCAGTATCGACCACTAGATCTCAACCAGGGCCAAAATCAACCAGTATCGACCACTAGATCTCAACCAGGGCCAAAATAAACCAGTATCGACCACTAGATCTCAACCAGGGCCAAAATCAACCAGTATCGACCACTAGATCTCAACCAGGGCCAAAACCAACCAGTATCGACCACTAGATCTCAACCAGGGCCAAAATCAACCAGTATCGACCACTAGATCTCAACCAGGGCCAATATCAACCAGTATCGACCACTAGATCTCAACCAGGGCCAAAATCAACCAGTATCGACCACTAGATCTCAACCAGGGCCAAAATCAACCAGTATCGACCACTAGATCTCAACCAGGGCCAAATTCAACCAGTATCGACCACTAGATCTCAACCAGGGCCAAAATCAACCAGTATCGACCACTAGATCTCATCCAGGGCCAAAATCAACCAGTATCGACCACTAGATCTCAACCAGGGCCAAAATCAACCAGTATCGACCACTAGATCTCTACCAGGGCCAAATTCAACCAGTATCGACCACTAGATCTCAACCAGGGCCAAAATCAACCAGTATCGACCACTAGATCTCAACCAGGGCCAAAATCAACCAGTATCGACCACTAGATCTCAACCAGGGCCAAAATCAACCAGTATCGACCACTAGATCTCAACCAGGGCCAAAATCAACCAGTATCGACCACTAGATGTCAACCAGGGCCAAAATCAACCAGTATCGACCACTAGATCTCAACCAGGGCCAAAATCAACCAGTATCGACCACTAGATCTCAACCAGGGCCAAAATCAACCAGTATCGACCACTAGATCTCAACCAGGGCCAAAATCAACCAGTATCGACTACTAGATCTCAACCAGGGCCAAAATCAACCAGTATCGACCACTAGATCTCAACCAGGGCCAAAATTAACCAGTATCGACCACTAGATCTCAACCAGGGCCAAAATCAACCAGTATCGACCACTAGATCTCAACCAGGGCCAAAATCAACCAGTATCGACCACTAGATCTCAACCAGGGCCAAAATCAACCAGTATTTTATTCTATTTTTTTTTATTTAACTCCAACACCAAACACCTCCCAAAGAAATTAACCTTTTCATGCATATATGACGCAGAGGTTGCCAGATTAGCAATAAGGAATAGAGTTCTCTCACTCTTATAATTACCTCTCCAAAATTAGTTTTCTGGCCACAGCTAACTCAAAGACAACTGCAGAGGTTGAAGTAACTAAACTAAAGGTTTCTAAATACCCCTGATGGTAACAAAGGCTTTAAAGTATCCCCAATAGGCTCAAAATCGCGTCATATGTCGGAGAGGGTTAATAAAAGCAGGTTTCTAAATACCCCTGATGGTAACAAAGGCTTTAAAGTATCCCCAATAGGCTCAAACTCGCGTCATATGTCGGAGAGGGTTAATAAAAGCAGGTTTCTAAATACCCCTGATGGTAACAAAGGCTTTAAAGTATCCCCAATAGGCTCAAAATAGCGTCATATGTCGGAGAGTGTTAATAAAAGTAGGTTTCTAAATACCCTTGATGGTAACAAAGGCTTTAAAGTATCCCCAATAGGCTCAAAATCGCGTCATATGTCAGAGAGGGTTAATAAAAGCAGGTTTCTAAATACCCCTGATGGTAACAAAGGCTTTAAAGTATCCCCAATAGGCTCAAAATCGCGTCATATGTCGGAGAGGGTTAACAAGAGCAAGCATGTTGATCAATCGGGATTCGAACCTGGGTTACCATATACAGAATTGTAAATACTCTAACCATCACACCATTGAAGGCAGTTGTTAGGTGGGGTTTGGTTTCCTTTGGTTAGACCTGGTTGACTCGACGCTGGTTGATATTTACTGGTTGAAAGGGTCTACTGGTTGAGGTGTACTGGTTGAAAGGTCTACTGGTTGAGGTGTACTGGTTGGAAGGTCTACTGGTTGAGGTGTACTGGTTGGAAGGTCTACTGGTTAAGAAACTATGGTTGACAAGGTCTACTGGTTGAGGTGTACTGGTTGAAAGGTCTACTGGTTGAGGTGTACTGGTTGAAAGGTCTACTGGTTGAGGTGTACTGGTTGGAGGGTCTACTGGTTGAGGTGTACTGGTTGAAAGGCCTACTGGTTGAGAAACTATGGTTGACAAGGGCCTACTGGTTGAGGTGTACTGGTTGAAATGGTCTACTGGTTAAGATCTACTGGTTGAAAGGTCTACTGGTTGAGGTATAATGGTTGAAAGGGTCTACTGGTTGAGATGTACTGGTTGGAAGGGTCTACTGGTTGAGATGTACTGGTTGAAAGGTCTACTGGTTGAGATCTACTGGTTGAAAAGTGCTACTGGTTGAGATATACTGGTTGAAATGCACCTGTATCTAAAAAAAAAAAAAAAAGGCTAAAGCAAAGGGGCTGTAAAATTCCACACCTATTTCCTGGCTGACCCTTCCCAAATGATACAAATATTAGCTCGATTACTCTAGTCGTTTTCGAGATCCAAAGAAACGCGAAATATCCTCTCACTTCACCCACAAGTTGTTCTTTCCCCCCAAGTCAAATACGATATATATCCTACGTACAGTCGCGCTCATAAGTCATGTCCCAGCTGTCATTACGTTTGGCTTGCTCTGTGCTGTATTAATGTCTGTCAGATGTTGAATAGGGTGGCCAAGTGGTAGGAACATGTTTGCATATTTCACTCGATATGAAGAAATTAAGCTTAGATATTGCTGATACCAATTATTGATCAAAACACACTTAGTTCCGAGACATCACTTATTAGCGCCACTGTACTGTTATGATTTTCTTATGTTAACCCCTTGAAGCTCTGACGCGTTTTAGCAGTTTATTTTGGCTATCATTAGACGATTTTATGCAGCTTAGGAAGGATCTGTGGGTACTAAAAGGGTAAATACTATCTCAATCAACTCTTTGAATTTCATATACTGTTACTAATCTGAATGAAATCGTCTAATAGTAGCCATACAACAGAACAGAAACGCGCATTGGAGCTTGAAAGGGTTAAACTATAGTCAATTTATTATAGGTAGGCCAGAAATCGTGACCCCTAACTTCTGTAACTCAAAAAAGGGCTAGAACAAATACACACACACACACACACACACACACCTTCTCTCTATCTGTTTTTATTTATCTATCTATCTATCTATCTATATATCTGTCTATCTATCTCATTTTATGAACATGTTATAGACACACACACACACACATACCTTCTCTCTATCTATCTATCTATTTATCTATCTATCTATCTTATAAGAACATGCTATAGATTTTTTTTTGTTTTTTTTACTTTTTTTTTATAATTAAGGTGACAGTTACAAAGTGGTGTACAATCTATCTTATTCTCTACACACACACACACACACACACACACACACACACACACATAAATCCTGGTATGCTCTATTATATTCTTCCACTTTTGATGCCATATTATTTTCTACAACCTACACTGTTAAAACTGCGTATGTAGTTTATTGTAGCGAGTAAAACTGACCAAACTGGTACACGCCTAAGGAGAGATGGGTCGTTTTTTCTGGTCCCCCTTCTTCCTCATGTTTAGCCCCATTAGATTTCATATTTTAAGATGTTTGTCCCATTTGTTTGGCGATTTTAAGATGTTTCGCCCTATTTGTTGGCCAACATTAAGACCTTTCATGCAATTTAGGTGCCATTTTTTTTCTGGCGAGCGATAGTGAGCCTGTAATTTAAGAGGAACCGACCTTCGGCCTGTTGAGAGCTACTGGATGAAGTGGCACTGGTTGAAAATGCACTGGTTGAACTGGTAACCCGAAGGGGATATATGACATAGTGTGGCTTCATTCTCTTTAAAGCCTCCACTCTTGACAAAGGCTTGGGTCCTATAGTCTTATTCGGGGGGGAGGGGCTTACCTTTCCCTTCCTAAATTTAATATTAGGTAGTGGATCATTTTCCGAAAATTCCCCAACAGTGTATGTCCCCCTCAAATCTAAATGACTTTAATTTATTTTTATTTTGGGAATCCCTTTCTCCCTCATGTTGTAGCCCCATTAGTTTTGAAATTTTAAGACAACTCAAACCTAAGGAAAAAACATCAATAGAACAAAATATATAAATTAGTCCCAAATTAGTAAGTATAAGTTAGGTAAGGATAGTTAGGTGTTAACAAAAAATACCCCCGAGACCCCGCCCCCCCCCCTTCGAGATATATTTATAAAATTTTCGGGTTCCTCTCTAATTGTGCGCTAGCTATCGCTCGTCAGGAGATTATGGACACCTAAATGGCAAGAACTGTCTTAATATTAACAAAATCGTCAAACTAAAGGGGCGAACGTTTTAAAATCTCATAATAGGGCTAAGCACGAGGGAGAAGGGGGTCCTGAAAAAAACCCTCAACCAATGCCAAGTTAAAGAGCACACCTATAGCTTAATAGTATTGATTGAGTATTGGTTGAGAGCTACTGGTTGAAATGATCTACTGGTTGAGTTGCTCGCTCGCCTTGTTTATCTAATGGGAGCTGACAGTTCACTTTCTCAACCTAAAAATTCCGTTCTTCCTCACAAAGTTACACCTTTATGGAAGAAGTAAATTAAATATAGATACACATAGACCACAACCTATTCGTTATATAGAACGGTATAAAAAAACACTAAATACACTAACAAAAAACTGGCGTATCTATGGAGGGAGAATAACACATCACCTCTTGTTTTCATAAATTTGGTTTTCCGACGGATTCCTGCCAGAACTACCTTCAGCTTCCAACCTAGAAACTCCCCCCCCCCCCTCCCTCTCGCCAACCCAGAGGCCCCTTTGCCCCGCTTCCCTCTCCCCTCCCCCCACCCAACAGCTCTTTTATTTCCATGCTACCCCACCTCGGCCCTACCCAGATGCCTTTGTCCCCTTCTGCTTCGCCTCGCCTTCCCCCACCAAGAAGCCCTTTTAGTCCCCTTCTACCCCACTTAGAGGCCCTTTGGCTTCACCTATGCCTCCCCTCCCCCAACCCAGAGGCACCTTTGCCACCCTCTGCCCCCCTTCACCTACACAAAGGCCCCTTTTCTCCCCTTCTGAACCCTTCCCCCCACCCAGAAGTCCATTTGTTCCCCTCTTTCTCCCCGACCCCCAACCAGAGGCCCTTTTGCTCCCCTTCTTCCCCAACTCCCCCCTACCCAGAAACCCCTTTACCCCCCTCTCTGTGCTCCCGACCTCAACCAAGAGGCCAGTTGCCGCCTTCTGAATCCCTCCCCCACCCAAGAGGCCAAGTTGATACCCTTCTGCCTCCCCTCCTCCCACCCAGAATCCCTTTTGCCCTCCTTCTGTAACCCTTCCTCCCTCCTGCCACCCACTCCCGCCCCAGAGGCCTAGTTGCGCCCACTTAAGCCCCCTATCCCCCCTCCATTATCCCCCCTTTGCCCCCTTCTGATTTCCCCCCCAACCAACCCAAAGGTCCATTTGCCTCCCGTCTGTCTCCCCTCCCCACCTGCCTCCACCCACCCACCCAGAGGCCCATTTGCCCCCCTTCTGCCCCCCCCACCCCTCCCAAGGCCCATTTCCCCCATTTCCGCTCCCCTTCGCCACCCACCATTCCTGAAATTCCGGCCTCAGCTATTTGAATTTTATGCCAGGGCCTCCCATCATTAATTACAGAATCTGACGCACCATAGAAAACGGTAGCGGCTGTCGCTGATCGAGGGGGCACTTGTACATTACGAGGGGAGCTTTATTATTCGTCTTTCTGCTTCCCTTCCTCCTCCTTCTGTGTGAGAGAGAGATAGATAGATAGATAGATAGAGAGAGAGAGAGAGAGAGAGAGAGAGAGAGAGAGAGAGAGAGAGAGAGAGAGAGAGAGAGAGAGAGAGAGAGAGAGAGAGAGAACTTGTACATTACGAGGGGATCTTTATTATTCGTCTTTCTTCTTCCCTTCTTCCTCCTACTAAGAGAGAGAGAGAGAGATTTACATATATTTACATAGATACACTGGCCACACAGACCTTACGAGCCCAGCGAGGTGGCCAGGACTTAATCCTAGTAGAGATAGCAACCCACAGAGAAAGTGGAAGGAAAGGACAGCAAATATGAGAGAGAGAGAGAGAGAGAGAGAGAGAGAGAGAGAGAGAGTGAGGCCTAATTTATTATTCGAGTTTCATTTCATATATTGCCAGCTGGTGTATACCCTACTGTATTAGTTCTAGTATAGCTGTGATGAAATACATTTATGTATTTTTTGATTTACAAGCAGCCTAGTAAGGATCAGTACTGTAGGTCTGTTGTTGCTTGCTCTCCTTTGTATTCCTGTCTAAGACCGCAGTTGTGTCGGAAAATATAGCAACGTTTTAAGGGAGGATGGTTGGTGTTTCTGGCCCCCTTCTCCCTCATATTTAGCCTTATTCATTTGAGATTTTATAAGGTTCGCCTCATTAGTCTGTCGATTTTAAGACCTTTCGTCTAATTTCTTTATCGATATCAAGACCTTTCGTGCCCGTAAGGTGTCATTTTTTTTCCTGGCAAGCGATAGCGAGCCTGTAATGGACATTTTTCTATAATTATGTACAAATTTATCTTGAAGGGTGGGTTTAGGGGGTGTTTTATTTTAAGCTTGATGGAGGTCTAGGGATGAAAATAAAAACAATCACTGAAAGATTATTAAACAAGCAAATATATGCGTCCATCCCCCCTTAACCCTTTCAGTACCGGTGCTGACCTTTTCACGTTATTCTGGCTAATATTAAACGATTTTACCGAGTTTAAAAAGGGTCTCCAGCAATTAAAAGGCTTCGAACTATCTCACTTAACCCTTTTTACTACCACAGATCCTTCTAAAACTGCACACAATTGTCTAAATATAGCTAGAATACAATTAAAAAGACGTCGCCGGTACAGAAGGGGTTAAATTACAGAATAAGAAACTTATATATTGGAAATGAACTCAAATGGTACGTTACGTTACATATAATGGTACGTTACGTTACATATAATTAACTCAAATGGTACGTTACGTTACATATAATTAACTGAAATGGTACGTTACGTTACATATAATTAACTCAAATGGTACGTTACGTTACATATAATTAACTCAAATGGTACGTTACGTTACATATAATTAACTCAAATGGTACGTTACGTTACATATAATTAACTCAAATGGTACGTTACGTTACATATTATAATCGCTTCAGTAACATGGCTTCGTAATAATGACATTTTGTGTTGCTAATACAAGACAATTTTATACAGCTTAAGAATGACTTCTGGCAATCAAAAGTGTAAAATCCAGATCAATTAACCCTTTGACTTGAAATTTAATAACCCAATATAATATAAATATACGCCATGGCACTGAGGGAGTTAAGGGGTGTTTATTCTAGGCCCCCTTCTCCTTCATGTTTAGCCCCATTAGTCTCCTTCACGTTTAGCCCCATTAGTTTTGAGATTCTTAGAAGTTTAACTCATTAGTTTGGCGATTTTAAGACCTTTCGACTCTTTTCTTTGTCCATTTTAAAACCTTTCGTCCCATTTAGGTGTCGATTTCGTCTTGGCTAGCGGTAGCAAGCCTGCAATTTTCTAGAAAGAATGTTTCTGCCGAGAAATGCACACATTTATGTCGAAGGAGGGTATTGGGGGTATTTTAAAAGCTTGATGAAGGTCTAGGGAAGAAACTAAGAAAAAAATGCCTCTCTCTCTCTCACTCACACACACTCTCTCTTTGTCTCACTCACACACACACTCACTCGCTCTCTCTAATAAAAAAGAACAAAAAGTAGTTTGTAAGGCCGGACTGCCTAGTAGGGACCTCGGGGTCTGTGTATCTATGTAACTCTATGTTATGTAACTCTCTCTCTCTCTCTCTCTCTCTCTCTCTCTCTCCTAATAAGGTAGCCCACAGTAACCAGGTAACCAGGGACCAAGGCACAGAAGCAGCAACAAAGGGTTAAGAATATACGTGGTCAGCTGGAACGGCTGGGAGGCATGGACAGAGTAAGTGGCTTGTGTGGAAAGGCGGGTGTTGAGAGAATTAGAAGAGCAGAGAGAAGAGAGGGAGAGAGGGAGAGAGGGAGAGAGGGAGAGAGGGAGAGAGTTGAGGAGTAGGCAAATAATTAGATTAAGGGGAGGTATTTAGTTTGTTCCCTAAACCTCCATCAAGCTTAAAATTACACCCCCTTGAGTCCCTTTCAAGATAAATTTGTACATTTTTTCGGTAGAAAAAATGTCCCGGCCGAAGGCCGATTCCTCTTAAATTACAGGCTCGCTATCGCTCGCCAGGATAAAATCGACACCTGAATTGCACGAAAGGTCTTAATATGGGGTGAAAGTTCTTAACATCGCTAAACTAATGGGGCAAACGTTTTATAATATCAAAAGCAATGGGGCTAAACATGAGGGAGAAAGGGGTCAAGAAAAAAATCCCTCAAGTCGACATCTCCCCTTAATAATACTCAAATGAAAGGGTAATGGTTAAAAATCAAATATAATATTATCATTATTATTTTTGTATTACCATTCTTAACACCAATAACCCACAAATAAAATGAATGAAAGCATGTGAGCATGGTGAGTTATCTGCTCAACAGGTGGCGTTGTGTGTGTGTAAGTGTGAGAGTCCGAGTGTAGGGGGTGAGACAGTGAAGCACGGGAACGAGGTGGCTTCAGAGATGGGGTCGTTTCGGGCCATGAGTGAGCACCGTGCCTCATGTGAAGGCAAGATGGCAGGTGCTCGTTGTACTCTACGTGCTTCACATGTCTCACTCCCTAGACTGGAACAAGACCTCACGGGCTTCACTGTTCATTGTAAAGCGGTGAATGTTAAGGCTCTCAGCCTATGCCCGAGAGGAAGTAAGTTGGAATTAAAAAAAAAAAAAAAAAAAAAAAATATATATATATATATATATGATTCTCCCAGGATTCGAACCTAGGATATCTCATACATAACTTACACGCTCTAACCATTACACCACCAAGATAGTTGATTGAGATAAATACTATCTATAGCAAGCCAAGTAGAAGTAGAAGTGTAGATTGAGTAGACAAACAGGCAATTATGTGTGAACATGAGAGAATGCTTTGAGTATAGGATTTATATCATTGACAAAATATAGCAATCGTGAACATTTGAGAAATAAGGTTGTCTTTCCTGAACGCATAAGGGTACCAGAATATAAGGATAGCATTGCATGACAGAGAAGGGGGTGGTAGAGTTTGTTAGAGGTACCCCTGTAACACGAGCGCTTTTTCCGGCAATTTTCCATGAGCAATTTTTTTCTCGTGATATTTTGAGCCTTTTTCAAATTGGGATCGGAAACTAGATTGAAGGTAGATATTGTTAGGTGGCAGATTTCTGATGTAACTGAAATTTTAAGCCTGCTAGAAAATAATTGCTCGTAGAAATTGACGGAAACATCGCTCGTGTGACACCGCCTTAAGAAAATAAATGCGTAACAACAAATACAAGTGCCACTGTTTGAAAGCATAGAGAGTGCCTAGGATGGAGGGGTGCCACTGTATAAACAGAATAAGGGTGCCATTAAATGAAAATAAAAGAGTGCCTAGGATGGAGGGTGCCACTGTATACAAGAATAAGGGTGCCATTAAATGAAAATAAAAGAGTGCCTAGCTTGTGAGGGTGCCACTGTTTGAAAGCATAAGGGTGCCATTAAAGGGAAATAAAAGAGTGCCTAGCTTATGAGGGTGGCACTGTATACAAGAATAAGGGTGCCATTAAATGAAAATAAAAGAGTGCCTAGCTTGTGAGGGTGACACTGTTTGAAAGCATAAGGGTGCCATTAAAGGGAAATATAAGAGTGCCTAGCTTGTGAGGGTGCCACTGTTTGAAAGAACAAGGGTGCCAGTGCCGAAGAGGGGAGAGGGGGAGAAGAGACAATTGCCTTAAGGGGAGATGGGTCGTTTTTCTGGGCTCCCTTCATCCTCGTGTTTAGCCCCATTGGTTTCTAGATTTGTAGACGTTCGGCTCATTAGTTTAGCAATTTCAAGACCTTTCACCCGTTTCTTTATGAATATCAAGACTTTTCGTGCCATTTAGGTGTAGATTTTTTTCTTCTGGAGAGCGATAGCGAGCCTGTAATTTATGAGGACCCGCCGGGACATTTTTCTATCGAAACAATTTACACATTTATCTTGAAGGAGGGTCTGGAAGGGGGGGGGGGAGGGGGATTAAGCTCGATGGAGGTCTAGGGAAGAAAATAAATAATAATACAAAGATACATGTCCGTCTTTCAGTCTTTCCCTCCTCCTATGACTTAAATTGCTTCAAACTCCGTGTGTCCAGGTATTTTGGCTCGAAACGTCCCTTGATTTTGGCCCTGTCACTCTTTCATCTATGGGGGAGGCACTCGCTACAGGCAGTTCTGCCTTTTGTCTCCGTCACTCACAGAAAAAACAAAACAAAAAATGCACAAATAAACACGGCCATCCCCCCTTAAGGGGAGGTTTTTAGTGTTTTCCCTAGACTTCCATGAAACTTAAAATTACACCCCCTTGAGCCCTTTTCAAGATAAATTTATACATTTTTCGGTAGAAAAATGTCCCGGCCGAAGGCCGATTGCTCTTAAATTACAGGCTCGCTATCGCTCGCCAGGAAAAAATAGACACCTAAATGGCACGGAAGGTCTTAAAATTGACAGAAATGGGGCGAAAATTCTTAAAATCGCCAAACTAATGGGGCGAACGTCTTAAAATGTCAAAAGCAATAGGGCTAAACATGAGGGAGAAAGGGGTCAAGAAAAAAAATCCCTGAAGTGGAAATCTCCCCTTAACCCGAGAAGCACCGTGCTGAAGAAGGGAATACCAGCAACCATGATCAAAGCTGTGAGGGAGGGAGGGAGGGAGGGGGGGGGGGGGGAGGGGGAGGGGGGAGGGGGAGGGAGGGAGGGAGGTGGGGGGGAGGGGGAGGATGAGAGGTGCTGGTGGTGGGGGAGACGGAGAGATGAGCTGTGAGGGAGGGGATAGGTAGTGGTGGTGGGAGGGGGGGCGGGGGGGGGGGGGGGGAGAGATGAGGAGGATGAGAGGGTGCTGGTGGGGGGAGGAGGGGGAGGAAGGGGAGATGAGGCGATGAGAGGTGCTGCTGCTGGTGGGGGAGACGGAGAGATGAGCTGTGAGGGAGGGAGGGAGGGGGGAGAGGGAGGGAGGGAGGAGGGGGGGGGGTAGGATGAGAGGTGCTGCCGGTGGGGGAAAACGGAGAGATGAGCTGTGAGGGAGGGGATAGGTAGTGGTGGTGGGAGGGAGGAGGGGAGATGAGGAAGATGAGAGGTGCTGGTGGGGGAGGAGGGGAGATGAGGAAGATGAGAGGTGCTGGTGGGGGAGGAGGGGAGGGGGGAAGGGGGATGAGAGGTAGTGGTGGTGGGGGGGAGGGGGGTCGATGAGGAGGATGAGGGAGGATAGGGTTGAAAGGAAACGGTGATGTAAGGCGAGGGGAGGGGGAGGGGAGAGGGAGAGGGGAGGTGCTGGTGGGGGAGGAGGGGAGGGTGAGGGTGATGGTGATGCAAGAAAAAAGGGTTGAAAGGGAACGGTGATGATGATGTAAGGAGAGAGAGGGGGGGGGGGGAGGGGTAAAGAGGAGATGAGGGGATGATTAGGAAAGGGATGCTAATGATTTGAGGGGAACTGGATATCAGGTCAGGTGAAGGTATTGAGGGAGAAGCCTTTACAACGGCACCTCGTAGCTACTTTCAACTATTCCAATTTTTCTGAAGAGTGTAGGGAGGGGAGAAGGGGTGTTTGGAGAGAGAGAGAGGGAGGAAGCTGTTGGAGTGGCTTTGTTAGGTGTGTTATTAGTCTGTATATAAGGGGAAGAGAGTGTAGAGGGGAAAAGAGTTATAGGAGAATATATTATGATCTGATTAAAGCATTGGGGATGGGGAGGGGGATGAGGGAGGATGGGGTGGGGGGGTGGAGGGGGGTAATATTTGACCAGGAGGAAGGGGTTGATAGTGAACGTGTAGGGAAGGGAAGGGAGGGGGGGGGGGAGGTGAGGAGAAAGAGGTTTAGAAAGAGAATATACAGGAAGAGGGATAATAATGATGTGAGGGGATTAGGGAGTCAGAGAAAGGAATGGGAGGGGGAGGGAGGGAGGGGGGAGGTTTAGGAAGAGGATATACAGGAAGGTTGTGATAATGATGCAAGAGGAATAGGGAGTCAGGGGAAAAGGTCTACGGGGAGAAGTATGTAAGGGGAAGAAAACGTAAGGGAGGGAGGGTTAGAGAAAAGCACCAGCCATGATCAAAAGCTGTGAAGGTGTTACTCAGTTACTTGTTCGTCAAGGGGAATCCACGCAATGCGAGCTAAGCTCATTATTATCGCGCCTCCTTAACTGGGAATGTATTGCGTGAAATGCATGTTAAGTGTTTTATGTACTGTTGGAATGGCTGTGGATGTGTGTGTAGTCTGTATTTTAGCCAATTGGCGACATCGGAAACGAAGGCTTAGGGTGGATCTGTATGGTACCATTATCACTATAGACGGTACCGTCTCGCCCGAAGGCTTAGGTAGCCATCAGCTTAGGTGAACCATATGTGATTACCATCTCGCCTTGTACAATTTTGCCAACCCCAGATGGGACGTCACAACGTCGTCCACTTATTCCAGGTACCTATTTACAGCTAGGTGAACTGAGGCTAACACATGAAAGGAGACAAGCCCAATTTGTCTCCACCCGGCCGGGGATTGAACCCCCGACCCCTCGTGTGTGAGACGAGAGCTCTACCTACTAGGCTACGGGCTGTGTGTGTGTGTGTGTGTGTGTATGTATTTGTGTGTGTGTGTGTGTGTGTATGTATTTATGTGTGTGTGTGGGGGGGGGGGGGGGGGGGGGGGGGGGGGGGCTAACTGAACATCTAACGAAGTAAACAGCATCTTGGTATATCTTAAGGGGAGATTTCCACTTGAGGGATTTTTTTCTTGACCCCTTCCTCCCTCATGGTTAGCCCCATTGCTTTTGATATTATAAGACGTTCGCCCCATTAGTTTGGCGATTTTAAGAACTTTCGCCCATTTCTGTCAATTTTAAGACTTTTCGTGCCATTTAGGTGTCGGATTTTTTCCTGGCGAGCGATAGCGAGCCTGTAAGTTAAGAGGAATCGGCCTTCGGCCGGGATTTTTTTTTTACCGAAAAATGTACAAATTTATCTTGAAAGGGGGTCTAGGGGCTGTAATGTTAACCTTGATGAAAGTCTAGCGAACTTACTAAAAACCTCCCCTTAAGAAAACAGTGACCATGAATAATATACATTGTAGACATAGATATCTTCGTATACAAATATAATACACACAAAGGATTCTCGTGGACCATGGAGTTATAGTTAAACTTATGAAAATAATATACATATGATAGACTTACGTGAGAGGCCTAGATAATATAATTATAGAGTGTATATATGACTGTGACATTGGTAATCGTTACTCTACACACACACACACACACACACACACACACACACACACACACACACACACACACACACACACACACACACACACACACACACACACACACACACACACTTTTAAGGTCACGGTGGCCGAGCGCGCTTAGTACTCTGTATTGGGAGCGCTAGCTCTGGTGTCGTGGGTTCAATCCCAGGCGCCGGCAGGGGAAGTTCTCTCAAAAACTTTCCCTGGCCGTGAAGGCAAGATCTGGGCGGATCGTTCTCGGGGGGGGAACCCACAAAGGTCTCCTGCCCAACGTCCTACTCCCTTGGGAGTATGTAGGGCGCTCTCGTAGCTGCCAAGTCTGTGTTGATCCATTAGGATAAGATCTAGGTTAAGTCTGTGTATTTTCAGCCCCATTGGCTGCCGGCTTGAAATAAACCGATTATTATTATTATTTTATTACACACACACACAATGTAAATGACAGCCGTATGTAAATATGCGGTAAATGCGGTTATAGTTAATTTTAAGACAATAATATATACGTAACACTATTTTGATGGATACAACACTAATTGAACTTTTAAGTGGACTACTTTACACGATAAATATAGGTAGAAAATAGTGTTATATTTATTCTGTAAGACACTTACTAGATTCTAGGGGAATATGAAGTCATAGAATCATTGTTAATCTTAAGAAAACAGACTTACCTAGAAGTGGTGATATAATTAACCTCAAGAATAAAATATATCCTAAAAACTAATGTGTAAGAGGACTCATAAATAAACTAATGTGTAAGAGGACTCATAAATAAACTAATGTGTAAGAGGACTCATAAATAAACTAATGTGTAAGAGGACTCATAAATAAACTAATGTGTAAGAGGACTCATAAATAAACTAATGTGTAAGAGGACTCATAAACTAATGTGTAAGCCTCATAAATAAACTAATGTGTAAGAGGACTCATAAATAAACTAATGTGTAAGAGGACTCATAAATAAACTAATGTGTAAGAGGACTCATAAATAAACTTAACCCAATATACACGAAAGACTTGCTGAAATACAATTCATATTTCATCTTACATAAAGCTAGTATGTAAAATTTTCATTAAGTCAGTTATTTCGATTAAAGTTATATATACATGACAAAAGGTACGGGGACTCATCTATCTATATTATTAAATCAGTTCGTGTGTCTGTTTGTCTGTATGTTCTTAATAGGCGGCCGCAGTTTTGGACCTGGGGAGCTGAAACTTTGCATGTGGGTGTCAATTGACCTGGGTCAGGTCATAGAGGGGGCGAGGCCACGATCGGAAGTCGTTTCGAGGCCGAAATTGAAAACAAAAAAATGAAAAAAGAAAATGGCCGTTTGGGGCAGAAGGAGGCCTCCGATCGAAAAGGTGTATGGAACGAAAGTTGTTCGCAGCCCCCAAAATGGGGGTACGGATGAGGTCAGATCCAAAATCGGAGGTCATTTAGCGGCCGAAATCGAGGTCGCCGTTTAATGAGGCACAGGGAGGTCGAGGCCGGTGATTATGGTAGTAGTAGTATTGTGATGATTGTGGTAGTAGTGATTGATGATGGTGATTATGGTAGTAGTAGTGGTGGTAGTAGTGATGGTGATTATGGTAGAATTTAAACCCGGGCAACGCCGGGTACCCCTGCTAGTAGTTAATACAACAACAAATATCTGAATGAAAGGTTTACGTGGAATAAGATTTCATAAAGTCATACTTGATCTTAAGAACACAATCTACATAAAAAGGGGATTTTGGAATATGGGTAGTCTCAAAGCACCAAACAAGAATTACTTACACTATATTATTTTTATTAATCTCACCACCACACCCCCAATGAAATTAATTAAAGTATATATGATCCACCGGGATTCGAACCCGGGTTATCACACACATATTTTTGCCACCTTAACCATTACACCACCAGGACGGTTAAAGGTTTATGCACACGCCTACGACTTATAATCCATTCTCGAATACTGGATATTAATCTAATCATGTTCATATTCCCAACCGCACTATGGTAGCCTACTGTTTAAGTGAGAGGAAAGAATATTCATGGGGCACAGATCATATAGACCGGCCTCTCGAAGAAATATCCCTAAACCTACTAATAATAGGAATCTTAATGAAAACAATAAACCTATACATGACAATCTTACATACAATTATACAAAGGTCTAACATTTAGTCTAAAACAATATACGTAAAAATCGTATATCAGGAAAAAAAGGAGTTATATCAAATTCTAACAAAACAATGATCTCGAATGACGTATTAGGTAAAGAGTCATTGTTAAGGGGAGATCTCCACTTGAGGGATTTTTTTTCTTGACCCCTTTCTCCCTCATGTTTAGCCCCATTGCTTTTGATATTATAAAACGTTTGCCCCATTAGTTTAGCGATTTTAAGAACTTTCATCCCATATTAAGACCTTTCGTGCAATTCAGGTGTCGATTTTATCCTGGCGAGCGATAGCGAGCCTGTAATTTAAGAGGAACCGGCCTTTGGCCGGGAAATTTTTCTACCGAAAAATGTACAAATTTATCTTGAAAGGGACTCAAGGGGGTGTAATTTTAAGCTTGATGGAGGTCTAGGGAACAAACTAAATCTATTCTATTGCCTGACGCCGTGATCCCCGAAGGGGTGGCCACAAACGAACCGCCCCCATGCACCTCTGTCCCCAGTCAGTCGACGCCCCTCCCCCAACCAGCACCGCCTTCGTTCATGTACTTCCTCACTCCATCCTTCCACCTCTCATTCGGTCTACCTCTCCCTCTCTGTCCCTCCACCTCGCTCTCGTACACCCTCTTAGTCATTCTCTCGCTTTCCATACGTTCCATATGGCCGAACCATCTCAAGTTGTTCCTTTTCACACTTTCCAGCACAACTAAATACCTCCCCTTAACCAAAAGTAAATACCTCCCCTTAACCAAAAGAAATAAACCTAGTTGGAAGGCTTACTCAGAAGATTGTGCCATAATAAATGTCAAGAAAACAATCAACATGAAAAACTTACGTGGAACATAAAGTCATAGAACCAGAGTTAATCTTGAAAAAAACAACAACAACAAACAAACAAACAACAACAACAAAGAAAACAAAGAAAAAAGGAGCAGTCTTCACGAGATAATTTTTTTTGGGAATATGAGTAATGTTACAACAATATACAAGTCATGTGAACAAACTTCTACTTGTGAAACGTACGTGGAGTCATATTCAAACTTAATTAAAACCCATATATACGAACTATTTACGTCTTAAATTACTATAAGAAACAATCAACAGGACACGAATGACCTATAATGGTGTAAAGGTCATAACATCACAGTTACTATAATATACGACAAGAATAACGATGTGTATAGCGATAGAGCGTGATTACTAATTGAATACACAACAAGAATAACTATTAATATAGAAGCCTCACTTGGAAGGCAGAGTCGTAGTTAATGTTAATAATACAATCTACATATAAAAACAAACAAACACGTGGAATGTGGAGTTACAGTGATTTTTAATTGAATAAACAACAAGAATAACAATCACAATAAACAACTTACGTGGAAGGCAGAGTCGAAGTTCATCTTAATAATAACATCAACATAACCAAAAAACAAACAAAAAACAAACAAACAATAAAACACGTGGAATGTGGAGTTGTAGAATAATTTTTAGTTACATAAACAACATAAACAATCCAAGTAAAAACACTTACGTGGAAGGCAGAATCGAAGTTAATCTTAATAATAAACTCAACATAACACACAAAGAACCCCCCCCCCCACCACCAAAACTCGTGGAATGTGGAGTTTTAGAGTGATTTTTATTTACATAGGCAACAACAATAACAACAAAACACTTACGTGGAAGGCAGAGTCGTAGCTAATTTTAGCGATGGCCATTTTCTTCGCGGCCCCGGATCCCCAACAACATCGGTCCGCGACATGGGCGAGGAGGGCCGCCCGTGCCTGGTGGTCCGTGATCTGTGGTCCGGGGGGCAGCGGGCCACGGGTCTCGGTGCGCCCGCGGTCCTCCTCCACACCTCCATCCGGCGGGGGCACGGATACTGTGGGAGAGGCGGGGGGGGCGTTATTAGCTGGTCGGGGGGAGTGGAGGGTGGGGGGAGAGAGTCAAGCTAGACATGCGGGAAACAGGCAGATAGATAGTGAAGCAATATGGTGTTCTGAATACAAATAATAATTATTAAAAAAACAAAAACAAAAAAAAAACAAAGCGGGAAGCAAAAAATAAAAATAAAAAAAATAAAAAATAAATAAAAACGATTAAAAAAAAAAAAATTGATAGCATTATTATAAACGGCATATGAGGAGGAGCACTTTATTATAGACAACGTTTGGCATATAGCTTCATTGGCCTGATGAAGCTATATGCCCAACGTTGTCAGTTAAGGGCAGGCAGGCCGTTTTTCTGGACCCCCTTCTCCCTAATGTTTAGCTCCACTAGTTTTCAGATTATAAGACGTTCGGCCCATTAGTTTGGCGATTTTAACACCTTTCGCCCAATTTCGTTGTTAATTTTAAGACCTTTCGTGCCATCTAGGTGTCGATTTTTTCCTGGCGAGCGATAGCGAGCCTGCAATTTTAAGAGGAACCGGCCTTCAGCCGGGACATTTTTCTACCGAAAAATGTACAAATTTATCTTGAAGGGGGGTCTAGGGGGTGTTTTTCTAAGCTTGATGGAGGTCTAGGGAGGAAACTAAAAACAAATATATGAATAAATGAATTAATAGACCAAACAAACGGCCAGTCTCCCCTTAAGTGCTGCTCTTCAGTGGTGCCGAGGGGAAAATATATATCACAGTGCCGCGAACACAAGATTGGGAAAATAAACCCACATCAATATTTTAATTTCAATATGTGGGTTTAGTGATCCAAGATTTGTGTTTTTTTTTTTTTTTTTATAATGATGCCTTCAGGTTCGATCCACTTTATCTACAGCATCCCTTAGCTTCACAATTAATGATACGAGTGCGTTCTTTATCACAGTTTGTTTTCAATTATTCCCGATTTCATTAAAAAAAAACATTCAGTTGATCTGTTGTTGCTTGTTTTTCTTTTGTAATCGTTTGAAAGCCTTTGTCCTGAAATAGTGAAAAATGGTTTGTCTATTTACACTGACTAAAACGTAGGGCATTTCGCTTTTGGCCCGGGCGTGAATAACCTCGCTTGGCAGTTTGGGAGCATTGTAGATGAGGTGGTGGAACATATGGAGGTGGAGTGTGTGGAGAGTAGCTGTGTGTGGAAGTGGAAGAGCAAGAGAGCAGAGTGTTTAACCCCTTCACCACGATGACACCTTTTAACCTTTTATTCTGACAACAATTAGACGATTTTATATGTAGTTTAAGGGGAGGTATTTAGTTTGTTCCCTAGACCTCCATCAAGCTTAAAATTACACCCCCTTGAGTCCCTTTCAAGATATATTTGTAAATTTTTCGGTAGAAAAATTTCCCGGCCGAAGGCCGGTTCCTCTTAAATTACAGGCTCGCTATCGCTCGCCAGGATAAAATTGACACCTGAATGGCACGAAAGGTCTTAATATGGGGTGAAAGTTCCTAAAATTGCTAAACTAATGGGGCAAACGTTTTATAATATCAAAAGCAATGGGGCTAAACATGAGGGAGAAAGGGGTCAAGAAAACAATCCCTCAAGTGGAGATCTCCCCTTAAAGAAGGACTTATTGAATTCAGAGGGTTTATTGAAGACGTATTTACCTCTTTTAGTTATGCTATTTTCTCTGTCGTCATTACTCTCCTTTATTACTCTATAAACGCAAAACACAATTAACGTTGGACTAGTTGGAAATATTACTGGGTGTACGGTCGCGCTAATAAGTCATGTCTCAGCTGTCATTACGTTTGGCTCGCTCTGTGCTGTTTTAATGTCTGTCAGATGTTGAATATAGAGTGTGTAAATATAGGAACACATTTTTATATCTCACTCGAAACGATGAATTAATGCTTTGATACTGCTGATACCAATTATTGATCGAAATATACTTGGTGCTGAGACATCACTTATTAGGCCGACTGTACATAGAACAAATTTACAAATGTGTTACAAATAGCTAAGGCCTGCTGTGATAAAAAGTACACCGATTATCCAGGAGAGAGAAATGGTTGTCTTAAAGATGTTGAATAATTGGGTAAGCAAGTGAGGGAAAAGGAACGTAGGGGAGAGAGAGAGAGAGAGAGAGAGAGAGAGAGAGAGAGAGAGAGAGAGAGAGAGAGAGAGAGAGAGAGAGAGAGAGAGAGAGGGGAGGAGAGAGAGAGAGAGAGGGGAGGAGACAGAGAGAGATCCCAAGGAGAGAGACTTGGGTTAACATTCCACACTGATATTTGGAGAGATTGATAAGAGAGGAGAGAGGTAATGAGAGAGAGGCAGGGGTGCGCAGGTTAGCAAAGATGGTATATAAAGACTATTGATCTCAAGGGCCGTGAAAAAAGAAGAAGGAATATATACAGAAAATGTGAGTGAGTGTGTGTCTATGTGTGTGTGTTTGAGTGAGTGTGTGTGTGTGTAGAGATATAATAGATGGACAATTTGATATATAGATTAAATAAAGATTGATAGATTGTCGTGGAAGAATATAGTTGGACATATCGAGTACGTAATAGAAGTGCTTGTAAGGTGTGAGTGTGTGTGTGTGTGTATATGTGTGTATGTGCGGGTTCAAATAAAGTGCACACATTGCTAGACAGGAAAGTGGAGAACAACAATAATAAATACTACGGGACACGAACTAATTAACACACATTATAATTTATTAAGGGGGGGCAGGCAGCATACATCAACACACACAAACACACACACACACACACACACACTCACTCACTCACTCACCAGGAAGACAAACCAGTCGTATTGCACTTACATTAACTAAATTAAATTACATAAATAAATCATACCACACGTTAACCCTTTTAAGATTGTGACGCGTTTTTGACAGTTTATTCCGGCTATCATTAGACCATTTGATACAGCTTAGGAAGGATCTGTGGGAACTACAAGGGTAAAGACTATCTCAATCAACCCTCTGACTTCCATATACCCTTCCTAATCTGAAGAAAATCGTCTAATGAGAGCCAGAAAACCCAAACAAGTAATGCGTATTGGATCTTGAAAGGGTTAAATCACACCACACGGTAACCCTTTCAAGATCCGATTACGCATTTATTTTCTGCTTCCTAGCTATTATCAGACGTTTTTATTCAGATTAGGAAGGGTATATGGAAGACAGAGGGTTAAGTGCGATAGTCATGACCCGTATAATTCCCACAGATCCTTCCTAAATTGTATAACATCGTCAATGATGGCCAGAAAACCGAAAAGAAACGCGGCATTAAAAGGGTTAAGGGGGGTGACCTGCCTTTTTTTTCCTCTCCTGTTTTCTCTTTCTCTGGGTTGCATACATTCGGGCCCATTCAGCCTACTGTTTTAAGACGTTTATCCCCATCCAAGTGTCGAATCCGGCTTCGCCGGAGAATTTTCTTCTATCGAAAAGTTTACAAATTTAACCTGCTGTAAAACATGTTAAAATATATGCTGGTTCGCAACCGCTCGCCAGGAAAAAAATCGACACCAGGATGGGGATAAACGTCTTAAAACAGTAGCCTGAATGGGGCCGAATGGATACAACCCAGAGAGAGAGAGAGAGGGAGAAAGAGTGAGGAGAAAAAAGAAACGAGGTGAACCCCCTTAAGTGCACCACACACTCCTGATAACAAAGCAATGTAAACACACTACTGGTCCCTGTAAACAATCGAGGCGGTAAAAAAGGTACTTATCCCCTTCTGTACCGGTGCCGTTCTTTTAACCTTATTCTGGCAACTATTAGACGATTTTACTTAGCTTAAAAAGGGCCTCCAGCAGTCAACAGGCTTCGAACTATCTCACTTCACCCTTGTTACTACCTTAGATCCTTCTTAAACTGCACAAAATCGTCTAAATATAGTAAAAATAACATTGAAAAGACGTTCCCGGTAGAGAAAGGGTTAAGGGGGGATGGTCCACTTTTTGGTCGATTTTTTTCATATATTAATTATGTATTTTAGTTTCCTCCCTAGACCTCCATCAAACTTAAAGGAACATCCATTAGATATCCATTCTATATTAATTTGTACATTTTTCGGTAGAAAAATTTCCCGGCCGAAGGTCGGTTCTTTAAAAAATTACAGGCTCACAATCGTTCGCCAGGAAAAACAAATCGACACCTAAATAGCACGAAAGGTCTTAATATTGACAAGGAAATGGGGCGGAAGGCCTTAAAATCGAAAAACTAATGGGGCGAACATATTAAAATCTGAAAACTAATGGGGCTAAACATGAGGGAGAAGGGGCTCTAGAAAAAACGACCCATCTCCCCTTAAGTCATTATCAGTATATTGGTAGTGATTTAAGTCATTATCAGTATATTGGTAGTGATTTAAGTCATTATCAGTATATTGGTAGTGATTTAAGTCATTATCAGTTATATTGGTAGTGATTTAAGTCATTATAAGTTATATTGGTAGTGATTTAAGTCATTATCAGTTATATTGGTAGTGATTTAAGTCATTATCAGTATATTGGTAGTGATTTAAGTCATTATCAGTTATATTGGTAGTGATTTAAGTCATTATAAGTTATATTGGTAGTGATTTAAGTCATTATCAGTTATATTGGTAGTGATTTAAGTCATTAAAAGTTATATTGGTAGTGATTTAAGTCATTATAAGTTATATTGGTAGTGATTTAAGTCATTATAAGTTATATTGGTAGTGATTTAAGTCATTATCAGTATATTGGTAGTGATTTAAGTCATTATCAGTATATTGGTAGTGATTTAAGTCATTATAAGTTATATTGGTAGTGATTTAAGTCATTATAAGTTATATTGGTAGTGATTTTAAGTCATTATCAGTATATTGGTAGTGATTTAAGTCATTATAAGTTATATTGGTAGTGATTTAAGTCATTATCAGTATATTGGTAGTGATTTAAGTCATTATAAGTTATATTGGTAGTGATTTAAGTCATTATAAGTTATATTGGTAGTGATTTAAGTCATTATAAGTTATATTGGTAGTGATTTAAGTCATTATAAGTTATATTGGTAGTGATTTAAGTCATTATAAGTTATATTGGTAGTGATTTAAGTCATTATCAGTATATTGGTAGTGATTTAAGTCATTATAAGTTATATTGGTAGTGATTTAAGTCATTATAAGTTATATTGGTAGTGATTTAAGTCATTATCAGTATATTGGTAGTGTTTTCCCTTTCTACCCTTTTAGTAGATTAGGTTATGACTACCGATATAACTTTTCCATGAGGGTATGCTGTTCTGGGCACCTTAAGGGGAGATGGGTCGTTTTTCTGGTCACCCTTCTTCCTCCTGTTTACTCCCATTGGTGTTCAGATTATAAGACGTTCGGCCCATTAGTTTGGCGATTTCAAGACCTTTCGCCCCATTTCTTTGTCAATATTAAGACTTTTCGTGTAGTTTAGATTTAGATTTTTCCTGGCGAGCGATAACGAGCCTGTCATTTAAGAGAAACCGGCCTTCGGCCGGGAATGTTTTTTTTCTCAAAAAATGTAGAAATTTTTCTTAGGGGGTGTTTTCTTAAGCTTGATGGAAGTCTAGGAAGGAAACTAATAACATAATTGATACATAAATGATCAAATACATACGCCCATGCCCCCTTAATTTCCCCTTTCATACCTTCTCCGCACCCGTATTTGTTGCCAGTGTAATGAGTGCCATCATCATCTAGAGGATCTGCAGCTATAGCTCGTGTGACACCTAGACTATATTGGCTGGGTAATTACTAATGGGGAGACTAATTTGGATATTACGTCAACTTTGCTGTATGCGATTTCAGAGCTTATTGTTTGTTGTTTATGTTTATTTTAGCCTGGTATCACCTAGCCTCGTTTGACCTAATTAAAACCGTTTGTGGCCTAGCCTAACGCTGCAGTTATAATGCTGTGATTGCATGCCTGGAGTCATTAGATGCAGCAGGACATGCGAGCGCCACCCGCCCTGCCGACAGACCCCGCCTGTATCAGCGGAGAGGGCCGGGCGCTCGCTGCTCTGAAATCGTCTACACCGAGTGGACATGCCTGCTGGCGGCTGCGGTGACTCACTGTTGACGTCGTAGAGGTCATTCTCACACACGGGGTAGTTCTTGAGGTGCAGAGAAGATGCGACCAAATCAAGGTCACACAGCAGGTGCTGGTAGGTGGGCAGATAGGGGTCGAGGACGGTGGGTCTGGTGCGGGGGGAGGGGTTGTGCGTGGAGTCTAAGAAGTCCTTGTCTTTGCGGTGGTAGCGGTGGACCCGCGTGGGGCCGCGCGCCCCCCTCCAGTTGATAATGGTGCCGGATCCGTCCTCCACCGCAGACAACCCAAGACTGGGGTAATTCTCTATCAGCTCAAAGGTGAACTCTCCACCCGCCTCAGCTGTGAGCGGTCCCGTGATACGTCCGCCGCGCGGGTCAACCAGCACAGCACGACGCGGCTGTGGGGGAACAATATTGGCGGTGCTGCTGGTTGCCGTGGCGGTTGTGGTAGCGGCCACGTGCACCCGCACCACTTCCTGTTGGCGCAACACCCGCCCGTTCATGGCCGCCCCCCGCCCCTGAGCCGCCCAGCCGGCGTGGGCGAGCAGGTCCGGGGCCCCTGGGGGCGGCCGGGGGGTGTCCCTGGGGCCCGTGCCGGGGGCCCTCACACCCTCGCGTCCTCCGACGACACACAGTTCAGTTCATGTCCGGGTCACACTAGTCACCGCGGCGGAGACCGCGGTGGCCGGGTAGGTTGCGGGGCGGGGCAGCTTGGGCACCACATGCCGCCCTACGCCCTTACCATGACCACTGCCACAAGTTATAACCTCCTGACCCACCACCAGCGCCTCACCTCCCGCCGCAACAACCCGCACTTCACCACCATCACAAGGGGTCGTCTCCACCCCGCGCACTCCCCTCTCTCTATCTTTAGGGCGGCCTCCCACTCTGCTGTCTCCCCGCCCCGCCCTGCCTCTCCCAGCTCGCCCACGCCCGCCACCGTCCTCATTCACGCCATATCTCCCGTGGCAGGCCGGGGTGGGGGGCGGCAGGGTGGTGGGGGGCGTGACCACTGTATACCGTCACCACTACACCGGAACACCACACTATACCGCCCGCCTGGTGCTAAGGGCGCGGCGGTGCTGTGTTGCTGTGCTGCGCTGTGCTGTTCTGGTGTTCTGTGGAGTTGCTTACGCTCTCAACCCCTTTACCTGCTCCTGGAGTATAATACACTATTACTGTGGTGTCCATGTCCAACCCTCACACCCTAACTGTTAGCCCTACCCCCCTCCCTAACTAACACACCCTCTGCCCCTTCCTACCATTACTACACCCTCCCCCCCTCCCTACCTAACACCCCCTCTGCCCCTCCCTACCTAACACCCCCATTCCCTCCCCCCATACCTACCCCCCCCCCTACCTAACACACCCTCTGCCTCCCTCCTTACCTAACACACCATCTCCACCCCCCTACCTAAACACACCCTCTGCCCCCTCCCTACCTAACACACCCTCATCCACCATATCTAACACACCCTCTACCTAACACACTCTAATTTTCCTCGCACTACCCTAAATATCCATCTTCTACCATTAACACCCTTTCTCCTACATCTACCATGAACATCCTTAGTTCTCACCCTCCCTCCCTTTATCGTCATCACCCTCCCATTATCGTACATCTACCAAAATAAAGAAAGAGAGAGAGAGAGAGAGAGAGATGACAAGTGGTGCAGAAAATGGTGCTGATGATGACAAATTATTAATATGAACTAATTGGTGGCACGAAATGGTTAGGAGCGATTAGATGGAGTCTGATGTGATGACTGATGAATCTAGTGATGGAGGGAAGGAAAGGAGAGGAGAGGAGAGGAGAGAGAGAGAGATTTACATATATTTACATAGATACACTGGACATACAGACCTTACGATCCAAACGAGGTGGTCAGGACTTAATTCTAGTAGGGATGGCATACCCGATAGAAAAGGAAAGTTGAAGGAAAGGATAGAAAAGAAGAAGGCTCTCTCCCCACTCTCCGAGAGAGTGAGAGAGATAGAGGTGAAGGGATGAAGAGAAAGAGAGTGAGAGTGAGAGAGAGAGAGAGAAGTGAAGGGAGGGAGAGAGCATGAGAAAGAAAGTATTTAAGAGAAAGACGAGAGAGAGAGAGAGTTAGAGTGAGAGAGATAGAGGTGAAGGGAGGGAGAGAGAGGGACGGAAGGAGGGAGAGAGAGAATGAGAAAGACAGGAGAGAAAGAGAGAGCGTGTGAGAGAATATGTGTGTGTGTGTGTGTGAGCGTGTGAGTGTATGTGTGTGTGTGTGTGTGTGTACGTGTTTGTGTGTGATGGAGGGTCAGAGAGATAGAGAAAGAGATAACAGACATTCCTCCGAGAGCGGCCCTTGTAGAAAAATGACGCGTCATTAAAATATTATGGCATCCATCTTTCCTGACCAAACCACAATACCGACGTACCCTCCCACCCCCCACCCACCTTCTCTCTCTCTCTCTCTCTCTCTCTCCACTTTAGTCCTACATTTGCTTTAACTTTATTACGGCTATTTATGTCCCCCGCCATTGTCTCTCCAATGTAATGTGTCTTCTACACATTTCCCTTAAGAGGAGATGAGCCCTGTTGTTGTTGTTGTTTTGGTTTATTAAGTAAATTAATCCTATATGTCTTAGTTTCCTGGCTAGACCTCCATCCAACTTAAAAAAAACACCCCCTAGACCCCCCCCCCCCCCCTCCCTCAAGATGAATTTGTACATTTTTCGGTAGAAAAATGTCTCGGGCCACAGGCTGGTCCCTCTTAAAATTTTAGGCTCGCTGTCGCTCGCCAGGAAAAAATCGACGGCACGGAGGGTCTTCAAATTGACAACAAAATGGGGCGAAAGGTTAAAATTGCCAAACTAATGGGCCGAACGTCTTATAATCCCCAAACAAATGGGGCTTAACACGAGGGAGAAAGGGGACCAGAAAAAGAACCCACCTCCCCTTTATTAACTATGACAAACAGTCATCTTCTCATTCTAAACTTTATTCCTTCATTTACATTTAACTTTAAGGGGGGGTGACCTGCTTTAAGGGGGGTGACCTGCTTTAAGGGGGGGGGTGACCTGCTTTAAGGGGGTGACCTGCTTTAAGGGGGGTGACCTGCTTTAAGGGGGGTGACCTGCTTTAAAGGGGGGGGGTGACCTGCTTTAAAGGGGGGTGACCTGCTTTAAAGGGGGGTGACCTGCTTTAAAGGGGGGTGACCTGCTTTAAAGGGGGGTGACCTGCTTTAAAGGGGGGTGACCTGCTTTAAAGGCGTGTGACCTGCTTTAAGGGGGGTGACCTGCTTTAAGGGGGGTGACCTGCTTTAAGGGGGGGTGACCTGCTTTAAGGGGGGGTGACCTGCTTTAAGGGGGGGTGACCTGCTTTAAGGGGGGTGACCTGCTTTAAGGGGGGTGACCTGCTTTAAGGGGGGGTGACCTGCTTTAAAGGGGGGTGACCTGCTTTAAGGGGGGTGACCTGCTTTAAGGGGGGTGACCTGCTTTAAGGGGGGGTGACCTGCTTTAAGGGGGGTGACCTGCTTTAAGGGGGGGTGACCTGCTTTAAGGGGGGTGACCTGCTTTAAGGGGGGGGTGACCTGCTTTAAGGGGGGTGACCTGCTTTAAGGGGGGTGACCTGCTTTAAGGGGGGTGACCTGCTTTAAGGGGGGGGGTGGGTGACCTGCTTTAAAGGGGGGTGACCTGCTTTAAGGGGGGTGACCTGCTTTAAGGGGGGTGACCTGCTTTAAGGGGGGTGACCTGCTTTAAGGGGGGTGACCTGCTTTAAGGGGGGGTGACCTGCTTTAAGGGGGGTGACCTGCTTTAAGGGGGTGACCTGTTTTTGTTATCTAATTTTCTCTCTTTCTCTAGCTTGTATCCATTCGGCCCCATTCAGACTACTGTTTTAAGACGTTTATCTCCATCCTGGTGTCGATGTTTTCCTGGCGAGCGATAGCGAGCCAGCATTATATGGATAAATCCGGCTTCGCCGGAGACATTTTTCTATCGAAAAATGTACAAAATTAGCCTGCTGTCAAAAAAATGTAAAACAAATATGTTGGCTCGCTACCGCTCGCCAGGAAAAAATCGACACCAGGATGGGGATAAACGTCTTAAAACAGTAGGCTGAATGGGCCCGAATGGATACAAGCCAGAGAAAGAGAGAAAAGGAGATACAAAAAAAAAAAAAAAAAAAAAAAAGGTCACCCCCCTTAATAGTGGTCTAATTAATTTCTACCCATTCATTCCCTATTTATTTATTTATTTCTATGTATTTCCCTTAACCCCTTCAGTACCAGGGACGTCATTGTTATCAGATTGTGGCAACTATTAGACGATTTGTATGCAGCTTAGGAAGGATCTCTAGCTAACAATCAGGCTTCCATATATCGAAACCAACCCTTTCAACCACCACAGCTCCTTCCTAAGCTGCATAACATCGTCGAAATGTAGCTAGCGTAAAATATAGCACACGTCGCTGGATTAAGTAACTATAGAAACAAACAGCTTTCATTTACTTATCTACGCTCTATTCCGACCTTCACTTTTAACCCTTTCAGTACCGATAATATAATTTTCATTATATTCTGGCAACTATTTATCGGTTTTTATTCAGCTTAGGAAGGACGTCTGCCAGTGAAAAGCCTAGACTCTCAATCAATCCTTATCGCAATCACATATATCTTTCCTAAACTTCATAAACTCGTCTAGAGGTAGCTACAATGAAATACAAAAGACGTTCCCGGTGTAGAAGGGGTTAACTTTCTTGCTGCTATAAACTTAATGTCTCGCTATTAATGTCCAGCTGTTAAATATATCTACCCTCCTATCGCCTCCACCACCCACCTACCTACCTACTACCACACATCAGCCTAGGCAATCATCAATCATTTAAGTTGGCCACCACCATTATCACCACTATCCCCAATACCACCACCTCTCCATCATCTATCACCAACATATCTCCAACATCTACTTTCAAACACATCTCCATCATCTATCTCTACCAACACCTCTCCAACATCTATCTCCAACAGCACATCTCCATCAATTCCACCAACAACACATCTCCATCATCTTCCCTCAAACAGCTCCTTACTAGTCACTAATACGAAAATCCTACCCACCACCACCACCACCACCACCATTACTACCACCAGCATCTCCACCACCATCACCAGCACCATAACTACCTCAATCTTCTCCACCACCACCACCACCACCACCATCACCATCACCAGCACGCCACCACAAGCTGAGTCGTTTTTATTGAGAGAGTGACGCATATCGTTCACCTCATTAATCACGCCCTCTGTTGGGGAAGGAAGGAGGCTGAGTGGTGGAGATGGAGTGGTGGAGAGAGGGAGGAGGTAGGGTGGAAGAGAAGGAGAGGCATATATAGAGTGGAAGGGAAGTGGAAGGGTGGAAGAAGAGGAGAGGTAGGGAGAGAAAGAGTGGAAGATACAAAGGAAAAGAGGAAAGGAGGTAGAGATGTGGAAGAGAAAGAGGAGAAGAGGTTGGGAGGCAAGGAGTGGCATATACAGAGTGGAAGAGTGGAAGGGTGGAAGAGGAGGAGAGAGGTAGGGAGAGAAAGAGTGGTAGATAGAGGTGCATCAATGTCGATTAATTATTCTCAGATAAAAACAAAATTCAAACGTTGATACAAAGGAGAAAATGAGAGAGAGAGAGAGAGAGAGAGAGAGAGAGAGAGAGAGAGAGAGAGAGAGAGAGAGAGAGAGAGAGAGAGAGAGAGAGAGAGAGAAGACAAGATAATCATACAGAAAAAGAATGCGAATCGGACGACGAACAAGGGAGCAAGCAAGCAAGATAATTAGAAGGTGAACTAAGAAACGAAGGCTTACGCGGAAAAGAAAAGAATAAAGAAATGTGAACACAGAAAAGATACGAACATTAGTTTCTTTCTTTTGTAGGTAAGAAGCATAAGAAGATAGTTAGCTAGAATGAGAGATAGAAAGATAAAAAGATACTTTATTAGAAGGATAGATAGAAAGATACAAAGTTAGTTAGGTAGAAGGATAGATAGAAAGATAGACACATGGATAGCTAGAATGATAGATACAAATATAGAAAGATAGCTACCTAGACGGATAACTAGACAAATATAAAGATAGGTAGCTAGAAGAATGATTATAAATATAAAACATAGCTAAACAGATTAAAGATAGATAGCTAGAAGGATAGATACAACAATAGAAAGATAGTTAACTAGAAGGATAGCTACAACAATAGAAAGATAGATAGCTAGAAGGATAGATACAACAATAGAAAGATAGATAGCTAGAAGGATAGATACAAAAATAGAAAGATAGTTAACTAGAAGGATAGATACAACAATAGAAAGATAGTTAACTAGAAGGATAGCTACAACAATAGAAAGATAGATAGCTAGAAGGATAGATACAACAATAGAAAGATAGATAGCTAGAAGGATAGATACAACAATAGAAAGATAGTTAACTAGAAGGATAGCTACAAAGATAAAAAAAGACACTTAGCTAGACAGATAGATATACAAATATAAAGATAGATAGCAAGGAAGGCTAGATATATATATACAAGATAGGTAGGTGGAAGGATAGACACAGATAATTAGACAGATATAGATATGCAAATATTAAATAGACTCTCTCTCTCTCTCTCTCTCTCTCTCTGACATTTTTCTTTACAAACACATCTAATTAATGCTTGATATGAGTGAATACATATCTTTCATTATTTCCTTGTGATCCTAAACGTCCTGCACGTTTAATGGAAACCCACACACATATACACATACACACACACACCCGAGCGGTTGGCGTTTATCGGTACATATCAATTTGGTGCATGCTTACGAGTACATTTTTTGATTTTTAAACCTAAATTACACTAACCTAACCTAACCTAACCTAACCTAACCTAACTTACCTAACCTAACCGAAAACACTCCATTTCAACGTATTTTAAAGAGGTGTGTACCGATTAACTGTCGCCCCAAACCTCATGTACCTGTAAACCTACAAATATCCAGAGATTTGTACCAATAAACACACAACCGCTCGTCCACGCGCACACACACATATACGCACACACACACACACGCGCACACACACATATACGCACACACTCTCACCAAAAAAAAAAAAAAAAAAAAAAAAAAAAAAAACACACACACACATAATCTCTCTCAAGGGTATATTCCGTCTCTTTCTTTCTCTTTCATGTTTCAGGGACACACCAACACATAAACTCTCTCTCTTCTATCTCTCTCTCACACACACACACACACCCACACAACACTCCTAGGATACATTAAGGAACTTTAAAACATACATGCCCAAAAGAAATTATAGTAACTTCCTCATTCGCTTAATTGTACTTACATAAACACATAAACACACACGTAACACATACACACATTGCCACACAGATATACAGACGCACACAAAACACACACTCTCTCTTTCTCTCACGCACACACGCCGATCATACAGAGAATAATACACACACACACTCTCTCTCTTTCTCTCTCACGCACACACATACACACACACACACACACACACACAGAATAATACACACACACACACGGACACACACTCTCTCACTCTTTCTCTTTCAAGCACACACCGACACACACATTAACACGCACACACACCGACATACAGAGAATAATGCACACACACACACACACACACTATCTCTCTCACTCTTTCTCTTTCCCTTCTCACGCACATACTGACACACTAATAAACACGCACACACACCGACAGACAGAGAATAATACACACACACACATACACCCCCCCCGCCCCCACACACACACCCACACACCACATTAGGGTGCAGCAAATGGTCGCTTGGTGTAAATAACTTCAAGGTCCCCGGTGCATTTAGCCCGCCCCAAGGAGGCCATATCCAAGACATCTTCAGGTAAAGAGACCCAATTAGATTTTTTTTTTTTTTCGTACTATAGAAGAATCTGATTTGTCGTTCTCTTGCCACTTTAAGGGGAGGTTTTTAGTTAGTTCCCTAGACCTCCATCAAGCTTAAAATTACACCCTCTAGGCCCCCTTTCAAGATGAATGTGTACATTTTTCGGTAGAAAAATTTCCCGGCCGAAGGCCGGTTCCTCTTAAATTACAGGCTCGCTATCGCTCGCCAGGAAAACATCGACACCTAAATTGCATGAAAGGTCTTAAAATTGACAGAAATGGGGCGAAAGTTCTTAATTATGGTGCGAATGTCTTAAAATATCAAAAGCACTGGGGCTAAATATGAGGGAGAAAGGGGTCCAGAAAAAAATCCCTCAAGTGGATATCTCCCCTTAAACATGCACATGTTGAAATGATATACCTATTCAATTTGGATAATCGTAGAGAGAGAGAGAGAGAGAGAGAGAGAGAGAGAGTACAAAGGAGTAAAAAGGAAATCAAGCAACAACAGATCTAGTGACCCTTCTAGGCTGCTTGTCCTCCAAAACACTGAGGATCAAGTGTCCAAACAGTGGTTTAGAGTGGGTAAGGGAACATTGGAAAGGGAACTACTGCCCTGCCACTAACGTGGCAGGACTAGGAAGTTAGTAGGGGACATATGGGTTAGTAACTGAGGGGAGGATAAAGTTATTCATTTACAAACGCAGTCAGTCGCGGGTTTGATGCGAGATATTTGTCTAGGCGGAATTTAAATGAATCAACGGTGCTGCAGTCTATAACGTCTCGGGGAAGCCCATTCCACAAGTTGACAACTCGATTGAAGAAGAAATTCTTAGATTCGTGCGAGTTAAAAGATTTACCAATCATTTTGCAACCGTTTCCCCGCGTGTAATTAGATTGGTCGATAGTGAAGTACTTACTACAGTTCATATTGTCGATGCCTTGATGATTTTGAACACTTGAATTAATCGCCTCTTAATCTGCGCTGGGTTAAAGGAAATAGATTTAATTCTCTAAGACGCTCTTCGTATGGTTTGTTCTTTAGGCTAGGTATCATTTTGGTAACTCTACGTTGAACTCGTTCTAGCTTGTTTATATCTTTTTGGTAATAAGGGCACCAGGATTGAACGCAGTATTCCAGAAGAGGGCGGACTAAGGAATTGTAAAGGGTTAGGATACTTCTTTGGATTTATGCTCAAATGACCTGCCTATAAAGCCAATTATTTTGTTTGCCTTCTTAACAACTTCTGAACATTGTTGACTCGGTTTTAGGTTACTCGATATTGTTTACTCCCAGATCAGTTTCTCTGTTTACATTCTTAAGCTGAGTGCCATTCATCAAATAGTTTGCTTTCTCATTTAGGTATCCGACATGTAGTACTTTACATTTATCCGCATTGAAACTCATTTGCCAAATTTGGGCCCAACATGACAATTTATCTAGATTGTGTTGCATATCGTCAACTTGTTCTTTTGAGAGTACGCTATTTGCAATTTTTGTATCGTCAGCAAATTTTGAGATTATGCAGGTGAGACCCTCATCTATGTCGTTGATGTAGAGAGAGAGTTGTCGTTGATGTAGTTGAGAGAGAGAGAGAGAGAGAGAGAGAGAGAGAGAGAGAGAGAGAGAGAGAGAGAGAGAGAGAGAGATCCTAGGTTTATTTATTGAGCTGAAGACAAATGTTTTATCATCAATCTTTCGTTTATTAGTCAGACAGTCTGATTGCATACTTAGTTGGTCAGTTAGCAATTCAATACAATATTAGTTCTTAAGGGGAGGTTTTTAGTTTGGTCTCTAGGTATCCATCAAGCTTAAGATTACACCCCCTTGAACCCCTTTCAAGATAAATTTGTACATTTTTCGGTAGAAAAATGTCCCGGCTGAAGGCCGGTTCCTCTTAAATTACAGGCTCGCTATCGCTCGCCAGGATAAAATCGACACCTAAATGGCACGAAAGGTCTTAAAATTGACAGAAATGGGTCGAAAGTTCTTAAAATCGTCAACATAATGGGGCGAACGTCTTAAAAATAGAAAAGCAATGGGGCTATACATGAGGGAGAAAGGAGTCAAGAAAAAAATCCCTCAAGTGGAAACCTCCCCTAATCAATATCAACAAACGTTTCATTAAATGGTATATATATCGTTTTGTACTTGATGCGTCGAAAATTGTATTCACAAATTCGTTTCCAGAGATGTACGGTGGCGCTAATAAGTCAAGTCTCAGCGGTCTTTACGTTTGGCTCGCTCTGTGCTGTATTAATGTCTGTCAGATGTTGAATAGGGTGGGTAAGTGTAGGAACATGTTTGTATGTCTCACTCAAGAAGAAAAATTCATGTGTAAATATTGCTGATAACAATTATTGATCAAAACATACTTGGTGCCGAGACATCACTTATTAGGCCGACTGAACTACCCTAATTAGAAATAGGTGAGGTCAACGAATATCTAAGAGTGGCCTAGAAACTATGGCATCTGACTTCACACTTGACTTCACATCTGACTTCACATCTGACTTCACATTTGACTTCACATCTGAATTCACATTTGACTTCACATCTGACTTCACATCTGACTTCACATCTGACTTCACATCTGACTTCACATTTGACTACACATCTGACTTCACATCTGACTTCACATCTGACTTCACATCTGACTTCACATTTGACTTCACATCTGACTTCACATTTGCCCACATAAGTTCTGTTCCTCTCTGTGATCTTATGCACACAAATATAATGACTGACTTACGAGTGTAGTTTCTTAGGCAGTGGTTAACCCATCTGATTAGTCAACTGATTATTTAGGGGAGATAGTTCACTTTTTGGGCGATTTTTGCATGTATTCATTAGTTGTCTAGTTTCCTCTCTAGACCTCCATCAAATTTAAAAAAACATCCATTATATCCCCCTTCTAGATTAATTTGTACATTTTTCGGTAGAAAAATTTCCCGGCCGAAGGCCGGTTTTTCTAACAATACAGGCTCACTATCGTTCGCCAGGGAAATAATCGACACCTAAATAGCACGAAAGGTCTAAATATTGACAAAGAAATGGGGCGAAAGGTCTTAAAATCGACTAACTAATGGGGCAAACATTTTAACATCTGAAAATTAATGGGGCTGAACATGAGGGAGAAAGTGGTCCAGAAAACCGGCCCATGTCCCCTTAAAGAAACCACCCTCGCAAATCATTCACACTAATTTAACTTGCATGCGTAAGATCACACCGAGGAACAGATATTAAGGGGAGATGGGCCGTTTTTCTGGACCCCTTTCTCTCTCGTGTTTAGCCCCATTAGCTTGCGAGTTTGAATTTGAATTGAATTGAATTGAATTGATTTTTTTTTATTTTTTTTTTTTTATTTTTTTTTATTTTTTTATTTTTTTGCGCTATAAGGAAGTTGGGGTCTTAGACATCGATATTTAGCAGAATTACTAGTGAAAATGTGGTTGTAGTGAATTTATAGATACATAATATAAAATTCAACTTACTTTCTATCCATCAGAACCCTACATGAATCTATTGTATTTCTGTATAATATCTACTTTTAGCTCCCTCGGTGGTCTAGTGGTTAAGGTGCTGGAGTGCTGCACTACTGGCCTGGGTTCGAACCCTGGCTGGTTCATGTCACAACAATATCAAATCAATGTTTACGGCTCCAACTTCCTTATAACCTGAAACTCGCAAGTTATCAATTGATGTGGTCAACTGTACGTCCCATTCGCCCAGCCAGTCAACCGCACGTAAGCTCCTCAATCAAAGGTACGTGGTTCAATAAACACTGATAATTAAGCCGAGTCAATACTATATGTCCGCCGCTGATTAAGGGCGGGGGGGGGGGGGGGGGTCGCATTTATGAACACATTACATTTGACATTTTAAGACGTTCGGCTCATTTTGGCGATTTTAACACCTTTAGATCCATTTCGCTGTCAATCTTAAGACCTATCGTGCCATTTAGGTGTCGATTTTTTCCTGGCGAGCGATAGCGAGCCTGTAATTGTAAGAGGGACCGGCCTTCGGCCGGCAAATTTTTCTACCGAAAAATTTACAAAATCATCTTGAGGGGGAATCTAGGGGATGTTTTTCTAAGCTTGAGGGAGGTCTAGCGAGGAAACTAACAAATAAATGAATCACTTAATAAATAGACCACAAATAAACAGCTACTAGCCCTTTAATGTGGGCAACCGTACGTCCCATTCGCCCAGCCAGTCAATCAAAGCTGCGTGGTTCAATAAACTCTGATAATTAAGCCGAGTCAATATTATGTCCCCCGCTGATTAAAGTGATCACCAGCACCAGCACCAGCACCAGCACCACCTGTCACTTGATCAAATATTTAGGAGGCAGGTTATGGCGTCGATGGCTTGGACAGTTATGGATTTATTGTTTATGATGGTTCTGCTCATTATGTATATCCTGTTAATTACGGAACAATGAATTTATAGTTTCATGTTCGCTCTGTCTCTTTCTGTCTCTCTCTCTCTCACACACACACTCACACACACACACGTTCTATCTCTCTCTCTCTCTCTCTCTCTCTCTCTCTCTCTCACACACACATAACAAACGGAGGTGAAAACATAACCAACCTCCATCAAGCGAATAAGCACCACCAATCACCAAATTACTAGCGGCAAGCACTTCACCTCCCCTAATATATAACCAATCAGAACGGTCCCCCTAATGAATAACCCACAAACAGTTCGTCACCAATGTATAAGCCCATCAGAACGGCCCCCCCCCCAAACGACCCAACTCCGAGCCATTCTCCATCAAACTATATACTTGGAGCCAGCCACACAGGCCAATCCGAAACACCAAATCAGGCCGATAGAGGGGCGGGGGGGGGGGGGGGGGGGAACGGCCCACCACAGGGGGGACGGGGCGGGGGGGGGGAGGGGGCAAGGGGGGGGCGGGTGGGGGCGGGGGGAGGGGGTGGGGGGGGGGGGGGGGGGTGGGTGTGGGGAAGGGGGGGGGGGGGGGGGGAACGGCGGGGGGGAGGGGGGGGGGGGATAGGAAGGGGTGGGGGGGGGGGGTGGGGGGGGGAGGGGGGGGGGGGGGAGGGAACGGCCAAAACGGGGAGGGGGGGGGGGAAACAGGCCACAAGGGGGGGGGGAACGGCCACAAGGGGGGGGGTGGGAGGGAAAGGGGGGGGGGGTGGGGGATAATGGGGGAAGGGGAACGGCCACAACCAAAACCTGTTCAACAGTTACTAGGGTCCCAAGACACGGTCTAGGTTTGGATAGGTTAAGTGTAGTTTGGTCATGATTGATTAGGTTAGAATAGGTTTGGATTGGGGTTTTGGTTTAGTTAGGTTAGGATATGCTTGATTAGGTCAGCTTAGGCTAGGTTTTAGTTAGGTGAAGTTAGGTTGCTTAGGTCAGATTAGGTTAGGAGAGTGTGGCCATTTTGGAAGAACCCATTTGGGATTGCGGCCGATTAGGAGTGTGGCCTTTTAGGAGTGCGGCCACTTTGACATGAAGCCGATGTGACCGACCGACCGACCAGCCATTCTCGGTTCCTGGGAGGGGTGTAAATCCGCCAACATTATGACTCGGCAATTACTGTTACCAACAATTTTGCACCAATTAAAAACTACATTAAAACAAGAGAGTGGGCTTTCCGTCACAAGGGGTGGGGGGGGGGGATGACTGATGGAAGGAGAAGATTGACGGAGGTAGAGACGAGACCGAGAGAGAGACGAGAGATGAAGGGAGAGAGGAGGGGAGAGCGAGAGAGAGAGACGGATGAGAGATGGAGGGTGAGATGAGATTGGAATGCGTGGAGAGAGACGAGAGAATATGGCGAGGAGAGAGAGAGAGAGGTGAAGTAAAGGTCAGGTCATATTAGGCCAACACGAACAATATAAGGGTCACCACACACCACCCCCTTCTCAACTCCCCACCACACCCCCTTCTATACCCCCCCATCAATTATCTCCTCCTCCACCACCACCCCTTCTCCACCTCACCACCACCCCTTCTCCACCTCACCACCACCCCTTCTCCACCTCACAACCACCCCTTCTCCTTTCTTACTCCCTCCCCCACCACCACTACCTTCTCCCTTCACCCCATATCTCCTCCTCCTCCATAATCACCACCACCCCTTCCACCAACACCACCCATCCACCCTACTCTTCCCCATCCTTCCACCTCTCTTTCTCCTCCCTCCACCACCACCACGACCACCTCTCCAATACCACCCTCCACCTTTCTCTTCCCCTCCCTCCCACACCACCAACACCCCTCCTCCTCCACCTCTCCACCCTTCCACCAACACCACCCCTCCACCCTACTCTTCCCCATCCTTCCACCTCTCTTTCTCCTCCCTCCAACCAGTCAACCGCACGTAAGCTCCTCAATCAAAGGTACGTGGTTCAATAAACTCTTGATAAATATATAGCCGAGTCAAATACTATATGGTCCGCCGCCTGTATTAAGGGAGCGGGGGGGGGGTTTTTTTTTGGCGGGTGGTGCGGGCGGGGGGGGCGGTCGCAATGTATGACACAACATTACATTTGACATTTTAAGACGTTCGGCTCATTTTGGCGATTTCGCTGTCAATCTTAAGACCTATCGTGCCATTTACGTGTCGATTTTTTCCTGGCGAGCGATAGCGAGCCTGTAATTATAAGAGGGACCTTATGTCCTGCCACGGACATTAGTTCCAGGGCCAAGTATGATTCCCTTTTCCAATGTTCCCGTACGCACTCTAACCCACCCCCCACCCCCACCCACACTGTTTGGACACTTGATCCTCAGTGTTTTGGAGGACAAGCAACCTAGATGGGTCACTAGATCTGTTGTTGCTTGATTTCCTTTGTACTCCTTTGTACTTTGTACTCCACCACCGCCACGACCACCCCTCCCTCCCCCACCACCACCACCCCTCCTCCACCTCTCCACCCTTCCACCAACACCACCTCCACCCTTCATACATCCTC
>CM064527.1:46381157-46421304 GCA_032716605.1 Paralithodes platypus | reverse complement strand
TCTCCTGGCAGTAATGGGGAGTATGGTGGTGATCTGTGGCACTGCGTCAACCGTCAGGGAATTGACTGGATGAGAGAAAGAGAGAGAGAGAGAGAGACGTTTGGAAGACAGAGACGGATAGAGAGAGAGAGAGAGAGAGAGAGAGAGAGAGAGAGAGAGAGAGAGCAAAACCTATTACGTCCTCACAAAACGACAAATTACACGTCTAGTTGGCAATGAGGAAGAAAGATGGTTACGAGTAATTGCAAGGCATCGTATCTCAAAGCCCTTGCGATCCATGGCAGGGAGATACTATAGTTAAATAGAAGATTTTATAGTGCAAAACACGACCTATTCTCAATGTAATCTTATATACTGAAGAACTCCTTACAACTTATGAAAGACTAAGGTTACAGGCCGTAGAGGAGAGAGAGAAGGGTGGAGTGTTAAGTGACCTTTTGTGATTGTGACCTGTAGTGAGTTGATGATGGGACGAGAAGAAGAAACTTTTGGAAGTCAGATACGGACAAAAACGAGGGAGATTTATGGACCCGTATAAGCCAATGACCCCAAGGAAACAGAGAAGAGAGCAGGGCGAATTTACAATCGCTACACTGGCCACACAGATCTTACTATCCCTGCGAGGTGGCCAGGACTTAACCCTAATAGAGATAGCAACCCTAAGCGAAAGTGGAAGGAAAGGATAGCAGAGAGAGAGAGAGAGAGAGAGAGAGACTACATAGCTAAATGCACCCCTACCCATCCTAAATGACAGGTATAGCTTTACAATGAGACTTACGGGGATGACATTTAACGTCACGACTGTTATGGTTATGGTCGGGTGGTTAGAGCTCCGGTAACAAGGATGGGGGTGGGGGGGGGGGTCCCGTTACTGGCTGTCACGCTTATAACCTCCCTCGCCGCCCCCACCCTCACGCCCCTCATCACCGTTACAACACGAAGACGAAGAAGAAGAAAGTTAGAAGGTTCGTAGCAGAAGGAGGAAGATATTTGAAGGATGAGGTTAGGAGAAAAAGGAGATTTAATGAAAAAAACAAGTTAGACGGAAAGATTAGGAGGAGGAGGAAGTTTAAAGAAGAAGGTTAGAGGAAGAAGAAGGAGGAGGAGGTTTAAAGAGAAAGAAGATAGTGATGAAGGTTAGAAGGGCACATTCTAGGGGTTGGACTACACTGTCAAACAAATATACGTACAATCAACAGTTAATCATGACGTTCGAAACCCGTAGTCAGTAGTACGGATTCTTCACAGCATTATATCTCTAAATTTCGGTAATAAAGCAGTAGAAAGATGGTATTATTGATGGTTGACTATGTGACCGCTAAAATTACGTCATTATGTTGGCAATACGGCTGCTTATCGTGTGACTAAAACCAATAGAATAATTTTAACTCTTGTACCGGCGACGTCCTTTTTATTTTATTCTAGCTATATTTAGAGGATATTGTATAGTTTAGATTGAGATGAAGACTATACCCTGTGAATTATAGGTAGGCCAGAAATCCTGACTCCAAACCTCTGTAACTCGAAAAGGACTAGATGTAAAGGGATGTAACTTTCCACACCTATCCCCTGGTTGACCCCTCCCAAATGGTAAACATATTAGCTTGATTACCCCAGTCGTGCTTAAGTTATAGAGGTTATGGGTCACGCTTTCTGGCCTACCTATATTGAATGGACTATAGGAGGAACCGACGTAGAGAATAGACACAGATAATATACAGGATTTAGGAGAGAAGTTAATGGTTGTAGACAGTGATATAGTTCGGTTCTTCGTACAAATTCAGTTTATAGTTATTTGGATTCAAACCCATCCCAAGCCGTCACCAGCTTCACCAGGTCCGGAGTAGGGTGTACATACGGAGCTTTAACCAACCAAGCCATCACCACCACCACCCTACCCGTTACATCCACCTCCCCACCCCATCTTTACATCTCATTATTTATCTTGCCACGCCCCTCTCTGTGCTTCCTATAATATACTGTATAATTATCATCTACCACTAAGCTTGCTGGATTTGTTTCATATACGCCAAACAGATTTTGCCAGAGAGTAAAGGATTAACATTGTATCTTTGTCTGCTTGACTACCGCTTCTATGTCTATGTTGCAATCTTTTCTTTCTCTTCTTTAGTTTTTGTTTCTTAGTTTCCTTTGTTTTTCATAATTTGTTCTATGCTTTTCCTTGTCTATTTATTTTCCCTTTATATATGTTTTTTAACACTTTTGTTCTATATATATACCTCTTATCATTCCTTTCTCTTACTCCTTCACACCTCCTCCAATTTTATATAATTAATTTGTCTTCATGCTCTAATTCAGTGTGATAATTAAGTCTCTTCTCTCGCCTCCCCTCTCCTCTCCTAACCACGCCCTTTTTCTTCCTTTCTTTCCTATTGTATTCTTTGTTTATTTTGTTCTTGGTCTATATCCTCTATTCTTCATTCTTCTCTCCTTTTGCCATTGTTTATCCCTTGTTTGTTTTCCTTTCTATGCTCGTTTTGTAGTTTGTATATTCTTCTTCTCTTTCTCTCTCTCTCTCTCTCTCTCTCTCTCTCTCTCTCTCTCTCTCTCCGCCTGTATTAAATTATGTATTATGTTGATTTATACCATTGCCTATTTTTGTAATAATTGTATTCAGCTAACTATGATCTCAATAATCATTGATGTAATGAAAATATGAATAGTCTCCTCATACGATTGCACTAGTTCTGTAGTGCTATTATTTACAACCTGTCGATTAATAATTCAGTCACTACAAGCTTGCTTGCTTTTTTTTATACAGACCATGTGACAATTAAATGAGGAAACTATAATAACACATCTGAATAATGCCAACCTGACTTATAAACACAAATATGAATGTAACCCGGGACGACGATGCTGTTGTTTCAGTGGAATAATGGCTCTTTGAGGAGTATGTATCGCCTTACTAGTGGTTGTCCCCTCACAGGATGGGGGGCGCTGCTCAATAAACTCGCCCCTCGGGGCAAAATCAAAATCAATCTCTCTCTCTCTCTCTCTCTCTCTCTCTCTCTCTCTCTCTCTCTCTCTCTCTATCTCTCTCTCTCTCTCTCTCTCTCTCTCTCTCTCTCTGTCTCTCCTCTCTTTCTCTCTGTCTCTCCTCTCTCTCTCTCTGTCTCTCCTCTCTCTCTCTCTCTCTTCTCTCTCTCTCTCCCTCCTCAGCTTTTCCCATCTTATTTTTACATCAGTTGGATTATTGAAGCCTGCCTGCCTCCCCCCCTCCCTCCCTCCCCCTCTATATTTCTCGGTCTCTCTCTCTCTCTCTCTCTCTCTCTCTCTATCTCTATCTCTATCCCTCCCTCCCTCCCTCCCTCCCTCCTCAGCTTCTCATATTATGTTACATCAGTTGGATTATTGAAACCTGCCTGCCTCCCCCCTTCTCTCTCTCTCTCTCTCTCTTTCTCTTTCTTTATCTATCTATCTATCTCTATCTTCTATGTTATCCTTTCCGTCCATCCACTTCCCCTGACTTTCGTGTTTGCTATCTCGACTATAATTAAGTCCTGACCTCCACCTTTCGATCGTAAGGTCTAAATAGCGCGAAATGTCTTAATATTGACAGAGAAATGGGGCGAATATCTTAAAATCTCAAAACTAAAGAGGCTAAACGTGAGAAAGAAAGGAGTTTCCAGAGTAAAATCTCCCCTTAAATTCTTAGTAGTTTATTGTTATCAAATAAATTCTACGATGAAGGAATTGCTGTATATTTGGAATAATGCTTTTGGAATTAGTACGGTAGTTCATTATTTTGCGTTTCGTTTTATCTACCCCCGGTCCGTTACCACAATTTTCGTTATTTTTTTTTTTCCAAGTTTATGAGGGAGACAAAAGACAGAACTGCCTTTTGCGAGTGCCTCTCCCATAGTTGAAAGAGTGACAGAGCCAAAATCAAGGGACATTCGAGCCAAAATGCCTGGACACACTGAGTTTGAAGCAATTTAAGTCATCTATATCTACAAAGAGAAACAGAATGTGCTAAAAGCTCCTACAAAGTGTCACGAAATGTCACGGATCTTTCATTCGTAAACTTCAAAAGGTTAAATGGATAATTGTGCTCTTTACCTGCACTGCCTTTGTTTAACAATACAATACTTTGTTACCATAATTCTCTCGGGTGGTATAAGGGAACATTTTGTCTATCTATTAGTCTGTCTATCTCTCTCTCTCTCTCTCTCTCTCTCTCTCTCTCTCTCTATATATATATATATATATATATATATATATACACATACAGTATACAGTATAGCCATCCATCTATCTATCTATCTCTATCTAATCTATCTATTTATTGAAGCTTCGTGGTAAATATAGTTAACGACCTCATCATAAATGTCACGGATCTGTAATTCGTGCAGACAGGTAGGATATTGGTGGACATATTACTGGTAAATTAGATATTTTAGCGTTTGGTGGTAGGTTGATGGTGAAAACAAATATATAAATGAATAAATATATATCTATTTGTCTGTCTGTTGGTCTGTCTATATCCTTATCTATCTATCTATCTATCTCTCTCTCTCTCTCTCTATATATATATATATATATATATACCCGGTATATATATAGTATATATAGAAATATATTTGCCACATATGATAATTTAGCTAGTTTCAATTTAATTAACTGCTTTATAGTTATACCATTGGGAAATAACCCCGTAAAGTTGGCAGAAAGGTTGCAAGAGATGACTGTAAATGTTGCTAGATAGTAATGCCGATGAAGTTTTGCAATATAGCCCAAAATGACTAAATTAAAGATTGCCTACTTGCTGTCTAGTTACTTTCGTTTGATATTATCCAAAATAAATCCGAAATGTTGGCAGAAAATGTCTCATGATACCATAGCAAAACCAAGCAAATCCATATTTAGCAGATGCTAGTTTTGTATCGAAAATAACTGGATTGATTCCTTTCAAAATACGAGGATGCGTTTCTGTCTTTTATTTTGGCTATTACAGTAGTAGACGATTATATTAAGCTTAGAAAGGAACTGTGGGAGAGTGTTAATGGACATATGTGTTACCCATTTGATTCGTAGACGGCCTTTCAAACCTGAATAAAATTGGCTAGTGTTTGCCAAAATTAATTGAAAAAAGCATCGTTGAAGATCGCATGAGTTAACTCGAACTACTTAAGGGGGTAGTGGGTATTTTTTGGTATTTAGGTATATATATGTATTTTAAAATTTCCCGCTATACCTCCATCAGACTTATAATAACACCCCCTACACTCCTTTTCAATGTACCGTATATATTTTCAATGTACCGTATATATTTTCAATGTACCGTATATATTTTCAATGTACCGTATATATTTTCAATGTACCGTATATATTTTCAATGTACCGCATATATTTTCAATGTACCGTTTATATTTTTCGATAGAAACATGTCCCGATCGAAGGGCGGCTCCTCTTAAAATTACAGGGTCGCTAACGCTCGCCAGGACAAAATCGACACATAAATGGCACGAAAGGTCCTAATATTGACAAAGTAATGGGGTGAAAGGTCATATAATCACAAAACTAATGGACCGAATATCTTAGAATTTGAAAACTAATGGGGCTAGGCATGAAGGAGGACCCTAAACAAAATAATACATACAAAAAAAATCCCCCCTTAATCGTGAAATAGCGATAGGTAAGAAATAGGTAAGATAGGAGGTAAGAAATAGCAGCCACCAATCTTAGCGACCCGAGTATCTCCTATCCTTGCAGAGTGAAGAACTACTATATTGTCTGATCTGATGAGGTACGTTTGACATCTGGTTATCTTTGACCTTTGGGACTCGGGGATTGACCTTGCGTGATCTTTTGGGAGTGAAGTTACACGATAGCTTCTTCTTGCAATAATGGTTGGTCATTTTGGTCTGGGCGCTACTCAATTAACCCCGTCTGAATTATTTTATTCTAGCTATGTTTAGACGATTCTGTGAAGCATAAATACAAATATATATATATATATATATATCCCTGACACAAGCAGTTCAACCTAAGTTTATTATTCTGACGCCAACTGTCTCTTGATTCGAATAACCTAGGTCCCACTAAAAAAATAGAAAATAAATGCGTCTAAGTATATACAAATATACGGTATATATATAAATATACCAATAACAGTTTATCTTTTCCACCTGATACCAAGAAAGTAAGACAAAGTTCATTATTCTGACGCCAACTGTCTACTGATGCCTCATACCATTATCTACACCGTGTATCTCGCCAGCTATTCAACAATGTATTTTTTGTTTTATTCTTGTGACTACGATAGCTTAATTGAGAGAGAGAGAGAGAGAGAGAGAGAGAGAGAGAGAGAGAGAGAGAGAGAGAGAGAGAGAGAAAGAGAAAGAGAGAAAGAGAGAGAGAGGCTGAATCAAATCTACTAGAGGTAGGCTAACTACTGTCCATTGAAAATATAACCATCGTTATTTGAGTCTTTTTAAAACCTCAGACTGCAGGATGTCCTTTCTAAGCTGGTTGAAATCATATGGCGGTAGCAAACAGGAAGCATAATCACCATACATTTCAAAGGGTTAATGAGGGTACCAAAATTATTACTTAAAGGGGGTAGGGGGTATTTTTGGGTGTATTTATTTATATATTTTGTTTAAGTTTCCTCGCTAGACCTTCATCGGCGCTTCAAAAAACAAAACCTAAGCCCTCCTTTGAGATAATTTTTTAAATTTTTCGGTAAAAAAATGTGCAAATAAAAGATAAAAATAAAAAGCACACAATTACCAATACCAACCTAGATAAAGCCCTAAATCTTTCACGAGACTAAGCCAAGTTTATTATTCAGACCCCCCGCCCCCCCCCCCCCCCCCCTCTCTCTCTCTCTCTCTCTCCCTGTCCTTTGTTGTCACTTGATGCCACGTAAAATGTCTGACCCAAATATCTACCTTTTTATTTTTCTGATCTGATTTTTTTCTTATTGTGCGGTTTGGTTCCTATGATATCCTTTTCGATTTTTACTTATTTTTTACCGCCAGGCGATTTCATCCAGTTTAGTAAGACCTACTGAAGTCAAAGATCAATGAACTCCTATACGGTACGACTGCTTGATTGTATTTAGTTACCGGTACCTCTAGCAGATTTTGTTCAACATAGGAAGGAAGTCTCGCTTGTAAAATAATTCTCGTTGTTGTTGTTCCCCAAGCTGCCTGGCCGAACAGCCCCAAGGCCCCGAGCAATTCCAAGGCCATAACCGAGTGCCCCCACAGAACCCTCCCCGCCGACCACAATAAAGCCTGGGTGACCGAAGCCACTCCATGGCGGGGGGCTGAGGAGGGTGCGGAAACGCCCGGGAAACCAAAGGCCCACCCAGGGCCCTGTGCCCCTCAGCAATTATGAAGAGAAAGTTGAGGGGCAAGGGAAAAATGTGACGCTTTGGCTTCCAATCTTGGTAGATTGGGAGGTCAGTCCACGGAAGAGACGCCGTCACTTGAGATCTAGAAAATATATAAGTTAAAGGAAAAGTCAGAGTAAGCTATGGGTATGGCAGAGATTGTTCAGCTCTCACTCTGATAGACCAGCCCATCACCACATGACTAGAACCCAATCCTCTCAGCATCAGCTAGGAAAGGCCCTAGAAAGCCGCCTTTGGCGGGGGGATAGCTCCCCTATTTCAACCCCTTTCGGGGTTGGGCACCCGCCCAATTCTCGTTATAAGGTACAGTGAAAGACATTATATATGTGTACAAATATAGCACACATTTTACACATAAACATTATTTATTTATTTTTTCCGTTTGGTGTAGATGGATTTATGTGTACTTACAGATACCGTTGATAGCCATACATAGGAACAGAGATACACAGGTAGATATACACACACACATGAATGAATGATTAACAGGCACACAGATACACCGGTAGATATACACACAGCTACATGAATTATTAACAGGTACACATACATACTATAGCAACACAGATACACAGGTAGATACACACACAGCTGCATGAATGATTAACAGGTACACATAATTATATCCTATAGCAACACAGGTAGATACACGCACAGCTACATGAATGATTAACAGGTACACATATATACTATAAGAACACAGATACACACGTAGATACACACACAGCTACATGAATGATTAACAGCTACACATATATACTATAGGAACACAGATACACAGGTAGATACACACAGCTACATGAAGGATTAACAGGTACACATATATACTATAGGAACACAGATACACAGGTAGATATACACACAGCTGCATGAAGGATTAACAGTACACATATATACTATAGCAACACAGATACCCAGGTAGAAACACACCCAGCTACATGAATGATGAACAGGTACACATATATACTATAGCTACACAGGTAGATACACACACAGCTACATGAATGATGAACAGGTACACATATACAGTATACTATAGCTACACAGGTAGATTCACACAGCTACATGAATGATTAACAGGTACACATATATACTATAAGAACACAGATACACAGGTAGATACACACACAGCTACATGAAGGATTAACAGGTACACATACTGTATATACTATAAGAACACATACAAATTAATCTTGAAAGGGGGTCTAGGGGGTGTTTTTCTAAGCTTGATGGAGGTCTAGCGAGGAAACTCAAAAATAAATGAATAAATAAATGTATAGACCAAAAAAACAAGCACTACCCCCTTAATATGCCTTTTATCCCTATCGCCATATTTCACTGCATCACCTATGAACTTGTGTTTTGTGTTTTCCAGGTCTTGCTCTGTCTTGAGTCGGCCACCCCCAAGAAAATAAAGACAACAAAATAATAGAATAGAGTAAAATAAAAAATACAAATAGGAAAAGTGGGGATTGGGCCTGAGCACATACATACATACATACATACATAACAAAAAAAATATATATATATACCTATGAACTGTTACAAAAATAGTTTAAAACACATAATACTACTACTAATAGTAATAGTAATAATGATAATAATAACCAGTGCAACTCTTCATAAATATCACCATTACCAACCGCCGTGGCTAACTCTCTAAATGCAACTGTATAAATGTACTCCTAAATTAGACTGCCGTTATCCACATTCATTTAAGGGGGTAGTACTCGCTTTTTATGGACCCCCTTCTCCCTCATGTTTAGCATATTATTTTTGAGGTTTTACGACGTTCGTTCCGTTAGTTTGGTGATTTTGAGACATTTCGCCTCATTTTGTATTCAACATTAAGACCTTTCGTGCCCTGTATGTGTCGATTTTTTCCTGGCGAGTCATAACTAATCTCTAATCTTAGAAGGAATCGGCCTTCGGCCAGGAAATTTTTCTACCGAATTTTTTTCAAATTTATCTTGAAAGGAGGTCTAGGGGGGTGTTTTCTTGAGGTTGATGGAAGTCTAGCGAGGAAACTAAAAAATAATTAAATATTTAAATATGTAGCCCAAAAACCAAGCAATATCCCCTTAAAACTCGTAAATTGAAGCCTACTGTATATGCCATGGATATACGAACCCATATAACTTTATACATATATATTATGTGTGCTATTATATGCCCACCAATAAACACGGCCAGTTCCTAGAAAATTATATACCTTTTACTGTTTTTTATAAATTATTAGCATTGTTGTTGTTGTTGTTGCTGTTGCTGTTGTTCCCCAGGCTGTCTGGCCGAACATCCCCAAGGTCCTGAGCAAGGTATAGGCCATAACCGAGCCCCCCCCCCCCCCCCACTCACAAAACTCTCCCTGCTTACCACTAATAACGCCCAGATGACAGTAGGGAGGTCAATCCACGGAAGAGACGCCGTCACTTGAGATCTAGAAAATATATAAGTAAAAGGAACAGTCAGAGTAAGCTATGGGTATGGCAGAGATCGCTCAGTTCTCACTCTGATAGACCAGCCCATCACCACTATTAACATACAGTAGTTACCCAACATTAATAATTTAATATTAATTAACAATTATTCTCGTGTAATTCGATTTGTGTAATTACTTTATTGTATCCTTTGAAATAATTACTAACTTTAGTAAATTGTCCCTTTAGTAAGTAGTCTCCTTTTAGAGCATTAACACCTTTTTTAGCGCTAATTTATGCTTAGGTTATTAATGAGTTTCTAAGTAATTCAGTAATTAGTCGCATCTGTATTTTGTATCAGCATGGAAGTAATTATTCCCGTTGCAAATAATATTTCCTTAGTTTTAAATTAGGGCCTTTACAATTGATTAATCCCTTTGCAAGTTGATTAGCCCCTGGACTAATATTTTTGGGGGTTTGCCAATTATTCCTCGCTTTGCATAGTTTTATTCTCTCTTATATATATATAAAGTTGATTAAGAAGTAAAAGAACACCTGTATTGGTAGATCCAATAATTCATATAGAGTAGATAGAAGAGTAAATAACCTAAATAAATAGAAATATATAGAGAGATTGATACCTGTATTTATTGAAGTATTTATAGATACATACATTATATAGCCTACCGGTATATTTATATAATAGATAGGCATAAAAACCGAACAGACAGTGAGAAAGAGAGGCATACATTTATTTACAATGTTGTGGTGTGAGTGGAGGCGTGAAGCAATCCTCTTACTTTACCATAACATAAATGGCTGCACTTCAGAGGTGGGGGCGAGGATGGAACAATTATTTGGGCATAAATTTATATTATTTAGTATTGTTTTGATTGTTGTTTTTTAAAGTTTTATTATTTTCCTTTTATCGATGTGATTATTCTTATTGTTCTGTCCTTTGAATGTAGGCTTAAACATTGACTGAGAATATGGATATTATTATCATATTCACTTTCATTACTCAAGAGCAATATATATCATTATATATATATATATATATATACCGTATATAAAATTGCCGCTTCGGAATTAATACATTCAGTTTAGTGTTAGAAGTTGAGAATTGTAGTATTGCTTTATATTATTAGTTTATATATATGTATTACTAATCAACTTGAGCTTCTATTAATATTCTCTCAAATTATTAAACATGAATTCTCACCCGTCTGGCCGTCTCGCTATATTTTAACAGTATTGAGTGGAGAGTCTATAAATACCTTGACTGGTGAAGTGCAGGTTCATAGTGGGTGGGAGTTTATTATTACGCCGCATGAGGGAGCAACTTGGCTGATTTTATAGTATTTTAAAATTCTGTTTTAATCAGTATGGTTAATTGATGTAAAGATAAGATACACTTTATTAGCCTGTCATTTATCTGTTAACTGTTTAGAATATTATTATTTTTGTTTTTAGTGTGCAGTTATTTATTACTGAGCACTTGCAGTTTGCCTTAGCCAGTAGTTATACTATATATGATAGTGCTGATTATATATATTTGCTAATATTATTAATTATCAATACTCTCACTCCACGATCAAAAAAAATATAAGTATACCGGTGTCCATCCTCCATTAACCACTAGCCATCAAAGTGTTTAAATACTCTTGACTGGTGAGGTGTAGGTTCTTAGTGGCTGGTAGTAATTATTTAGTTGCAGGAGTGAGGTGCTTTTGTTATTTTTGTTATTTTTTATTTATTAACACCTTACGAGCGGGCTAGGCGGTATATTTGACCGTGCCGCACAGCGTTTTTTTGTTTACCATAAATGGGGTTGATTCTGTGCTCTTTTTCATGCATAACCAATATCCAGAGCGTAATAAAAGTATGTATCCCTGAAAGGGCGTAAATTGAGCTTTCCAATGACACCTGAACAATCCTTCTACAATCACTGGTTGTCTTGCAACGATCGTGCAACCGAAGGGCAAAATCGCTAAAATACGATAATTTCTTTATATAATTACGTATGTAGCGAGGGAGTGAGGGTGGATGTAAGTGGAGTAAATCTCAGTAGGTCCACGGCGGCCGTGGCGAGCGGTCATGAGGTAACCCATGCTCCTCCAGTCACTCGTCTCTCTCTCAGAGCCAATATTGCACCAAAATTGCACTCGGACTTAAGGCGGGCCCCGCCGCATAGTCCAATTTTTTCGATACGGACTTAAGTCGGGCCCCGATCTTTAAGGGTTAGGGTTGTGGAGGAGGCTGGTTAGGTTGTGGATTTATTTTACTATTTGTGTAATGGTATTATTTTTTACTGAGCAGTTAAAGATTATTGGTTGGTTAAGGTATGTACGGTACAGTATTTAATGGGAGTTAACCCCCTCTGTACTGGCGACGTTTTTTTTTTTTAATTCTAGCTATGTTTAGACGATTTTGTGCAGTTTAAGAAGAATCTGTGATAGTGAAAATGATTGAGTTAGTTTGAAACCTGTTAATTGCTGGAAGCACTTTAACTCCCTAATAGCGGGGCCGTTTGTAACATCTACTACCTGCCAAGCGGGCAGATTTACCCTAAACGAGGTTCATTCCATGCTCTTTTTCATGCATAAAGAAGAGCCAGAGCGTAATACAATTATGTATCCGTGAAAGGGCGATAATAGAGCTTTCCAATGACTTCTGAACCATCCTTGTACGACCACGGGTTCTCTTGCAACGATGTTGCAATACGCAGGGAAAAAACCTAAAAATTTCCTCAGTTTTTACCCTGTCTCGTGGGACCAGGGAGGTGTAGACATCTGGTGGTAGTGTCAGTGGCGGGACTAGGTCCACGCTGAACGGTCAGAGCCCGCCTGCGGTCCTCCCACCGCGTGGACTCTCTCTCAGAGCCGATAATGTGCTCAACATCTCTTACGACTTAAGGCGGGACCCGCTGTTTAGGCTATGGTTCTCTAACCCGACTTAAGGCGGGACCCGCTACTAGAGGGTTAAGCTGATAACACTTACGCTGCGGGCATATTTCCGCTATATGAGCCTCCTGAATGATTGAGCAAGTGTCTGAATGAAATTAAATGTATTCAGCCAAAACCTTGGCAGAAAAAAGCTTTAAAATGACACCAGAACGAGCTTCGTATCGCGTGGGCTTCACCCGCAGCGCTACCATAGACATTCCCTAATGCTGAGCAATTATCACTAATGTCGCACTAAATTTGCCTTTGGCAGCGCTGCTATATATAGCGGTAGTATGGCTCATACTCCTCAGTGCCCTGGCTGGAGAAAGGGCTGGGGCCTGCCGTGCTCTCGCTCACTCGCACTCGTCTCCACAGGCTTTAAAAACCTGTAATTTGCTATAAATTGCCATGGCATTCCGGAATGTCTCCCCCAGTCAATGGGTTAAAATCGTCTAATAGTTGCCAGAATAAAGTTAAAAGGACGGCACCGGTATTGAAAGGGTTAAGGAGTTGGGAGTATATAAATAACGTGACTCTTAGTGTGTGGGCATTTTTGTTATACTGTAGGAATAGTTAATAAAGTCTTTGGTGGTATTTATGCAAGGGGTTCATGGGCCGATTATATAATATACCGGTACTGTATATAATCATTCTAATGTTATATTTGGAGTTATTAGTATTATTATTTGTTTGTTTATTGCTTGGTATTATTTTGACTGAGAAGGTATATGATGCTTTTGACGGTGGTTGGTTTATATACAATTTTTTTTTTTAAATACTGTATTTATGAAATTATTAGTTTCGCCCAATACCAACTTTAGTATTAGATGTAACCTATATATAATATCAGACGAGAGGGAGAGAGAGAGAGAAAAAAAAAGAGAATTACACAGATTTTACATAGATACACTGACAACACAGACCTTACGATCCAAACGAGGTGGTCAGGACTTAATTCTAGTAGCGATGGCATACCCGATAGAAAAGGAAAGTTGAAGGAAAGGATAGAAAAGAAGAAGAGAGAGAGAGTGAGAGAAAACAAAAATGACATGAATATTCTGTCACAACCAGCATTTGTTCACAATATCCCTCTGCGTTGGTACCACTGCGTCTTTTTGTTTATGTGCGGGGCTGGCAACACTGCTGAGTCGAGCTGTCGAGGTCACCACTCCAATGTTTTTATTATTAACCTTTTTTAGCGCTATTGTGTCTGATTTATTCGCCAATTTATCGCCATCCTTGCTAATTAGTCTCCGTTTCCGGTGAGCGAGCGTTTTTCGGTATGTTTCGTTCGCTGTTCACAATTATTAAGTCTGCTAGATATTGAAAATGGTTTAACCAATTGAAAAACACTACTACTAATTTATGTTGTGCGTCTTTGTGTGTGTGTGTGTGTAAAATTTGAAAGACGTCGCGGTACAGAAGGGGTTAAATCCGCTGAAGATAGCACAAAGATTAGGGTGGAGGCAAATAGAATGAAATGATTGGAATAATGAAAAGTAAGTAGAAATAATAAGGATGCCACATTAATTTAATGAGGCGAAATAGTGGATAAAGAAAGTGAACAAAGAATAAGTAAAAATCAAGTGAAAAGTGTAAGCCTGACTTTGGACTGGAACTTTAGGAATGAAGGGAACCCATTTTATTTCCTTAAATTTACATAATATGCCGGAATAGAGGAAGAGTTACTATACCAGCCTTCATTGACTAGCCTACACACACACACACACACACACACACACACACACACACACACACACACACACACACACACACACACACACACACACACACACACACTCTCCTTTTCCAATCACCAGGGCCTCATAACACCTCTCCTAACACATTCATTACAGAGAGAGAGAGAGAGAGAGAGAGAGAGAGAACACACACTCTCACAGAGAGTGGGGGGGGGGGGTTAGCGCTAGTAACACCTCTGCTAACAGCATCTTTTATACCCCCTGGGATAGGCTCCATTTTTGCTGAACCTTGTTGTCAGTAGGTTGATGGTGTTTATGTTGGTGTTAGTGATGGTCATAGTGGGAATAGTTGTGGTAGTGATTGTATGACTGTTGGTAGTGGCGGTGATGGTTGTTTTGTTGTGGTGGTTGGTGGTGGTGGTGATGGCAGTAGGAATAGCTGTGGTGGTGGTGGTTGTGTTGCTGTGGTGGTGATGGTTGTTGTTGGTTGTGGTTTTAGTTATTTGTGGTTGCTATGTGGCAGGTAGTTTTCTTGATGTGGTTATGGTTGTTGGTTGTGGTGGTAGTAATTGCGATTGGGTTGTGTGGTAGTTGCGTTGCTAGTGAGGATATTTGTTGATGAAAGTGGTATCATGCGTCAGAGAGAGTTGGGCAAATGGTTTTCTGTCGATATGCGTCAGTTTGCTGGCCTACAAGATTTATCATACTTATTTCATATTTGTTTTCACCAACCAACTTTACTTCTAGACTCAATTAATGATATCAACAAATACATGTGGCACTCCAAGGACTCGAACCTAGGATACTCACACCGAAATTCCACGCATTTATACATTACGCTATCAAGACCACAATGTGTACAGTATATTACTTTGTATGTGTTCTGTAGCTATGTAAATTTTCTTCTGTGCATTATTTTTTCGCTACTTTTTCGTGTATGTTTATGCGTACATTTATTTGTAAGTTAATTGGTGGGTTGGTGATGATGTGAATGTATGTATGTGTGTGCTTTTATAGTGTGTACGTTTTTTGTGTGCAGCAGTTATGTGTGTACGTGGGTGTGTAATAGTGACACTTAGTACTGTTCCGGTGGCTTGGTTATGGTGGTGTGTTCTGTTGTGGTAGTGATGGTAAGTTTGGTGGTAGTGTTGGAGGTGTGTTGTGGTGTGGTAGTAACGGTCGTGGTTGTACTGTGTGATAGCTATGGTTGTGGTAGTGAGGGTAGCATTATTGGTTGTGATTGGAATTGTGGTGATAGTTTTGGTGGTAGTGGTCGTGGTTAAGACCTTTCGCCTAATTTGTTTGTCAATATTAGGACTTGTCGTGCCTGTAATATTAGGAAGAACCGGCCTTCGGCCTGTACATTTTTTGGTAGAAAAATGTACAAATTTATCTCGAAGGGGGTCTAGGGAGTGTGTTAGTTATTTTGTTAAGCTTGATGGAGGTCTAGCGAGGAAAGTAATACATAACTAAATAACAAATACACCAAAAAGTATACCCTATCCCCTTAATGTTGGTGTTGAAGATTGTGGTAGTTGTCGCAGAGTGTGGTGGTGGTTGTTGTTGTTGTGGTAAGTTATGGTAGCACAAGGTAAGGCCCGAGTAATGAGGTGTTGTTCCAAAGTTTATAGTGGTTGGTTATCCTGTCAAGTTCATCTCCTCTCTCTCGCTCTCTCTCGCTCTCTCCTTCTCTCTCTAGCTCTCTCCTCTCTCTCTCGCTCTCTCCTCTCTCTCTCTCGCTCTCTCCTCTCTCTCTCTCGCTCTCTCCTCTCTCTCCTTCTCTCTCTCTCCTTCTATCTCTCTCGCTCGCTCCTTCTCTCTCTCTCTCTCGCTCTCTCCTTCTCGCTCTCTCCTCGCTCTCTCGCTCTCCTCTCACTCACTCACTCACTCACTCACTCACTCACTCACTCACTCACTCACTCACTCACTCACTCACACACACACACACACACACACACACACACACACACACACACACACACACACACACACACACACACACACACACACACACACACACACACACACACACACACACACACACACACACACACACACACACACGAGAAAAGGTGACCACTGTTTTGTTTTTTCCCCAAGCTAATTCCCCCGTTCCCAGGAAAACGAGCAGCCTGAGTGTTTTGCTGTGTGTGTGTGTGTGTTTGCAAGAGGTGTGTGTGTATCTGTGTTGGGCGTCCGTGCCTGTGTGTGTGTGTGTATGTGTGTGTATGGAGGATGTTAGTGTGTGTCAGGAGGTAAGGAATGTGTGTATAGGTGTGTTTGGAAGAGGTGTGTGTGTATCTGTGTTGGGCGTCCGTGCCTGTGTGTGTGTTTGTGTGTATGTGTGTGTATGGAGGATGTTAGTGAGTGTCAGGAGGTAAGGAATGTGTGTATGGGTGTGTTTGGAAGAGGTGTGTGTGTGTGTGTGTGGATATGTGTTCTTGGATTATCTTCGTTATTATATCCATATATTTAGGGTAAGTGTATGTTGTATGTGTTTTTGATTTAGTTGATATTTGTTGTATTATAATGTGTTTAGAGAATAGAATACGACTACATGTATACCTAATTGATGAATGAATTGTGTTTTCAGTTTATTGTATGTATATTCATAATTATACAGTACAGTACCGGTATGTGTATATGCACGTTGTTTGGTGTAGCTACGGTATGTAGTTTTGTGAATAACCTGTGTCTGTATGCTTGTTTATGTATGTGTTTTATGTGTGTATCCGCGCGCGTTCATGTGTGTGTGTGTGTGTGTTTGTGTTTGTTTCAAGGAGGTTGGTGTGTGAGTGTGTGTGTTTGGAGGAGTGTGTGTGTTTGTTTTTGTTTTGTTTTTCTATGTGATTGAGGGAGGCAAAAGGCATTACTGCCTATAGCGAGTGCCTCCCCCATAGTTGAAAGAGTGACAGGGCCAAAATCAAGGGACGTTCGAGCCAAAATGCCTGGACACACGGAGTTTGAAGCAATTTAAGTCATAGGAAGAGGGAAAGACTGATTCTGGGAGAGAGTTCCAGAGCTCAGCTGTTGAGTAGAAGAAAGTATGAGAGTAACGTTTCACTCTTGGGTTGGAGAGTTGCACAGAGTAGGGGTGGGATTGAGTTGCAAGACGGGTACCACGTGCCCTACGTAAAGGAGGTGGTATGCACTGGGATAGCTCTGAGGAACACTGATTATTATAGTAGCGATAGAATAGCGAGAGAGATGCAATATTGCGGCGGAGAGAGAGAGACTGCAGAGAGTTGGTGAGTGGACGGGAGTTAATGATACGAAAGGCCTTCCTTTCAACTTTGTCTAGGAGAGCGGTGTGAGAGGAACCTCCCCACACATGTGAACAATACTCAATACAAGGGCGCACTATGCCCCTGTACAGAGCAAGAAGCTGTGCAGGGGTAAAGAACCCCCTAAGGCGGTTGAGCACACCCAGCTTCTGGGAGGCTGCCTTAGCAAGACTGGTAATATGGTCCTTCCAAATGAGAGCAGAAGAAAAGAGACACCAAGAATATTGAGAGAAGATGAAGGGTTGATTTTTGTATTGTTGAAGAATAAGGGATAGTCCGCTGGGAGATCCTGACGGGTAGATAGATGGAGAAATTGGGTTTTGGAAGCATTAAAGTTAACAAGGTTTTCTCTGCCCCAATTGGAAATAGTATTTAGATCAGAATTTAAGAGTTCTATGGCTTCATTACGTTTGTCGTTGAGGAATTGCTGGCTGGGGCGTTCTGAAAAACTAATGGAGTAGTGTAAGGTTGAGTCGTCTGTGTATGAATGGATGGGAATTAAGGTACAGTTAAGGAGATCATTTATAAAAATTAGAAAGAGAATAGGAGATAGGACAGAGCCCTGAGGAACACCAGAGTTTATAGGGTGAGGAAGTGAACAATGGCCGTCCACAACCGCGTGTGTGTGTATGTGTGTGTGTGTGTGTGGGTGTGTGTGTACCCATGTGTGTGTCCCGTGCCTTTGAGAGTGCCCTGGTATTTAAGTTCTTGCTTGCGTGCGTTCTTTGCCGGGGGCTGAGGTGTGATTGCGGGTGTGAGAGTGCCTGTTTGTGTCTGCTTTTAGTGTGTGAGATTATGTGTTGTGTGTGTGTGAGTGCTTGCTTGTGTCTGCTTTTAGTGTGTGATATGTGTTTTGTGTGTGTATATGTGTTTATGTGTGAGAGTGCTTGCTTGTGTCTGCTTTTAGTGTGTGAGATTACGTGTTGTGTGTGTGTGTGCGTGTTTGCTTGTGTCTGCTTTTAGTGTGTGAGAGTACGTGTTTTTTGTGTGTGTTTTATGTGTCAGTGCTTGTGTTTGTTCCTGTGTGTGTTTGTTCCTGTGTATGTGTTTGTGTGTGTGTGTTTTGATAGTGTTTGCGTATGTGTTTTGTGTGCGTGTGTCTGCGTGTCTATGTCTATATACCTGTGTGTGTATTCTGATAGTGCGTATAGTTGTGTGTGTATGTGTGTGGGCCCGTGTGTTACCTAAGGGTGTGTGCGTGAGTGTGCGCTTGTGTATGTCTGTGCGTACGTATGTGCGTGTGTGTATTGCAAGCTATATTCCTTTTATGAGCGTTTATATGAGTCTCGAAGCGTCTGCATGTTTAACCGGAAATGCCTCTGGGAACTTATGTGTGTTTATGTGTGTGTTTGTTAAAGGTGTGTGTGTGTGTGTTTGTTGAGAGGATCTATGTTTTGTGTTAGTGTGTGTTTGTGTGTGTGTGTGTGTGAGAGAGAGAGAGAGAGAGAGAGAGAGGGAGAGAGAGAGAGAGAGGGGGGGGGGGGGGGGCGTCGAGGGGAGACAGGCGTTATACATATTTTTTAATCTCCATAATTATATTACTTTGTGTGTGTGTGTGTGTGTGTTGATAATTAAGCACCTATTACGGTACAGATAATGTAAATGCACTCTAAAAATAGTGGTATTATAAAAATAGGGCGATTAATGTGTCCACAACAACCTAGCCATTTAAAGATACATTGGTGGTAATAAACCCATTTCATACAAGGATAGAGAGCCAAATCCTCATCAGTATACGTCTTATTGTTTGTATATACCCTTTCGTACCCTTTTTATACCCTTTCGTACCCTTTTTATACCCTTTCGTACCCTTTTTATACCCTTCATTGTTTACAGTGTACTATTTGTGTTACATCACTTCTTGTGTACTGTAATACCTCATGACCCCTGTGACCGTTAACCTTGTGTACACAGCTTCTACCCACGGTCATAATGTGCGTATCAGCTTACCACGTGTGAGCCTACATACACACTGTACAGACGTAAACACACACACCCACACACACCCACACATGTAGTGTTATTATTATTTCACACACACACACACACATTTTATCATTATTACACACACACACACACACACACACACACACACACACACACACACACACCGGTATACATGTGGGTGTAATTCAAGCCCTATGACCGTTCTACCTGTGTCACTGAGGATCGTAGTGTTTCATTATGGTTCGTCACTCTCTGAAAGGAGAGTCACACAGGTGCTCTCACCGGCAATTTAAGTCGGCAATTGTTATTTGGCCGCTTCATTTCATAGTTAAATAAAACAAACTTAACATTTTGAAATAATCTTGCTTCAGTGTTTAAAAAAAAAATGTAAAATAGCCCCGATGTGCTACTATAAAGGATGCTGATCGATACTAGGTGGATACTACTGTGTTTCATGGGAAATATATAAACTCTCAAAAGAGGCCATTACCGATATTAAGGAACACCCCGTTCTTAACATTAATCATCCATTACAACCCTAATGTACTTGAATAAACTAATGAAAGCATATGGTCCTCCCGGGATTCGAACTCGGGACACCACACCCAGAACATAAACATCTAAACCATTACACCACCAACACAGTTAAAAGTTGAGTACACATCAGGTGACCTTAACTGGAAATGACGACGTTATTGGCGGTATAGGCCTAATACTTGGAGGTTCTTCAGAATACCGATCCATTGAAAAATACTTCCTATAGTACCGGTAATGTTTTCATTGTTGCTTCTTCTCACTAGTGATCTTACCCCTATTTGGGCCGATGCGGGGGCTTTTTGGAGCTCACCCGTTTCGCTCCATTATTTTGGAGATTTTAAGACGTTTCACCCCATTAGTTATACGATAATATGACGATCACCCCATTCAGGTGTCGATTTTTTGGGGCAAGCGATAGCGAACTTGTAAATAATAAGAAGTCGGCCTTCGATGTGATGTGTATGCGTGTACAATTTTAGTTTGAAGGGGGTCTGGGTGGGCATTTTTAGTTTGAAGGAAGTCTGGGAAGGCGTTTTTGTTAACCTAGGGGACGAACACAATAAATTATACTTCTCGAACATGGCCCAAAACAATCAAAATCCTCAATACTAATTAAGCATATTATTATACTGCAATAACTAACCACAACACGTCGGATCCGCTAGTGTCAAGAAGTGATGGTGATACGGTAATAGCTAAACGTTGTTAATATTATGTACCGGTACCTTTTAAATAACCATGGTCCACTTATCTTGGTAGAATACATACAATGGTTGGATTAGTTTGATGTGATTACCATGTTCTTTCAGTGACTGCTAGATAGTTTTTGCCTCGCTGTTGGAATAGTATTGGTCTATTATCTATATAGCTATCTATCTATCTGTCTATGTACCTATTTATCTATCTATATTAATACCGGTATATTATTTTGATATGTTATTGTAGGGCCGTTGTTATTTTGTTAAAATTTCTGCCTCTCACTTATATTTCCTCTCTGTTATTCTCTCTCCCTTCCTCTCCTCCCTTGTATTCTCTCTCCCTTCCTCTCCTCCCTTCCTATAATGTTACTTTTTACGACTAACTCTATCAGACTTTCTTCTATTCAACTGCTGAGCTCTGGAACTCTCTCCCAGAATCAGTCTTTCCCTCTTCCTATGACGTAAATAAATCTAGCTCTCCCTGTGTATTATTTTATTTCTGTCGTTTGCTACATTGCTATCCATTCCCCAAAATGTCTTCCTGTATTTCATAACTTGCTCTTTACATTTTTTTTTTTTCTATGTGATTGAGGGAGGCAAAAGGCAGAATGGCCTATAGCGAGTGCCTCCCCCATAGTTGAAAGAGTGACAGGGCCAAAATCAAGGGACGATCGAGCCAAAATGCCTGGACACACTGCTACTATTCCCTGTAACTCTCTCTAATTACTTCATCATCCACTCTATCTTCATTTATCTTTGTTTCTTTTATGTGTCTTTCTTTCCGATGTCTTCCCTCCTACTCTCTCTCCTCTCTTCCCTCCCCCGCCTCTCCCTGTTTAGCATTACTATAGTCGTTTTTTTTCCCAGCTGAGGGTAAATTATCATGTTAATTATGAAGACATGGCATTAATACGACACACAGCCATAGTTGTTTCATATATTTCCATTAACTATCGAAATATCAGCTACTAAGGGATTCAATTTACCATCACCCGCCAAAAAATAGAGTATACCCGCCAAAAATAGAGTATACCCGCCAAAAATAGAGTATACCCGCCAAAAATAGAGTATACCCGCCAAAAATAGAGTATACCCGCCAACAATAGAGTATACCCGCCAAAAATAGAGTATACCCGCCAAAAATAGAGTATACCCGCCAAAAATAGAGTATACCCGCCAAAATAGAGTATACCCGCCAAAAATAGAGTATACCCGCCAAAAATAGAGTATACCCGCCAAAAATAGAGTATACCCGCCAAAAATAGAGTATACCCGCCAAAACCCCGTAACGAGTACCCCTAAACCGGTTCAGTAATTCATCACTAAAACACACAACCAATGAGCTTAATAAGGGGAGACGGACCGTTTTTCTGGTCTCCCTTCTTCCTCATGTTTAGCCCCACTAGTTTTCAGATTTTATGACATTTGGCGCATTAGTTTGGCGATTTTAAGACCTTTCATCCCATTCATTTATCAATATTAAGCCTTTTCGTTTAATTTAGGTGTTGATTTTTTCCTGGCGAGCGATAGCGAGCCTGTTATTTTAAGAGATAACAGCCTTCGGCCGGGATATTTTTCTATCGAAAAATGAACAAATTTATCTTGAAGGGGGCCGAGGAAGTGTTTTTTCAAGTTTGATGAAGGTCTAGCGAGGAAATTGTATAATAAATGAATATATAAATATATATATATATAAAATAGAAAAAAAGAAAGACCACCAAAATAACCAATGTCCCCTTAACACGAGTCAGCCAAAGCCAGTGGAGGTCGGTATAATAACGAACACATAATTCCCTGTAAAAGTAGAGGTCGGTATTGTTTACCCATTCAGTACAGGTGACGTCCTTTTGACCGTATTCTGACAACTATTAGACAAATGTATTCAGCTTAGGAAGGGTATATACACATTAAAAGGCTGTATATTATATCAATTACTCCTTTTAGCTACCACATATCCATCCTAAACTGCACCGAATCGTCTTAATATAGCTAGAATGAAATAAAAAAAACGTCGCCGGTACGAAAAGGGTCAATGAACAAATCAATGGTTGTATTTGAGACTCATAGTAGGAACGCAGGTGGAAGAGATATATCAAATTATAATGACAAACATAACAACAGGCACGTGAATGTAGATACTAACTGAAGATCGTAGTACAGCATTTAAATATCCGTGGGTACTAAATAAAGTTAGTGATAGAATTTCGTCTCCACCCGTTTGTAATTTTCTGTGATATCTTGGCCACAGACAGACAGAAGATACACACAGACACAAACAAACAAACATCTAAAAACACAATCTCTCTACCATAAATACAGATATTGCATAGCCTACGTGAGTTGCAGTTGGGATGTGTATACATGCTTAGATTGATATGCAGGATTCGAAGTTGCATAATATATCGTAGGCAGTGTCCACCATCCTTTAACTGTCTTCGTGGTGCGATGCATAAGGTGTTGATTTTCGGTGTGAGCGTCCAGGGTTCGAATCCACGGACTGCCACATGTGTTTGTAAATTTCATTAATCGATTTTAGGAGTAGAGTTGGTTGTTGGAAGGAACATAATAATTGTACTTTTGGTCAAAATAAGTGATGTCGCGGTACCAAGTATATTTCGATCAATAATTAGTATCAGCACTAGCTAAGCCTTAATTCATCGTTTCTAGTGAAATATGAAAACATGTTCCTATCTGTACACACCCTATTCAACATCTGACAGATATTTGTCTTTGTCTAAGTTTTGGTTTGTTTAGTTTGTAAGTTTTACATTTTCATTAAGACAGCGAGCATAACGTAATAACAGCGGAGACACGACATATTTGTCTAACTGTACTTTTGGTTGAAATGATAACAAATACAGGTCAAATACGGGGATAATAAATAGCCGGCCCGGGATGATTGAAGTGGCATGTCGATGGGAGGCGGGACGCATTTTTTGTGTGTGTGTGCAAACGATCGGTCCATTGGCATACCCACTCACAAAACATAGTGAAGTACTTGTGTGTATAGTAGCATAGTACATAGTATAGCATAGCATAGCATAGTATAGTAGGCAGGTATCAGCATTAGCATATATTAACTAAGGGGAGGTTTTTAGTTTGTTCCCTAGACCTCCATCAAGCTTGAAATTCCACTCCCTAGACCTCATTTCAAGATAAATTTGTCTAGCAAGGAAACTAGAAAAATGATAAATACTTGAGAAAATCGACCAAAAAGTGAACCATCCCCACTTAAGGGGAGGTATTTAGTTTGTTCCCTACGTTTTCATCAAGCTTAAAATTACACCCCCTAGACCCCCTTTCAAGATAAATTTGTAAATTTTTCGGTAGAAAAATTTCCCGGCCAGAGGCCGGTTGCTCTAAAATTACAGGCTCGCTATCGCTCGCCAGGAAAAAATCGACACCTAAATGGCACGAAAGGTCTTAAAATTGACAGAAATGGGGCAAAATGTCTTAAAATGTCCAAACTACTGGGGCGAACGTCTTAAAATCTCAAGAGCAATGGGGCTAAACATGAGGGAGAAAGGGGTCAAGAAAAAAATCCCTCAAGTGGAGACCTCCCCTTAAACCCATCATATATAAAAACAGGAAGGCAAATCACTATCGATATACCCATGATTTTATATACTTTTTTAAACCCTCGATTATTTACAGCGTACCTATCAAAGTTATATATAAAATAACACTCGCCCGTTGTGATTGGCTGGCTGTGTTGACCAATGGGGCTTCTTTAATCACCTCCCTTCTCTTCCTTCTATTGTCACACTGTATTGGAATTTGATTTTTTTTTCGCACGCTATTCACGATTATCATGGCTTCATAGTTGCAAATATACAATTTTTACCGATTAATACTGTTTAGCATAATTAGATTCCGTATAATTCACTGGATAATGAATTTCCTGGTAATTCAGCCTAATTACCTAGCTTCCCTCCGTGTGAGGGAAGTGTAGCTCAGTTGGTATGGGTTTAGAGTAGAGATTAGAGGATCGGGGTTCGAATCCACGACTAAATGATCGGATTTTTTGAGAAGCTACATACAGTATATACGCTTTTGCCGTTATACATACTGATCATACTGATACGTCACACACACACACACACACACACACACACACACAACAACAACAGTGGGTCTATATTATTGATAGACACTTATACTCTTCATGTTCCTCTCGGTGTAATGTTTCCCTGATAATCATATATTCTTACATACATATAAAGCACGTCTCTCGGTGTAATGTTCTCCTTTGTTGGTGGTGTAATGGTTTAGGTGCTTATGTGCTGGGTGTAGTGTCCCGAGTTCGAATCTCTGGAGGACCATATGCTTTCATTAGTTTATTCAAGTACATTGGGGTTTGTAATTGATGATTAATGTTAAGAACGGGGTGTTACTTATACATATAAATTACGTCTCTTGGTGTAATGTTCCCCTGAGAATCATATAATCGTACATACTGCACATCTAAAGTACATACCCCCAGATGGATGGTAAAAAAAAAAAAAAAAAAAAAAAAAGTTATGGAGACCCCCAAACCCTGGATATATTTCCATACCCGGGCCATCCTGTTTTATGAGGTCCCTATAGTATTATTATATCGGCGACCATCCTGACCTCACTACCTACTCTCGGGGAATAGTTTTTTATTCATATTACCCTTTGTAATATTTCTATTACTACTATTATTATATCTATGCTACTATCATTGCCATTTTACTATCATTACTACTAATATTATTACTATTATTATATCAATATTAGTCTCATTACTCTCATTACTATTACTATTATTATGACGTGCCCATCCTGACCTGACTAACTACTCTGGGTGAACAGCTGTTTATTCATGTTACTCTTTATATTACTTCTATTACTATTATTATTATTACAATTACTATATCGTGACCATCCTGACCTCACTAGCTACTCTCGGGGAATAGGTTTATATTTATACTACTCTTTATATTATAATCATTACTATTACGGTTGTTCACAAAAATAAATACGCCCGTCCCCCCCTAAAATTGGTTTCTACTTCACCCACTCCATTCTGTCCTTATTAGGCTCCCAGATCTACACCCTCCTCCACCTCTATGATCTATGCCTCTTAATCGCTTCCCTAATCTGGCCTCTAGTCTCGAGCTCATTTCCTCTTTATTCTAGTCCTGAGTCCTCTTCTTCCTCTTCTTCTTCTTCTTCTTCTTCTTCTTCTTCTTCTTCTTCTTCATCTTCTTTCTTCTTCTTATTCTCATCTTCTTCTTCTTCTTCTTCTTCTTCATCTTCTTCTTCTTCTTCTTCTTCTTCTTCTTCTTCTTCTTCTTCTTCTTCTTCTTCTTCTTCTTCTTCTCTTTATTATTGTTCTTCCTCTTATTTTCTATTTTCTTCTGCTCCCCTTTCCACCACTAGTCTCTCTCTTGTCTCTAGTTTCGAACTCATTTCCTCTTGATTCTGGTCTTACTTCTACTTCTTCTTCTTCTCCTCCTCCTCCTCCTCCTCTTCCTCCTCCTCCTCCTCCTCCTCTTCTTCTTTTGTGTTTCGCCCCATTTTCTTCTTGTTTCTCTTCTTCCCCTGACCTATGCCTCTTGCTCCCTCCAGCCCCTGTCTCATTTCCTCTTGCTTCTGCCAGCCCCAATGTATGCATCTTCTGCCTCTACTCACTCTCACTCACACTCTCTTTCACCCACTGTAACTCTCACTCTCACATTCTCGCTCTCTCTCTCTCTTTCACTCACTTTCACTCTCTCACACTCACATTCTCTCTCTCTCTCTCTCTCACCTCCATCACCAACTCCCCTGCCCTCCCACCCCCACCACCTCAATCAACTCTAGGCGCGGGCTGGATCCACCGCCTCAGCCCCCATCCCCATTCGTATGCAGATGATGGGCTGATATAAAGCAAACCTCACGCCCACCACCACGCCCACCACCACCACTACCACCACCACCACTACCACCACCGGCGCCCTCCTCACACACTAGAGACCCTATAGTTACCGAGATCGACCAACCCTCAGCCATATTGAGGCCATCTTCTTCTGCTCTTCTTCTTCTTCTTCTTCTTCTTCTTCTTCTTCTTCTTCTTCTTCTTCTTGATAATAATTTAAGAGGGGATGGGCCGCTTTTCTGGACCACTTTCTCCCTCATGTTTAACCCCATTAGTTTTCAGATGCTAAGATGTTTGCCCCATTAGTTAGTCGATTTTAAGACCTTTCGCCCCATTTCTTCGTCATTATTTAGACCTTTCGTGCTATTTAGGTGTCGATTTTTTCCCTGGCGAACGATAGTGAGCCTGTAATATTGGAAGAACCGGCCTTCGGCCGGGAAATTTTTCTACCGAAAAATGTACAAATTAATCTAGAAGGGGGATCTAATGGATGTTTTTTTATTTTTTTTAAATTTGATGGAGGTCTAGGGAGGAAACTAGAAAAATAACGAATACATGCCAAAATCGCCCAAAAAGTGAACCATCTCCCCTTAAAAGCTTGTTCTCATGGGGCGGTAAACATGCACCGGTACCATCTAAGACTCAAATGAACATGAACACATTATTGATGAACATCTGATTTGTGTCCAAGGCCTTGACGACAGAACCTTGTCTTAAGGGGAGGTATTTAGTTTGTTCCCTACGTTTTCATCAAGCTTAAAATTACACCCCCTAGGCTCCCTTTCAAGATAAATTTGTACATTTTTCGGTAGAAAAATGTCCCGGCCGGAGGCCGGTTGCTCTTAAATTACAGGCTCGCTATCGCTCGCCAGGGAAAAATCGACACCTTAATGGCACGAAAGGTCTTAAAATTGACAGAAATGGGGCAAAATGTCTTAAAATGTCAAAACTACTAGGGCGAACGTCTTAAAATCTCAAAAGCAATGGGGCTAAACATGAGGGAGAAACGGGTCCAGAAAAAAAATCCCTCAAGTGGAAACCTCCCCTTAACAGCCTTGATGGTGTAATGATTAGAGCGTTTAAAATCTGTATGTGGTAACCCGGGTTCGAAGCCCGGTCGGTCACATGCTTACTTTCATTAATTTCTTTGGGAGGTGGTTTGGTGTTGGAGTGAAATTAATAAGATTAGATTATTAACCACTTCAGTATTATGACGCGATGTATCAATTTATTCCGGCTACCAATAGACGATTACAGACAGTTTAGGAAGGCTCTGTGGGCATCAACATTTAAAGACTCATCAGACGTTACATATTTTTGCTCTATCGTCATTTGCCCAAGTTTATCCCGCATATATTACCTACTCTCTCTCTCTCTCTCTCTCTCTCTCTCTCTCTCTCTCTCTCTCTTCTTATTTTCTATCCTTTCCTTCAACTTTCCTTTTCTATCAGATATGCCATCTCTACTAGAATTAAGTCCTGACCACCTCGTTTGGATCGTAAGGGTGTGTGGCCAGTGTATCTATGTACATCTCAATCTCTCTCTCTCTCTCTCTCTCTCTCTCTCTCTCTCTCTCTTTCTCTCTCTCTCTCTCTCTTTCCTCTCTCTCTCTTCTCTCTCTCTCTTCTTATTTTCTATCCTTTCCTTCAACTTTCCTTTTCTATCAGATATGGCATCGCTACTAGAATTAAGTCCTGACCACCTCGTTTGGATCGTAAGGGTGTGTGGCCAGTGTATCTATGTACATATCTCTCTCTCTCTCTCTCCCTCTCTCTCTATCTCTCTCTCTCTCTCCCTCTCTTTCCTCTCTCTCTCTCTCTCTCTCTCTCTCTCTCTCTCTCTCTCTCTCTCTCTCTCTCTCTCCCGTAATTTGTCCAAGTTTATCCCGCATATATTACCTACTCTGCCCCAGTTCATTCCTCTTCGCTCAAACTTACCTAAACATAACTTGTCCGGAGCTTTTTATTTTTTCCTCTGACCACTTTGACCCTGGCTGTTCTCCGCGTGTAAGGGGGGGGGGGGGGGGGGCGTATTTAGTTGCCCCTTTATTTATAGTTATATCATGTTTTAGATTCCTCGCTAGGCCTACATCAAGCTTTAAAAAATACACCCCAAGACCCCCTTTCACGATAAATTTATACATTTTTCGGTAGATTTTTTTTATTTTTTATCCACTTTGACCCTAGCTGTCTTCTGAATATAATATATTTCTCCTTGTCTCGATTTTTTTCAGACCACTTTTACCTTAGCTGTTCTCCTCGTGTACCATAGTTCTTCTTGGCTTAGGATATGCTAGGGAATTTCTAGTGCAATGATCGTGCAAAATACAAAACTAAGGATTTTTAAATAATGTTATGGTAAGCAGTAATATCAACAAAGAAAATGTAAACATAATTAAGTTGGATGAAATTTGTTAGAAAAATCATGTCGTTCGATGCCAATTTGAGAGTACACAATCATTCTAAAAGGTGGTGTCACACGAGCGATTTTTCCGTCAATTTTCAATGAGCAAGTTTTTTCTGGTATTGTTATGAGGCTCTTTCACACTGGCATAAGGCACTATATCGAAGGTAGATTATGTTAGGTAGCTTAATTCTTATGAGACTTATATTTAGAATCTGCCAGACTACAATTGCCCGTAAAAATTGACTGAACAATCGCTCGTGTGGTATCGCCTTAATGCAATGTACTGTAGTTCTTATATATATTTTTTATCCCACCTATTCTGTCGTATCTGTCTCATCTCCAGCACACCTCGCCTTTGTCTTCTTAATAAGTGAAGAGGAAGTATGGGTGGGGGTGATAGGGTGGGCGTGATAGGGTGGGCGTGAGAGGAAGGTCAAGAGGAGTGGAAGAGGGGTGGAGGAGAGGTGGAGGAGGGTGGATGGGTGGAGGGGGGATGGAGAAGAATGGTGGTGGAGAGGTGAGGGAGTTGAGGAGATGTGGAAGAGGGGTACAAAGGAGTACAAAGGAAATCAAGCAACAACATATCTAGTGACCCTTCTAGGCTGCTTGTCCTCCAAAACACTGAGGATCAAGTGTCCAAACAGTGGTTTAGAGTGGGTAAGGGAACATTGGAAAGGGAACTACTGCCCTAGAACTAATGTCCGTGGCAGGATTAGGAAGTTAGTAGGGGACAGATGGGTTAGTAACTGAGGGTGAGGAGATATGAGGGAGTTGAGGAGAGGTGGAAGAGGGTAAGGAGAGGTGGAAGATGGGTGAGGAGAGGTGGAAGAGGGGTGAGGAGAGGTGGAAGAAGGGGTGAGGAGAGGTGGAAGAAGGGGTGAGGAGGGATGGAAGAGGGGTGAGGAGAGTTGGAAGAGGGGTGAGGAGAAGTGGAAGATGGGTGAGGAGAGGTGGAAGAGGGGTGAGGAGAGGTGGAAGAGGGGTGTATAATGGTGGTAGAGGGGTGATGAGAAGTGGTAGAGGGGTGATGAGAAGTGGAAGATGGTGATGAGAAGTGGAAGAGGGTGAGGAGAGGTGGAAGAAGGGTGAGGAGAAGTGGTAGAGGAGGTGGAAGAAGGGTGAGGAGAGGTGGAAGAAGGGTGAGGAGAGGTGGAAGAGGGGTGAAGAGAAGTTGTAGAGGGGTGAGGAGAGGTGGAAGGGGGGTGAGGAGAGGTGGAAGAGGGGTGAGGGGAGGTGGAAGAGGGGTGAGGAGAGGTGGAAGAGGGGTGTAGAATGGTGGAGGCATTGAAGAAGAGTAGACAAGGGATGGAAGAAGGATGTGGAGTGGATGGAGGAGGTAGGGTCGAAAAGTGGTGGAGGAAAGGCAGAGGAGTGAAGGAGATGGATAAGATGGGTGGAGGAGGAGTAGAGTAGTGGAGGAGATGGGTGGAGGGGTGGAGATAGGGTAAACAATGAGTGGAGGAGAGTGGAGGAGGTGGAAGAGGGGTGGAGGAGGAGTAGAAGAACGTGGTGAAGGGCTACTACCGATTTAAGAGGATGGGATATTTTGTTTACATAACCAGGAGAGAAGACTACAGGAGAGAGATTAAAAAAAAAAAAAAAAAAAAAAAAAAAAAAGAGTAGGGAGTCTATTGTTCTTCCTACTCTCCCCTCCAACCCAGGCCATTTTTGTTTTGTTTTGTCTAATTCTTGGCACCCTCCTTGCCCCATTTTATTATTCTCCCTTTTTCAATATAAATGCACTATATTATAATATATTGTATACTCGAGTCTTACTATTATTTTTACCCAGGTTTTCTAATCTTTTGTGATTTGATTTCGAAAAGTTAGTCGGTGTTGACTAAAAATCTCTGGTCAGTGCTAGAAGATAACACAATATATATTATTTGAAAGGCTACTATTCAAATATTATCTATCTAGTAATTTACCTATCTGTTTAACAACTTAACAGCTGATTATGTTTGCTCAACTAATTATGAATATACTGTACCTATCTATCTATGATAATAATTTACATCTCCCTGCTTATTATTATAATATTTACTATTATCAATATTATTATTATTATTATTATTATTGTTATTGTTATTATTATTATTATTATTATTATTATTATTATTATTATTATTATTATTATTATTATTATTATTATTATTATTATTATTATTATTAGGTTTTTCTCCTGACCGTATATTTCGACCCTTCCTGGACTTGACCTGCAAACTATTACAGATATTCTGTCTCTCTCTCTCCCCCTCCCCCCCCCCCCCCCCCCCCCCCCCCCTCCTGCTCTTCCGGGTATTCCCCTCCCCCCCCCCTCTCTCTCCTGCGACCCCCACTTTAGCTGTTCCGTGTACCTTGTTCCTGGAAACAGCTTTGGCTCCTACCTGTTCCCATCAGTCATAGATCTCTCTCTCTCTCTCTCTCTATCTGTCTGTTTCTCTCTCTCTCTCTCTGCTAATTCTTTCACCTATTTATTTGATTCCACTAAATTCAGTCACTTATTCACTAATTGCTCTCACATAAACACACACACACACACTCTCTCTCTCTCACTGACACACACTCTCTCTCTCTCTCTCTCACACACTCACTCTCTCTCTCATAATCTAAGTCCCTCCTCAGGAAAAACAGGAAAAACAGGAATAAAAAAACTATTCAGTTTTGCTCTTATATAACTTCGGCAGTTAAGGGGAGATTTCCACTTGAGGGATTTTTTTCTTGACTCCTTTCTCCCTCATGATTAGCCCCATTGTTTTTCTAATTTTAAGACGTTTGCCCCATTATTTTGAAAATTTTAAGAACTTTCAACCCATTTCTGTCAATTTTAAGACCTTTCGTGCCATTTAGGTGTCGATTTTATCCTGGCGAGCGATAGCGAGCCTGTAATTTAAGAGGGAACCGGCTTTCAGCCGGGACATTTTTCTACCGAAAAATGTACAAATTTATCTTGAAAGGGGCTCAAAGGGGTGTAATCTTAAGCTTGAAGGAGATCTAGGGACCAAACTAAAAACCTCCCCTTAACGCTCATGATTGGAGACCTGAAGTGCTCATTATATTGGCACTTAAAACTGTATGTTATCAACTTTTATGATTATGATGATTATAACTTCAGGAGCCACATGTGCGAGTCATTACTAGTTTATTAAAGTTTATACCATATATATATATTTGATTCCCTCCAATGACGTCATAGTTATTGGTAGGTTAGTCAGATTGTGTTTTTTCCCAAGTCTCTCCAGGATTTTCCGCACTCAATATAAATCAAACTGTATAAGAAAACCCAGTCTCCAAAAAGAAAACCCAGTCTCCAAAAAAGAAAACCCAGTCTCCAAAATGGAAAACCCAGTCTCCAAAAAGAAAACCCAGTCTGAAAAAAGAAAACCCAGTCTCCAAAAAAGAAAACCCAGTCTCCAAAAAGAAAACCCAGTCTCCAAAAAGAAAACCCCAGTCCAAAAAGAAAACCCAGTCCAAAAAAGAAAACCCCAGTCAAAAAAGAAACCCGTCAAAAAAGAAAACCCAGTCAAAAAAAGAAAACCCAGTCAAAAAAGAAAACCCAGTCAAAAAAATTAGATAGTCGAATATTGTTAAGGGGGGATGGGCCTATTTATTTCCCCATTTATGTATATTTTAAGTACTTTTTTAGTTTCCTCCCAAGAACTCCATCAAACTTTAAAAACAAAAAAAACCCCGCCCAAGACCCTCGAGGCTTTAAGATACATTTGTACATTTTTCGATAGAAAAATGTATTCTATTCTGGTTTAAGAGAGCCACATTTTTTTTTTCTTTTTTTTTCCACTGTCTTGGGGGGTTCCAGGTAAGAGGTAGTAGCTGGTATCACTCTCTTCCACTTTCTTGGAGCTGGGAGTAGTTAGATTTAATTGGCTAGGGTTTGTGTTAGCTCGATTCTCTTTAATTTACGGTCGCTTTTCTCACTCACACAAACTATCTCACTCTCACCTCAGCTCTCTCGCTCTCGCTCTCTCTCTCTCTCTCTCTCTCTCTCTCTCTCTCTCTCTCTCTCTCTCTCTCTCTCTCTCTCTACACATACTTTAATATGTTTTGCTCCCTCGTCTCTTTCTCTGTGTGTATGTGTGTGTGTGTGTGTGTGTGTGTGTGTGTGTGTGTGTGTGTGTGTGTGTCTTGTATTAACTCTTTCCCTGTGACACTCCATTTATCCTTCCCCCTGCCTTACCCCACCCCTGCCTTACCCCACCCCTGCTTTCACCCCTTCCCTGCCTTACCCTTTCTCTGTGACACTCCATTTATCCTTCCCCTTGCCTTACTCCACCCCTGCCTACCCCCCCCCCCCCCCTTACTACACCACTGCCTACATACCACCCTGCCTTACCCTTCCCCTTGCCTTACTCCACCCCTGCCTTACCCCTTCCATGCCTTAGTCTTCCCCTGCCTTACTCCACATCTGTCTTCACTTCACCGCAGCCTGCCTTTAACTTTCCATTGCCTCTCCGTAACCCTGCCTCACCCACCCCCTTCCTCACCCCACACCCCAGTTTCACTCCAAGAACCTGCCTCACCCACACACCCCAGCTTCACCCCACACACCCCAGCTTCACCTCAAACACCCCTGCCTCACCCCAGAACCCATGACCGATAATCAATAGCCGGTTTACTCCCCACAAAAGTTGGAACATACCACAAAGTGCAACATTTTAAGAAACTATCTCCAACGGAGGCGTGAGTCTTAACCCTTTTAGTGCTGTCACAAGCCTTACGCTGGTATCAGACGAGCGCTTTTTCCCTCTTCAATTATCCTCAACACTGGTCTGGCCGCTTAGGAGGTCAACATTTATACTATTTCGGTCACCTAGTTACCGATACCAGTGCAAAATAATCCAGAAATGTTGATAATCGAACGTTGACTATAAAAGCTCTCGTGTGATACCGGCTTTACTCGACAACTCCCATTACCCACATCCTCTCCCTCCCTTTCTCTCACTCACTCTCACTCTCACTCACTCTCTCTCTCTCTTTTTCCCTCATCCTCTCCCCCCCCTCCCTCTCTCTGTATTGACTCTCACAACTCGTTAATTTTCTGGTTTAACCTTAGCTCCCACACGAGCCCCTCCTCCGCCTGTCAGTTAGTCTCGTTACTGTACCTCCTCCTTTCCCTGAACACCCTCCTCCACCCCCTTGCCTATCTTAATGGTCTGTCTACACTTTCGGTAATTATCCAACCTCCACGAAACCCTAATATAATATCTTCTGGTAATATAATCGATCTTCCTATTCGATATTAGACACATCTCTTGTACTCAAAAGGTCAAATCTACCTACTCGATATTAGACACATCTCTTGTACTCAAAAGGTCAAATCTACCTACTCGATATTAGACACATCTCTTGTACTCAATAGGTCAAATAGCTATACTCGATTCTAGACACATCTCTTGTACTCGGAGGGGTCATCTCGGGTCATCTCGGGTCATCTCCTTCCCGCCATAAACTCAATGCAAGAAGCCAAGATCCCTTAAGGGAAGATGGGTAATTTTTCTGGTCCCCCTTCTCCCTCGTGTTTAGCCCCATTGTTTGTTTAGATTTTATGACGTTCGTCCCATTAGTTTGGCGATTTTCAGACTTTACGCCTCATTTCTTTGTCAATATTAAGACCTTTCGTGCTATTTAGGTGTCGATTTTTTTTCCTGGCGAACGATAGTGAGCCTGTAATTTGGGAAGAATCGGTCTTCGGCCGGAATATTTTTCTACCGAAAAATGTACCAATTAATCTAGAAGGGGAATCTAATTGAAGTTTGTTTAAGCTTGATGGAGATCTAGGGAGGAAACTAAAAAAAATAATAATACACATATGAAATCATCGACTTAAAAATAAACCCTTCCCCCTAAACTCTGTTCCAAATAAGCAGGCCAAAAACTCTGGAACTACCTCTCTGTCTCCCAAACCACTAGAGTAATCGAGCTAATATTTCTACCATTTGGGAAGGGTCGACCGGGGAATAGGTGTGGCAATGTACAACCCATTTGCTCCAGCCCTTTTTGTGTTACAGGGGTTATATTATAGTGTTCACGATGTCTGTCCTACCTATTTGTAGCACGGTATGTAGAAAGGAGAAACACCAGTCACAGAGAAAGTGATTTATACAAAAAGAAAATAAACTGCATTTAACCCGTACAGTACCGGTGACGTCCTTTTAACTTTATTCTGGCTAATATTAGACGATTTTATTAAGTTTCCAAATCCTCCGCCAATTAACAGGCTTCGAACTATCTCACTTAAGGGGGGATTTCCACTTGGGAGATTTTTTTCTGGACCCCTTTCTCCCTCATGTTTAGTCCCATTGCTTTTGAGATTTTAAGACGTTCGCCCCATTAGTTTGGCGATTTTAAGAGCATTCGCCCCATTTCTGTCAATTTTAAGACTTTTCGTGCCATTTAGGTGTCGATTTTTTCCTGGCGAGCGATAGCGAGCCTGTAATTTAAGAGGTACCGGCCATCGGCCGGGAAAATTTTCTACCGAAAAATGTACAAATTTATCTTGAAAAGGGGCTTAGGGGGTGACATTTTAAGCTTGATGGAGGTCTAAGGAACAAACTAAAAACCTCCCCTTAACCCCTTTTACCACCACAGACCTCCTTCTTAAACTGCACAACATCCTCTAAATATAGCCAGAATAAAATGTCTAAGACGTCGTCGGTACGGAAGGGGTTAAGGGCGACTTCAGGCAACGGAGAAACGTTTGAGAGTGGGATTGTGAAGAAATAGAAGGCTCACGAAGGGTTAGAGAAAGAGAGAGTTTAAAGTTTTAATATTTCAGGGAGGGCAACACGACTGGAAACTGAAATTAACGGGGGACATGAAAACACGAGAAATTGACTGTTTTGGCAATAAAAATTAAAGAAGCGATAGATAGATAGATAGATAGAGCAAGTGAATAAGTGTTTGAATTTAGTGGAAATAAATGAGCAGGTGGAAGAACTAGCAAAAGAGAGAGAGAGAGAGAGAGAGAGAGAGAGAGAGAGAGAGAGATGGAAGAGGAAGCCAGGGGGAAATAAGGAAATGAGGTAAAGTTTTGTGGCTGACGCACAGGTGGGACGCCAAGGTCGTGAGGAAAGGTGAGAGAGGCGAATATCAAGCGGGAAGATCGGCCCAGAAGGGGAGTGTTTTTTCTGGACTCCCTTCTCCCTCATGATTAGCCCCATTAGTTTTGAGATTTTAAGACATTCACCTCATTTGTTGGGCGATTTTAAGACCTTGTACCCAATTTCTTTGTCAATGTTAAAACCTTTCGTGCCATTTAGGTGTCCATTTTTCTTAGCTAGGGAATGGGACTGTAAGGTCAGAGGGTAGAGGTGAGACACACATATCGAGTAGGAAGATTTGACCTATTGAGTCCCTCACCATCCCACTCATCGTCTCTAACTCCCTCCCCCAGCACCATTCCTAGTCCCACACCATCCTTCTCACTTCCTCACCATCCCCGCCATTGCCTTCCTATCCCTCTATCTCCCACAGTAGCATTCCTAGTCCTACACCATCTCTCTCATCATCCCCGCCATTGCCTCCCTATCCCTCTAACTCCCACAGCACCATTCCTAGTCCTACCTCATCCCTCTCACTCCCTCACCATCCCCACCATTGCTTTCCTACCTCTCTAACTCCCACAGTATCATTCCTAGTCCTATACCATCCCTCCCAGTCCCTCACCAGTCTTCCTAACTTCTTTAACTCCCACAACATCATTCCTAGTCCCTTACCATTCAGCCCTCCCTCACCACTACCCCCACCATCCATCTTATCGCCTCCCTAACTCCCACAGCCTCCTTCACCACCACCCCCACCATCCATCTTCCTGCCTCCCTAACTCCCCCACTACCCCACCAAGGTCCCCGGGGGATTTAGGTTACTTACACAGAGTTTGTGGTGGGGAGGAGAGGGGCCCTAACATGACCCTTAAGACCTCCTCCTTCTCGCAGGGAGATATATATAGTACCACAAATTTATGACCTTTTGGTGGGCTAAATATACATTTTTCTTATTTACTTTTTTATATATTGACCACAAATTGATAATATGTGGACTCATTTGTAATAGTACGTAGACAAGTTTTAACCCCTTCTGTGCCGTTGATGTCTTTTTAATTTTATTCTAGCTATATTTAAACGATTTTGTAAAGACCGAGCAAGATCTGTGGCAGTAAACAAACGGTTAAGTGAAATAGTTCGAAGCCTGTTAATTGCTAGAGGCCTTTTTTAAATGAATAATATTGTCTAGTCGTAGCCAGAATAAAGCGGTACACAAGGGGTTAATGCATAAATTTGAGCGTCCCAAATATATTTTTCTCCAGAAGGATTTACCGCATCTATTACCAGAAATATATGAGATATTGGTTGGCACCATACTAACCATACTAACTAGAATAAGATAGAGTGTACACCACTTTGTAACTGTCACCATACAAAAAAGAAAAAACAAAACAAAAAACATACTAACCTGTTGGTACGTATCAGGGACGATGTTCTAAAGAGATATGTATTAAAGAAAATATATGGAAGTTATTGAATCATGCTTTGAAGTATATAAATAAAACAAAATACCACTTACAAACGACGATCAGCCTTTTCATCACAACACACCCATTTCCCGAACCCCATATTTTATGACGGTCTAAATATAGCGTTGCGATCATATCTATACAAGTTCACTCGATCAACCCTACACTATATTTTGAATCATATCTTTACGGTCTTAATGGCGATCAGTCTTTCATCTCTACAAGTTCAATAACCTCGATATTATAGATTTTTAGAGTTTCAACTCCTCCACTTCATCATAAAACATTTATCTTTACGATATTGTTTTTGTGTTTTAACCTTATGAATTTACACCAAATGCTTAGGTATAGGTATTAAGGCTGATTTTGCACATTAAGACCCCTAGCTATCGTACTTCAGAAAGGCCTGGAGCAAACGGGCTATAAATGTGCGAAATTTTATAAGTGACTACACGTTCGCGAGCCAAGAAGAAAACAAAAATCGCTAAAAATAATGAGGCAAAACGTCTTAAAATCACCACACATGAGGCAAAGCATAACATCAACCTCTCAACCTCCAAATAAACCTTAGGAATTCCAGCCCCACCTCCTCCTCCAACACACAGCGCAGGAAGACGGAGGGCACCTCATTCTCCTAAATCCCCCCAGGACGTTTATGAGGGTGAAGAAGTCTAGTTTTGTGAGGGATGTGGGGAGTGGGGAATGAGGGGAGGAATGCGTGTGAAGAATGAGTTTGTGGTGGGTGAAGGGATTGGTTGAGAATGAGGTGTTGTATGCTTGAAGAATGAGGTGTGTTTTGTGAAGAATGAGCTTGTGGTATGTGTGAGGAATGTGGAGAGAGGGGAGGGAGGGGTGTGAAGAATGAGTTGGCGGTGGGTGAAGGGAATGGTTGAGAATGAGGTGTTGTGTGCGCAGAATGATGTGTTGTATGTGAAGATTGAGGGAGCGTGTGAAGAATGAGTTTGTGGTGGGAAAGGAATGGTTGAGAATGAGGTGTTGTTTGTGAAGAATGAGTTGATGGTAGGTGTAGGTATCTGTCCCCCCTTCTACCTCCCTCTCGGTTTACCTCTCCCTCTTTGTCTTTCCACCTCACTCTGGTACACTCTCTTAGTCATTCTCTCGCTTCCCATACGTTCCACATAGAAATAAGATTGCAATAATGAGGGAAAATGATAGAGACAAACAGCCATAGGTCTCAAACATAATAATAATAAAAAAAGACCAAGCAAACACAACACAGCGACGAAATTAAAGCGAGAAACTCCCACAAAAACAGTGTCCAGAAAAGTCAATGGGAAAATCTTTTTGAGACGAGAGGATAAAAACTGAGGCGGCGGAGAATGAGAAGAAATTTGGAGGAGAATAGAGAGAGAGAGAGAGAGAGAGAGAGAGAGAGAGAGAGAGAGAGAGAGAGAGAGAGAGAGATATTTACACATATTTACATAGATACACTGGCCACACAGACTTTACGATCGAAACGAGGTGGTCAGGAACTAATTCTAGAAGAGAGAGAGAGAGAGAGAGAGAGAGAGAGAGAGAGAGAGAGAGAGAGAGAGAGAGAGACAGAGAGATGGGCGTAGGAAGAGGGTAGATGGGAGGCTTTACGGCAGATTAGGCGTGAGGAATGGGGGTGGTGAGTGCTGGTGACAGGGGGTAGACGTGGTGGTGATGGAGGAAGAATTGATGATGACAGGTGGTGGTGATGGTGGTGAGGAATGGGGGTGGTGAGTGGTGGTGACAGGGTGGTAGAAGTGGTGGTGATGGAGGAAAAAATGATGGTGACAGGTGGTGGTGATGGTGGTGAGGAATGGGGGTGGTGAGTGGTGGTGACGGGTGGGGTAGAAGTGGTGGTGATGGAGGAAGAAATGATGGTGACAGGTGGTGGTGATGGTGGTGAGGAATGATGGTGATGATGAGTGGTGGTGAGTAATGGTGACGGTGAGTGGTGGTGACGGGATACATAGTGGTGATGGTGATAAAAAGTAGAATAAGTGTGATGAGTGGTAGTGATGAAGTTTGATTAGCCAATGTACCTTTAGTATCGTCATATAAACAGGAAGTATTCAAGTATATAATAAAATTCTACACTGAAGATACACTCCATTGTTGTACAGCCAAGTAGAGTTAATCCATTAGTTGGTTTTGCTATCCACACACTGCTCGCTAGGGGAGGAGGGAGGGAGGGGGAGGGAAAGAGTAGTGGGAGGATGGGAGGGGAGAAGAGAGGGGGAGCGGGTGGAGGGGGAGTGAGAAGAGGAGGGGAGGTGGGTGATGCTTATGGGAGAGGGGGAGGTGGGAGGAGGGGGAGTAAGAAGAGGAGGAGGGGAGGTGGGGGGTGTAGCGAAAATTGAACTGGGAGAGGAAGAAGAGGGGGAACTGGCGATGGGAGAGAGAGAGAGAAAGATATATATATAT
>CM064527.1:46328657-46376157 GCA_032716605.1 Paralithodes platypus | reverse complement strand
AAATCTCTCCTTAATATAGCTTAATTCAAAGGTCTTGCTAAACTAATTCCCTCATATATTCCCCTAGTTCTATATTTATAATTCCCTCATATATTACCCTAGTTCTATACTTATAATTCCCTCATATATTACCCTAGTTCTATATATAATTCCCTCATATATTACCCTAGTTCTATACTTATAATTCCCTCATATATTACCCTAGTTCTATATATATAATTCCCTCATATATTACCCTAGTTCTATATTTATAATTCCCTCATATATTACCCTAGTTCTATATTTATAATTCCCTCATATATTCCCCTAGTTCTATACTTATAATTCCCTCATATATTACCCTAGTTCTATATTTATAATTCCCTCATATATTACCCTAGTTCTATATTTATAATTCCCTCATATATTACCCTAGTTCTATACTTATAATTCCCTCATATATTCCCCTAGTTCTATACTTATAATTCTCCTTTAACACAATATCCCGTCATATACTCTACCATCACTATTCCAACACTCATCCTAGCTTACAAACATTACATTAGTTCTTATTCACTTAATTTTTTCCTTGTATTCACGCACCACCATTCCTCATATACGTTTCATTCCAGTGTTGCCAATTGAGCTACTTTCCTGCTAGATCTATAGATATTTACTTCGATCTAGAGGCAAGTATTTACATCTAGCGATATTCTGGAGATTTGAGCCATTTTAGAGCGGTGTTCTAGAGATTGTGGCATTATTCTAGCGATTTTTGGGATTTATTTACTATCTAGCGCACTTGATTTGGCAACCCTGTTAATAAATTCATTACCCTTCAACATAAATGCTACAAATCCCTTCTCAACCACACAACCACCTCAAGCACCACAAGCACCCCACACTCTCATTCTTTCATTTTACCTTTTTCTCTCCTTCCTTCATATATTTCGTCATTCCTCATTCGTAATTTACCTCTCTCCTAACCATTCCTCTTCAACATACGCTACAAATCCCTTCTCCACCACGACAGACACACACACCTCACACCCCAACATTAACATAGCTCAATTCAAAGGTCTGGGAGATATAGTCACAATGCCGTGAATCCTAGAATGGAGATTTAAACCCACATGGTAGTATAATGTGTTTACTATGACACATACTAAACATATTATACTACCATGGGGGTTTAATTCTCCATCAAGGGTCTGGCAAAACTAATTCCCCTTTGCGCTATATTCTTGGCTGCCACAGGGCGCCAGGAGAGGTTTATTCACAGGTACGTTCTGAGGTCACAAAGTCAAGGTTACGGGGGTGTTCGTCATTTCTTATTATCGTATGTTTTCGTCTTTATCTTTTGTTTATTTATGATGTTTCGTGTATGGGGGTGTTCGTAATTTCTCGTTAGCATAAGTTTTCGTCTTTATTTCTGTTTATTTATGCTTTGGTGTATGTTTCGTCTTCGGTTGTGTGTTCGCCATTCCTCGTTATCATAATTATGTTTTCTCGAAGGGGGGGGGGGGGGTCTAGGGGATGTTTTTTTAAAGCTTGATGTAGGTCTGGAGAGGAAACTAAAAACTAATCAAACTGATAAGTATATTAGCAAATAAACAGCCCATCCAACATCCAACATCTTCTCCACTCTTGCCAATAATGTGCCCGTGAACATCTGTGGTCGTCCTCTCTCACACCATCCTCTTCATCTCTGTGCTAACTGCCTAACTTAATTCTGTCCGGCAAGTTTGACATTTGGCACCATCTAATCCAGCCACCTCATTTACCATTTTCACTCACACTTATTCTCCGACGCATACTCTTTCTGTTTCTCTATAGTCTACCCTATCCCTGTCTCTTTATCTCTCACAAACACACACTCTCTCTCACACATATACACACCACAAACACACACACACGTACACACCACAAACACACACACACTCTCGCTTCCTCCCTCCCTCTCCTTTCCCCTCTTTCACTCTGACTCCTATTCTCTCTCTCTCTCTCTCTCTCTCTCTCTCTTTCACACCCACCTGGCTCACCTTTACACAGGACCATAACCGTAACTACCAACCTGTTATTCTCCCCTCCTCCTCTCCTCCTCCTCCACCGGTACGTATTACACTCTCTCTCCCTTCCTCCCTCCCCCCCTCCTCCCCGCCACCTCATCCCCCGGGACATTGTCTGGTATTTAGTACTCCTTCCTACCTTATGCCATATAGTTAGTCTAAAGCCGGTGTCACACGAGCGCTTTTTCACTCAACATTTATCCTCAACACTGGTCTGGCAGCTTATGAGGTCAACATTTATATTTATTTTGCCCAAATTCATATAGCCTATCATCAGTCTAGTTTCCGATACCAGGGCAAAATACACCAGAAATGTTGCCAGAAATGTGTTTATTATCGAATGTTGACTATAAAAGCTCTCGTGTGATACCGGCTTTAGTCTAAGTAAGTGTTCACGGTATAAGAACATAAGAACATAAGAACATATGTTCGAAATTACCTCTACATATATTTGTTCACGCCTCACAATGGTATAACATCATGTGTACCATATAATATACAGTAGTTCATATTTTTACATCAGTTATCCCTATTGGTTAGCACGAATGCTTGTTGATCGCAAGGTCCAGGGTTCGAGTCCGGGGTGGGTTGTATATGGTTTTTCTCAAGTGGCATTACTTAATTTAAAGATTATATTTAAAGATTATATTTAGGCTATTATACTTCAGTTCACTGTTTGAAATCTTTGAAATCTATGAAATCTATGAAATCTTGTTTATGAAATCTTACACCTCTTTCCTCTCACTGTCGCACCCTCACTATAGACCTTCTCCCTGACCTGTCCAACTGACCACACCCTCACTATAGACCTCCTCCCTGACAACACCCTCACTATAGACCTCCTCCCTGACCACACCCTCACTATAGACCTCCTCCCTGACCACACCCTCACTATAGACCTCCTCCCTGACAACACCCTCACTATAGACCTCCTCCCTGACAACACCCTCACTATAGACCTCCTCACCATTGACCTCCTCCTTGATCTCTTTCCCTGACCAAGCCCTGACCTATTGAGCAGGGGGGCTAGGTTGAAGTCAAGTTGGTGCTCCTTACCGGGGGTCTCTCTCTCTCTCTCTCTCTCTCTCTCTCTCTCTCTCTCTCTCTCTCTCTCTCTCTCTCTCTCTCTCACCTTAATGGCAGGCAGTAAAGGTTTGGAGTGGGGGTGAGAAGAGGGAGGAAGGAGAGGAGGAGAGTGGAGGAAGAGAGAGGGAGAGAAGAGAGAAAAAGTGAAGAGGGAAAGATATGATGAGAGAGTACTGGAAGAGCGAATAGAGGAGAAGAGAGGAGAGAAAAGAGGTGAATGGGGATGAGAGGAGAGAGGGAAGGGGAGATGAATGGGGGTGAGAGGAGAGAGGGAAGGGGAGATGAAAGGATGAGGGAGGGAAAACATAAGAGGAACAGATATTTGTCTCACCAAAAAATGGAAAGCTTAAGAAATATAATGACAACAACAACAACAACAACAACAACAATAATAATGATAATAATGATAATAATAAAACAAATAATAATACTAATATATAATACTACTACTATTAATAATAACAATACTATTAATAAAAATAAAAATAATACAAATAATAATAATGAACATAATAATAGTATTAATGTTAATAATAGAAATAATAATAATAATAATAATAATAATAATAATAATAATAATAATAATAATAATAATAATAATAATAATAATAATAATAATAATAATAATAATAATAATAATGATAATAATAAGGTAAAGAAGATCCAGAAGAAGAAGATGACAAACAAAAATAAAGAAAGAAGCAAAAGAAGCCTAGAAAACACCTCCAGAGTAGCCAAGTAGGAGGAGGAAGAGGAAGAGGAGAAGGAAGCGGTGATAAGGGTGAGGGGAAATTGGGGTGGAGGAAGGAGGAAAGAAGGAAGGAACATGCAGAAGAAAGGTAGATAGAGAAGGAGAAGGAAAGAGGAGAGACTTTATAGAGGAGAAGAAAGAGGGAATGAGAAAGAGGAGGAGGAGGTAAGAAGCTAGAACAGAGAGTTCATATCTTGAACATACAATATTCATGATTTGATGGCTACGATGTCCTTGTCCACTATATATATATATATATATATATATATATATATATATATATATATATATATATATATATATATATATATATATAACTATATATATATATATATATATAGCGAGAGAGATAGATAGATGAATATATATACAACTTAATCAAGCCCAGAATAGCCATTATCAGAGTTCCGCTGCCCCCCCCAAGACAACCCACACCCATGTCTTCAGGTAACATGTGAGAATCAGCAGCTTATAAGGCGGGCAAGTTAGCGCATAACAGACTTACCTGGCGCGCCTGAGTCCCCTCGCCAGGAGCCATATTTTTTCGGATCAAAGTTTTAAGCGAATCTCCAACTTTACTGCGGGGCTCATTTTTGTCACGGCAGAAAATGGAGATGGCCTTTTTTTTAGTGGGGGGTGGGAGAGGGTGTGGATGTGGGGGTGGGGGGAGTGTGTGGAAGGATGGATGGACTTACAAACAGTGGGGGTAGGGGGGGGGTGGGGGGGAGTGGGTGGAAGGATAGATGGACTTACAAACAGTGGGGGTAGAGGTGGGGGGGGGGGGGTTAAAGGAAAGGGCCAGTCGGCTCTCTGCAGACTCCCGTTTTCTTATATTCTTATAAGCAGTGGGGGTAGGAGTGGGGTGTGGGGGTGGGAGGGGGTGGGTGCAACGATAGAGGGACTTGCAAACATTAGGGGTAGGGGTGAGGTGTGGGGGTGGGGGGGAGTGGGTGGAATGATAGATGAACTGTTAAATAGATAGATAGAACATGAACTTGGATATATTGGTTCACACACTTGCATATAATAAAAATTGCTTGTTTAGTTAAGAGAGCCATTGAGAATATACAATACTGTTATTTGTATTATGGTTAGTCAATTTACACAACCATGCTTCTGAAAGCTATTCCATTTGTAGAAGGAAAGGTTTTCCAAATATTAATAAAGTGTAATAGGTTTATGTAACGTAGCAAGCAAATACATACAGATAAATATTAACACCATATGAGGAGGAACACCTTATTGATTATATATGGCACACAGCATAATTATATATGGCACACAGCATAATTATATATGGCACACAGCATAATTATATATGGCACACAGCATAATTATATATGGCACACAGCATAATTATATATGGCACACAGCATAATTATATATGGCACACAGCATAATTATATATGGCACACAGCATAATTATATATGGCACACAGCATAATTATATATGGCACACAGCATAATTATATATGGCACACAGCATAATTATATATGGCACACAGCATAATTATATATGGCACACAGCATAATTATATATGGCACACAGCATAATTATATATGGCACACAGCATAATTATATATGGCACACAGCATAATTATATATGGCACACAGCATAATTATATATGGCACACAGCATAATTATATATGGCACACAGCATAATTATATATGGCACACAGCATAATTATATATGGCACACAGCATAATTATATATGGCACACAGCATAATTTGGCCTGATGAAGCTCAATGGGAAACCTTGTCAAGAAAGTGCTCCTCCTCATATGGGTTTTTATAGTAATACATTCAACTTCTTAAAGCATATTTTTGTTTACAAATCAAATAAGTTATTCAATACACAATAATAAGACAATCACATCAATCCATACATATTCCTTTTCACTAACAAAAGCTAAATTATATATCCCTGTGTGCATCTTCTCAGCTTGGCACTTATTTTCTCCTCTTTTGTATTTTCTTTGCAACCTCGTTTAACATTTGTTTTAACTTTTCTCATAAACCCTCTTCATCGATTTATCCAATGCATATACTTATCCACAACTTTGCCATTATTTCTGCTCCTCGTTAGATTTCTACAATGTCATCTTCAATATCCCCAATTAATGCACAAAATTTTATAATAATTTACCCCTTTCTACAATCTTCCCACCATCTCGAAAGCTTCTCCACAATCCTTCACAAACCTATAACCTTACCCGAACCCTTGCAGTCTCTTCACAACCTCCCACAACCCCTCAGCTTTACCCACAACCCCCACTCATACCCACAAACCCCACCCTTACCCCAACCCTTGCAGCATATTCACGACCTCCCACAACCCACGAGCCTCACCCACAGCCCCCAGTCTTACCCACAACCCACAAACTCACCACCCTTGCCACTTATTCACAACCTCCCACAACCCCACACAGCCTCACCCACAACCCACAAACCCCCCTCCCTCACCCCAACCCTTGCAACATATCCACAACCCCCCCACAAGCCCACCAGCCTCCAGTCTTACCCACAACCCTCAGCCCTCTTCCGGATCCTCGCAGCGTCTCAGATCAGCCACACAGGAATTTTGCAGCCAAGAGAAGGAGAAGGAGGGGGGGGGGGGGGAGGGGGGGATCATTAGACCACAATAATCCGCTTTAAATCCGGGTCGTTCTTACAGAGAGCCCGGATTTTCAGCTGCATTGTGGAGGCAGATGGAAGGCTGGGGCGAACGGGGAAGAAGGGAGGGGGAGAACTGAATGATGGGAGGAGATAGCGGAAAAGAAGAAGAGTGAGAAGAATGACTAAACGAAAAAAGATAGGTAAGGATATTATCAACGTATGGACAAATGTTAGGGATCAGAGATGGAAGAATATGAGTAAATGACAGGAACAGGAGGATGCAAAGAAGTAACGTCTGAACGAAGGATAGAGGACGGGAAGCAGAACGAAAGGAAGGAAAGAACGAACAAGATTAACGAATGAGATAGTGCTAGGAACGAGAGATTGAAGACTAAACAGGAACGGGGAATGGATGAACTGATTGAAGGAAGGAGATCGAGGAAGGAGCGGATAGCGAAAAGCATGTCTGAACGAGGGATCGAAACGGATAATATTAATGAATGAAACACAAACAAGACTATAGTTTTGAAGAATATGGATACATGAGTTAATGTGAATCATATGACCCTCCTCCACACCACAATGCACAATGTGAAATGGTGTATATAAAGGAGAAACGCTGTGGCAAAACAATATACATACTCGATTTAAGCTGGCGTTCAGTACATAGTGTGACATATTCCATACGTATGCATTTTGAATATATACATGGTGTGCCGTTGTAAAGGCTTATCCCTCAATACTTCATCAAGGGGAAATTGCTTACATTATCAGAAACCCATGGAAGATATGTATGAGTTGAATAAAAAAAGTAAAGGAGACTATATTTATCGAGAATCTGTCGAGAGAGCAATGTAGAAAATTCGTGGAAGAAGAACAACTGAAGATACGGGAATCAGATGAAAGATTTACTGTATATGAGTCAAATATCAAACTAAAGGATAATAAAATCAACGAGAATGTGCCGTGGGATAGGTGTGAATAAAATGTAGACTAGGGGCGCAGGAAAGAAATAAAGATACACGATTTTGATGGAGGATTTATATTAGAAGAAGAAAAAATATATATAAACATAGTAAAAGTGAATAAAGTCAACGAAAACAAGCTGTAGAATAAATGTGGATGCAATATAGAAAAATTATAAAACAAATAAAAAAACCAAAAAACAAGCAAGAATCCTCAAATCAGAAGGATGTTATATAGAGCACAAATATAAAGTTAAAAAATATCAACACAAGCAATACTCTGCAGTCGAATAAACGTAGAAGCGAAACGTATGCGAAAAGGTATGCAAGGAGGAAGTAATTAAGCGTTGCAAAGTGTGCGGAAGAGACGGTGAACAGGTGTGAAGGAAGGGTGGCACAGGTGAGGTGCTTTAAGGGAACCCACCTCGTTTTTTTCACTTCCTCTCCCTCTCTCTTTGGCTTGTATCCATTCGGCCCCATTCAGCCTACTGTTTTAAGACGTTTACCCCCATCCAGATGTCAATATTTTCTTGGCGAGCGGTAGCGAGCCAGCATATATATATTTTTGTTTAGACAGCAAGCTAAATTTGTAAATGTTTCGATAGGAAAATGTCTCCGGCGAAGCCGGATTTCTCCATACAATGCTGGCTCGCTATCGCTCGCCAGGAAGAAATTGACACCTGGATGGGGATAAACGTCTCAAAACAATTGGCTGAATGGGGCCGAATGGATACAAGCCAGGGAAAGAGAGAAACGGAGAGAAAGATAAAAAAAAAACAGCGTTGAAAAGTGTGCGAAAGAGACGGTGAGCAGGTGTGAGACAGGTGTGAAGGAGGGTGGAACAGGTGAGGTGCTTTGGACAGGTGAAGTAATGGTAATCTGAGCCATCTCGTCCTTGTTGTGGGTTTGTTATGATCACCGTATGTTTTACGGGTTAAGGGGAGGTTTTTACTGTGTTCCTTATATTTCCATCAAGCTTACGATTACACCCCCTAGACCCCCTTTTCAAGATAATTTTGTACATTTTTCGGTAGAAAAATGTCCCGGCCAAAGGCCGGTTCCTCTTAAATTACAGGCTCGCTATCGCTCGTCAGGATAAAATCGACACCTAAATGGCACGAAAGGTCTTAAAATTGACAGAAATGGGGCAAAAGTTCTTAAAATCACCAAACGAATGGGGCGAACGTCTTAGAATATCAAAAGCAATGGGGCTAAACATGAGGGAGAAAGAGGTAAAAAAAAAAAATCCCTCAAGTGGAAATCTCCCCTTAACTCACACGGGTAATATACATTGACACTTACTCACTCTCACTCTCTCTCTCTCCTTCACACACAGACACACTTATACACTCTCTTTACATACAGAGATACACATACACACATACACATCTTGCTCGCTCTCTTTTTCACACACACACACACACACACACACACACACACACACACACACACACACACACACTCTCTCTCTCCCATTTTCTCACTCAATCCCTATTTTAATCTTTATCTTTCTCACTATCTCTCTTTCCCTGCCTCTCTCACTTTCTCTTCCGCCTCTATCTCTCGGTCCCAGCTCTTAATTCACCTAACTAACTCATTTATCCTTCATTATCCCACTCGGCTCTCTCTCTCTCTCTCTCTCTCCCTCTTTCTCACACACACTCTCTCTCTCTCTCTCCCAATGACTGGAAGTTAGAATTGAAAAGGTTCAGCACTAGTATCTGTGGACACTTTTTCACATATAAGATCTGTTCTACCTTGAACAAACTTCCCTCAGAAGTTGCAATTTTTGTCTGCAGTAGAGCAGTTCAAGAAGGGAGTAGATAGAATTGTGCACACTCTGTAATGAGTGTAGCGCACTAAACAGTCTCCCTCCTTCCACTTCGATTATCTCCCCGGAATGGACCGCAAGTTAACTGACATATTTACAATTCCGTGTAACTCCTTGAAACTTTCTGTCAGTCTCTCTCTCTCTCTCTTTTTCTGCTAGCATTATTTTTCCCAAGATTTTTTTCCCTCCATACGAACACCTCTCCCCTTTTCCATTTTCACCTCTATTGTTCAGACGACCAATTTTTTTTCAGCCGAATTCTTTACGATCTTTCTCTCTCTCTCTCTCTCTCTCTCTCTCTCTCTCTCTCTCTCTCTACTACTACTACTACTACTACTACTACTACTACTACTACTACTACTACCAGTATTCTATCTATCTATCTATTTACTCAGGCCCAATCGCCACTTTTACGATTTTTTTTCTTGGGGGGGAGGGAGGGGGGGGGGGGGAATCAAGACAGAACAAGAACAGGGACAACACAAAACACAAAATAAAACAATGAACACACAAAGACAAAATACAAATTCACACACATCTAGGTCATCCAGGAGAAGACCCAGAGACCAGGGTCACCAAGGTCCCTCCAGCACTCCCCCGGCCCCCGACCACTCGGAGAGGTTCAGATCTCGGCAGGCAGACATGCAGCGGAGCAGTTTATCTCAAAGTGAAACCGATTGCTAAACATGTATAACCTCTCGTTGAGTTAATTTGCTATAATGAAATTTCTTAATCTTGAATTTAAGTGACCGACATTTTATAGGCAATGTCATAAATTAACTAAACAGTCGATAAACATGCTTCAACCTTTTTTATCTTGGCCTCAAAAATAGCAAACACAAATAATGAAATAAATAAATATCAATACAAATATATAAGTAAAACACATAAATAAATAACTAATTAAATAACATAAATTAAATAACTAAGTAAATACATATATATAGTAGAAATAATGAATACATAAGATCCCTAGCAAAGAAATGAAGACAGGGAGGATTTGCAGTTCGACCTGTGTTGGCTCAGTTAAGAATAATTATTCAAATCGACGAATGGGAGTTTTATTGCTACTGGTGTGTGTCTGTGTGTGTGAGAGAGAGATTTACATATATTTACATAGATCCATTGGCCACACAGACCTTACGATCCCAGCGAGGTGGTCAGGTCTTAATTTTAGTAGACATAGCTAACCCGAGAGTAAGGTACAGTGGAAGGAAAGGATAGCAAAGAGAGAGAGAGAGAGAGAGAGAGAGAGAGAGAGAGAGAGAGAGAGAGAGAGAGAGAGGAAAACGTGTGTGTGTGTGTGTGTGTGTGTGCGTGTGTGTGATCATATGGAAGTGTTAAAGTAATCACGGTCACGTCTATACCTTATAAGTTACTTCTTAACCCCTTCTGTACCAGCGACATCCTTAGAAGATTGTGTTCAGCTTAGCAAGGACGTCTACTAACTAAGAGGCTACAGACTATATCATTTAATCCTTTTAGCTACCATATATCCATTCTAAGCTTCATAAAATTGTATATATGAAAAAAAAGAAAAAAAAAAAAAAAAAAAAAAAAAAAAGTCCCCGGTAAAGGAAGGGTTAAGACAATGGAGTGATGGGTTTCGTACCAACTTACGTAAGCGTAGATATAATTACCGGAAGTATAGTAAATTAGTTTAAGATAATTGAACCCCAACTCACCCCTCCCCCTTACCCAACTCCCTCACTCCCCCGCCCATACCCCCCGCCCCCCCCCCCCCCCCCCCCCCCCCCCGATGCTTTTACCCAACTCCCCTGCTCCCCCACCTCAAACACCCCTCTCCCCTCGCCCTTACCCAACTTCCCCACTCCTTCTCCCATGCCCCCCCCCCCCCCGCCCTTACCCAACTCCCCCACTCCCCCGCCTATGCACCCCCCTCCTTCCCCAACTCTCTCCCCCCCCCCGCCAGCCACCCAAACACATTCACAGTATACATTCCATCCAAATGTTACGTAATCTGATTTCAACCTAATTCTTGGTAATTTCTGCTCGCATATTAGTCAAATTAGATCAGTCTAAAGCAAAATTAGCACAGGTAAATTTCGAAGGTGATTGTAATTCCTGAATCTCTTGTTTTGTGTTTTGTTTTTGCAAGCATAGGTGTAATTGCATACGATACGCTATATTGCATATACATGAGCCTGGCATTTTAACCTTTTCAGTTCTTTGACGCCTTTTTCACTATACTGTATTTTTGTTAATATTAGACAATTTTATTCAGCTTTGGAAGGCTTAGTAAGTTAGTAGGAATCGAAGAGAAAATGTTTACCTTAACAAATAATAACCCTGTGACTCTTACACCTTAACTGAATAAAACCGACAACTAGTCAATATATATTCTTTTTCACCTATCATTTTGTACATTTCTTCATTCCCTATTTTCTCTTACTTTTCACTCTCTTCCCTTCCTATTCCAGTTCCCCTTTGACTATTCCCAGCTACTTTATTCCCTCTTTTCCAGCTTTCCACCTTCTCTCCCTTCCACATTGCTATTCACTCCCTTCCCTCTGCTAATCAATTGTCTCCCCTACCTCATCCCGTTTTCTGTTGCTCTTTCTTCCTGTTTTCTGTTTATCTTTCTTCCTGTTTTCTGTTGCTCTTTCTTCCCCTGTTTTCTGTTGCTCTTTCTTCCTGTTTTTTGTTGCTCTTTCTTTCTCTTTTCTGTTGCTCTTTCTTCCCCTGTTTTCTGTTGCTCTTTCTTCCTGTTTTTTGTTGCTCTTTCTTTCTGTTTTCTGTTGCTCTTTCTTCCTGTTTTCTGTTGCTCTCCCAATTCTCGTCTTTTTCTGTCCCTTTACTGTTCTGCAATAATACTAGACATTTCCTCTTTCAGTTTCCTCATTTTCTCATCTTTTCCTTTGCTTTCTTTCTTCTTTGTCTTTTATTTTCACTACTGAACTAATTTTAACATGCCATTTTCTCACTCATTTCCCCCCTGTCCTCGTGTACTAATCTCTTCCCTTTGTAATTATCTTATTATCTCTTATTATCTCTTATTATCTCTTATTATCTCTTATTATCTCTTATTATCTCTTACATACCATTCTGCATTTCTATTAACCTAATAATTTATCATTTAATTCTACCATTTCTTTATTCCCCTCTTTATTCTGTCTCCTCTCTTCCCCTCTTTATTCTGTCGCCTTCTATTCCATCTTTATTCTGTCTCCTCTATTCCCCTCTTTAGTCTGCCCCTTCTTCACCCCTCCTGCATTATTATTCCGAGTACGCCCCTTCCTGGCTGTCTCTCATTAGTCCCTTCCCTGGGCGTCCTTCCTTTCCCCCTCCTTCCCCTCCCCACCCCTCCCCTACCCACACCCTACCACCCCTCCTCCTCCCTTTAGTAGCCTCTTTTCCACCATCGCCTAGCCTTCCTGCCCCCGCCCCCCTTCTCACCCCATCCCTCCCCTTTCTGCCCCCGCCCCCCTCCTCCCCCCATCCCTTCCCTACCCCACCACCCCTCCCCCCTCCCCTTAGTAGCCTCTTTTCCCCCTCGCCTTCCCTTCCTAATATCTAATCTCTGAAATTAAAATGATAAGACCCCGATAAATTTCCCCGATATAATGACGCGTGTGACATCCCCCGCCTTCTCAGTTCTTCCCCTATCAGTGCCAGGTCATCATTGCCCCTCCTTCCCCCTCTCTTCATTACGCCTATTGGAGATTGTGTATGTTCCCCTCAGCGCTGTGCCCTTTCCCTTATTTCATCACGTCCTTATTTCACCTTTCCTTTATTTCACCTTTCCTTTATTTCACCTTTCCTTTATTTCACTTTTCCCTCATTTCAGATTTCCTTCGGCTGGTTCCCTGTCGCTGCGCATATTAATTTCACCCTTTCTGTACCGGCAACGTCTTTTAAACTTTATTTTGGCTACTATTAAACAACTATATTCAGTTTAAAAAGGATCTCCAGCAATTAACAGGCTTCGAACTATCTCACTTAACCCTGTATAGTACCACAGATCCTTCTTAAGCTGCACAAAATCGTTTAAACGTAGCTAGAATAAAATTAAAAAGACGTCGCCGGTACAGAAGGGGTTAAGGGGAGGTCTCCACTTGAGGGATTTTTTTCTTGACCCCTTTCTCCCTCATGTTTAGCCCCATTGCTTTTGATATTATAAAACGCTTGCCCCATTAGTTTAACGATTTTAAGAACTTTCACCCCATATTAAGACCTTTCGTGCAATTCAGGTGTCGATTTTATCCTGGCGAGCGATAGCGAGCCTGTAATTTAAGAGGAACCGGCCTTCGGCCGGGAAATTTTTCTACCGAAAAAGTACAAATTTATCTTGAAAGGGACTCAAGGGGGTGTAATTTTAAGCTTGATGGAGGTCTAGGGAACAAACTAAATACCTCCCCTTAACCCTATCTATCCCATGGGTGGGTGGGTAGTGGAACTGCTATGCAAGACAGAACCCTCAATTGAACTCAGAGGACGTTTAGGCATTGCGCGTATTATCGAGGAGATGCCTATACCCTGTTTCTTTCCAACTGTCAGTAAATTGCAAAGTTCCCATCAAGAATTTTCAGTTATTTTGAAGTTTTTGTAGTGAATTATAGTGCTAATTATATTAACAATCGTCTTAATATGATGCAGAGACATAGTGGTTTATATGATGCAGAGACATAGTGGTTTATATGATGCAGAGACATAGTGGTTTAATAGTTGTCCATTAAGTATCGAGAAATTAGCTTCTAAGGGATTCAATTTACCGTCAGATGAATTTAAACAGAGTATAGGAGCAGGCTTGGATGCTATGGACATGTGCAAAGGATGGATGAGAATAATTTGGTTAAGAAAATCAAATCTATGAACGTGGAGCGAGTCCCAAGGAGAGGTAGACCAAGAAAGACGTGGGATCAGGTAGTAAACACTGATCTCGCAGTCAAAGGACTGACTTAGAAGGATACCAAAAACTATACCCAGGATCCTCTTTCAAGATACATTTGTATTTCTTTCTAAACTATAGGTTTCCTATCGCTCGTCAGAAAAATAAGCGACTCCTAAATTACACTACACGCAAAGTATTAATATTGACAAAGTATTAATATTGACAAAGTATTAATATTGACAAAGTATTAATATTGACAAAGTATTAATATTGACAAAGTATTAATATTGACAAAGTATTAATATTGACAAAGTATTAATATTGACAAAGTATTAATATTGACAAAGTATCAATATTGACAAAGAAAAGAGGCGAACAGTATTAACATCGCCAGAATAACGAGTCGCAAATCATAAAATGTGAAAACTAATGGGGCTAAACATGAGGAAGAAGGGGAAGCAGAAACACGACCCACCTCCCCTTAAATAAAATACTGCACACTAAATTCAATGATACTATTTTCCCTTCCATCAATACAATCTCAGAGAAGAACGGAACTTATGTGGGGAACTGAACACTCGGCCTAATAAGTGATGTCTCGGCACCAATTATGTTTTGATCAATAATTGGTATCAGAAATATTTACACGCTATTTCTTCTTTTTGAGTGAGATATACAACCATGTTCCTACACTTACCACCCCCCCCCCCCTATTCAACATCTGACAGACATTAATACAGCCCAGAGCAAGCCAAACGTAATGACAGCTGATGGCATGACTTATTAGCGCCACCGTACGTCTGCAACTATAGTCTATTCGCTGTAAGTAGGGAGGTGTGGTGGAGTGGTCTTGCCACTGGCCTGGTAATCCAAAGGTTCCGGGTTCAAATCCCGATGTATCAATGGGAAGATATTATTGGGATGGAATTTGTGCTGTACCTAGTATCAGTGCATTACCACAAGCCCACCGAAACGTCAACAAAATACCCTCATTGTTCCCTGATTAAATAGCAGTGTATGAATATTCCCATATTCAAAATATGCTATAGGGGTGCAATGCCTGGTGAGTTATCTGCTCAACAGGTGGCGTTGTGTGTGTGTAAGTGTGAGAGTCCGAGTGTAGGGGGTGAGACAGTGAATCACGGGAACGAGGTGGCTTCAGAGATGGGGTCGTTTCGGGCCATGAGTGAGCACCGTGCCTCATGTGAAGGCAAGATGGCAGGTGCTCGTTGTACTCTACGTGCTTCACATGTCTCACTCCCTAGACTGGAACAAGACCTCACGGGCTTCACTGTTCATTGTAAAGCGGTGAATGTTAAGGCTCTCAGCCTATGCCCGAGAGGAAGTAAGTTGGAATATAGAAAAAAACAAAAACAAAAGTAGGCGAGAAATCCTGACCTCTAACCTCTGTAACTCAAAAACGACTAGAGTAATCGAGCTAATATTTCTACCATTTGGGAAGAGTCAGTCAAGGAATAGATGTGGAAGTTTACAGCCAATTTGCTCTAGCCGTTTTTGAGTTACAGAAGATAGAGTTCATGATTTCTCGCCTACTTGCAGCGAATAGACTATATCTATCTTTCATTAGTCCAAATGCTACTGCTAAATATTTCATCTGCAGTCTGCATTTGGCCTTTATGGCAGTATCATCAAAGACTCAGGTCCCCCTTTTTCATTTTCCTAATTTCGGCCTGTGTCTCTATCTTTTGGCTCTTACCCATCTCGCTCTCGCTCTCGCTCACTCTCACACTCTCTCTCTCTCTCTCTCTCTCTCTCTCTCTCTCTCTCTCTCTCTCTCTCTCTCTCTCTCTCTTTCTCTCTCTCTCAGATTGACCCCTGATCACCTATCTTGGATTGTAAGGCTTATATGGTTAGTGTATTTAAGTAAATATATAAAATATCTTCTTCTCTCTCTGTACACTCAACAAATAAACAAAGACACATATATGAACAGAAATATTGCGAGACATGCAATACAACACCCACCCACACACACACACATAGAGAGACACCCACAAACACATACCAAAATAAATAGTTACACACAGAGACATAAACAGAGCGATACGACAAACACACACACACACACACACACACACACACACACACACACTCACACAAACCAAAATAAATGAAAATACACACAGAAACATAAACAGCAAGATACGACATACCCCCCCCCCCTCCCCCCCACCCACATCCCCCCCCCCCCCCCACGCCCACCCACCCACACACACCCACCCACCCACACTTATACACACAGTTCCCAAGTTTCAGCAAGCCACAACGGGACATTACACCCCCCATTACTTGTACATTTCTCTACCCAACACAGTATCGCGTACTGAAATTCCCTGTTTTCTGGCCATAACCCTGGATTTGAACACTGCTTTAGTTCAGGGGAGATGGGCCGTTTTTCTGGTCCACTTTCTCCCCCGTGTTTAGCCTCATTAGTTTTCAGATTTTATGACGTTTGGCTCATAAGTTTGTCGATTTTAACGCCCTTCGCCCAATTTCTTTGTCAATTTGAACACCGTTCGTGTCATTTACCTGTCGATAGCGATAGAGAGCTTGTGATTTTAAGATGAACCGGTTTCGGCCTAGACATTTTTCTACCGAAAAATGTAAAAATTCATCTTGAAGGGGGGTCTAGGGGGTGTTTTTTTTTCTTCTTCAAACTTGATGGAGGTCTAACGAGGAAATATATGAATAACTGAATACATAGACCAAAAAGCAGCCATTATCCCCTGAACGCATTGGCCCGGCGCATTTTCCCCCTCCGTTAACTATTAAACTCTATTATTGGAGTTGGGCGTGTGTGTGTTTTTGTAATTCATGAATGCGTTTTTGGCGATCACATAGTACACGTCAACCAGTACACGTCAACAGTACACGTCGCCAGTACACGTCAACCAGTACACGTCACCAGTACACGTCAACCAGTACACGTCACCAGTACACGTCACCAGTACACGTCAACCAGTACACTATTTTGGGCGATCACACAGTACACGTCAACCAGTACACGTCACCAGTACACGTCAACAGTACACGTCACCAGTACACGTCACCAGTACACGTCAACAGTACACGTCATCAGTACACTATTTCTAGCGGCATCCACAAAATACATAAATGAATGAATAAATATATATATATATATATTAATTTATACATAGATAAATAAATAAACGGATACATATATAAATACATTAATAATACACACTATGTAAATATATAAACAGACAACATATCACTATGCATGATCGCAGAAACGGAACCTTAAGGGGAGATTTCCACCTGGAGGATTTTTTTCTGGACCCCTTTCTCCCTCGTGTTTAGCCCCATTGCTTTTGAGATTTTAAGACGTTCGCCCAATTAGTTTGGCAATTTTAAGAACCCTCGCCCCATTTCTGTCAATTTTAAGACCATTCGTGCCATTTAGGTGTCGATTTTTTCCTGGCGAGCGAAAGCGAGCCTGTAATTTAAGGGGAATCGGCCTTCAGCCGGGACATTTTTCTACCGAAAAATGTACAAATTTATCTTGAAAGGGGGTCTAGGGGATGTAATTTTAAGTTTGATGGAAGTCTAGAGAATCAACTAAAAAACCTCCCCTTAAACAGCGCAACAGTAGAACATTTTAACCAGTGTCGACTTAACCCTTTGAGTACCAGCGACGTGTGTTATATTATTTGCTAGCTAGCTTTAGACGATATTACTCACCTTAGGAAGGATCTGTGGTAATTAAAAGGGTTACTTGAGATAGTTTGAAGCCTTATTATTGCTAGAGGTCCTCCTTAAGCTGAATGAAATCGTCTAAGAGTTGCCACACTATGGTGCAGATGACGTCCCGACTGGTACTGTGTAGGTTAAACCAGGTTAGGTAAGGTTAAGGGGAGATTTCCACTTGAGGGATTTTTTTCTTGACTCCTTTCTCCCTCATGTTTAGCCCCATTGCTTTTCTAATTTTAAGACGTTCGCCCCCATTATTTTGACGATTTTAAGCACTTTCGACCCATTTCTGTCAATTTTAAGACCTTTCGTGCCATTTAGGTGTCGATTTTATCCTGGCGAGCGATAGCGAGCCTGTAATATAAGAGGAACCGGCTTTCAGCCGGGACATTTTTCTACCGAAAAATGTAAAAATTTATCTTGAAAGAGGGTCAAGGGGGTGAAATTTTAAGATTGCTGGAGGAGTAGAAAACAAACTAAAAACCTCCCCTTAAGCAAGGTTCGTATTATTAGTTAACAGCGGTTTGAATGTCCTTGGTTGAAGTGGCCCTGGTTGAGATATACTGGTTGAAATGGTCTACTGGTTGAAATGGTCTACTGGTTGAGTTGAACAGGATCGATTTCGGCGATTACACAAGGCGATATTTTGTCCTTTCTTTGCGGGGATTGCATTGTGTTTTCATGTCAGCGCTGTCGGGGGGAAAGTATTGCTGGCAGAAAAGAGAGAGAGAGAGAGAGAGAGAGAGAGAGAGAGAGAGAGAGAGAGAGAGAGAGAGAGAGAGAGAGAGAGAGAGAGAGAGAGAGAGAGAGAGAGAGAGCGAGAGCGAGAGCGAGAGCGAGAGCGAGAGCAAGAGAGAGAGAGGGAGAGAGAGAGGGAGAGAGACTGACAGAGAGAGTGAGAGTGTGTGATGGCTACTTGGGAACTTCGAGGCGCATTTTCTGGCCCTCTTTAAGCTCATTCTCAGAAAACTTGGAAGCGCAGGTCAACCTGAAATTGCTTACTTCAGTATTTTTTGTTGTTGCAAATTTTGTTTTTTATGTGTTTTTGTTCAGAGTATAAAGGTTGATACTAATTTATGTTGGTCAGCTGAGGCACCGATATACAGAGGGACACTTTACACTATAAACACACACACACACACACACACACACACACACACACACACACACACACACACACACACACACACACATACACACACACACACACACATCTCATAATATATTGGTTATCTTCCTATAAATACTGTAATGAGTGTGTTCTCCGCACACCATGCTGACCGAAAGCAGCTCTCTCCGAGTCCCACACGAACTGCTACTATGCAAATACAATTACACTCCTAATACAAACATTGAAGATCTGTAGTATGCAATATTCAGGCCTTCCTCTCCCGGTCTGAGCCGAAATATCAAGGAACTGGTGGCGAATTGGAGTGAGGCGCGGAATAGCCCTGTTGATGTTTATATCTGGTGACATTGTGGCCGAGCTGGGGGGTTATTTTGTGTAGCCCACTTCTGACCTGTAGCACAATAGTCAAAGTCAAGGGAACACTGTGGCAACCGTATTAACCCTTTCAGAATCCAATACGCATTTATTTTAAGGGGAGAGGGGTCGTTTTTCTGGTCCCCCTTCTTCCTCGTGTTTAGCCCCACTAGTTTTCAGATTTTAAGACGTCCGCCCCATTAGTTTATCGCTAATAAAACTTTGCGTCCCATTTCTATATCAATATAAAGATATTTCGTGCCATTTAGGTGTCGATTTTTCCCTGGCGAGCGAAAGCAAGCCTGTAATTTTATGAGAAACCAGCCTTCGCTCGGGACATTTTTTTATCGAAAAATGTACACATATATCTTGAAGGGTCTAGGAAGTGTTTTTTAAGCTTGATTAAGGTCTAGCGAGGCCATTAATAATATACGAATATATACATAAATAGACCCACACAAATAACCACTCTGGGGAGATGTCCACTTCAGGGATTTTTTTCTGGACTCCTTTCTCCCTCATGTTTAGCCCCATTGTTGTTCTAAGTTTAAGATGTTAACCCCATTATTTTGACGATTTTAAGAACTTTCAACCCATTTTTATAAATTTTAAGACATTTCGTGCCATGTAAGTGTCGATTTTATCCTGGCGAGCGATAGCGAGCATGTATTTTAAGAGGAACCGGCTTTCAGCCGGGACATTTTTCTACCGAAAAATGTACAAATTTATCTTGAAAGAGGCTCAACGGGGTGTAATCTTAAGCTTGAAGGATATCTAGGGACCAAACTAAAAACCTCACCTTAACCCTTTCAAGATCCAATATGCACTTATGTTTATCTTGATGGGTGGGTTGGGGGTATTTTTTAAGCTGGATGGAGTTCTTGGGAGGAAGATAAAGAAAATAATAAGTACATAAATACATGAACAAAAAAACCCACCGAATTCGACAGACCAACCAAATTACCCACATAAGCTATCTTCCTTGTCGTGATCTGATGTATGAGACTAAAATTAGTATGAATGAATTGCGAGGGTGGTTTCTTTTAATTATCAGTAGACTAATCAGTTGAGTTACCCACTGCACAAACAAACTACACTCGTAATTCAGTTGAGTTACCCACTGCATACGAAACTACACTCGTAATTCAGTTGAGTTACCTCCTGCATACGAAACTACACTCGTAATTCAGTTGAGTTACCTCCTGCATACGAAACTACACTCGTAATTCAGTTGAGTTACCCCCTGCATACGAAACTACACTCGTAATTCAGTTGAGTTACCCCCTGCATACGAAACTACACTCGTAATTCAGTTGAGTTACCCACTGCATACAAAACTACACTCGTAATTCAGTTGAGTTACCCCCTGCATACGAAACTACACTCGTAATTCAGTTGAGTTACCCACTGCATACGAAACTACACTCGTAATTCAGTTGAGTTACCCCCTGCATACGAAACTACACTCGTAATTCAGTTGAGTTACCCCCTGCATACAAAACTACACTCGTAATTCAGTTGAGTTACCCCCTGCATACAAAACTACACTCGTAATTCAGTTGAGTTACCCCCTGCATACGAAACTACACTCGTAATTCAGTTGAGCTACCCACTGCATACGAAACTACACTCGTAATTCAGTTGAGTTACCCCCTGCATACGAAACTACACTCGTAATTCAGTTGAGTTACCCCCTGCATACGAAACTACACTCGTAATTCAGTTGAGTTACCTCCTGCATACAAAACTACACTCGTAATTCAGTTGAGTTACCCCCTGCATACGAAACTACACTCGTAATTCAGTTGAGTTACCCCCTGCATACGAAACTACACTCGTAATTCAGTTGAGTTACCCACTGCATACAAAACTACACTCGTAATTCAGTTGAGTTACCCCCTGCATACGAAACTACACTCGTAATTCAGTTGAGTTACCCCCTGCATATAAAACTACACTCGTAATTCAGTTGAGTTACCCCCTGCATACAAAACTACACTCGTAATTCAGTTGAGTTACCCCCTGCATACGAAACTACACTCGTAATTCATTTGAGTTACCCCCTGCATACAAATCTACACTCGTAATTCAGTTGAGTTACCCCCTGCATACAAAACTACACTCGTAATTCAGTTGAGTTACCCCCTGCATACGAAACTACACTCGTAATTCAGTTGAGTTACCCACTGCATACGAAACTACACTCGTAATTCAGTTGAGTTACCCCCTGCATACGAAACTACACTCGTAATTCAGTTGAGTTACCCCCTGCATACGAAACTACACTCGTAATTCAGTTGAGTTACCCACTGCATACGAAACTACACTCGTAATTCAATCATGCCCATTTATTATTTCCCCGTATACGATCACGGAGAGGAACAGAACTTACGTGGGCAACTGAACAACTAAAGAATGTGTAGGAATGGTGAACACTGGGTTGTATATAATAGAAGTCTTTGGTGGTGTCGCGTGTGTGGAGGCGGTGGAGAGAGGTGAAGGGGATTTGTTGGAGAGGTGAGAGTTTGTCCACATTTAAGTCCACATGATACTGGAGTGGGGAATGTGGAGTTAATACAAGTTTTATAATGATATAGTTAGATGAAATGACCAGTGTTATTCTAAGTCAAATGTAGTGTAATAAAGGCGTCATAAAACATATATGACAACATCACATCTCGTTTGATTGCTTGACTTATTATACCGTTCCAATGTCTTTGTACTTATTAATGATTTTACATTAATTTATGCAGGGAGTGGGTTACAAGAACTTAAGTCTAGGTTAGGATACGTTGGGTAGACTACTGAAGGCAGAACAAAGTGAGAAATTATGACACATCCGAGTTAATTGATCAAGATAAGCTGAATAAATGTGACAGAATGACTATAAACACCACATGAGAGGGGCACTTTATTGACAACGTTTCGCATATAGATTCACCAGGCCAATTGACCACCTGCGAGTTTCAGGCTATAAGGAAGTTGGAGCTGTTGACATCGTTAAATACAATAATAATGTAGTTAGCGATGGATAGAAAGTATGTTGAATTATGTTTTATGTATTGCTAAATGTACTACGACCGAATTTTAGCTGGTAATTCTGCTAAATATCGATGTTCACAGCTCCAACTTCCTTATAGCTTGAAACTCGCAAGTGGTCAAATGAAATGTGCCTGATGATGCTATAGGCGAAACGTTGACAAGAAAGTGCTCCTCCTCATAGGGTATTTATATTCACATCCAAGTTACAGGACCCCAGAGAGAAGTTTATGGGAGAAAAATATTGCATATAGAGTGAAGACCAAGAAATACAAACTTTATGAGCGAGGCCCCTCCTACCGGATGAGAGGATTTGGGTGGAAGGGATCGGGAAAGGGAATCACATATCACAAAATTGGTGTGGAATGTGAAGAAAAAGTGTGTGTGTGTGTGTATGTGTGTGTGTGTGTGTGTGTGTGTGTATGTGTGTGTGTGTGTGTGTATGTGTGTGTGTGTGTGTGTGTGTGTATGTGTGTGTGTGTGTGTGTGTGTGTGTATCTGTGTGTGTGTGTGTGTGTGTGTGTGTGTGTGTGTATGTGTGTGTGTATGTGTGTGTGTGTGTGTATGTGTGTGTGTGTGTGTGTGTGTGTGTTAGGGTTGAGAACATTGATTGACCAAGTTCGACGAGGAAGTTACAGAGAAGCTACAGAGAAAGAGAGAAAGAGGGAGGAGAAAGAGGGAGGAGAAAGAGGGAGGAGAAAGAGGGAGGAGAAAGAGGAAGGATAAAGAGGGTGGGGGAGTAATTAAAAAGAGAAGAGGAGGAAAAGAAGGATAAAGAATGGGAGGAAAGATGAATAAAGAAAGAGAAAAAGAGGGAGAAGAAGACTAAAGAGAGAAGTAGAGAAAGAAGAAGAAACAGAAGAAGAAGAAGAAGAAGAAGAAGAAGAAGAAGAAGAAGAAGAAGAAGAAGAAGATGGGAAAGAGAAAAAACAATTGAATACATAGGGAGAAGAAGAAAGAGGGGTGGGGGGAGGGGGAAGAGAAAAGAGACAAGAAAAAGTACAAGAAGAGGGGAAGGGAGAGGAGGAAAACAGGAAGAGAGAAGAAGATGGGAGAAGGAAAAAATTAGATAATGAAGAGGGAGAAGAAGAAGAAAGAGGGGGCAGGGGGGGGGGGGAGTGATCAGAGCACCGGACATACCAAGAGATAATAGAAAATCGATAACCCACGACCTAACTCAGCTGGTTCCTCCACTCTCTCTCTTTCTTTCTTTCGCTTTCTCTCTCTCTCTGTCACGTGTGGGTCACCTGCTTCTTCTGTGGCCTGCTCTGCCTACTGTAAGTTCTGCTTTCTCTTTCTCTCTCTCTCTCTCTTTCTCTCTCTCTCTCCCTCTCTCTCTCTCCTACGTACTTCCCCTACTAACTTCCTAATCCTGCCACGGACATTAGTTCTAGGGCAGTAGTTCCCTTTCCAATGTTCCCTTACCCACTCTAAACCACTGTTTGGACACTTGATCCTCAGTGTTTTGGAGGACAAGCAGCCTAGAAGGGTCACTAGATCTGTTGTTGCTTGATTTCCTTTGTACTCCTTTGTACTCTCACAATCTTTCTCTCTCTCTCTCGCTTACGTAATCTCACTCACTCTCTCTCTCTCTGTCTCTCTATCCCCTTTTTTCTCCCTCTCTTACATACGCTGACTCACTCTCACTATCTCTGACCTGCTTTATTTACTCCTATTCTACTTTGTGTCCTAATTATCTTTTTCATGTCCTACGCCATCTAATTCTCACCTGTTTTGTTCTGGCATGTCCTCTGTATAAGCTACAAGTATCGAATTTCACGTGCAAAGAGCTGTTATAGTCTGGTGGGTTACGAAATCATTTCATAATATACCTTTTAACTTAAGGGAACTGAATATAAACTTATATCAACATTACAACACTACATCAAAGTATTCATAATATTCTGATACCTGGTAGCATAGACAATCATAACAAAACTCTCCCTATACTTCTAATCCGTATATATAGAGTCCTACCTTGCCTCGTCTCTTTCCCGTTATGCCTACTCTCTATCCTGTCCTGCCTGTCTGTTCTGCGAGGCCACATCCTGTTCTTCTTCACCCTGTCCTGCTTTCACTGTCCCTTGCCTTATCTCCTACACGTCCTGTCATTCCTGTCCTGCCTGTCTGTTCTGCGAGGCCACATCCTGTTCTTCTTCACCCTGTCCTGCTTTCACTGTCCCCTGCCTTATCTCCTACACGTCCTGTCATTCCTGTCCTGCTCGCCTACAACATGGTCTTCCCTGATTTACCTATACAAGAAGAAGAAGAAGAAGAAGAAGAAGAAGAAGAAGAAGAAGAAGAAGAAGAAGAAGAAGAAGAAGAAGAAGAAGAAGAAGAAGAAGAAGAAGAAGAAGAAGAAGAAGAAGAAGAAGAAGAAGAAGAAGAAGAAGAAGAGGGTATAGTTACATGGGCCAGATCAATTTGGCACTGGTTGAGACCTACTGGTTGATATAGTCTACTGGTTTGACTTGTCCAGGATCCATTGGCCTTTTCTCTGCAATGCCTAAATTAGTTCGGACCCAATCCACCCGATGCTGACACTGTTATACTCCTGACATCACCCTATCTTATCACTTATCTTAGGTTCTCTCTGTCGGTGCCTTCGTCCCACCTGCTGACTCTAGACTTTTGTAAACCTTAACCCCTTCTGTAAGATCACACCATTATTCATTTATTTCTGGATGACTGGCGGGCGATAACGAGCCTGCATTTTAGGAGGAGGATTTTCCAACCGAAAAAAAGCACAGATTTATCTCGGAGGCGAATTGTGGGGTATATTTTTAAAGATTAGTGGAGGTCTACGGAGGAAACTAAAAAAAGAAAAAAAAAAAGAAAAAAAAGAAAGACAAAATTAAAATATAAAATAATATATCAATGATTAAATGAATAAATAATGCAACAACACAATCTTCCGTTAAGCAAGAACTATGTCAACCATATTATTTTGTTTTTATATCACTGCACGGTTGGCTCCCTCCCATACAGTTGATTGTACTGTGCTGAGGCCTCCACGCCTGACACACACACACACACACCTGACGGGTGTATATCATAACACAGCGGGGGGTACACGCACGCAAATATATATAGCGGGTTTTAGGTGACTTTTTATTATAGTTTATTTATTTTTGTATTAAATTTCTATTCATCATGCCTTTCTATCTCCTAAATAGTTACGAGCACTATTATTCACCATTGCATTACAAATTTTCCCCATACCCCTCCTCTTCCCCCTCCTCCACGCCCTGTGATGTCTAGGTGTCACATCAAAATATGGTTATCATGTATTATTTGGACGTTTTCTCGAAAAGGTGGTGTCCGTAATACAATGATGAATTTAGTGTTTTACTATCTCTTGCGTTCTACCAGCCGCCCCACGCCCTCCCCTCCAACCCACCCGTGGTATAAAGTTTGGCACCAATATTGGCCATAGTGGTTTTTAGAACATTTAGCGACTTTAATACAAAAGCGATTTTAGAGTAGGTGGTTCATGTTACGATGTTTCCCGTCCCTCAGCAGCAGCCCCCCCCCCCCCCCCCAGGTGTTTATTGTGACAGCATGTGTGTGTGTGTGTGTGTGTGTGTGTGTGTGTGTGTTTGTGTGTGTGTGTGTGTGTGTGTGTATGTGTATGTGTATGTGTGTGTGTGTGTGTGTGTGTGTGTGTTTGTGTTTGTTTTTGTGTGTGTGTGTGTGTGTGTGTGTGTGTGTGTGTGTGTGTGTGTGTGTGTATGTGTGAGTGAGTGTGTGTGTGTGGAGGGGTGGAGGCTGCCTCACCTGGACCCACCACCACCACCACCCCAACATGAGGAATATCGACCGTCAGAGAAGGCAGGAGGGAAGGCAGGGCGAGTAGCGGGGCGGGGCGGGGCGGGGCAGGGTGAGGTTGAGGGAGGTCAAGTTGAGGGCATAGGGATAGGCTGGCGTGGGGTCGAATTGATTAACTTAGGGTATGCTAATATAATTGAAGGGTAAGGTATAGTTGACGATATTGAAGGACGAAATAGGGAGGGGTGAGGTCAGGTCAGAGATGGATGGGGTGGAAGGTGGGGTCAAATTAATTAAGTTATGTTAAGTTATAATAGTTGGAGGATAGGGTACAGTTAAGGACAATAAGGGACGAAGCAAGTTAGGATAAGGTCAGGTCAAAGTAAAGATGGGGTGGAGTCAAATTGAGGATATAGAAGGGCGAGGCAAGGAGAGTTTGAGTTTATGGTCGAAATGAAGTGAAGACGAGACTCGACTGGCTGTATCTGACTAAAACAAAAAAAGTACAATAAAATAAATACCTAAATATAAATAAAATAAAATAAATAAATACAATATAAAACAGATTGAAAGGGTTAACCCTTTCACGCATTTATGACGCAGAGGTTGCCAGATTAGCAGTAAGAAATAGAGTTCTCTCACTCTTATAATTACCTCTCCAAAATTAGTTTTCTGCCCACTGCTAACTCAATGACAACTGCAGAGGTTGAAGTAACTAAACTAAAGGTTTCCAAATACCCCTGATGGTAACAAAGGCTTTAAAGTATCCCCAATAGGCTCAAAATCGCGTCATATGTCGGAGAGGGTTAAGTTAAACGAGTATACACGATCAGAAACTCTAGAACACATTATGCAGGAAGTCACTGCAATTGATAAGACATCGCCGCGCCACTCACTTCACATCACCTACATCCTTTCACTAGATGACGAATCTTTGTTTGTTCTACTATTGAGCTTAGTAAAGATTAAAGGAAGTTATTTTTTGTATTTATTATATTTTATTTATTAATTATTATTATTATTATTATTATTATTATTATTATTATTATTATTTTATTTTTTATTTTTGCTCAACCCCCTTCTCATTAATGTTAAGCTACGGTAGTTTAGAGATTTCAAGACGTTCGTTCCATTAGTTTGGCGGTTTTAAGACCGATTGTGCCATTTAGGTATATTTTTTTTGACGAGCGATAGCGAGCCTGTAATTTAGGAGGAACCAGCCCTCGGCCAGGGCATTTTTCTACCGAAAAATGTACACAGTTATCTCGATGGAGGATCTTGGTGGTGGTGGTGGTGGTGGTGGGGGTGGTGGTGGTGGGTGGGTGGTTGGTGGTGGTGGTGGTGGTGGTGGTGGTGGAGGGGGGGGGGGGGGGGGGGTAGTGGTGGTAGTGGTGGTGGTGGTGGGTGGGGGGGTGTGGTAGTGGTGCTGGTGGTGGTAGTGGTGGTGGTGGGGGGGGGTACAAAGTACAAAGGAGTACAAAGGAAATCAAGCAACAACAGATCTAGTGACCCTTCTAGGTTGCTTGTCCTCCAAAACACTGAGGATCAAGTGTCCAAACAGTGGTTTAGAGTGGTAAGGGAACATTGGAAAGGGAATTACTGCCCTGGAACTAATATCCGTGGCAGGATTAGGAAGTTAGTAGGGGACAGATGGGTTAGTAACTGAGGAGGGGATAAAATAAAGTTATTCATTTACAAACGCAGTCAGTCGCGGGTTTGATGAGAGATATTTGTCTAGGCGGAGTTTAAATGAATCAACGGTGATGCAGTCTATAACGTTTCGGGGAAGCCTATTCCACAATTTGACAACTCGATTGAAGAAGAAATTCTTAGATTCGTGCGAGTTAAAAGATTTACCAATAATTTTGCAACCGTTTCCCCGCGTGTAATTAGATTGGTCGATAGTGAAGTACTTACTACAGTTCATATTGTCGATGCCTTTGATGATTTTGAACACTTGAATTAAGTCACCTCTTAATCTGCGCTGGGTTAAAGGAAATAGATTTAATTCTCTAAGACGCTCTTCGTATGGTTTGTTCTTTAGGCTAGGTATCATTTTGGTAACTCTACGTTGAACTCGTTCTAGCTTGTTTATATATCTTTTTGGTAATAAGGGCACCAGGATTGAACGCAGTATTCCAGAAGAGGGCGGACTAAGGAATTGTAAAGGGTTAGGATAACTTCTTTGGATTTATGCTCAAATGACCTGCCTATAAAGCCAATTATTTTGTTTGCCTTCTTAACAACTTCTGAACATTGTTGACTCGGTTTTAGGTTACTGGATATTGTTACTCTCAGATCGGTTTCTCTGTTTACATTCTTAAGCTGAGTGCCATTCATCGAATAGTTTGCTTTCTCATTTAGGTATCCGACATGTAGTACTTTACATTTATCCGCATTGAAACTCATTTGCCAAATTTGGGCCCAACATGACAATTTATCTAGATTGTGTTGCATATCGTCAACTTGTTCTTTTGAGAGTACGCTATTTGCAATTTTTGTATCGTCAGCAAATTTTGAGGTTGTGCAGGTGAGACCATCATCTATGTCGTTGATGTAAATTAGAAAGATAATTGGTCCTAGTACCGATCCCTGGGGTACCCCGCTACTTACATTGGTCCTTTTAGATGCCTTACCGTTTATGACTACCCTTTGCTTTCTGTTGCTGAGCCAATTTTCTATCCATTTCAACACACCGTCTTGTATTCCACGCGCTTTTAGTTTTAGCAGTAAACGTTTGTGGGGAACTTTGTCAAAGGCCTTTTGAAAATCAAGGTATATAATATCTACAGCTTTACTCTCATCGTAGAGGTTGAGGATATCGTGGAAGAAGTCTAAGAGGTTTGTTAAACAGGAACTTTTTTACGAAAGCCGTGTTGAGTATCTTTAAGTATGTTATTTTCCTCTAAGTGATTTACGAGTCTGTCTCGTATGACCGTTTCTAGCATTTTACATACAACTGAGGTTAAGCTAATTGGACGATAGTTACTGGGTAGGGATTTGCTGCCTTTTTTGAATATCGGTGTTACGTTGGCTAGCTTCCACTGATCAGGCATAGTTCCAGACTGCAAGGATTTATTGAATAGTAATGTCAGTGGTTTGGAGAGCTCATTCTTAGCTTCCTTTAGAACTCTAGGCGAGATTGTATCAGGTCCTGGCGTTTTTATTTACCTTGAGTTTATCTAAACAATTCAATACTTCTCTCTCTGTAACGGTGATATTGCTTAGAACATCTGAATTATCAATCTGAATCGGCGATGGTGTAGGGATATCACTGAGGTCTTCTGTTGTAAAAACTGATGCAAAGAAGGTATTGAGGGCATTACTCATTTGTACTTCGTCTTTGGTGTATTCTCCATTTTCATCGACTAACGGTCCAACAGTTGAAGTAACTACTTTTTTCTTTCTGATATAACTATAGAATTTTTTCGGGTTTGTTTTACTTTGATTCGCAATATGTAACTCTAAGGTCTTTTTACTTTGCTTAATTAACTTTTTGGCTTTGCGTCGTAGCTCTACAAATTTCACCCGTTCTTCGTCATTTTGTGAGGATTTTAATCTATCATTAGCAAATTTTTTAGCAAGCAGGCAGTTTGAAATATCTTTATTCCACCATTTGGGCTTATTATTATGGCCTGGACGCCGTATTTTCGATGGTATGCAGTCTTGCACTGCTTTTAGGTAAGTGGTTTCGAATAACTTCCAAGATGTATTTATGTCGTTATTGTTAATTAAAAAGCTCCAGTCAGTTTCTTTAAACATAGCTCTAAGTTTATGGAAGTTTGCTTTCTTGAAATTAGGGACTTTTTCGATGCTACTATTTGGTTCGTTACTAGTAAACTTTAAAGTGAAAGTTATCGTACGATGGTCGCTGTTACTGAATTCATCACCAACATTCAAATTCTCTATCAATTCTTCTTTTGTTGCAAGTACAATGTCAAGAACGTTATTACCACGGGTCGGCGTTCGAACAAATTGATAAAGCGAACTCTCTTGCAAGTTCGTATACAAGTCATGTCCGGAGTGTGAAGTAAGAGTATCGCCCCACTTGTAGTGGTGGTAGTGGTGGTGGGGGTGGTGGGGGTGGGGGGGTGGGGGTGGTGGTGGGGGGAGGGGTGGTGTGGTGGTGGTGGTGGTGGTGGTGGTGGTGGAGGTGGTGGTGGTGGTGCCGGTAACCGTCCAGTACTAAAAGATTCACAAGGGCAGGGCCATAAAAGCAACTTGGCAACCAGGGCGGACCATCACATCCAGGACGCTTATATAGGTTCTTGGTCACACTAGGTCACCTCAGGTACTAGTATTTATACTTTCACAACGAGAGGCCTTTTCTGACCGTAAATATCCTATAAATAATTTATACTTTTATTAATTTCACAACAACACCAAACACCTCCATTGAAATTAATGAAAATATATATGTGTGTAAATTTACATAAATTATATACTGTATAAGTGCTTCACCTAGTCTGGCCCAGTGAAGTCAATACAGTCAATACAACGATTCACCCCTACCACAAGGGACTGGGGTTTTCGCAGAGAGGCTCCAGTCTTGGTGTTATTCTTGACTTTCAGTGTGCTGGCTTAATAATTCAATAGGGTTGATAGCCTCTGAAGTCCTATTTTAACTAACTAACCCCTACCACCCTACGAAAGAAAATTATCAGCACCCAATTTCACCTCACTCCACAACATAAATAAACTCAATGGCCCGCTTCGCAAAGGTGAGCAAAACCTCCACCCCGTTTTCTCTCAGTCTACGAGAAGAGTAAACCTCCGCCGAGCAACATTCGACTCAAAGGAAAAATACAATCACTGCCCCGCCCTGCCCCGACTGTACACAATTTATATAATCACCACCCCATTAAACAAAATAAATACAATCACCACCCCATTAAAAAAGAAAAATACAATTACCACCTCGCTCCGTTCCACTATACAATATGAATACAATCACCACCCAGTCCCGTACTAATACGCACCATGAATACAATCACTCCGTGGCAATTCTTTCAAGGGTTCAAAGGGTACCCTACCTCACTTAGGACATGCATACAACCACAATTCTGCCCTACTCCTCTATACACAATCAGTGCAATCACCCAACCCTTTCCTCCCTACTACACATAAACAATACAATCAGTGCCCATTGCCCCTCCCCGCCTCAACAAAACCCCATCATCATCATGGCCGCTGCTCTGGCTAACCCCCAATTCTTTCCCGGGTTTGATCAGAACCTCGTCCAAATCCACTCTACAAGAATGATATAATCAGTGCCCCATTCTGCCTCCCTGTACACAAAGAATAATGACAGTTCTTTATCTCACATAAACAGTAGGCTACCATAGCGCGGTTGGGAATATGAATATGAGTAGATTAATATCCAGTATTCGAGAATGGATAATAAGTCGTAGGCGTGTGGATAAACCTTTAACCGTCTTGGTTGTGTAATGGTTAGTGTTTAAAAATCTGTGTGTGATAACCCAGGTTCTAATCCCGGTGGATCACATAATTATATGCTTTCATTAATTTCATTAGAGGTGTTTGGTGTTGTGGTGACATAAATAAAATATAGATTAATATAAACGGAACATAAGTGTACCACTATACCAAATTAATACAATTAATGTCTAGCCCCGACCCCCATCCCCCAAAAGTAAAAAATCAAAGCCCTCAATACTCTGCCCCGCCCCGCCCCGCCCCAGAGAACCCCACCCCATCATCAAGTCCGCCGCTGCAGGTGACCCCGCGGAGATTCTTTCACGGACCAACAGGCTGATTACCAGCGATCACTCACTCGCGAACTCACCCAGCCGGAGGGGAACACAGTTAGTTTTTTAACCCTTTTATATCATTCTGGAAATCTTTATAGGATACTACTCCATTGGAATTGCTATTTTATTATTACATTTATATAGACAGATAATGAGCTAAGCTATGACGATTATAAAAGGATTACCAAGGGAGGCAAGTATTATTGTGAGTGTGTGTGTGTGTGTGAGAGAGACAGAGATTTACATAGATTGACATAGATACACTGGCCACACAGACCTTACGATCCAAACGAGGTGGTCAGGACTTATTTCTAGGAGAGAGAGAGAGAGAGAGAGAGAGAGAGAGAGAGAGAGAGAGAGAGAGAGAGAGAGAGAGAGAGAGAGAGAGAGAGAGAGTTATTTAGGTGGATAGAGAAGTAAAACAAAAAATCAACCGTCGAACAAAACAGAAAATCAATTATGGATTGGAAGGTAGGAGCCACGGAAGAGAACAAAGGTATGAAAGCAGACATTTTACGATAGAGGAGGAAAATATTATTGAAATAATTGGTCATCCATTAAATAATACGAAACTAGGAGTAGTAAAAACAACAATAATAATAAATAAAGGTAGAAAACATTATGATATATATGCTGTGTAGAATGCTGAATTGAACAAAGTTAGAAGTGAACAATGCGAGAAACTATTGCAGTAAGGACACGCAAAGAAGAAAGTAATATGAATGGACAGGAAGATAAAATATTACTAATATAGAATGGGGCAGGTAGAAAGATAGAAGCTATAATAATGACAATGCAAATTGGTAGGAAGGCAAGGAAACCAAGACAATGAAGAGAGAAAAGTCCGACCAGAAAAGAAGAGGGAAAAATACAAAACTAAGTCTAGAAAAATGGTAATAGCAAAAGAGAGAAGATGCGAAAGAAAATAAAGGAAATTGGAATGAAAATAAGGGAAAATTGGAATGAAAATAAGGGAAAATTGGAATGAAAGAGGGAACAGAAGCTTGAAAAACAAAAACTAAGAAAATTAAGAGGGAAAATGTCAAACAGTAGCGAAACTCCAGGAAAAATGGTAAGTCTAGGAGAATGGCGAAGAAAAGTCCGAATGTGAAAGGCGAGCGAACACAAAAACAGGAGCCAAAAAAGTCTAGCTAAAGAGAGAGAGAACTGGCCAAGACAAAACAATCGAAAAACAAGAAGAGAAGGCCAGAATAGCAAATTAGAGGGAGGGGGGAAAAGCGAAAGAAAAAAAGTGGATAATTAGAACGGAAAGAGAAGAGAAGAGAAGAGAAGAGAAGAGAAGAGAGAGAGAGAGAGAGAGAGAGAGAGAGAGAGAGAGAGAGAGAGAGAGAGAGAGAGAGAGAGAGAGAGAGAGAGAGAGAGAGAGAGAGAGAGAGAGAGAGAGAGAGAGAGAGAGATAGTAAATTAAGCGGGGGAAAAGGAAGACATTTAGAAAGTTTAGAATAGAAAGGAAAGATAATATTCGACAAAACAGGGAATAATATAAAAAATAACAATACAAGACACATTAGTAATAGGAACAATTAAAATAGAGGACAACTAAATAGAGAATATAAATATAAGTATCAATATAAGAGTTTAAAAATTACACTAAATGATAAGAACAAAATGACGAGAGAAAACTAAAGAGACGAGGAAAATGGAGGCAAAAATGAAGTGCTAAAGTGTTGTGATGTCCCTGTTCGGGTTCTGTCTCGAGTCGGCCGGCCACCCCGATAACAAAGAAAAGAGGAAAACTGGGGAAGATGCCAGAGTATATACATACATACACATTATAAGAGGAAAAGAAGGTACGCAGACAAACCGAAGCGAAAGTGAAGAAAAGAGACAAGGCAAGAGAAGAAGACAAGAAATCGGTGATAAATTTGGCTCTGAAGGAGAGGCCGAGAGTGTGAACGGGGAGCTGAGGAGGAGGAGAGGTGGAGAGAGATTAAGTGAGTGAGACAGGTCGAGCGAAACTGTGAACGAGTGCGAACCAGTGGGTGCGTGTGAGAGTGAGTAAGAGAGTGAATGGGTGATCTTAAACGAGCGTGAGTGGGTGATTTCAAACGATTATGAGTGAGCGTGGGTGAGCGGATGGGTGTGATTGGGTGAGTGAGGGAGTGTAAGCAACCTATATTTTTATTAATTTCACCACAACACCAAACACCTCCAACGAAATTAATGAAAGCATATATGTGATCCACCGGGATTCGAACCTGGGTTATCACACACAGATTTTTAAACACTCTAACCATTACACCACCAGGACGGTTTAGTGTGAGTGTATGCACGTGAGTGATTGATTGAGTGAGTATGAGGAAAAACATACATAGCGCTTGTGTGAGTGCACAAAACAAATCTCTAAGAAAGTGTGTGTGAGTACGTTAGTAAGTTTGAGCAAGTACGAATGAGTTAATGCGTGGACGTGTGAATTATTAGATGCGTGAGGGGGTGAGTGAGTGAGTTAGTTTGTATGTGCGTGTGAGACAGTATATGAATGTGCGAGTGAGTGTGAGCGAGTGAAACAAACGAAGCAAAACAGTGTGGCGATTGTGTGAGTGAAGGCGTGACCGTGAGAACAGAAGCAAGCCAGCAATCCATATGTCTGTGTATGTGTGAGTGAGGAAGTGAGTGAGTGAGTGAGTGAGTGAGTGAGTGAGTGAGTGAGTGTGTGGTAGTGAGGGAGTGAGAGAGTGAGTCATTCAGAAATGAGTAAATGAGGTAGTGAAAAATAACCTCATTATTGGTTGCTAGAGTAAAAGGAAAAAAGACGGCATCGTACTCAAAAGTAAATTTAATTCTACGAATTGAATAAAGTATACGGTCCCACCCAGCCACATTTCACTTACTCGCAGGTATAACATGAACGCGTACCGATAATACTATTTTTGTTATATTATTATTATTATTACTAATATTTTATTTTTATTATTTTTATTATTATTATTATTATTATTATTATTATTATTATTATTATTATTATTATTTTTATTATTATTGGCTATATTATAATTAAATATTTTTTATAATTTGTATTTTAACTTGTGAACAAAGCTACAACTAATGTTAAAAACAATACATACACACGTATGCACACGTACACACACACACACACACACACACAAGCACACACACACACACACCCGGAAGCGCGCAAATTACAAATATTAATGCACCCATGCACAGTCACAAATACACACACACACACACACACACACACATACCTCCCTACTTAGCGTCACAATTAGGTTACAAATCACACATGAATACCATCAATAATTCACATTATTGATATTAATAGCCCAATTACGCAACACCACTGGCGGCAACTTTAACAAATATTGTAATCATATAAATTAACACGCTTCACCTTTTCAGTATTATCCAGTATTTTAGGATAATATTCGTGGCCATCATTCAAAGGATTGGAGTTCTCGAAATGGGACTCCAATCCTGAAAATAGTCTTGACTTAATAATCCAATAGGGTTGAAAGCCTCTGAAGTCCTATTTTAACTAAAGGCCATCATTAGAAGAGATTGGAAAGCATATGTAGAACTATGTAGTGTAAATAATATGTAGAACTATGTAGTGTAAATAATATGTAGAACTATGTAGTGTAAATAATATGTAGAACTATGTAGTGTAAATAATATGTAGAACTATGTAGTGTAAATAATATGTAGAACTATGTAGTGTAAATAATATGTAGAACTATGTAGTGTAAATAATATGTAGAACTATGTAGTGTAAATAATATGTAGAACTATGTAGTGTAAATAATATGTAGAACTATGTAGTGTAAATAATATGTAGAACTATGTAGTGTAAATAATATGTAGAACTATGTAGTGTAAATAATATGTAGAACTATGTAGTGTAAATAATATGTAGAACTATGTAGTGTAAATAATATGTAGAACTATGTAGTGTAAATAATATGTAGAACTATGTAGTGTAAATAATATGTAGAACTATGTAGTGTAAATATAATAACTATGTAGTGTAAATAATATGTAGAACTATGTAGTGTAAATAATATGTAGAACTATGTAGTGTAAATAATATTTCAATAATTCTCTGCACTCTTCCTAAGTTGAATTAAGGGGAGATCTCCACTTGAGGGATTTTTTTCTTGACTCCTTTCTCCCTCATGTTTAGCCCCATTGCTTTTGATATTATAAAACGTTTGCCCCATTAGTTTAGCGATTTTAAGAACTTTCACCCCATATTAAGACCTTTCGTGCAATTCAGGTGTCGATTTTATCCTGGCGAGCGATAGCGAGCCTGTAATTTAAGAGGAACCGGCCTTCGGCCGGAAAAATTTTCTACCGAAAAATTTACAAATTTATCTTGAAAGGGACTCAAGGGTGTGTAATTTTAAGCTTGATGGAGGTCTAGGGAACAAACTAAATACCTCCCCTTAAATCAAATAATAGCAGCGGATCATAAAATGGTTAAATACATAAAGAATTACAGCCTATACTGTTTATAATTACAGCCTATACTGTTTATAAATACAGCCTATACTGTTTATAATTACAGCCTATACTGTTTATAATTACAGCCTATACTGTTTATAATTACAGCCTATACTGTTTATAATTACAGCCTATATTGTTTATAATTACAGCCTATACTGTTTATAATTACAGCCTATACTGTTTATAATTACAGCCTATACTGTTTATAATTACAGCCTATACTGTTTATAATTACAGCCTATACTGTTTATAATTACAGCCTATACTGTTTATAATTACAGCCTATACTGTTTATAATTACAGCCTATACTGTTTATAATTACAGCCTATACTGTTTATAATTACAGCCTATACTGTTTATAATTACAGCCTATACTGTTTATAATTACAGCCTATACTGTTTATAAGCCTTACTGTTTAAAGCCTATACTGTTTATAAATTACAGCCTATACTGTTTATAATTACAGCCTATACTGTTATAATTACAGCCTATACTGTTTATAATTACAGCCTATACTGTTTATAATTACAGCCTATACTGTTTATAATTACAGCCTATACTGTTTATAATTTATGGTACCGGGTATATATGGTATTTACTGGGCCCTAAACAAATATACCCCTTTAACCCCTCCTGTACCGGCGACGTCTTTTTTTGCAGATTCTAGCTATATTTAGACGATTTTGTGCAGTTTAAGAAGGATCTGTGGTAGAAAAAAGGGTTAAGTGAGACAGTTCGAAGCCTGTAAATTGCTGGAGGCCCTTTTTAAACTGAATAAAATCGTCTAATAGTAGCCAGAGTAAAGTGAAAATACGCCACCGGTAGAGAAGGGGTTAAATGAATAATATCTAATAGAAAGGTAGTTACTATCAGTATACTCAATTATTTTATTTTTATTTTGGCATACCCTTGGTTAGGTACAGTGCAGTATGCGGTTCAGAATCCAAAAAATAACAAAAATAAATAAAATATAAATTAAAATACATAATAAAAACAAAAACAATAGTCTACATAATTTTCAATATGGTGGTCATCGCAAACACGAAATTGATTCTATATAAATCAAATCACTGGTGGCAGAAAAAGAAACTAGTGACGTTATATGTTTCACTCACAAGATTTAATTGAGTTTAGAAATGATGAATACATTTGAAAACATTCCCTCGGAGCAATAGAGTTACGCGGGATTGTAAAGGGTGTACTATATTAGCACTTCTTGTCTCTCATACCATAGTCTATTCGCTGTAAGTAGGCGAGCAATCATGACCTGTATCCTCTGTAACTCAAAAAGGGCTAGCGTAAATTGGCTGTACATTTCAACATCTATTCCTTGACTGACTCGTCCCAAATGGTAGACATGTTAGCTCGATTACTCTAGTTGTTTTTTAGTTGCAGAGGTTAGAGGTCATGATTTCTCGCCTACTTTCAGCGAATAGACTATAATGCTAGATTTTAAAAGTAGATAGAGAAAGATAAAATATAATGGGATAAAGAAGATAGGAATTTGCAACAATAATTTCGTTGTCTCTAGGCCAAAGCAAAACAATATTTCACCCATTAAATTCATATGAGATAAAGTAACCACTAAAAATCTTAGTGTCTAAAAAAATAGATAAATGGATACATGGCGATGCTTAGTGTGAAGACGATAGCTTAAAGCAGGAAGAATAAATGCAAATAATTAATTAAATTTATAATTGAGTGAAACAAAATAGTCGGGATGTGTGTGTGTGTGCGTGTGTGTGTTACTCAGTTAGTTACTCAGTTACTTGTTCGTCAAGGGGAATCCACGCAATGCGAGCTAAGCTCATTATTATCGCGCCTCCTTAACTGGGAATGTATTGCGTGAAATGCATGTTAAGTGTTTTATGTACTGTTGGAATGGCTGTGGATGTGTGTGTAGTCTGTATTTAGCCAATTGGCGACATCGGAAACGAAGGCTTAGGGTGGATCTGTTTGGTACCATTCTCACTATAGACGGTACCGTCTCGCCCGAAGGCTTAGGTAGCCATCAGCTTAGGTGAACCATATGATACCCATCTCGCCTTGTACCATTTTTGCCAACCCCAGATGGGACGTCACAACGTCGTCCACTTATTCCAGGTACCTATTTACAGCTAGGTGAACTGAGGCTAACACATGAAAGGAGACAAGCCCAATTTGTCTCCGCCCGGTCTGGGATTGAACCCCCGACCCCTCGTGTGTGAGACGAGAGCTCTACCTACTAGGCTACGGGCTGTGTGTGTGTGTGTGTGTGTGTGTGTGTGTGTGTGTGTGTGTGTGTGTGTGTGTGTGTGTGTGTGTGTGTGTGTGTGTGTGTGTGTGTGTGCGTGCGTGTGTGTGTGTGTGTCTGTGTCTGTGTATAATAATAATAATAATAATAATAATCGGTTTATTTCAAGCCGGCAGCCAATGGGGCTGAAAATACAGAGACTTAACCTAGATCTTATCCTAAGGGATCAACAGACTGATCCTGGCTGCTAACGAGAGCGCCTACATACTCCCGAAGGAGTAGGATGTGGGCAGGAGACTTTGTGGGCCCCCCGAGGTGGCCCGTCCAGACCTTGCCTTCACGGCCAGGGAAATTTTTTGAGAGAACTTCCCCTGCCGGCGCGTGGGATTGAACCCCCGACACCAGAGCTAGCGCTCCCAATACAGAGTACTAAGCGCGCTCGGCCACCGTGACCGTAAATGTGTGTGTGTGTGTGTGTGTGTGTGTGTGTGTGTGTGTGTTACTCAGTTACTCAGTTACTCAGTTACTCAGTTACTTGTTCGTCAAGGGGAATCCACGCAATGCGAGCTAAGCTCATTATTATCGCGCCTCCTTAACTGGGAATGTATTGCGTGAAATGCATGTTAAGTGTTTTATGTACTGTTGGAATGGCTGTGGATGTGTGTGTAGTCTGTATTTAGCCAATTGGCGACATCGGAAACGAAGGCTTAGGGTGGATCTGTAAGGTACCATTCTCACTATAGACGGTACCATCTCGCCCGAAGGCTTAGGTAGCCATCAGCTTAGGTGAACCATATGATACCCATCTCGCCTTGTACCATTTTTGCCAACCCCAGATGGGACGTCACAACGTCGTCCACTTATTCCAGGTACCTAATTAGAGCTAGGTGAACTGAGGCTAACACATGAAAGGAGACAAGCCCAATTTGTCTCCGCCCGGCCGGGGATTGAACCCCCGACCCCTCGTGTGTGAGACGAGAGCTCTACCTACTAGGCTACGGGCTGTGTGTGTGTGTGTGTGTGTGTGTGTGTGTATGTGTGTGTGTGTGTGTGTGTGTCTGTGTGTGTGTGTGTGTGTGTGTGTGTGTGTGTGTGTCGCCAAGTCGGTGGTGAGACATTCTGGGGGTTTCACGTAAAGGACCAAACGAGAAAAAAATACATAATCCATCGAAGAAACTTGCAAATTCTTGGGAACTGAGGAGTTGAGAATTTGTGGCGAAGTTGTGTTGAGTCTTGTGGGACGACCAAGAGGAGGAGGAGGGAAGAGGTGGGGGGAGAAGAAGAAATGAAGGAAATGTGGACAGAATTGAAATGAGAAGGACTGAAGGAAGGAAGCAGGAAATGAGAAGAATGAAAATGTGTAATGCAGGAAGTACATGTGAATAATGTAAGCTACAGTAGAAATGGAATGCTTTATGAATTACAAACAGCCAAGCATAAACACCTCGGGGTATTGCCATAAACACCTCGGGGTATTGACATAAACACCTCGGGGTATTGACATAAACACCTCGGGGTATTGACATAAACACCTCGGGTATTGACATAAACACCTCGGGGTATTGACATAAACACCTCGGGGTATTGACATAAACACCTCGGGGTATTGACATAAACACCTCGGGGTATTGACATAAACACCTCGGGGTATTGACATAAACACCCCTCGGGGTATTGACATAAACACCTCGGGGTATTGACATAAACACCTCGGGGTACTGACATAAACACCTCGGGGTATTGACATAAACACCTCGGGGTATTGACATAAACACCTCGGGGTATTGACATAAACACCTCGGGGTACTGACATAAACACCTCGGGGTATTGACATAAACACCTCGGGGTATTGACATAAACACCTCGGGGTATTGACATAAACACCTCGGGGTATTGCGATCCTGTTTTGCTATTTATTGTGCTGATACTTCTTTAGTTAACATTTTGTTTGGTGTATTCAGCATGAATTTCAGCTAAGCTGTCGAGTTTCATATATTTTATAGCTATTATGGCTCTTCTATGAGGCTCACTTTAAGTAGTATACTATTCAAATAATGAAAGTACAGAACAAGCAAGTAAAACATATTTAATTAGTTTCTTCATATAATTTTTACCCACCAAAAGACCAATATAAATACTACAAATTGATGATATAATAACAAATATATAACACAAATACGTAAAGGGAAGTAGGACAGTTGATAAGTTTATGGAAATTGAAACAAAAAATATGGTATAAATCGATAATAAACCATTACCTCAAATATTAAACTTCAGCACGACACAGAAAACGGAGGTTGAACAAGAAAGATGAGCAAAGTGAAGATAAGAAGATTAATGCAATGAGAGAGAGAGAGAGAGAGAGAGAGAGAGAGAGAGAGAGAGAGAGAGAGAGAGAGAGAGAGAGAGAGAGAGAGAGAGAGAGAGAGAGAGAGAGAGCGAGAGCGAGCGAGAGAGAGAAAGAAAGAGAGAGAGTGAGAGTGAGAGCGAGAGAGAGATATATTTGGCATTTTTTGGTATTTGGATAAACGAGGCAATTTTGAACGCACGTGTAGTCTTGCAAGAAAAATTCCGTCCGTTTTTACATAATATCTTCCTTGTTTAAAACGACTCCTGGATGGGGATAAACGTCTTAAAACAGTTGGCTGAATGGGGCCGAATGGATACAAGCCAGGGAAAGAGAGAAAAGGAGAGAAAGAAAAAACAAAACGGTGACCCCCCTTAACACTTTATTGCAAACGTTTCATATTATCTCCCATTCACTCCATTTCCCTCGTCTCTAGCGAATTACAGGAAACGTTTCATATTTTTCCCGCTGTTTCTAAGTATTACTGCAAACGCTTCAAACTGTCTCCCATTGTCTTCCCTTATCTCGATAACTATATACTTTAAAAAGTAAACAGAATGAATATAAACACCATATGAGGAGAAGCACTTTATTGACAACGTTTCGCGAAACGTTGTCAATAAAGTGCTCATCCTCATATGGTGTTTATAGTAATTCCCTTATCTCCGTCTCTTCCTTATTATTGTAAACGTCTGTATTTGTCTCCCAGTCTCTCTTTCTCCCTCTCTCATATATTACTGCAAACGTTTCCTATAGTCTCCCATTGTCTCCTTCTCACTGTCTCTGCTTTATTATTGCAAACGTTTCATACCGTCTCCCATTGTCTCTGCCTCCCTCCGTCTCTAACTTCGTCTCATTCGTCTTTTTTCAGTCGATCTCATTCCCAAAGAAATTTTATCCTCAATTTTCTGCTTCCGTCTCTCGCTGGCTCATACGGGATCTCTCTCTCTCTCTCTCTCTTGATTATAGATATATTTTCCACATATGTAATCATCTCGACAAATCCCATATATTTCGATCAGCATACACATATAAATCGAACAATATATATAGCTGTATTGCTACATACAGCTTAACATTTAGACATTTGGTATCCATATTATTATCATATTTAATAAAGCTTCTATATCCTGATCACCATTTACATTTATATCATGTTAAATTTTATTGCCATCGCTTAGCTCTTTAAATGAATATCTTAAGATATAGCGATAATATGATACAATGTTCAATTATATACTAGTTCATACTTCCGGTATATTAATTACCTCGCCCTCATATATTAATTACCTCGCCCTCATATATTCCAGAAATACAATAAAGTACGGTAATTTTTCGAGGAAATGGCATCTATTTCAGGACTTGCGACGATGGTTCATCTGTATATACTCTTGTAATACATTTGGGAAAAACTTTTACATAACACAATTTAGTTTTAAAGGGTGGTGCTTCACCTTGATACATTAAGGGGAGGTATTTACTTTGTTCCCTAGACCTCCATCAAGCTTAAAATTACACCCCCTTGAGTCCCTTTCAAGATAAATTTGTACATTTTTCGGTAGAAAAATGTCCCGGCCAAAGGCCGGTTCCTCTTAAATTATAGGCTCGCTATCGCTCGCCAGGATAAAATCGACACCTGAATTGCACGAAAGGTCTTAATATGGGGTGAAAGTTCTTAAATCGCTAAACTAATGGGGCAAACGTTTTATAATATCAAAAGCAATGGGGCTAAACATGAGGGAGAAAGGGGGTCAAGAAAAAAATCCCTCAAGTGGAGATCCCCCCTTAAGCTTCATCATATAATATAAACAATTACCAAAACAGTTTCCGTCATTTATATAACGATGAACATATAGTTTTTCTGTCGAAAGATTTGAAGTGTAAGCTAGAATAAAAATAGATAAATAATAAACAAATACAAATAAAGAAAATACAAAAACAAGTGTCAGTAGGAGAGAATCATTAGAAATACAGGACAAGTTCGACTCTAGCAGGATACGAAAATGACAGCCTAGGATAAAGGAAGAACAATAGACGTGAGCAAAGTACATTAATAATAATAATGAGACAGTACACAGGTAATATATAGAGAGCACATACATAGGTCAGAAGATGTAGGATTAATGCAGGGCAAACGTAGGATAGAGACAGGACACATTTAGGACAGAGCCAGGGCAAATGTAGGAAAGATGCAGGACAAGAGAAGGAAAGAGGCAGGACAAATTTAGGACAGAGACAGGGCAGGTTGGGGTCGGGGGAGGAGGAGGAGGAGGAGGTGGAGTCGGCTTGGGACCTCTGGGGTGACCTGGCCCGAGGGACATGGGAAGAAATTGCAATTTACAGTCAGACTTGTGAGTTCTGACCCACCCGACTTCACCCTGTTTCCCTCTGTTTCACCCCATTTCACCATGTTTCACCCCGTTTCACCCTGTTTCACCCTTCTGTCTGTTACACCCTTCCTCACCCTGCTGTCTGTTTCCCATGCCTCACCCTATCATCCACCCAACCTCACCCTGTTTACACCCTTACTCACCCTGCTGTCTGTTTCCCATACCTCACCCTGTTTACACCCTTACTCACCCTGCTGTCTATTTCTCATGTCTCACCCTATCTTATCCAGGTTGTCAAACCGGAGCAATTTTGTGTGAAGACTTGAATGCATATGAGAAGGACTACAAGAACATTAACGTGGAATAGCTTTGGTTTGGCTATTTCATCACATCCAAAGACATAATTTGAACTATAAACCTCACATTTATTTTTACGTAATACAATAATATAGATTAGAAAATAGATAATAGATTCGACTTTCGTATACACTCTGATCTAATCTTGAATCATCCTCTCTTATCCTGTGTCAATCTGGTTTACTTTGTCTTATTGTCTCACTATTTCACCCTGCTGTTCATCTCACCCTGATGCCTGTTAACCCAAACCTCACCCTTCCTCTCCCTGTTTCATCACACTCTCTGTTGTACTCCGTCTCACCCTGTCTCCTCCCTGTGTCATCACTCTGTATGTCGTACCCCGTCTCACCCTGTCTCTTGATGTCACACTCTGCTGTCTGTCTCACCCTGCTCAATCCTGTCCCACTCTGTCCCACCCTTCTGTCTCTCCCTGTCTCACCTTGTCTCGCTCTGTTCTTCTCACCCTGTCCTCTGTCCCACCCTTCTCTGTCTCTCCCTGTCTCACATTGTCTCGCTCTGTTCTCCCTCACCCTGTCCTCTGCTCCACCCTTCTCTGTCTCACCTTGTCTCGTTCTGTTCATCCTCACCCTGTCCTCTGCCCCACCCTTCTCTGTCTCTCCCTGTCTCACCTTGTCTCGCTCTGTTCTTCTCACCCTGTCCTCTGTCCCACCCTGTCCCACCCTTCTCTGTCTCTCCCTGTCTCACCTTGTCTCGCTCTGTTCTCTCTCACCCTGTCCTCTGTCCCACCCTGCTCTGTCTCTCCCTGTCTCACCTTGTCTCGCTCTGTTCTCTGTCACCCTGTTCTCTGCCCCACCCTTCTCTGTCTCTCCCTGTCTCACCTTGTCTCGCTCTGTTCTTCTCACCCTGTCCTCTGTCCCACCCTTCTCTGTCTCTCCCTGTCTCACCTTGTCTCGCTCTTTTCTCTCTCACCCTGTCCTCTGTCCCACCCTGCTCTGTCTCTCCCTGTCTAACCTTGTCTCGCTCTGTTCTCTCTCACCCTGTTCTCTGTCCCACCCTGCTCTGTCTCTCCCTTGTTCTCTCTCACCCTGTTCTCTGTCCCACCCTGCTCTGTCTCTCCTTACTGTTTGTCTCACCCTGTTGCCTGCATAGCCCCCCTGGGAATCTGTCATTGCTGTCTAATCTTACAAGTTCTCATTACCAAATATGTCCCCTTTCCCGTCTGGCATCCGGTGTATCGTCTTAATACACTCTACAGCACATGTATGCCTCCATAACTGATGGCTACCTTGGGACTATCAATGACGAGTTTTTAAATTGGTTTCAGCTGAAATTATACGATTTTACGCAGCCTAGGAAGGATCTGTGATAGCTAAAAGGATTAATTGAGGCAGTCTGTAGCATTTTAATTGCTAGACGTCCTTCTTAATCTGTATAAAAGCGTCTAATAGTTACCAGTCTATAATGAGAAGGGCGTCACCGGCACTGAATGGGTTAATCTGCTCCACACTACACCTTCACTCCACACTATCTGCCCAATCCGACACCTGAACTCCACTCTATCCTACTAACTCTGGACTCTACCTACACTCCATCTCACTCTGCTCTTCACTGTAGCTGCACTCCACATAACCTACAGTAACATACACTAGCATGCCATCCAATTAACCCTCTCCGACATATGACGCGATTTTGAGCCTATTAGGGATACTTTAAAGCCTTTGTTACCATCAGGGGTATTTAGAAAGCTATAGTTTAGTTACTTCAACCTCTGCAGTTGTCTTTGAGTTAGTTGTGGGCAGAAAACTAATTTTGGAGAGGTAATTATAAGAGTGAGAGAACTCTATTTCTTATTGGTAATCTGGCAACCTCTGCGTCATATGAGCGTGAAAGGGTTAACTCTGAACCATCCCTGACCTACACGCAATTATGATCCGTACCACTCCTGAACGCCAACTAATATGCCGAAAACCACTCCTTTACTCTAGCCGATCTGCTGTACACCACTCCATACTCTTAACTTCAAATCGCTCCATTACTCTATTAAATATGCTCCAAACCACTCCATCCCCTTAATTCTAAACCACTACTTCACTTTACCAAATCTGCTTAAAACCACTCCGCCAGTCCACTAATTTTACTCTACATCACTCAATCATCTTAACTGTAAATCACTGCTTCACTCCATTAAACCTACTTAAAACCACTTCTTCACTCTACCAAATCTACTTAAAACCACTCCTTCACTCCATCAAATCTGCTTAAAACTACTCCTTCACTCTACCAAATCTACTTAAAACCACCCATTCACTCCACCAAATATACTCGAAACTATTCCTTTACTCCACCCAAATATGCTCCACACCTCTCCTTCAAATATGCTCCAAAGTACTCCTCCACCTCACCTTATTATGTTCTACACCGCTCCACCCTCTTAACTCCAAATCCCACCTGCACCTTCAGCTCACCTGTTCTTCCCCTGTCTCACCGGAGGGTCCCAGCTGATCATTAATTACCACACAGTTATTTCCTAATTTACCTTACATGGCTGGCTGGCTGGGAAGGGGGCGTTTTGGGGGGCGGGGATTGGTATGGGGGGCGGTGAAGTGGGCGTCCGGGGGGCGGGGGATTGGTGTGGGGGGCAGAGAGAGGGGGGTGGAGAGGGTGGAGAACAACGAATGGAGCTGGGGGAAAGGCGTGTGGTGGAGAGAGGAGGCGGTATGGGAGAGGAGGAAGAGGGGAAGAGAGTGGAATGGTGAGAAATGATAATTAAAGTAAGATGAATAAGGAGAAACAGGGGAAGGAGAAAGAGGGGAAGAGAGTGGAATGGTGGAGGCAGGGTTCAGAAGGGGAGGAGAACGAGGAAAAAGGAAAAGTAAAGTTAGAGGAATGGGGAGGAACAGGGGAAGAGAGGGGAGTAGTGGAGACAGGATGCAGAAGTAAAAACAAAATACAAAATGAGAGGCGTAGGAAGAGGAGGAGGGGGAGCAGGAAAAGTAGGAAGAGAGAGAAGGGGAGGATGAAAACAGGAATACATAAGATACATATTTATACATGCTTAAACCTCAGGCAAAGACTATCATTACCTCGTAGCTACTGCAAGATCCTGAGATATTAGAGGCCACGAGATACCGCTAGGCAGCGCACATTTTCACACTTTTGCACGTCACCACAATAGGATGGATAACAAAATGCCACCGTTTTTTAATAGTTTGAGGGATAACTCATACGGTACTAGTGAAATATAATCAAACACACTATTTGGCATGTAGGTAGGCGTAAACTAGAGCACTGAACCAAAATACAGCACAAAAGTAATCCCAATAATATCTCTCGTAGATAATTCGGAAATAAAATAGTTGTAGCTAAAATAGGTAACCCATATCAAAGACCGGAACAAAAGTAGGATTATGAGAGTATATGTTATCCCGAGACACACGTTGATGTTTGTAGAGGTGGTTGTGGTGGAGGAAGAGGTGGAAGGAAATGAGGAAGTGAAAAGAAAACAAAAAATAATATGAGAAAGTGATAATAACAAATATAATACGAGAGAGTGAAGAGGAAGATAAGGGAGAGCAGATGTGGGGAGGAGGGCGATGAAGGAAAGAAAACGATGAGGAGAGAGAGAAGAAGAAATGAAAACTCGGCAGCGAGAGAGAGAGAGAGAGAGAGAGAGAGAGAGAGAGAGAGAGAGAGAGAGAGAGAGAGAGAGAGAGAGAGAGTGTTTGAGAGTGAGAGTGAGAGATAATGAGAGATATGGCAGTGCATGGTGGTAGGGGGCGGGGGTTGGGGGGTGGGGGGGCGTGGGGGGGTGGGGGTTGGTGGGTGGGGGGGTGGTGGGG
>CM064527.1:46286157-46326157 GCA_032716605.1 Paralithodes platypus | reverse complement strand
AATATCCTGAAGGTTGCCATAGTTAGCTCTTCAAATTATGGGTTTCTATATATCAATTTTGGTTCGTGTTTGTGATTGAAAATGTCGAAAGATAAATAACATCTATGGATCTCGAAAAACATACGTGAATTCATAGTCTGCTTTCAAATAGTCTGCTTCCAAAGTCAATCATACTTTTTCCTTCCATGCAAAAAAAACAAAAAAAACAAAAAACAAAAAAGTATATAATTTCCTGTGGCCAACTGTAATACATCTCAACAGTATACTTTGGATTATTTCCGCTCACCTTTTTGCTTCCCGCTACCTCTTTGACCTTCCTTCATATTTAGTGTTCTTTGACCTTCATTCCTGACCTATCTCTGACCTCAATGTTTTGTTGTTTATTAACCTTCATTGCTGACCTCTTTCTGACCTCAGTGTTCTTCCTATTATTTTTCAGTGTCTGTTTTCAGGTTTTATTGGGATTCGTTTGCTGAAGTCTAATTGAGTGCTTGATTTAGTTTATAATCTACTGCAGCGGTTAGTGTAAATCTGTCAACCATATTGTTCATCTCTCTCTCTCTCTCTTATTTTCTATCCATTCCTTCAACTTTCCTTTTCTATCGGATATGACCACCTAGTTTGGATCGTAAGGTCTGTATGGCCAGTGTATCTATGTAAATATATGTAAATCTCTCTCTCTCTCACACACACACACACTCTATCTCTCTCTCTCTCTCTCTCCGTAGCGTGTGGCCCAGATTCCTCGTACCTAAAGGGGCTGACCTTTGTATCACTCACAATGATACTCCTCGGACCTCCCTCACACACACACACACGGCAGCAGCGGAGAACAAAGAGAGAGAGAGAGAGAGAGAGAGAGAGAGAGAGAGAGAGAGAGAGAGGAGAGAGAGAGAGAGAGAGAAGAGAGATAGAGAGAGAGAGAGAGAGAGAGAGAGAGAGAGAGAGAGAGAGAGAGAGAGAGAGAGAGAGAGAGAGAGAGAGAGAGAGAGAGAGAGTATAGTACACCTTATCTGAACATAACGTCCTATGGTAATATTGACATGAAGATAATGTAATAGGGGTTCCAGCATTTTTTAGAGATAGCATGTTAAGTGGGTGATAAAGGTGAGGGGTTATTGTTAGAGAAAACGGGAGGCAGGTTGATGGGAGGGTAAACGATGGGAAAAAATAAAGTTGTCAATAAACAGCGTCAAAACAAGAGAACCAAATGCATAGAATGCAGAGTAACGAAAGGGAGAACTGTGACCATTTATTCGTAAAGGAGAAGGAGGAGGAGAGAATAAAACTAGGATGTATTGAGACAAGTAATAATTTAACTTATCTGTTAAGAAGATGAACATAATGTTGAGAATAACACGAAGAACACGAACGGGTGATAAATACCACCAACTCGCTAAAGAAACTCACTGCTAAGATAGGAATAGGTTTGGTGAGAGAAAAACAAAAAAACAGGATTACGAAGCATTGAAAAACGAAAAATGCCAAGAAAAAAAGATATATGCAGCGAGTAAAATTATTAAAAGGCTTAAATATGTCCAACAATTCTGTACAGTAAAGAAAACGAGACACCCACAATAACATAAATACATAAACCGAGCTGGAACCCGGACGGCATTCCTCCTGGTCGGTCACCCTGGGAACTAAACATTAAGCACAATTGGTGGGAATCACGCTACACCAATCAATGAGACCCAAGGAGAACCACACAGAATGCTTACAGAACACCATACCAATTGTCGTCTATGTATTTAAGGGGATAGTGGCTGTATTTTTTGGTCTATTAATTCATTTATTCCTACATTTTGTAGTTTCCTCGCTAGACCTCCATCAAGCTTAGAACAAAATCCCCTATACCCCCCTTCAAGATAAATTTGTACATTTTTCGGTAGAAAAATGTCCCGGGCGAAGGCCGGTTCCTCTTAAAATTACAGGCTCGCTATCGCTCGCTAGGAAAAAAATCGACACGTAAATGGCACGAAAGGTCTTAATTTACAACGAAATGGGGTGAAAGGTGTTCAAATCGCCAAACTAATGGACCAAACGTCTTATGATCTGAAAACTAATGGGGCTACGCATGAGGAAGAAGAGGGACCAGAAAAACGACCCATCTCCCCTTAAGGGGAGGTATTTAGTTTGTTCCCTAGACCTCCATCAAGCTTAAAATTACACCCCCTTGAGTCCCTTTCAAGATAAATTTGTACATTTTTCGGTAGAAAAATGTCCCGGCCGAAGGCCGGTTCCTCTTAAATTACAGGCTCGCTATCGCTCGCCAGGATAAAATTGACACCTGAATTGCACGAAAGGTCTTAATATGGGGTGAAAGTTCTTAAAATCGCTAAACTAATGGGGCAAACGTTTTATAATATCAAAAGCAATGGGGCTAAACATGAGGGAGAAAGGGGTCAAGAAAAAAATCCCTCAAGTGGAGATCTCCCCTTAAGTCGAATCTGTCCTAAATTTCAACGTAAGAACTATTATTTACAATTATAATATCTGATACACAATAATCACGCCACAACATTCAATGAGACCCGAGGAGAACCCCACAGCATGCTTACAGAACAACACCGTACTATATATAGATGGCGCCTATGATCTTGACAATTATCTCAACCCCTGACTTCTTCGTAACTCAAAAGGACCTTGAGCAAACTGGCTGTCATTTTCCACATCTATTTCCTGGTGGACTCTTCCCAGATGATAGAAATGTCAGCCCGATAGCTTTCATTCGTTTTCAGTTATAAGGAGTTAAGGGGTCCAGATTATTGTCAAATTCGCTGGAGCTACCTATTGTCCCATCGTCCTAAAAACCTCCACTAACGTCAATAGAACGAAAGTACGCTACCTAACTTAAATATCAGCAGAGTAAACATTATCACATTTTATAAACATTATCACAAACTGTGTTACGTTGCTAAAGATCTTGCTTCACTCTCTATGAACAACGGTTTGAGGCCCCTAAATAGTTCATTGATGATGCAAACTTTCCACGTGATTCACTCGCCAAAGCACTGGTTGATAAAAAATAAAAATAAACAAAAAATAAAAAAAATCCATGGATTTGAAATATATAACACCGATTGCTGATCACATATACCGATTGCTGATCACATATACCGATTGCTGATCACATATACCGATTGCTGATCACATATACCGATTGCGGATCACATATACCGATTTCTGATCACATATACCGATTGCGGATCACATATACCGATTGCGGATCACATATACCGATTGCGGATCACATATACCGATTGCTGATCACATATACCGATTGCTGATCACATATACCGATTGCGGATCACATATACCGATTGCTGATCACATATACCGATTGCTGATCACATTATACCGATTGCGGATCGTACCGGTATACCGGATGTTACCTGAAGCAACCTTAAATTGAAAGGTAATTTATTTGGATGGCACGACAATTGACCAATTGCGAGTTTCAGGCTATTTGGAAGTTGGAGCCATAAACATCGATATTAAACATAAATACACAAATAAAGCAGGTTTCTGGTGGATAAAAGATATGTTGAATTGGGTTTTTATATTTATAAATGTACTACGACCGTATATTTAGCTGGTAATTCTGCTAAATATCGATGTGTACAGCTCCAACTTCCTTATAGAACGAAACTCGCAAGTGGGCAATTAAAGGTGGTGTAACACAAGCGATTTGTCTCCGTCAATATTTATGGACAAGTATTGTCTGGCAGCCTCAAAATGGAAGACCCATAAGATATAAACTACGTAACATGATCTACCTCCGATCTAGTTTCCGATACCCATGCGAAAGACCCTCAAAATAGTACGAAAACAAACAAATGCTCATCGGAAATTGCCGGAAAATGCGCTAGTGTGACGACGTATACATACTAAACACACATAACAAAGCCACTCCAACAGCTTCCTCTCTCTCTCCAACACCCCTTCTCCCCTCTCTACACGCTTCAGAAAAATTGGAAAAGTAGAATGTAAATAAGAGGTGCCGTTGCAAAGGCTTATCCCTCAATACTTCATCTGATCTGATCTGACACCACCTCCACTCAGATAATGCGGTGCTTTTGTTTACGAGTATAGCACAGCGAGGCTGTTGATTTCTTGTTGTTAACCCCTTCAGTATCGGCAACGTCTTTTTCATTTTCTTCTAGCCATATTTAGACGAGATTTATTTTGTAGTTTGAAGGATCTGTTGTAGTAAAAATGGTTAAGTGAGGTAGTTCAAAGCCTGTTAATTGCTGGAGGCCCTTTTTAAACTAATTAAAATCGTCTAATAATGGCCAGATTATTGTTAACAGGACGTCACCGGTACAGAAGGGGTTAATGGGGATAGGGCTCTCTAGGAAACTACACAACTATACTTTGTTTTGATTAAAGCTGGCGAGAAATTGGCTTGTTCCTATCATAATTACTCAGCTATCACAACGTTTTTCTACAGCCAAATATGTTGTAAATTACGAAAACTTGGCACTAATATGAAGCACAGACATATTAGTTTCACATTTCTCCATTAGTTATCGAAAACTTGGCACTAATATGAAGCACAGACATATTAGTTTCACATTTCTCCATTAGTTATCGAAAACTTGGCACACATATGAAGCACAGACATATTAGTTTCACATTTCTCCATTAGTTATCGAAAACTGAGCTGCTAAGGGACTAAACTTTCCGCCAGGTAAAAAAACAAAAAACAAAAAACACGAAAGCAAATCGAGTATAGTCTGTTTTCTCGGTCGTTTGCGTAACTCAGTCGTCACTAACAACCCGGTTCAATCGCCTTGGATTGGATGTGTGCCTTCAGTCGTCTCTCCCCTGATGCGAACGCCACAACAGATCATAAACCACTGGATATAGCCGACCTGGACATAACCGAGAAGGAGCGAGCGAGGGTGAGGTGCAGGTGACCGAGTTAATTTTTTGCAACCCCATTCTGAGCTGGACATCACAGAGAAGGAGGAGCAAGCAAGGGAGTGAGGGTGAGGTGCAGGTGACCGAGTTGATTTTGTGCAACCCCATTCTGAGCCTATGTAGACTATTTTTAATAAATAGGACTTCAGAGGCTATCAACCCTTCTGGATTATTAAGCCAGCACACTGTATATTGTGAATAGCGTCAGGACTGGAGCCCCTTTTTGAGAACTCCAGTCCCTTGTGCCTGAGTAAATTTAATTAGTTAAAATAAGACTTCAGAGTTTTTTTTATGCAACCCAATTACGAGCCGAAGTTAATTCACAAGCATGCTATACTATTATATACAAAATCAACTAAACTTTCGAATCTTCATAGTCGAACTTTGTAAGAAATGTAACAAATCTTCATAGTCGAACTTTGTAAGAAATGTAACAAATCTTCCTAGTCGAACTTTGTAAGAAATGTAACAAATCTTCATAGTCGAACTTTGTAAGAAATGTAACAAATCTTCATAGTCGAACTTTGTAAGAAATGTAACAAATCTTCATAGTCGAACTTTGTAAGAAATGTAACAAATCTTCATAGTCGAACTTTGTAAGAAATGTAACAAATCTTCATAGTCGAACTTTGTAAGAAATGTAACAATTCGATTATTGTTAAGAACGGCTGAGCGGTCGTGTTTGCATACAGAGTTAATTTGACGAGGTGCGATATTTTGCAAAATGTAGGAATGCTCAGAAGTGGGTTGCATGTAATGAACTCGGTGGGTGTACAAGAGATGGTCACCAGCACCACCACTCCACCTCATTCTCGGCCATGTGGAGGCGAGACAAGGAGAGGGAGAGAGAGAGAGAGGTAGATAGATAGATAGATAGATAAATAGATAGATAGATAGATAGATACAGAGAGAGAGAGAGAGAGAGAGAGAGAGAGAGAGAGAGAGAGAGAGAGAGAGAGAGAGAGAGACATAATGAAAAGAGATACAACAAGAGAGGAAAGGGTCATAAATAGAACAGAGAGGGGGGGGGGAGAGGGAGGGGGGGAGCAAGGTAAGGAGAGGAGAGCAAGATAAGAATGCAAAGAGAAAAAACAAGAGGAGAAAGGGAAGAAGAGGAGAGCAAGAGAGGAATGGGAAGAGAAGAAAGGGGAAAGGGGAAGAGAAGCCTGTAGAGTAGACTAGAGTAGATCATGGTAAAGGGGAAGAGGCAGAAAGCGAGTAAATATATATATATATAAACACGACCAATACGAATGACTATAGTCTATTCAATATTCAGAAAAACAACCCATCGGGGACCCCTTAAGGGGAGATTTCCACTTGAGGGATTTTTTTCTTGACCCCTTTCACCCTCATGGTTAGCCCCATTGTTTTTGATATTATAAGACCTTCGCCTCATTAGTTTGGCGATGTTAATAACTTTCGCCCCATTTCTGTCAATTTTAAGACTTTTCGTGCCATTTAGGTGTCGATTTTTTCCTGGCGAGCGATAGCGAGCCTGTAATTTAAGAGGAAGCGGCCTTCGGCCGGGACATTTTTCTACCGAAAAATGTACAAATTTATCTTGAAAGGGGGTCTACAGGCTGTAATGTTGAGCTTGATGGAGGTCTAGCGAACTAACTAAAAAACTCCCCTTAAACCTCTGACTTCCATATATCCTTCCCGCTCTGAATAAAATCGTCTACTAATCGTCTACTAATCGTCTACTAATCGTCTACTAATCGTCTACTAATAGCCGGAAAGACAGACAATAAATGCATATTGGATGTTGAAAGGGTAAACAAGGACACACAACAATAGGAACAATAGGCTAAGCCACGGACAAAGGCGGTGCCCCACTTTCATAACTCCAAATATAGTTTGTCTCTATTAGCGCCATGCACACATACTGCTCAACCACACTCAGCACGCCTTGAATATATATATATATATATATATATATATATATATATATATATATATATAGGGTTTGATGGTGTAGGTTAGTGGTATTATTTTTCTTATAACTAGGTCACTAAAGGGATAAGCAGAGTTGGAATCTTTAAGGGGAGGTTTTTAGTGTGTTTCCTAGACTTCCATCAAGCTCGAAATTACACCCCCTTGACCCCCTTTCAAGATAAATTTGTAAATTTTTCGGTAGAAAAATGTCCCGGCCGAAGGCCGGTTCCTCTTAAATTACAGGCTCGCTATCGCTCGCCAGGAAAAAATCGACACCTAAATGGGACGAAAGGTCTTAAAAGTGACATAAATGGGGTGAAACGTCTTAAAATCGCCAAACGAATGGGGCGAACATCTTAAAACTTCAAAAGCAATGGGGCTAAACATGAGGGAGAAAGGGGTCAAGAAAAAAATCCCTCAAGTGGAAATCTCCCCTTAAGTATATTGTTTATCTGTTAACTATAGCTAGATGGTTAACCTGTGTTGGAATCTGTTGAGGGTGTTGTTTCTTCCATAAGTAGAGGGATAATAAGGGTTGAAATCTGTTCAGAATATTGTGTCTCTTGTAACTAAAGAAATAACCAGTGATGAAATATGTTAATGCTATTGTTTCTCTTATACGTAGAGAGCTAACCCGAGTTTAAATCTGTTGGGGGATAATATGTCTCTTATGACGAGAAAGATAAGCAGAGTTGAAATTTGTTAAGGATAATATTTCTTATTATATTTATAAATAATCAAGGTTGAAATATGTTAAGGGATATTGTTTCTCTTATAAATAAGTAACACCCCGTTCTTAACATTAATCATCCATGACAAACCCCAATGTACTTGAATAAACTAATGAAATATAGAAATAACCAGTGTTGAAATCTGTTAAGAATGTTGATCTTCTTATACTTAGAGAAATAGCCAGAGTTGAAATATGATTAGGATATTGTTTCTTAGATGCTTATGTTCTGGGTGTGGTGTCCCGAGTTCGAATCCCAGGAGGACCATATACTTTCATTAGTTTATTCAAGTACATTGGGGTTTGTCATTGATGATTAATGTTAAGAACGGGGTGTTACTTATGCCTAGAGAGATGAAACTATAAAGGTATAATATGACTTTTGACCACGACCCTACAAGAGAGGCAGCACAAAATCCACAGCCGGGAAAATAACCCCACATAAAAACACCCTAGCCAGTAAAGGGAATAGACGATACGGGGGATTTGTCAACAAAATAAACAAAAGACGCACGCAAATATTTGAGGAAGGGAGGGGGGTTGCGGAGTTATTAGCCTTTAAGAGGGGTACCACTACTCGCTTTTTCTAGACCCCCTTCTCCCTCATGTTTAGCATACTAGTGTTGAGGTTTTAAGACGTTCGTTCCGTTAGTTTGGCGATTTTGAGGCCTTTCGCCTCATTTGTTTAGCAATATGAAGACCTTTCGTGCCCTTTAAGTGTCGAGTTTTTTTCCTGGCCAACGATAGCGAGCCTCTAATTTTAGAAGGAACCGGCCTTCGCCCGGGACATTATTCTACCGAAATATGTACAAATTTACCTTGAAATGAGGTCTAGGGGCTATTTTGTTTAAGCTTGATGGATGTCTAGCGAGGAAAGTATAAAATAAATTAATATATGCATTTATAGACCAAAACAACAGCCATTAGGTTCTTACACCGGTGACGTATTAAAAGCACGTTCTGCTAACTATTAGACCATTGTATTCAGCTTAAATAGGGTCTCCAGCAATTTACAGGCTTCGAACTATCTCGCCTAACCATTTTCCCTACCACAGATCCTTCTTAAAGTGCACAAAATCGTCTAAATATACCGGTAGCTAGGATCATATATAAAAGTCGTCGCCGATACAGAAGGGGTTAACGGGATGATGGAAGAGGTATATATAGATGATTGTGGTGTGGTAGCAAAAGGGTTAAAGTGTGTGGGAGGCGAGTGTGGGAGAACGAGAACAAGTTTGGGTGAGGATCAAATTTCTGGCCAAGCTATCTCTCAACCTATAGTATATCTGATTTCTCTCTCTCTCTCTCTCTCTCTCTCTCGCTCTCTCTCTCTCTCTCTCTCTCTCTCTCTCTCTCTCTCTCTCTCTCTCTCTCTCTCTTTATATATATGAGAACATAATTATTACGATGGATTAATGTGTCCTTGATTTATTACCCTTCATTAACAAGATTAGGAGCTATACAAATCAAAATACACTCAAATGGCAGTCACCGCACCAAATATACACTCAAATGGCAGTCAACGCACCAAATATACACTCAAATGGCAGTCACCGCACGAAATATACACTCAAATGGCAGTCACCGCACCAAATATACACTCAAATGGCAGTCACCGCACCAAATATACACTCAAATGGCAGTCACCGCACCAAATATACACTCAAATGGCAGTCACCGCACCAAATATACACTCAAATGGCAGTCACCGCACCAATATACACTCAAATGGCAGTCACCGCACCAAATATACACTCAAATGGCAGTCACCGCACGAAATATACACTCAAATGGCAGTCACCGCACCAAATATACACTCAAATGGCAGTCACCGCACCAAATATACACTCAAATGGCAGTCACCGCACCAAATACACTCAAATGGCAGTCACCGCACCAAATATACACTCAAATGGCAGTCACCGCACCAAATATACACTCAAATGGCAGTCACCGCACCAAATATACACTCAAATGGCAGTCACCGCACCAAATATACACTCAAATGGCAGTCACCGCACGAAATATACACTCAAATGGCAGTCACCGCACCAAATATACACTCAAATGGCAGTCACCGCACCAAATATACACTCAAATGGCAGTCACCGCACCAAATATACACTCAAATGGCAGTCACCGCACCAAATATACACTCAAATGGCAGTCACCGCACCAAATATACACTCAAATGGCAGTCACCGCACCAAATATACAGATACTGTACAGAAATTGGGCAGCCAGATCAATTCACTATTTTATTCGTGCATCCTTTCTCGGAAGTCTGGATTGGGTGGGGCTGTAGTTTTATTGGGAGCATGGGCAACGGTAGGGAGAATCCTTGCATTTTGTTTTACAGTAGGCCTAATATTGCTACATTTTAGGGGTGGTGGTTAATCTTTTGGTCGATTTCTTCATTTATTTATTATTTTTCTAGTTCCTCCCTAGACATCCATCAAACTTAAATTAACAACCCCAGGATCCCCCTTCAACATATATTTGTACATTTTTCGGTAGAAAAATGCCTCTTAAGTTACAGGCTCGCTATCGCTCGCCAGGAAAAAATCGAGACCTAAATGACACGAACAGTCATAATATTGACAAAGAAAAGGGGCGAAAGATCTTAAAATCGACAAACTAATGGGCCGCACGTCCTAACATCTGAACACGAAAGGGGATAAGCATGAGGGAGAAGGAGGATCTTAAGTGCTAATATTTGATGATGCTACAATATTATTATATCAGCGTGTTTACATTATCTCTATTTCCTTTCCTATCTACAGTATGTAATATTTTATACTTCGAGGTTTCTTTCCTACATTTTACATTCTGAGCCGTTTATTGGATGAGATAATTGGTTGATAGTGAACTGTCAAAAGTGTATAAATGATAAATCGTTAGTAAAATTATCACAACTTCTTCAAGACAAGAAGCTGGTACCCCTACTCTGTGAATGACTTGGAATGCACAAAGCCTCTCAATCAATCAATCTCTCTCTCTCTCTCTCTCTCTCTCTCTCTCTCTCTCTCTCTCTCTCTCTCTCTCTCTCTCTCTCTCTCTCTCTCTCTCTAGTACCATAGCATTATAGTACGTGCTAAAACAAGCAACACTGGAAAGGCTGAGCGACAGGATGGCCAAAAACAATAAAAATCACAGGGAGTGTATTGTAAAAGCTTACGTTTTTGTTATTGGCAAATATGTGTTCTACATCTGTTGAGAGAGAGAGAGAGAGAGAGAGAGAGAGAGAGAGAGAGAGAGAGAGAGAGAGAGAGAGAGAGAGAGAGAGAGAGAGAGAGAGAGAGAGAGAGAGAGAGAGAGAGAGCAGGAGCAGGAGAAAGATGGTGGTCGGTCGGTGATACATCGCTTCCTGATATAACCACATAAAAGATGGGGGAGGAGGGGGGGGGGGGGGGCACAGGCAGGAGGAGATGAGGGGAGGTAAGCACACAGGCAAAGGGGGGGGGGGAGGTGAAGGGGGATATCGAAAACAGTTCTAACAAGATGGATAAGGTTGGAGCTACTGGGACCTACTTAGTCGATTAATTTCATTTTTTTTTTTTTTTTATCCGATGTGATCCAAGGAGACTCAAGCCAAGAATGTATATAGCTACTGTACGGCTACTGACAAACGTTCGTGAGCTACTGACAATGTATATAGCTACTGCACGGCTACTGACAAACGTTCGTGAGCTACTGACACTGTATATAGCTACTGTACGGCTACTGACAAACGTTCGTGAGCTACTGACAATGTATATAGCTACTGTACGGCTACTGACAAACGTTCGTGAGCTCTAGCGATTTTCTTCATGTAAATTTAGAATGCTGTAAATTATGAGATAGTGATAAAATAAGTATGATATGGAGAACAGAAAATGGTAATACAAAAAGATAACATAATATTGCTTAAGGTTTATCTGCCCTATTAAATGACTTTCTGTAGGTTTATCTGCCCTATTGAATGACTTTCTATAGGTTTATCTGCCCTATTAAATGACTTTCTGTAGGTTTATCTGCCCTATTAAATGACTTTCTGTAGGTTTATCTGCCCTATTAAATGACTTTCTGTAGGTTTATCTGCCCTATTAAATGACTTTCTATAGGTTTATTTATCTGCCCTATTAAATGACTTTCTATAGGTTTATCTGCCCTATTAAATGACTTTCTATAGGTTTATCTGCCCTATTAAATGACTTTCTGTAGGTTTATCTGCCCTATTAAATGACTTTCTATAGGTTTATCTGCCCTATTAAATGACTTTCTGTAGGTTTATCTGCCCTATTAAATGACTTTCTATAGGTTTATCTGCCCTATTAAATGACTTTCTATAGGTTTATATGCCCTATTAAATGACTTTCTGTAGGTTTATCTGCCCTATTAAATGACTTTCTGTAGGTTTATCTGCCCTATTAAATGACTTTCTATAGGTTTAATGCATGTATTTTCTGAACTGAATTTCACAATATTACAACAAAGAACGTCTTGTTATGGATTGTGTTTGTCCTGCTAGAAGAAGCATATCGACAAAAACAACAACAACAACAACAACAACAACAGATAGGACCATTTATCAATCTTCTTCTTCTTCGATATAGGTAATATTATAGACTGTCTCTCTCTCTCTCTTTATGTCTCTTTCTCACACACTCACACACACTCTCTCTCACTCACTCATTCACTCACTCACTCACTCTCTCTCTCACTCAAACACTCTCGCTCTCTTTCACTCAATCACTCTCGCTCTCTCACTCACTCTCTCTCTCTCTCTCTCTCTCCCACACACACACACTCATTCTCACACACTCTTTTCTCTCTCTCTCTCTCTCTCCCACACACACACACACACAAACTCATTCTCACACACTCTTTTTTTTTTCTCTCTCTCTCTCTCTCTCTCTCTCTCTCTCTCTCTCTCTCTCTCTCTCTCTCTCTCTCTAACTTGCACCTACACACGCATACGAAGGAAGTATTTGGAGAGAAAGAGATTTCCACTTAGGTGAAACGCCAAAGAGAGAAAATGCCACGATAGAGAGAAGCCAAGAAAGAATGCGGCGAGAGAGAGAGAGAGAGAGAGAGAGAGAGAGAGAGAGAGAGAGAGGGAGAGAGAGATAATAATTTATGAGACATGATCAATATGATAAAACAGCAACACGAAAACACGAAAATAAGAGAGCAAATGCAAAAACAACAACAATAACAATACTAATAGTAATATTAGCAACTATATAAACAATAATAATAATAATAATAATAATAATACTAATAATAATAATAATAATAATAATAAAGCTATAATCTTACGGAAGCGATAATTTAAATCAAACGTTAGAGATTTTTTGGGACGTTTTTTCTTCCTTTTTCAATAGAGTGATCTAAGACACGTCCTCCCCCCCCCGAAGCACAATGGACGAGCCCTACCCCCTCCCCCCCCCCCCCCCCCCTCCTCTACCTCCATCATTCTCTTCTACCCCCCCCCTCCCCCCCACCCCCTTTATTCCCTCCTTAGGTAAAATACAGCCTATTCATGGATATTATTTATAGGGCGCTCTAGAATACCTCCCCCATCTTGCATCTCTCTCTCGCTCTCACGCTCACTCTCTCTCTCTCTCTCACGCACACACACACACACACACACACACACACACACACGCAGCGTCCTAATCAAAGGATGCGGTGTGTTGTAAGCTTAAGGGGAGGTTTTTAGTTTCTTAGCTAGACCTCCATCAAACATAAAATTACACCCTCTTTACCCCCTTTCAAGATAAATTTGTACATTTTTCGGTAGAAAAATGTCCCGGCCGAAGGCCGGTTCCTCTTAAATTACAGGCTCGCTATCGCTCGCCAGGAAAAAATCGACACCTAAATGGGATGACAGGTCTTAAAAGTTATATAAATGGGGTGAAATGTCTTAAAATCGCTAAACTAATGGGGCGAACGTCTTAAAATCTCAAAAACAATGGGGCTAAACATGAGGGAGAAACGGGTCCAGAAAAAAAAAAATCCTCCAGGTGGAAATCTCCCCTTAACTCTTCCCTGTGGCTGTATTGTATTGGGCTAGCTAACACCAAGACCTTTAGTGTATTGATTGATTCCCATGACCCCGTATTAGGTTCGTTATCGCTTATCAAGACCAAAAATCGACACCTAAATGGCACGAAAGGTCTCAAAATTGACAAAGAAATACGGCGAAACATCTTAAAATCGCCATAGTAATAGGGCATGCGTCTTAAAATATCAACACTAATGGGGCTAAACATGAGTGTATATTATGTTGGTTCCCATGACCCCTTAGCTTAGGTTAGGTTCGTTATCGCTCGCCAGGAAAACATCGCCACCTAAATGGCACGAAAGGTCTCAAAATTGGCAAAGATATGAAGCGAAAAATACTCTTCCCTGTGGTTGTATTGTATTGGAGCTAGCTAACACCAAGACCTTTAGTGTATTGATTCCCATGGTCGCGGGGAGACTACGCACTAATGTTTTATCGAGCTGGGGGCCCTCACATTTCATACACGGGGGGATGTGTGCGGTGAGTTGGGCTGGGTTAGAAGGGGTTAGGTAGGTTAGGTTAAGTTAGCTTAGAGTAGGTTAGGGTTTAGTTAGGTGTTTTGTATCTCACACGGGCCTCCTATCTCACACCTGTACCGTGATGATGATGAGGAGCCGTCATTTCAATCCCAGGTCCCAAGTTCTGTACATACCCCCAAACCATCCCCCAACCCCCCCAATTCACTTTATCTACGTGTCCACTCCCCCTCCTCTCTACAAACACCTTCTCTATCCCTCTACACCTTCCCTCGTATCTCTACAACTTTCCAATTCTCTCTCAATCCCTCCCTTTTCTCCTACTACCATCAGCCCTCCATCCCCTTGAACTTTTGCATCCCCCTTCCTCCTCTCTGCAACTCGTCTACCTTCTCCTAATCCCTCCGTTTTCTCCCACTTCTCTCCATCTTCCCTTCCCCGTCCTTCACCTCCCTTTCCCCCAACCCCCCTCTCCTCTCCTGCCTTCACCTCCCTCTCCCCCACTTCTCTCCATCTTCACCTCCCCTTCCTTCTCCATTTGTCATCTCCTTCCTCCTCCCTTCTCCTCCAACACCCCTTCTCCTCTCCTTCCTTCCCCTCCCTATCCCCCACTTCGATCGCCCTTCCCTTCCCCTTCGCCCCCCCCTCCCCCTCCCCCCCTCTCTCCCTCCCCCTCCCAGTAATGTGTACACAGTCTCTCGCTCAACTTAATCCTAAAATTCTTCAAGGTTGACGAAAGAATCTTAATTTTGAGTCTAACCCGAGAAGCAAACGCAGATCTTGTTGGTCTTAAGTCATCATTTCATCTCCAAGACCCCCCAAGAAATGATATAATATCATATTTTATCAATTCCCCTTCAAACACCAAACACCTCCCAATGAAATTAATGAACGCATGTGATCGTCCCGGGATTCAAACCTTGGTAACCACATACCAATCTTAAATCCTTTTAATCATTACACCAGTTATAAGTAGGATTAAATGAGCTTGGCTAATCATGTCATATTAAATGAGCTTGGCTAATCATGTCATATTAAATGAGCTTGGCTAATCATGTCATATTAAATGAGCTTGGCTAATCATGTCATATTCCTCCTTATAACTTTTTCTTCCAAGAGTTAACATATTATAGTCGGCTTAAGGGGAGGCAGTTATTTTTTAGAGTCCTCCTCCTCCCTCATATTTAGCCCTATTAGTTATGAGATTTCAATACTTTCGCCCCATTAGTTTGGCGATTTTCAGACCTTTTGCCCCATTTATTTGCCAATATTAAAACCTTTCGTGTAATTTTGGTGTCGATTTTTTTCCTGGCGAACGATAACGAGCCTGTATTTGAATCAGCCTTCGGCCGGGACATTTTTCTACCGAAAAATGTACAAATTTATACAAATGTATCAAATTTATGTGGGTGTTTTTTTAAAAGTTTGATAGAGGTTTAGAGAGCAAACTAAACCCCCTCCTTAAACCATTGAGCCGAACCAGTAAATTATGCTGCACAATACGGTCTGAGCTCCCTTAAGGGGAGATTTTTAGTTTGATCTCTAGATATCCATCAAGCTTAAGATTACACCCCCTTGAGCTCCTTTCAAGATAAATTTGTACATTTTTCGGTAGAAAAATGTCCCGGCTGAAAGCCAGTTCCTCTTAAATTACAGGCTCGCTATCGCTCGCCAGGATAAAATCGACACCTAAATGGCACGAAAGATCTTAAAATTGACAGAAATGGGTCGAAGGTTCTTAAAATCGTCAAAATAATGGGGCAAACGTCTTGACATTAGAAAAGCAATGGGGCTAAACATGAGGGAGAAAGGAGTCAAGAAAAAAATATCTCAAGTGGAAATCTCCCCTTAAATGAGCTTGGCTAATCATATCATATTCCGCCTTATAACTTTGTCTTCCAAGAGTTTACACACTATAGTCGGCTTAAAGGAACTTGGCTTGTCATGTCATACTCCTGCTCATGGCTTTTCCTTCCCCCGAGAGGTTCTATAATTATTATAAGCGGTTTAATTAAGGAGGGATGGAGGTATTTATTTGCTCATAAATTATATATATATATATATATATTTTTATTATCATTGTATTAGTTCCTCCCTAGACCTCCATCAAGCTTAACAAAAATACCCCCCCCCCCCTCCCCCCCCCAAGAACCTCCTTCAAGATAAATGTGTACATTTTTCGATAGAAAAATGTCCCGGCCGAAGGCCGATTTCTCTTAAAGTACAGGCTCGCTATCGCTCGCCAGGAAAAAATCGACACCGAAATGGCACGAAAGATCTTAAAACTTACATAAATGGGGCGAACGTTCTTAAAATCGCCAAACTAATGGGCCGAACGTCTTAAAATCTCAAAAGCAATGGGGCTAAACATGAGGAAGAAGGGGGATCAGAAAAACGGCCCCCTCTCCCCTTAGATGAACTTGGCTTATCATGTCATCTTCCTCCTCACTGCTTTTCCGTATTACCTCTTCAGTTTCCAAGGACGCATTACATTTTTCATTATATTTAATTATTTTCATTATTTTAATTATTATTTTCATTATTTTCATTATTTTCATCATTTTAATTATTTTCATTATTTTCATTATTTTCATTATTTTCATTATTTTAATTATTTTAATTATTTTCATTATTTTCATTATTTTCATTATATTCTGGCTGTTATGTGACGAGTTTATTCAATTTCGGATGACAATGTGGAAGTCGGAGGCACATTATTCATTTTGAGATAGACTTTACCCCCCCCCCCCCCGTTGCTTCTCAGAGGGCCTTCCGAAGCTGAGGGCAATCGCATTATAATAGCCAGATGACCAATACTATGCGTTAGGGTATATTATTGAGAGGGTTAATGTCAGATGGTCATATTATGGGACCATATATAAGTTCTTAAGGGAGCCCACCTCGCTGATTTCCTCTTTCTCTTTGGCTTGTATCCATTCGGCCCCATTCAGCCTACTGTTTTAAGACGTTTACCCCCCATCCAGGTGTCAATATTTTCCTGGCGAGCGGTAGCGAGCCAGCATATATATATTTTTGATTTGACAACAAGCACAATTTTTACTTTTTTCGATAGAAAAATGTCTCCGGCGAAGCCGGATTTCTCCATACAATGCTGGCTCGCTATCGCTCGCCAGGAAGAAATCGACACCTGGATGGGAATACACGTCTTAAAACAGTTGGCAGAATGGGGCCGAATGGATATAAGCCAGAGAAAGAGAGAAAAGGAGAGAAAAAATCAAACAAAAACGGTGACCCCCCTTGATTATTTAGTGCCTCCGTTCATTGAAAGCCCTACCGCTAACAGCTATCATATATATTGAAAGCCCTACCGCTAACAGCTATCATATATATTGAAAGTCCTACCGCTAACAGCTATCATATATATTGAAAGCCCTACCGCTAACAGCTATCATATATATTGAAAGCCCTACCGCTAACAGCTATCATATATATTGAAAGCCCTACCGCTAACAGCTATCATATATATTGAAAGCCCTACCGCTAACAGCTATCATATATATTGAAAGCCCTACCGCTAACAGCTATCATATATATTGAAAGCCCTACCGCTAACAGCTATCATATATATTGAAAGCCCTACCGCTAACAGCTATCATATATATTGAAAGCCCTACCGCTAACAGCTATCATATATATTTACAATCCTAATTTAGAGGACAAGAACTTACTTTTATTTTATGTGCATACAGGAGACAAATATTGGCAGCAGAGACCCAATATCAAAATAATCTGGGTGTGGTGGAAATAAGTGTAGTGTATTTTTTAAACGTAGTGCAATTAATAGGAGGTGGTGTTTGTGAGAGTTAGCTGGATTACTCTCTTTGTAGGTGAGGCACAAATAGAAACAGTGAGGGAAGCCAGGCAAACGAAACAGGAGTTCCAGCAACTCCTTATCATATGCCTATGTGGCCTCCTCTGGGTGTCTATGCTAATATACCATTATATAGATATATTAGTAGATAATTATGATATTCATATAATATAACAACGACAAATATATCATTATCAATATACCCAATGACTGAATATACCTTTTCTATAGGGTTCATTTTTACGGGGCCTAGAGCTAAAGTTACGTGAATCTTGGCATCAAACTCGCCCTTATTGACAATTAATTAAAACTTAGGCCTACGGACCAACTTTTTAGGGGAACTATCCTTAAAAAATGATGGGCGTTTTATCCATTATTCCGATAGATGGTGGTGGTGGTGGTGGTGGTGGTGGTGGGAGGGTCGAGGTTAAGGGGAGGTGTGTTTGTCTGGACTCCCTTCTCCCTCATGTTTAGGCCCTTTAGTTTTAAGTCTTTACGGCGTTCAATCTATTATCTGGGCCTATAATTTGGCTTTGTAATTGGGGTTGGTGTGAGAGGGATCTGCCTTGTGTGGGCCAATCGGTTTCTGCGGACTCTCATTTTCTTATGTCCATATGGTCTTATTAGTTTGGCAATTTTAAGACCTTTCGCCCCATTACTTAGGCGATTTTAAGACCGTTTGTGCCATTTTGGTGTCGATTATTTCCTGGCAAGCGATAGCGAGCCTGTATTTTAAGGGGAACAGTTCTACATAAACTTACTACACTACCTCATCATCACTATCACCATCACCAGTATCACACCATGAAACATATCACCACCACACTGTTCCCCCAACGCTACTATACCAATCACCATCAAGATCAAAAGCAACACAGTACAATCGAATTATCACTATGTAAACATCACTACACCACACTACTTCACCATTAACACACTATAACACATATCACCACCACACTGTTCCCCCAACGACCATCACTAATTTACAGCTTCATCACACATCTCTTAAACTTATAGTATCACATCACTATACAATATTAACTGCATACACATCACCACATCACACTACTTCACCATCACCACTAACACACCATAACACATATCACCCCCCTATCACAACGATCACCACTACAAAATATAACGCATTACTACAGAATGTTCTCATCACATCACACTTCCTCACCATCACACTTCCTCACCATCACACTTCCTCACCATCACACTTCCTCACCATCACCACAAACACACCATAAACCATATCACCACCACACTGTTTCGCAAAGATCACCAACACTATGAAGCTCCACCACAAATCACCAAACAAAATATTAACACAATAATACAGAGCAATCATCATACAAACATCACTACACCACACTACCTCACCATCACCCCTAACGCACCATAAAACATATCACCACTACCCTTTTCCCCCAAACGCTCACGACTTCCCCTCACCACTCCATTACACACACACACATCATCGATATATTACACACATTACACACACATCATATATATGTATTACACCATTACACACACACACACCATCAATATAATACACCCATTACACCATACTATCGTCACGCTCCACCTTACGTAACAAACACTATTAACTGCTAACACGTAACATTATTCTGGTCACCATCACCGTCACCACACGATCAGGTCAATTACTATTTTGTTCGTTGCGGGAATGTTCTTGTATTCCCCTTTGCAATATTTAATCCTTTCACCACCATGACGCAATTTCCATCCTATTCTGGTTACCATTAGACGATTGTCCTTAGCTTGTAAACTACCTCCAGGACTCGAAAGGGTGAATACAATCTCAATAAAACCTCTGAAAAAACATAAGTCCATCTTAATTAAACTACATAATTATAATCGACTACCAAGTGCTAGAGTGGGATCAAGTACGATAGAGAGCTTAACATAAAAATTAGATAGGCATATGGACGAGATGGGTTGGGTGTGAGGAGGATCTGCCGGGTGTGGCCCAATCGGCTCTCTGCAGATTCACGTTTTCTTGTGTTGACCTCTGACCGTTTTGGTGAGGACGGTCCTCATGGTGTTAGTGAATTGGGCCTATAATTAGGCCTTATAATTGGGGTTGGGTGTGAGAGGGATCTGCCTTGTGTGGGCCAATCGGTTTCCTGCAGACTCCCATTTTCTTATGTTCTTATGTATATATGTCTATTTTTTCCCAGAATCAACGGTAAAGAGGCGTCATAATGATGTATGGAGCAAAATCTTTAACTCGGGAAATTCAAAGCTTCCAATAACACCCTATAAATGGACCTAAAATTCCCACGCCTTAAGGGGAGATTTCCACTTGAGGGATTTTTTTCTTGACCCCTTTCTCCCTCATGTTTAGCCCCATTGCGTTTGAGATTTGAAGACGTTCGCCCAATTAGTTTGGCGATTTTAAGACCTTTCACCCCATTTATGTCACTTTTAAGACCTTTCGTGCCATTTAGGTGTCGATTTTTTCCTGGCGAGCGATAGCGAGCCTGTAATTTAACAGGAACCGGCCTTCGGCCAGGACATTTTTCTACCGAAAAATGTACACATTTATCTTGAAAGGGGGTCAAGGGGGTGTAATTTCAAGCTTGATGGAGGTCTAGGAAACACTCTAAAAACCTCCCCTTAATAATATTTATATATACGTCGAATGTCACCTGAAATTCACAGTTCTCATTCCCACCTATCAAAATGCAACCCAATACTTCCCATTCTCATTACTAATACAGAAACTGGAAGTCATCTAAAATTATCTTAACATTATTCAATTTCCTATTTACGATTTGTATAGTTATCCTCTGAATAAACACGGTTGAATTATCACAAAAAACAACCCACAATACAATATACTGTATATGCTATTGTGTTATGCCGAAACCGACGGGAACCTACCGAAACCTGTTAAATTGAAACTTGCGAGTTTCAGGCTATACGGAAGTTGGAGCTATAGGCATCGATATATAACAGCATTCCTAGCTTCAATACGGCCGTAATGCATCTATAAATATAAACAATCACATTAAATATGCTTTCTAACCATCAGAAACCTACACTATTATTTCATTTAAGTTTAATATCCAGTTTTACAGCACCAACTTCCTTATAGAACGAAACTCGCAAGTGGTCAATTGAGGCCTACCTAAGCCTGCCATAACCGACAGAAACTTGTTATTATGAAACATTTTGAAACCAATAACCAATAAAACTTGTTAAATTGAAATCTATGGAATCCTGACCTCACCGATCGAATCCTGCCCTCACCGATCGAACACTGCCCTCACCGATCGAATCCTGCCCTCACCGATCGAATCCTGCCCTCACCGATCGAATCCTGCCCTCACCGATCGAATCCTGCCCTCACCGATCGAACCCTGCCCTCACCGATCGAACCCTGCCCTCACCGATCGAATCCTGCCCTCACCGATCGAATCCTGCCCTCACCGATCGAACCCTGCCCTCACCGATCGAACCTAGGCACATTATAACATACCGACACTCCGACAGCATCGAAACCGATCGAAAATTGTTTAAGGAAAGCTTTCCAAAACGGATCGAAGCTTGTTTAATGGAAACCTACCGAATCCGATCGAAATCTGTTATTGAAAGCTACAAAAACATACCAAAACCAATCGAAAACAAGGGACTGGAGATCTCGAAAAGGAGCTCTAGTCCTGACGCTATTCGTGACTTACAGTGTGCTGCCTTAATAATCCAGAAGGGTTGATAGCCTCTGAAGTCCTATTTTAACCAACCGAAACTGACAAACACCACCAAAACGGTTATTACAAAGGCTACAGCTAAAATATCCCCCCCATTCCGAGGTAGAAGTTCACGATGAGTCACCAATGCATTCCACTCTCGGCTCTCCACAACCCTTCCGAAGATCAATGCATTCTAAATTAACGTAAATGTCTTCCTCTGACTAGCACGGGTTACTATTCTCCCTATGTCTTTGTCAATTTTAAAGCCTTTCGTGCCATTTAGGTGTCGATAGTTTTCCGGGCGAGCGATAGCAACCCCGTAAATTAGGCCGAAATATCTTTCTACCAAAAAATGTGCAAATTTATCTTAGAGGGGGATATTTTGTTTTTGTTTTTTAAGCTTGATGGAGGTCTAGGGAGTAAACTAATAGTAAATAAAGAACCAGTAAACAAATTAATACATAACAATACAAATAATATCTCCTTAAAATCTCTGTTTGTACGTAAAAACATAAAAAATATGCGAGAAAGTGGCCCTCAGTCAAATTTAGAGTTACAAATATGGCTCTGTCTATTCCCCCTGACAGTTTGCAGACAGGTATAATTAATGTATAGACCCTTGACAGAGCTTCAGGTGTGGGTGGGTAGCTGTGAAGGAATATATACTGTGTAGTTAAACATGCAAGAGCCAAGGGGGAGGGTAGGGAAGGAATTTTAGAAATGTTTTGGGGGGTCCGATCTATTTCGACAGCCTCTCAATTATACGTTTATATATATATATATATATATATTAGCAAGGATATACTACTACGGTCCAATATAAAATAAACATTCCAGTCACCATACTTCCGTTCACTAACCATTCATCAAAAACTATACTTAATTTCAGTCACCTTACCTACGTTCGATGACCATACCTTCGATAAGTCACCATACCTCCGATAAATCACCATACCTCCGATAAGTCATCATACCTCCGATAAGTCACCCTAGCTCCAATAAGTCACCATACCATCGATAAGTCACCATACCTCCGATAAGTCACCATAGATAAGTCACCATAGCTACGTTGAGTCACCATACCTCCGATAAGTCACCATAGCTACGTTGAGTCACCATCACGCGTTCACCAAACCTGATAATCCACAGCCATTAGGTTACCGCTTTGCCTGTTAACCCACTTGTCTGCCAAAACTCACCAGGTTCAGCTATACTCCACCCTGCTACTCCACACGTCACCTCCACCTCTACTCCACACATAAACTCCACCTCTACTCCACTCATCAATTCCAACCCACTCCACATAATTTTACTCATCAATTCAACCACTACTCCACATTAATTAACTTGTCAATTCAATCTCTACTCCATCCTACTCCACATAAATTCACTCATCAATTCCACTCCTACTCCACACAACACTTCCACCTCTACTCCACATCAATTCAATCATCAACTCCACACATCACTTCCACCTCTACTCCACTTCAATTCAATCATCAATTCCACACCTATTCCAGACATCAACTCCACTCCTATTTCCCACCCTATTCACTCATTAACTCCAGCCCTAGTACTCCACATCTAGTCCATAAATCAATTCCACCATACTCGACTCATCAACTCCATCTCTATACTTTTCTAACCCCTCAAAAATGATAGCAAGCTTCGTTTCAAGTATTCTGGGTCCGGTTTTATTCAGTTTAGGAAGGATGTCTGTGAATGAAAGCGGTTATTTGGCTATTGTTGACGGTTTTATTCAGTTTAGGAAGGATGTATATGAATGAAAGCGGTTATTTGGCTATTGTTGACGGTTTTATTCAGTTTAGGAAGGATGTATATGAATGAAAGCGGTTATTTGGCTATTTTTGACGGTTTTATTCAGTTTAGGAAGGATGTATATGAATGAAAGCGGGTATTTGGCTATTGTTGACGGTTTTATTCAGTTTAGGAAGGATGTCTGTGAATGAAAGCGGTTATTTGGCTATTGTTGACGGTTTTATTCAGTTTAGGAAGGATGTCTGTGAATGAAAGCGGTTATTTGGCTATTTTTGACGGTTTTATTCAGTTTAGGAAGGATGTATATGAATGAAAGCGGGTATTTGGCTATTGTTGACGGTTTTATTCAGTTTAGGAAGGATGTCTGTGAATGAAAGCGGTTATTTGGCTATTGTTGACGGTTTTATTCAGTTTAGGAAGGATGTCTGTGAATGAAAGGCTTTATTTGGCTATTGTTGACGGTTTTATTCAGTTTAGGAAGGATGTCTGTGAATGAAAGCGGTTATTTGGCTATTGTTGACGGTTTTATTCAGTTTAGGAAGGATGTCTGTGAATGAAAGCGGTTATTTGGCTATTGTTGACGGTTTTATTCAGTTTAGGAAGGATGTCTGTGAATCAAAAGGGGTAGAAGAGTCACCAAGCATCATAACAACGTCTCCCTCACGATTAAATTCCAACATACTACATACGAATCAGTTCATCAATACGGGACAATATGCTAACGAGAAATACACAAAATTAGTTTGAAGAGGGTCTGGGGGGGGGGGGGGGGGTTTTTTCTCTTTTTGGGTTGGGGGGGGGTGGGGGGGGCGTTCTTTTTTCTTTTCTTTGGTTTGAGGGGGGTCGGGGGGGCGTTCTTTTCTTTGGTTTGAAGGGGGTCCGGGGGGCATTCTTTTCTTTGGTTTGAAGGGGGTCCGGGGGGAGATTTTTTCTTGGTTTGAAGGGGGTCCGGGGGGCATTCTTTTCTTTGGTTTGAAGGGGGTCCGGGGGGAGATTTTTTCTTGGTTTGAAGGGGGTTTGGGGAGGCGTTTTTTTCTTTGGTTTGAAGGGGGTCCGGGGGGCATTCTTTTCTTTGGTTTGAAGGGGGTCCGGGGGGAGATTTTTGCTTTGGATTGAAGGGGGTTTGGGGAGGCGTTTTTTTCTTTGGTTTGAAGGGGGTCCGGGGGGCATTCTTTTCTTTGGTTTGAAGGGGGTCCGGGGGGCATTCTTTTTTTTGGTTTGAAGGGGGTCCGGAGGGCGTTCTTTTCTTTAATTTGAAGGGGGTCTGGGGGGCATTCTTTTCTTTGGTTTGAAGGGGGTCCGGGGGGCATTCTTTTCTTTGGTTTGAAGGGGGTCCGGGGGGCGTTCTTTTCTTTAATTTGAAGGGGGTCCGGGGGGCATTCTTTTCTTTGGTTTGAAGGGGGTCCGGGGGGCGTTCTTTTCTTTAATTTGAAGGGGGTCCGGGGGCATTCTTTTCTTTGGTTTGAAGGAGGTCCGTTGGGCATTCTTTTCTTTGGTTTGAAGGGGGTCCGGCGGGCGTTCTTTTCTTTGGTTTGAAGGGGGTCCGGGGGGAGATTTTTTCTTTGGATTGAAGGGGGTCCGGGGGGCATTCTTTTCTTTGGTTTGAAGGGGGTCCGGGGGGCATTCTTTTCTTTGGTTGAAGGGGGTTGGGGGGGGAGATTTTTCTTTGGATTGAAGGGGGTCCGGGGGCATTCTTTTCTTTGGTTTGAAGGGGGTCCAGGGGGCATTCTTTTCTTTGGTTTGAAGGGGGTCCGGAGGGCGTTCTTTTCTTTAATTTGAAGGGGGTCTGGGGGACGTTTTTTTCTTGGTTTGAAGGGGATTTGGGGGGCATTCTTCTCTTTAGTTTGAAGGGGGTTTGGGGGGGCGTTTTTTTCTTTGGTTTAAAAGGGGTCTGAGGGGCGTTCTTTTCTTTGATTGGAAGTTTTTTTTGGGGGGGCATTCATTTCTTTGTTTGAAGGGGGTCAGGGGGGAGTTCTTTTCTTTGGTTTGAAGGGGGTTTAGGGGGCGTTATTTTCTTGATTTGAAGGGGGTAACAGGTTTATTACCTGTAACTAATAAAAGGCAAAAACAAATGGGCTGTCCATTTCCACACTTATTCCTTGACCAACCCTCCCCAAGTAGTAAATCAAATATCTCGATTACTCTAGTCGTTTGCGAGTTGTGGAGATTAATGTTCGAGAGTTTTAGCCTACTTACTTGGAACATACTTTAGCATACGTTGTAAAGGTTAAGTAGATACGATGAAAACAGGGAGGACATTTAGAGTATTTTCTTCTTTTGTCATAAGGGGTCACCGTTTTTTTTTTTTTTTATCTTTCTCTCCTTTTCTCTCTTTCCCTGGCTTGTATCCATTCGGCCCCATTCAGCCAACTGTTTTTAAGACGTCTATCCCCATCCAGGTGTTGATTTCTTCTACATTGTACGGAGAAATCCGGCTTAGCCGGAGGCATTTTTCTATCGAAAAATGTACAAATTTAGCTTGCTGTCAAAACAAAAATATATATATGCTGGCTCGCTACCGCTCGCCAGGAAAATATTGACACCTGGAGGGGGGTAAAAGTCTTAAAACAGTAGGCTGAATGAGGCCGAATGGATACAAGCCAAAGAGAGAGGGAGAGAAAGATAAAAAAAAAGCGAGGTGGGCTCCCTTACATGATCAACTCTTTCAAGATACCATTACGCATTTATTTTCTGTTTTCTGGCTATTATTGGACGATTTTATTCAGCTTAGGAAGGGTATATGGATGTCAGAGGGATAATTGAGATAGTTTTCACCCTTTCCATTCCCCAAAATTCGTCCTAAGCTGTATAATATCGCTTAATGATAGCCAGAATATACTGTCAAATGTTAACATATATATTTCGCCTATCTATAATAAACATTATATAGTTAGCTAATATGGGTACGATAATTGCTATATATTTATCCGTGATCTATTGGCAGTATTACTCGCTCTCTCAACGATACACTACCAGAATATTGTACACATGACGATCAGTTCTAGTCACACACGGTTTTACTGTACTGTATTCTAAGTTCTAATTCAATGCCCTAAATTCTAATGCAGTGCCTTAAATTCTAATGCAGTGCCTTAAAATATATATCAGTGCCTTAAAATATACTTTAGCGAACCTGAATATTCCCACGCGTTATTTATATCTTGACCCGCCTCCCTTTGCACAACACCGAGCATTAAAGCATTATCTCTACGATCTGCCTCTTTAACCAATATGATTACATTAAAATATAAGCCAGTGTCCCAATATAACCCATGCTCAATTAACATTACTATACATCTCCCTCTCCGCCAAAACACCACTATGCTGTCTACAGTCTGCCTATGTAGCCATTATGTATACATTAGAAAAAATCATAATATATGACCTTGCCTGATTGGCATTTCCAACTCTGTAATTCAACAAACAATATACCCTTTGAGTACCAGCGACGTCTGTTATGCTGTATTCTAGCTGTATTTAGACGATTTTATGCAGCTGAGGAAGGATGGGTGGTAGTTAATAGGGATAGTTTGAAGCCTAAGTATTGCTAGACGTCCTTCTTAAGCTGAATAAAATCGTCCGATCGTTGCCAGAATATAATTAAAAGGATGTCACCGGTATTGAACGGGCAGTTAACCAATATGATTACGCTAAAGACAAACCTAGTGACATAATATGGTCTTTCTGTTATTGGCATTACTATTACCCCCTCCCTCCACGAACACTATTATAAATACCATGCACGATCTGCCTATTAAGCATTATGATTACATGAAAGGATAAACCCGTCACCTATAATAGTGTCAAGCCTGATTGACATCACTATTCCCAGTACCCCAACGAACTATCACCAATATTATTATTATTAATATACCATCTACGGTCTGCGTACACCATTATGATAACATTAAGTGGAGGTATTTAGTTTGTTCCCTAGACCTCCATCAAGCTTAAAATTACACCCCCTTGAGTCCCTTTCAAGATAAATTTGTACATTTTTCGGTAGAAAAATGTCCCGGCCAAAGGCCGGTTCTTCTTAAATTAAAGGCTCGCTATCGCTCGCCAGGATAAAATCGACACCTGAATGGCACGAAAGGTCTTAATATGGGGTGAAAGTTCTTAAAATCGCTAAACTAATGGGACAAACGTTTTATAATATCAAAAGCAATGGGGCTAAACATGAGGGAGAAAGGGGTCAAGAAAAAAATCCCTCAAGTGGAGATCTCCCCTTAAGGGATAAGCCTATATGCCATACAGTAATCCCTTGCCTGATTGACATTACCATCACTTTACCCTTACCAAATACTTACCATAATACCATCTGCGATCTGCCTGTGCAACCCATTATCGTCACATTAATGAATAAGCCAGTGCCCCATATACATTATAATCCCATACTACCCCACTACCCAACGAACTATCACTAACACACTATATATTACCTGTATAGATAACCAAACTAATTATTATAAATATTCCCCAAGGGTTTAGTGACAAATACATTACTCACTCCCCCTTCACCAAATACATTACCCCCTTCCCCTTCACCAAATACATTACCCTCTTCCCCTTCACCAAATACATTACCCTCTTCCCCTTCACCAAATACATTACCCACTTCCCCTTCACCAAATACATTACCCTCTTCCCCTTCACCAAATACATTACCCCCTTCCCCTTCACCAAATACATTACCCTCTTCCCCTTCACCAAATACGAGTACCCCTTCCCCTTCACCAAATACATTACCCTCTTCCCCTTCACCAAATACATTACCCTCTTCCCCTTCACCAAATACATTACCCACTTCCCCTTCACCAAATACATTACCCTCTTCCCCTTCACCAAATACATTACCCCCTTCCCCTTCACCAAATACATTACCCTCTTCCCCTTCGCCAAATACATTACCCACTTCCCCTTCACCAAATACATTACCCCCTTCCCCTTCACCAAATACATTACCCCCTTCCCCTTCACCAAATACATTACCCCCTTCCCCTTCACCAAATACATTACCCTCTTCCCCTTCACCAAATACATTACCCACTTCCCCTTCACCAAATACATTACCCCCTCCCCCTTCACCAAATACATTACCCCCTTCCCCTTCACCAAATACATTACCCTCTTCCCCTTCACCAAATACATTACCCTCTTCCCCTTCACCAAATACATTACCCACTCCCCCTTCACCAAATACATTACCCCCTTCCCCTTCACCAAATACATTACCCTCTTCCCCTTCACCAAATACATTACCCTCTTCCCCTTCACCAAATACATTACCCTCTTCCCCTTCACCAAATACATTACCCACTCCCCCTTCACCAAATACATTACCCTCTTCCCCTTCACCAAATACATTACCCTCTTCCCCTTCACCAAATACATTACCCCCTTCCCCTTCACCAAATACATTACCCACTTCCCCTTCACCAAATACATTACCCACTCCCCCTTCACCAAATACATTACCCTCTTCCCCTTCACCAAATACATTACCCACTTCCCCTTCACCAAATACATTACCCCCTTCCCCTTCACCAAATACATTACCCCCTTCCCCTTCACCAAATACATTACCCACTTCCCCTTCACCAAATACATTACCCCCTTCCCCTTCACCAAATACATTACCCACTTCCCCTTCACCAAATACATTACCCTCTTCCCCTTCACCAAATACATTACCCACTTCCCCTTCACCAAAATACTACCTTCATATTGTCTAGTTAACACACAGTGTATTGTTTCACTAAGCACTAGCCCAGTCTTTTCAACAACCCCCACACATCATTTACATCACATACTACCAACAGATATAATATTGCAAGATATAATAATATATGTCAAGCTAACCTAAATGATTTTACTAAGCACTAACCCAGTCTTCTAAATATCCTTCATGCATTAATGACCCCACATATCACCCCTCCCCCTTCATCTTACCACCAAAATAGTATCTATCATATGTAAAGAACGCCAAGCTGATTTGACTCAATACCAGTCCATCCCTCTAAATATTCTTCCTTGGTTCAGTGATAAATATATTACTCCCGTCCCTCTCACCGAACATTATAATAGTATCTACAATATCTATAACTAACTAAGATCATTGTACTTAAATCTATTCCACCCCTATACTGTATATACCCCCATGTTTCAGTGATATATATATATTACCCCCCCCCCCCTTCCCCCGCACCTATCACCAAAATACTACCTATGTCAAGATAACAGAGATTATCTAACTTAAAACCTATCCCAAAATACTCTCTATAATACCCTGTATGTCAAGATAACCCAGATTATTTAGAGGAAGATGGGCCGTTCTTTAGGTCTATTAATTGGTTTATATATGTTTTCTTAGTGTTTTCTTATGTTTTCTTAGTGTTTTCTTATGTTTTCTTAGCTTCCTCGCTAGACCTCAATCAAGCTTAGAAAAACACCCCCTAGACCCCCCCTTCAAGATACTTTAGTAATTTTTTCGGTAGAAAACTGTCCAGGCCGAAGGCCGATTCTTCTTAAAATTTCAGGCTCGCTATCGCTCGCCAGGAAAAAAATCGACACCTAAATGGCACGAAAGGTCTTAAAATTGACAACGAAATGGGGCGAAAGGTGTTAAAATCGCCAAACTAATGGGCCGAACGTCTTATAATCTCAAAACAAATGAGGCTTTACACGAGGGAGAAAGTTGACCAGAAAAACGACCCATCTCCTCCTTTAACTCAACACCTATCACTAAAATACTAACTACCCCAGCATTAATTATTGAGAGTCCTGGTCAATATCCATGGCGGTCACCAGTTGTTGATGTTGTTGTTACGTTACGGTACGGTGGAATGGTGTAGTGATGACCCCCTTGGTGATTATGGATGCCTATAGTCTGTTCATCCTAAGCGGGCGAAACGATCTTTTATTTTGTGATCGCTATATCTATTGTCAGGAGCTAACGGATATTGAAACATTATATACATGTTTTTAATCTGGCAAAAGCTCAAAGTATAGCTAACTCTAACTCATATCACTACTTTGATTACTAAGCTGTGATATGATTTCGATCTTGGAATGTATCAATCAATTATGACAAGTAGCTGTTAATAGAAGTTCATTTAAATAGTAATGTATTTGTCTGCAATTTAATGTCAGTAAATCGGCTGCTATGAGATAATTTTTTTCGCCCGGATAAGATGAACCGAATATAGTGGTCACCGGGTCACCGGGTCACCTGCAAGTCCTGCGGAGGGCGGTGACCAATTTGACCTGGTGTACCCCTTCTGCTTGGTGACCCTCAAGCTGGGTGAGGTCAGGTCACCAGATGCCCAAACAGGGGGGTCAGATGGTCACACACCTCACAACTTTGATCACAATGTGTGTCAATCTCACCACACTGAACTCGGCCCAAAATTGATCTTTTCTACCTTGGCTCAGGTGAACTGCTGAAAACTACTTTATTCATCGCTATAAACCTGAGAAAAGATCGGGAAAGCCTCGATTTGAGCTTCATAATCGAAACACATACATTTTATTCTATGACTTTTTTTCTCGATATCGAATTTTAGTGGAGGCAGGCCCGGGACGGAGACGACACGTGCACTCCCACCCACGTCTACAGAGCAACTAAGGTGGCTCCGTCCTTGCCCGCTACTAGGATACTCACGCGATGACCGCTGACGAAAATTATCACCAATCGTATTATTTCCCGCGGTATAGGAGGCAGCGTAAGAGCAAGTGTATGGGCGGGGGGCGGGGAGCGGGGGGTTTTACGATCGGAGGGGGGCGGAGAGGGGCGCAAGAGGGGGCGCTAACCAGATATTGTTGACATCCCGAGCGTAATTTCTTAACACCTGAACAGGAAGCAAGGTGGTGGGGGGGGGGGGGGGGTCATGTACACGAGAGATCCTACAGTAACGGAGATCGGCTACCTTCCGCCATATTGGTACCCCGGGTGTCATGCAGTTCCGCCATCTTAGTACCCTGGTGTCATAAACCTCTCTTTAAACCCCTCACCACCATTGCGTATTTGTCATCACATTCTGGTTACCATTAGACGATTTTCTTTAGTATATATTTTGTTCTCTACGACTCAAATGGGTAAATGAATTCTCAATAAACCCTCTTAATGGGATAGGTCCTTCTTAAACTGCATAAAGTCGTCTACTTTAAGCTAGTATCAAGGGGTTAAACTCAAATAGGTCCATAATTCACAATAAACACTCAGCAACAATGGAATAGAAAATACAGTTTGGTCTTTGGGTCTATATCATACGTGATCATATAAATAACATCATCCCGTTTTTCGATAATTACAGCAAAAAAAAATAAAATAAAAAATAAGTAAATTGAATAAATAAATAAATAAATAAATAAATAAATAAATACCTAAATAAATAAATACCTAAATAAATAACTAAATAAATAAATACCGAAATAAATACATATATAAATCAATATGGCCACTCTCTTCTCCTACAAGCTCTCTAATGTACACACCCACCCACACACCCACCCAACCACACATTTTATTTTCTCTCTCTCTTACTCTCTCCCTCGCACACGCAATTATCTCTCCCTCTCACACACACACACGCACACGCCCTCACACACACACACACACACCCACGAACACACACACCCATATAACCCACGCTAGCTGTCAATAGAGGCTTTACTACTAGGTGGGTGGAATACAGAACCACAATACGCACACACACCCACACACACACACACACTCTCTCTCTCTCATACACTGGGACTGGGTGGGCGGAATACCTAACTACAATACTCACACGCCCACCACCCCTACTACTACTACGCTCACAACGCCCACGAGCAGTTTAGCCCTATAGTTTTTACATGCCCTTCTTGTAGTTGGCAGCGGGTGGCATGGGAGGAGGAGAGGGTGGAGGGGGAAGAGGAGGAAGTGGTTGTGGAGGAGGGAGGGAGGAGGAGAGTAGGAGGAGGAGATGGGAGTAAACGAGGAGGATGAGGGTGATGAGGAGGAGGATGAGGGTGATGAGGAGGAGGATGAGGGTGATGAGGAGGAGGATGAGAAGGAGAGAAGAGGGAAGAGGAGAGTTAGGAAGGAGAGAAGGAGACGAAGGGGAGGAGGAGACGAGGGGGAGGTGGGTGTGGAGGGAGGAAAGGAGGAGGAGGAGGAGGAGAGGAAGAGGATATGAAGATGGAGGAGGAAGAAGGAGGAAGGCAAAAGGGAGTATGCCGACGAGAACGATATGGAGGGAGAGCATTATTAAGTAAAGTTCAGGGGCACTCATCTTCATCTCATTACCCTTCGGAGTCTGCGGTGATGAACCCAATACAGGGGCTAATGCATGTTTGTGGGTTAGCACAGTTTCCTTCCCTAGAGGGGACGTCACTAACGTCTCCATAGTCTGTTTAGTTTTAACTGACGGTAACATGCAAAGTTCCCCTCAAGATTTTTTCGGATATTTGAACATTTTGCACTGATATATGATAGGTGTTCATTGTATAATGTGATCTTAAGGGGAGGTTTCTAGTTTGTTTCCTACTCCTCCAGCAATCTTAAAATTTCACCCCCTTGACCCCCTTTCAAGATAAATTTGTACATTTTTCGGTAGAAAAATGTCCCGGCCGAAGGCCGATTACTCTTAAATTACAGGCTCGCTATCGCTCGCCAGGATAAAATCGACACCTAAATGGCACGAAAGGTCTTAACATTGACAGAATGGGGCGGAAATTCTTAAAAATCACCAAACTAATGGGGCAAACGTCTTAAAATCTCAAAAGCAATGAGGCTAGACATGAGGGAGAAAGGAGTCAAGAAAAAAGTCCCTCAAGTGGAAATCTCCCCTTAATATGATGCAGATACATATTAATTTAATATTTGTAAATTGAGTATCGGTAAAATAACGTCCCTTGATTTTGGCCCTGTCACTCTTTCAACTCTGGGGGAGACACTCGATACAGGCAGTTCTGCCTTTTGTCTCCCTCACTCACATCGAAAAACAAAATAAGTTCGAAGCCTGTTAATTGCTAGAGGCTCTTTTGAAACCGAATAAAATCATCTAATTTTAGCCACACTCAAAGGTAACAGGACGGCACCGGTACTGAAGGGGTTAAGGTGAGGAGGTGTCGGAAGGTGAGCGGTGAGAACTTATGAGAGTTAAAGGAGTTAGGGGCTGGCACAGACACTCAGCCCAACATGTCAGTAGGAGTGGTGTACAGTCGAAAGAGAAAGTTCCTGCACACTTTTGCTTTGAGAGGAGTTTAAGAGAAGTATATTGACAAATCAAATGTCTGCCATCCTTATAATTTTAAAGCAGTTGTTCAGGCATTTAAGATTACACCATTTCATTATTGATATCACGTAGAGTAGCCTGGACCTAGTAATGTGATGAAAGGGGTGACCGGTCAACTCAACCAGTAGACCATTTCAACCAGTAGCTCTCAACCAGTACCAAATCAACCAATACAGTTAGGTTAGGTAAGGTTAGGTTAGGTTAGTACTATATTTTGGCACTGGTTTGGTTGGTCTGGGTTAATTTGGCACTGGTGGAGAGCTACTGGTTGAAATGGCCTACTAGTTGAGATGACATGGAACCGATGAAAGGGTACTTTGTGAGGATAGGAAAATTAAAAGAGGTAAATAATAACACGCTAAAGGTCGGGAGAGGCAAGGCACTGCTGTAGACGAGCTAAAAGATAAGGTACAATGTATCTGATGAACAAGAATGACCCCATTTTCTCGATCTATGATCACTTGTAAATATATTGTGTAATTATGTTAAGGGGAGATTTCCACTTGAGGGAGTTTTTTCTTGACTCCTTTCTCCCTCATGTTTAGCCCCATTGCTTTTCTAATTTTAAGACGTTCGCCCCATTATTTTGATGATTTTAAGAACTTTCAACCCCTTTCTGTCAATTTTAAGACCTTTCGTGCAATTTAGGTGTCGTTTTTATCCTGGCGAGCGTTAGCGAGCCTGTAATTTAAGAGGAACCGGCTTTCAGCCGGAACATTTTTCTACCGAAAAATGTACAAATTTATCCTGAAAGGGGCTCAAGGGGGTGTAATCTTAAGCTTGAAGGATATCTAGAGACCAAACTAAAAACCTCCCCTTAAGAAGGGGATAGATAATAACATGTGCCAAGAAGAGCAAACACATCAAATATACACGAACCATTGGTAAACAAACATGGGATATAAACACATTCATATTGTGTCATTATGTTAAGAAGGAAACAGATATTCACATGGAGCAAGCACAGCAAACACATCAAATATACACGAACCATTGGTAAACAAACATGGAATAATAAACACATACCCGAAAGGTGGCAAGCAAGTTCGAGAAACCAGATACCAGAATATTGAGAGGTGACTTTTGATATTGGAAGTCTGACGAGAGATGTTGGAGAGGTGGTGGTGAGGTGGTGGTGAGGTGGTGGTGAGGTGATGGTGAGGTGGTGGTGAGGGTGGTGAGGTGGTGGAGAGGTGAGGAGGTGGTGGTGGTGATGATGGAACAAGAAGGAGACGAAACAAGGGAGGATTGAAATGAAAAACTGGGGTAAACGAAAGTAAACAAAGGTATAGAATAAGGATTACAAGAAAGATAAATATGTGTGTGTTTGTAGGCTATGAGAGGTGAATTTTGATTTTGGAAGTCCGGCGAAAGGTGGCGAAATGGAGGTGGTGGAGAGTTGGTGGGGAGGTGGTGGTGGTGGAGGTGAAGATGGCGAAGAGGTGGAGGTAAGGTGTTGGCGAGGTGGAGGTGGGAGGAGAAGAAACAGGGAGGATTGACATGAAGACAGATGATATTTTGGTAAGCAAATGGAGGAGGAGAATGGGGTGTGAGAGAAAGAATAGTATTAACATGTGTGTGTGTGTGTGTGTGTGTGTGTGATCATAATAATTTAGAAAAGAGGGTCTAATTCTCCCTTCACTGTGGTATCATCAACGAGCGATAGGGAAAATACAAACCCCTTCCCCAGTCTAAAACTACGCCCCATTGACAAGCGCCATAAAACACAAAGACAAACAAAAACAACAACAATGATGACAGGGAGCGTCGACATGAAAGAGGTTCCGGAATTTGCTAAGCCTTTTATTGTCTTCTATGATCAGGTGGAAAAATGGAAAAAATGTCTAGTGAAAGCGGAATGATATGTTTGTTCGTGATTTGGTGCTCTCTCTCTCTCTCTGTCTCTCTGGATAGATAGATAGATAGATAGATAGATAGAGAGAGAGAGAGAGAGAGAGAGAGAGAGAGAGAGAGAGAGAGAGAGAGAGAGAGAGAGAGAGAGAGAGAGAGAGAGAGAGAGAGAGAGAGAGAGCAAGAAAGCGAGAACGTGAACGAGAACAAGAGCGAGAGCCACCAGAGACCAATGCAAACAACCAAATACAAAGACAGAGACAGAAGTAATCCCCCCACCAAATTAAAAACAAGCCCCACCACAGATGTATTAAAAAACAAAAAAAAAAAAAAAAATCTAGCACACCTGGTCGCTCAACGAGACAATCACAATCACAATCACAATCACAATCACGAGACAATCCAACCCTTTTTATATGTACAGGTGCAGTAACAAAATTCGTGTCCTATCGCCGTCTTCTCCACTTTATATTCCCCTTTTGGTTAAGGTGCTGGAGTGCTGCACTACTGGCCTGGGTTCGAACCCTGGCTGGGGCATGTCACAAACATATTAATATATTAAAATCTGTCTTCAATATATCTGAAAACAAAACCTTGGATTATAAAGGCGTTTATGAATGTTTATGTATGTTTATCCTTTTAACTAGACGTATAAATTTGTTTTAAATTAATACTTTCAATAACATGGTATATTTGTTTATATCCAGTATTTGTTTCTGGACGATTGCATGCAGCTTTAACCCTTCAGCCCCATGACGTCATTCTCATCATATTCTGGTTACCATTATTAAACGATTGTCTTTGGTTTATAATCTACCTCTACGACTCAAATGGGTAAATACGATCTGGAAAAACTCTCTTAATAACATAGGTCCTTCTTAAAGTGCATACAATCGTCTAGTTTTAGCCAGCATCAAAGGCGTCCTGGTGGTGAAGGGGTTAAGGGGAGGTTTTTAGTTAGTTCGCTAGACTTCCATCAAGCTTAACATTACAGCCCCTAGACCCCCTTTCAAGATAAATTTGTACATTTTGCGGTAGAAAAAATTCCGGCCGAAGGCCAGTTCCTCTTAAATTACAGGCTCGCTATCGCTCGCCAGGAAAAATCGACACCTAAATGGCACGAAAAGTCTTAAAATTGACAGAAATGGGGCGAAAGTTCTTAAAATCGCTAAATTAATGGGGCGAAAGTCTTATAATATCAAAAGCAATGGGGCTAACCATGAGGGAGAAAGGGGTCCAGAAAAAATCCCTCGAGTGGAAATCTCCCCTTAAAAGGTCCTCTTTACTGCCAAAAGCGGAAAACACCAACCTCCAATAATCCTGTAACTCAACACAAATCGTTTTCAAACATACTGTAATGATCGAAAATTCTAAACGAAATAATATGTATGGTAGTCTGAAAGCGTTAAAGGGGAGATTTCCACTTGAGGGACACTTTTCTGGACTCCTTTCTCCCTCATGTTTAGCCCCATTGCTTTTCTAATTTTAAGACGTTCGCCCCATTATTTTGACGGTTTTAAGAACTTTCGACCCATTTCTGTCAATTTTAAGACCTTTCGTGCCATATAGGTGTCGATTTTATTCTGGCGAGCGATAGCGAGCCTGTAATTTAAAAGGAACCGGCTTTCAGCCGGGACATTTTTCTACCGAAAAATTTACAAATTTATCTTGAAAGGGGCTCAAGGGGGTGTAATTTTAAGCTTGATGGAAGTCTAGGGAACACACTAAAAACCTCCCCTTAAGACTTTAGTGGGAATCTGTACGCAATATGTAGGTCACAGGTCTCGCTACATGTGGGGAGTGAGGGATATAGCATGTGAAGACGGACATGTACAGTCGCGCTAATAAGTGATGTATCGGCACCAAGTATATATCGATCAATAATTGGCATCGGCAATATCTAAGCTTAATTTCTTCATATCGAGTGAAATATACAAACATGATCCTACACTTACCCACCCTATTCAACATCTGACAGACATTAAAACAGCACAGAGCAAGCCAAACGTAATGACAGCTGGGAGGTGACTTATTAGCGCAACTGTACATTGTATGTAGGTCACAGGTCTCGCTACATGTGGGGAGTGAGGGATATGTAGGTCACAAGTCTCGCTACATGTGGGGAGTGAGGGATATGTAGGTCACAAGTCTCGCTACATGTGGGGAGCGAGGGATATGTAGGTCACAAGTCTCGCTACATGTGGGGAGTGAGGGATATGTAGGTCACAAGTCTCGCTACATGTGGGGAGTGAGGGATATGTAGGTCACAGGTCTCGCTACATGTGGGGAGTGAGGAATATGTAGGTCACAAGTCTCGCTACATGTGGGGAGCGAGGGATATGTAGGTCACAAGTCTCGCTACATGTGGGGAGTGAGGGATATGTAGGTCACAAGTCTCGCTACATGTGGGGAGCGAGGGATATGTAGGTCACAAGTCTCGCTACATGTGGGGAGCGAGGGATATGTAGGTCACAAGTCTCGCTACATGTGGGGAGTGAGGGATATGTAGGTCACAGGTCTCGCTACATGTGGGGAGTGAGGAATATGTAGGTCACAAGTCTCGCTACATGTGGGGAGCGAGGGATATGTAGGTCACAAGTCTCGCTACATGTTGGGAGCGAGGGATATGTAGGTCACAAGTCTCGCTACATGTGGGGAGCGAGGGATATGTAGGTCACAAGTCTCGCTACATGTGGGGAGCGAGGGATATGTAGGTCACAAGTCTCGCTACATGTGGGGAGTGAGGGATATGTAGGTCACAAGTCTCGCTACATGTGGGGAGCGAGGGATATGTAGGTCACAAGTCTCGCTACATGTGGCAGTGAGGGATATGTAGGTCACAAGTCTCGCTACATGTGGGGAGTGAGGGATATGTAGGTCACAAGTCTCGCTACATGTGGGGAGTGAGGGATATGTAGGTCACAAGTCTCGCTACATGTGGGGAGTGAGGGATATGTAGGTCACAAGTCTCGCTACATGTGGGGAGCGAGGGATATGTAGGTCACAAGTCTCGCTACATGTGGGGAGCGAGGGATATATAGGTCACAAGTCTCGCTACATGTGGGGAGTGAGGGATATGTAGGTCACAAGTCTCGCTACATGTGGGGAGTGAGGGATGGCGTGTGAAGACGGAAATGTACAGTTGGCTCACGATAAACATCTACCATACATATATAAAGCATGGTTTCTCAGACAACTTCTATACCTTCAACTTGTCTGCTAGTAAAGCCCGCATCATATTAATATTTTATATATTCCTAAAGGTTCAGGTACATTTGATAGCGAGGTTGATCCTTTTCCTGGCGAGCGATAGCGAGCCTGTAACTGTAGGAGAAATCGGCCTGCGTCCGGGACAATTTTCTACCGAAAAATTTACAAATTTATCTCGAAGGGGGGTCTAATGGATTTTTTAAAAGCTTGATGGAGGTCTAGGGAGGAAACTAAAAACTAATTAATAGATAAATAAATTAGCAAATAAATAGCCCATCCGCCCTTAATAAATTATATTATATAATTATAAACTGTTCATTGGAGTACACCCTCAGGCTGGAGATTTTTATAACAAATACTTCGGTCTCTTTGTGTGTAATAATTGTTCCATTGGCACATAAAGTTCCTGTTACTTTTGAGTCAACTGTAGATCACGGTCGATTCGTCAACCAGTCATTTCGCCCCACAGTTAATCGAGGTACGTGACGGAGATGCATGATAAGGCAAGGTAACTCAGCAGGTGCAAGCAAAAGAGAGTCAACCCCCCCCCCCCCCCTTCTCTCTCTCTCTCTATCTCTCTCTCTCTCTCTCTCTCTCTCTCTCTCTCTCACTCTCACACACTCCCCCTCTCTCTCACACATACGCATCATCTCTCTCACATACACACCCACAATCTCACGCATACCTTCACACACTCACACACACATACACAAAATCTCTCTCTCACATACACAGGTACTCACCCACAATATCACACATACTCTCACTCACTCACACACACTATCTCTCTCTCTCTCTCGCTTGTTTCCCGCATTCATACTTCCTCCGTTCTTTATCTTCCCTTCGTCTCTCTTTATTCTCTCTTTATCTTCTCTTCATCTCTCTTACTCTCTTTATCTCCTCCCCCATCTCACTAATAACCCCCTTTTCCCTCTTATTCTCTCTTTATCTCCTCTTCCATCTCTCTCACTCTCTTTATCTTCCCTTCCATCTCTCTCACTCTCTTTATCTCTCCATCCATCTCACTAACTATTTTTCCCCTTACAGCCATGCCAACTCACCCATTCACCCCAGACGTTTCCCCCAACATTCGTCTCTTTGTCATCGTATTTTATCTCTCTACCTTGACCTTCTTCGTGTATAAACTTAATACAGTCTATTTTGTCCCAGCTGATGATCAATTGAATCCCTTAGCCAC
>CM064527.1:46263657-46283657 GCA_032716605.1 Paralithodes platypus | reverse complement strand
GAGAGTGAGAGAGAGAGAGAGAGAGAGAGAGAGAGAGAGAGAGAGAGAGAGAGAGAGAGAGAGAGAGAGAGAGAGAGAGAATAGCACTCGTCCTCATAACCAGAATTATATTGTTTTCCATATAAGTCCGGCTAAAACTAGAAACTATTTGAGATAAGGAACTAGACCCTATCGAGGATACAGTATTTTAAAAACAATAAAAAACCCACATAGGCTGGATAACAACACTGCATACGTAACCATGTACAATATAAAATAATAGCTTGCTGATTATGGCATTGTATATGTTGAGATGCTGTAGGCCAAAAATTAAAAACTGTTAGATAAAAACACTGCATACATCACAGCCAGATACCAGCATTATAATTTGCTCCTCTGTCACCATATATAATTTTCCGTACGCGTCATGTTGCTCAATACTAATTCTCACCGACACAAATGATCTTCCCTTACAATCTTTTTTGGGGGGGACACATATCATTTCATAGTCAGCCTAACATAAAACCTCGCCTACAAGCCTTCTACCCACAAGTCGCCAGCTAACAAGGTCCAGCTAACAAGGGTTCCCAGTGACAGCATATCCAGCCAAGATAAAACACTCCCATACAGCTAAGTTTACCCTTCCTCAGCTACTTCATCAACCCCCAAGCTAACCCACCAGCTAACCCTCCAGTCATCAGCTAACAAGGGATGCAGCTAAAATATAACACTCCCATACAGCTAAGTTAACCCTCCCCACCCCTTCATCCCACAACCTCAGCTACTTTTACCAACCCCCAAGCTAATCCCCTAGCTAACCCTCTAGTCGCCAGCTAACAAGACAGAGTATCCAGCTAAGAATAGTTCTCCGCTACATTTCCATTTCCATGCGTATAAAATCAACCAACCACAGCTACTCTACCAACCCCTAACTAACCCCCAAGCTAACCCTCCAGCTATCACTCTATATTACCAGCTAACAAGGCCCAGCTAACAAGGGTCCCGGTGACAGACAAACGTGACGGACCCGACTCAATTATCCCAGATTGGCGCACGACGGAAATATTCAGATGAGGGGCCCCGTCGCCGTCCTTCCCGGGGAGCTGGACTTCTCGCTACCTACTATGGGTTGCAGACGCCGTGTTACATCGTTTTTCGGGAATAACTTATTAACAAACAGTTGGATTAGTATGATATTTTGACACCGTTTTATTCACACCGTGCCCTAATTTTCGTCAATATAGTGCATTACCAAAAGTGTAGAAATAAGGCACTTGTCCCTGTGTCATGAGGTTATAGTCACACATTAATGACTAAGAAACGAACAAGGCTACCTTGGCTTACCTGTTAGAACCACCAAACCATTATTGCTCCTCCATCAAACACGGTAGTTATCAGCCACCACCCAACCCTACTATCGCATTTAAATTCAAGTTATCTGTCAATATAAAAATAAAAATATACAAAATACATAATTTTTGTATATTTATGCACATACAGTAGTTGTTATTACGTACATACGAAACACATACAGTAGTTGTTATTACGTACATACAAAACACATACAGTAGTTGTTATTACGTACATGCAAAACACATACAGTAGTTGTTATTACGTACATACAAAACACATACAGTAGTTGTTATTACGTACATACAAAACACATACAGTAGTTGTTATTACGTACATGCAAAACACATACAGTAGTTGTTATTACGTACATACAAAACACATACAGTAGTTGTTATTATTACGTACATACAAAACACATACAGTAGTTGTTATTACGTACATGCAAAACACATACAGTAGTTGTTATTACGTACATACAAAACACATACAGTAGTTGTTATGACGTACATACAGTATAGTACACTCAGATGCCATAGTCTCAAGCCCACTCATAAATATTCACGGGCTTCAAATAATTCTAACTATGGAAGTATATCTCTGGAAACTAATTAATGAATACAAATGTCCATAAATCAACTACAAAATTATATATACCATTAATTGGATAGCTAGTTATATCCAAAAATCAATCCAGTTAATTATAATTGCATAACGAAACCATAGGGGGTCCACGAAGTCTTATGAGTGGGCTAGAGACTATGGCATCCCGAGTGTACATACAGGTACGGTCGCGCTAATAAGTCATGGCCCAGCTGTCATTACGTTTGTCTTGCTCTGTGCTGTATTAATGTCTGTCAGATGATTAATAGGGTGGGTAAGTGTAGGGACATGTTTGTATATTTCACTCGATATGAAGAAATGAAGCTTAGATATTGCTGATACCAATTATTGATCAAAACATACTTGGTACCGAGACATCACTTATTAGCGCGACTGTACATATATTTATTATATATTAATGTCAAAACATATATTCACTGACTGATTTTCGAAACGAATACAGATTAATATGCCAAATTGTCAATGGGAATTTACATATATAATAGACAATATACAATTATAATGGGCAGCTCTCTCTCTCTCTCTGTCATACACACACACACACACACACATACAGTCGTTATTACGCATAACGCATAGCGTTAAATAATGTGTATATATTCGGTATATATATATATATTACATGTGCCTGAAAATATATGCTAATTGTTTGATGTGTGAAAATAAGAAGAACACAATTGTTTCAGTTACTACAAAAATAGAGGGTAATTACATTTAGAAATAAGCAAGTGGCAAGTTTTAATCTCTCTCTCTCTCTCTCTCTCTCTCTCTCTCTCTCTCTCTCTCTCTCTCTCATGTAATGTGTTTATACTTTACAACACTTCAGGAGATTTAAGAAGTGCCAAAACCTCTGATGGCATCTGCTCTACCTTGCGTTGAAATTTCTTTCTGAATCCAGCTAACAGAGGATCTGCTATAACCTTTGTATGACTGTTTGTCTGTTAATGGTTCTGTACTGCTTGATTGATGACTTGGCTGAGAGTGGTATTTGTTATATAGGTTAAATATTCTGTCACTATGTCCTCTCTCCTGATTGCAACCATACCTATATAAAGAGGTTATAAAGGTTACCCACACATAAAAATGGGTTTTCTATGACATGCAATACATTTTCTGTGTGTTTACCTGTAATTTCTTTGGGTAACTATTTTAAATAATTAAAATATATTTCCGTAGTTTACTGACCTATAATAGCTTTATCGTATTATATTTCACTAATATTTGTTCACATCTGTAGTCACATTGCATTCATATAACACCTGGATATCAACAATTACAACAACAAAGAATGTCTTGCTTGTATTTACCGTTCATGAGAGATTAGATGCAGGGTACATTCCAGTGTTTACATTTGAGGAACAAAGAAAACGGAAGACTGACAGCTGGCTTACTGACCTTCCCGCCCTCAGACCATTCCGACTAGAAGATTCCTCCCGCTTAGCTAGGACCTTCCCGCCGGAATATTTAGGGCGGGAAGAGCCAAACAATCAATCCATCCTTGGCTGATTCCGGCCCTCTAAGATTAGACCACGCCCGTTTGTAAGGTTCGCGTTTACCTTAAACTGTGCTTGCCTAAATTTGCAATGAAAAAGCCTGTAGCCTTGAAATTCGTGATTGTATCTAACCTTGTGTATATAACGACGATCAGATTAAAACACGCCCATTAATAGGAACAATCACAACCCATTCGTTTCCCAATTGTCCATTTTCAACCGATGGTGATTAGCATTTTACCCATTTTTATAGAAATCAGTTATTTTGCAAGTAGAGTAGCGAAATATGGGAGTGATCATGACAACGTGACACTACCCCTTGAGGTTTATGTCGCCTTTTAATTAAGGGGAGGTGTTTAGTTTCCTCCCTAAACTAAGGTGTTTGAGAGTGAAATGCTTTAAGGGGAGGTAATTAGTTTGTTCCCTAGACCTCCATCAAGCTTAAAATTACACCCCCTTGAGTCCCTTTCAAGATAAATTTGTACATTTTTCGGTAGAAAAATGTCCCGGCCGAAGGCCGATTCCTCTTAAATTACAGGCTCGCTATCGCTCGCCAGGATAAAATCGACACCTGAATTGCACGAAAGGTCTTAATATGGGGTGAAAGTTCTTAAAATCGCCAAACTAATGGGACAAACGTTTTATAATATCAAAAGCAATGGGGCTAAACATGAGGGAGAAAGGGGTCAAGAAAAAAATCCCTCAAGTGGAGATCTCCCCTTAAGACTCTCGAATAACCGTCTGTCTTCCATAATATGTCCTTCCTAATCTGAATAAAGTTGCCTCATACTAGACAAAATACACTGTATAAAGTGCGTCATGATCCTCACGGGGTTATTACCATGATGATGATAAAAGACAATCACATATTTTCCAGACGGTAGAGACACATTTGTTACTGAGGGGTCATTCGATTTATGGTTAGTTACAAATGGACAATCATTAAGGGGAGGTATTCAGTTTATTCCCTAGACCTCCATCAAGCTTTAAAATACGCCCCATTGACCCTTTTTCAAGATTAATTTGTACATTTTTCGGTAGAAAACTGTCCCGGCTGAAAGCCGGTTCCTCTTAAATTACAGGCTCGCTATCGCTCGCCAGGATAAAATCGTCACCTAAATGGCACGAAAGGTCTTAAAATTGACAGAAATGGGTTGAAAGTTCTTAAAATCGTAAACATAATGGGGCAAACGTCTTAAAATCTCAAAAGCAATGGGGCTAACCATGAGGGAGAAAGGGGTCAAGAAAAAAAAATCCCTCAAGTGGAAATCTCCCCTGAAACGACTATTTAAACTATAGAGTAAAATATGGTCCATGTCTAGCCTACTATCATGGTATTGACTATTTAACCCCTTCTCTACCGGCGACGTCTTATTAAGTTTCTTCTGGCTACTATTAGACGTTTATATTAAGTATAGAAAGGGCCTCCAGCATTTAAGGGGAGATCTCCACTTGAGGGATTTTTTTCTTGACCCCTTTCTCCCTCATGTTTAGCCCCATTGCTTTTGATACTATAAAACGTTTGCCCCCATTAGTTTAGCGATTTTAAGAACTTTCACCCCATATTAAGACCTTTCGTGCAATTCAGGTGTCGATTTTATCCTGGCGAGCGATAGCGAGCCTGTAATTTAAGAGGAACCGGCCTTTGGCCGGGACATTATTCTACCGAAAAATGTACAAATTTATCTTGAAAGGGACTCAAGGGGGTGTAATTTTAAGCTTGATGGAGGTCTAGGGAACAAACTAAATACCTCCCCGTAACAGGCTTCGAACTATCTCACTTAACCCTTTTTACTACCTCAAATCCGTCTTAAACTGCTCAAAATCGCCTAAATATAGCCAGAATAAAATGAAAAAGACGTCGCCGGTACAGAAGGGGTTAAGGCTATTTCACATCTAATCCTTATTTCCACACTTTCCCTTAGATGATAATGTACCGTACCGCATGTAAGCTATACTGTATACTGAGACAGAGCGGACGAGTCGAGAAATCGCTACAGTTATGTTATACAACGGGGAAATTAGTGGATTGTGTTCTTTCATTTCATACATTTTATTTTAGTAAGCGTTGTTTCCACAGCGATTTTGATATGTTGTTTTGACTTTATATTGTCTTTGTCCCAGTTTTGGTTGGACTTTGTTTGCAAGTTTTACATTTTAAATTATTCTCTTTCTCTCTCTCTCTCTCTCTCTCGGGAATATTTGATGGCCTTAAGAAGCTGATTGTATACTTCAAAATAAATATATTACGCGGAGTATAGATTTTTCCTAAAGAACTGTGTGTGTGTGTGTGTGTGTGTGTGTGTGTGTGTGTGTGTGTGTGTGTGTGTGTGTGTGTGTGTGTGTGTGTGTGTGTGTGTGTGTGTGTGTGTGTGTGTGTGTGTGTGTGTGTGTACATCCAGCCTTGTTGTGGTCTACTTTATTTGTTATCTGTTCTATTGTTTATGTATGTTGATTAATATGTTTCATTTAGGATGACTTGTGCGTCTTGTCAATTATATATTTGTTTGTGGCAGAGGCTCAGCATCCCCTTTCCATTAAACTAACACAAGGACGTACAGTGATAGACAGTGATAGACAGTGATAGACAGTGATAGACAGTGAGCCTCTTCCCAATATTTACGAATACCATTTTGACGTTTAAACAGTATTTTTTTAATCAATATATATATATATATATATATATATATATATATATTTATATATACAGTATATTTATATATATAATATATATATATGTATACTGTATGTATATATATATATATATATATATATATATATATTATTTTTATTTGATTTTTCTATGTGAATGAGGGAGACAAAAGGCATAACTGCCTGCAACGAGTGCCTCCCCCAGAGTTTAAAGAGTGACAGGGCCAAAATCAAGGGACGTTCGAGCTAAAATGCCTGGACAAATGAAGTTTGAAGCAATTTAAGTCATAGGAAGAGGGAAAGACTGATTCTGGGAGAGAGTTCCACAGCTCAGCAGTTGAATAGAAGAAAGTCTGAGAATAGCATTTCACTCTTGGGTTGGAGAGTTGCACAGAGTAGGGGTGGGATTGTGTTGCAAGGCGGGTACTACGTACCCTACGTAGAGGTGGTATATATGTGTGTATATAATATATATATATATATATATATATATACAGTATTGTTATACCATGGTTTTTACCAGGTTAGATTTGGTAGGTTCTACTTAACTGGAGAATTCAAAATCACACAACACATGCACAGAAGAAACAAAAGGCAACATATAACACTGAGTATATTTATGAACAATTTTATTTATATACTCCTAAGGTTTACAATACTAATGCTTATACGTGAATAAATAGTTAAACATAAATATGCCGAGCACGGACGAGGATCCGCAATGGGACTAGGAATATATTAGCTGTATCTATCTTGAATTTACTCACACAATATAATTAGGAACTCTCATACGAAGCTAGATCAAAATCAGAGTCAAAATGCAGGACTCTGTCGTATTTAGCTACTCACTGGGGAATATAAATAGAGTTGATATTTGTGGACTCTAACTTATTATGACAGGTGTAATTTTAGGCAGAGTCAATACTAGGGGACTCTGTCGTGTTTGGCTAATCACTGGGGTAGCCTACACTGGGGTAAAACATGTTGCTTGATAACAAACAAATAATATATACGGAATCTGTCGATGTACAGGTAATTAATTGAAGAAAAAGTGCTTTACTGTCCAATAACTTTATTAAAAATCAAAATTTCGAAAAAGTGAAAAAGTAAGTTTTTCATAATTAAATTATGCATCTTGTGTCCAAATTTCAGCCCCCTAGCTCAAAAAATGCCAAAGTTACGGAACTGTCAAATTTGGCATGGAAAAATTCGATTTGCGGCTAAACCAAACGGAATTCGAGGCTGATATTAAAATTGCTACAAAAAACCTTTACCAAAAGAAGGGTAAAATGTCGCGGTAAATCGTTTGCGACAGATTAGAATGTCGTAGCGGCAATATCGGAGGGCGTGATTTTGGGCGGACGGGCGCGGAGACACTGCCCAGAGCCAAGTTCTCTCTCAACCCTCCCCCTCCCCCAACCTACCCTACCACCACCACTCATGCAAGGTCTGGGTTTATCTTTGGACTATATATAATTATGTGTTATTATATATTATTTATATATCTTTTTTTTGTTTATTAGCTGTGTTATTTATTTATTTATATATTTATGTATTTATCTTATAATATATATACTATTATATAGATATATATATATATATATATATATATATATATATATATATATATATATATATATATATATATATATATATATATATATATATATATTTGTGAGTGTGGTTGTTTCTATTATATATAGAAACTACTAATTAGTGTGAGTTACTGTGTGACTGACTAGCTTCATTTACTTAACAAAATAAAAGTAAAAAATATTTATATCATTCCAAAAAAAAAAAAAAAATTATAAATACACAATACAACTGATAAATAGAAATAAAAGATATATGTGTTAAGCTATAATAATATGAACAATGAACGATACTATTATGATCAATAAATAATACAGCTGATATACAGAAAAACAAAACAAAAAAACAAATATATATATATATATATATATATATATATATATTATAAGATAAATACATAAATATATAAATAAATAAATAACACAGCTAATAAAAATAAATAAAAGATATATAAATAATATATAATAACACATAATTATATTATAGTCCAAAGATAAATCCAGACCTTGCCCGAGTGGTGGTGGTAGGGTAGGTTGGGGGAGGGGGAGGGTTGAGAGAGAACTTGGCTCTGGGCAGTGTCTCCGCGCCCGTCCGCCCAAAATCACGCCCTCCAATATTGCCGCTACGACATTCTAACCTGTCGCAAACGATTTACCGCGACATTTTACCCTTCTTTTGGTAAAGGTTTTTTGTAGCAATTTTAATATCAGCCTCGAATTCCGTTTGGTTTAGCCGCAAATCGAATTTTTCCATGCCAAAGTTGACATTTCCGTAACTTTGGCATTTTTTGAGCTAGGGGGCTGAAATTTGGACACAAGATGCATACTTTAATTATGAAAAACTTACTTTTTCTCTTTTTCGAAATTTTGATTTTTAATAAAGTTATTGGACAGTAAAGCACTCTTTCTTTAATTAATTACCTGCAGATCGACACATTCCGTATATATATAATATTTGTTTGTTATCAAGCAATATTTGTTATGTTAAATACAGTAATTGTGTGGCTGACTGACTGTAAACTCCTGTGACTGACTGACTGACTGACTGTGATTTTCTATGACTGACTCTGAATTCCTGTGACTGACTGACTATGAATTACTGTGACTGACTGTTAATAACTGTGACTGACTGACTGAATTACTGTGACTGAATGGATGAATTAATTAATTACTGTGACTAACAAACTGAATTACTGTGACTGACTGACTGTGAATACTGTGACTGACTGATTGCATTACTGTGACTGAATGAATTACTGTGACTGACTGGCTGAATTACTCTAACTGACTGACTGAATGAATTACTGTGACTGACTTACTGACTGAATTACTGTAAATGACTGACTGTTAATTACTGTAACTGACTGACTGAATTACTGAGATTGACTTACTGTGAATTACTGTAATTGACTTACCGTGTGACTGAATGCCTGTATGTGTGCTTGACTGTGTGAGAGTAACTGTGTGACTGAATGACTGTGTATGTGAATGACTATGTTGCTTTATGTAAGTCATTTACTGAACGTGACTGACTGTGTGTATGTGACTGACTGATTGGGTGTTACTGTATGACTGTGTGAGTGCTGACTAACAGACTACGAACTACTGTGTGACTGACTGGATGTGACTCCCTGTGTAACTGACTGATTGAGTGTGATTGTATGGCTGGGTGTGTGCGTGACTGACTGACTATGAACTAATGTGTGACTGACTGACTGTGTGTGTGTCTGGGTATAACAAACTATGTGAGTAACTGACTGTGAATGGGTTAAGGGGAGGTCTTTAGTTTTCTCCCTAGACCCCCATCAAGCTTAACAAAAAAATACAATTAATAAAACAAACATATAGACCCCCTTCCCCCCCCCCCCCCGATCTTGAAAGGGTTAAGATGGGGACTATATAGGCAGTTACTCGCCAGCTTAATAAAACAACTATAGATTGGAGGCAGCATATCATAAACCACAACATCCATCTATAGGTGTAATTTTTAGAAGCTGCCAGGTATGTTTTCCTATGGGTATGAAAGAAACAAAAAGGAAAATCTACCTGTAACAATTGTCGCTCTCAAAGTTAAAAGTGATAGTTGCTATTTTATTATATTTTATTTTATTGGGTGTTTGAGAGAGCCAGCTGTGTAGTTGAGACAAGAATAGAAACACTGAGGGAAGCCAGACAAATGAAACAGGAGTTCCAGCAACTCCTTATCACATACCTATGGGGCCTCTCCTGGGTATTGCCCTAATCGATTGGTGTCTACAATCGTTCCAAATTTGAGTCGTGGAAAAATAAAGTTGCATGTGGTACGAATAAAGTTGCATGTGGTACGAAATAAAGTTGCATGTGGTACGGAATAAAGTTGCATGTGGTACGAAATAAAGTTGCATGTGGTACGAAACTAAGTTGCATGTGGTACGAAATAAAGTTGCATGTGGTACGAAATAAAGTTGCATGTGGTACGGAATAAAGTTGCATGTGGTACGAAATAAAGTTGCATGTGGTACGAAATAAAGTTGCTTGTGGTACGAAATAAAGTTGCTTGTGGTACGAAATAAAGTTGCATGTGGTACGGAATTATAATTTCTCACATGGATGCCTTTCTTTCATTTATTCCGGTTGACAACAGACAACTGTATTTAGCTTAGGAAGTATCTCTATTATTCGAAGAGGCAAGAATTATCAATTAACTGTTTGTTTTCCCCTGGATGTCCTCCCTTTTTAAGATCACTAAAATCGTCTAGTGAAAGCAAGATGGGAATGTTACTGGGTGTATACTGCCGTGTTTTCATAAATAGGAATGATAAATAAATATATAACTTGAATGCCAAACTGACTGTGTGTGACTAACTGTGTGTGACTAACTGTGTGTTTATAACTAAGCATGTGACATAAAGTGTGACTGACTCACTATTATGCTGTGTAACAAAGGTATGATTATTTAGGGTGTACATTGGGTTCATTTAATACATACCCGCTACAAAAAACAAAAAAAAACACACAAACAAAATAGTTGTTGTTGTTGTTGTTGTTCCCCAAGCTGCCTGGCCGAACAGCCCCAAGGCCCCGAGTAAGGCCAAGGCCATAAACGAGCGCCCCCACAGAACCCTCCCTGCCGACCACAATAAAGCCTGGGTGACCGAAGCCACTCCATGGCGGGGAGCTGAGAGGGTGCGTAAACGCCCGGGAAACCAAAGCCCCACCCAGGGCCCTGCTGTGCCCCTCAGCAATTACGAAGAGAAAGTTGAGGGGCAAAGGAATAATGTGACGCTTTAGCTTCCAATCTTGGTAGATTGGGAGGTCAATCCACGGAAGAGACGCCGTCACTTGAGATCTAGAAAATATATAAGTTAAAGGAACAGTCAGAGTAAACTATGGGTATGGCAGAGATCGCTCAGGTCTCACTCTGATAGACCAGCCCATCACGATACAAACAAATAGTAATATACAATTATTATATTTAAGGGGAGGTTTTTAGTGTGTTTCCTAGACTTCCATCAAGCTTGAAGTTACGCCCTCTTGACCCCCTTTCAAAATAAATGTGTACATTTTTCGGTAGAAAAATGTCCCGGCCGAAGGCTGGTTCCTCTTAAATTACAGGCTCGCTATCGCTCGCCAGGAAAAAATCGATACCTAAATCGGACGAAAGGTCTTAAAAGTGACATAAATGGGATGAAAGTTCTTAAAATCGCCAAACTAATGGGGCGAACGTCTTAAAATATATTCATTTACGCTCTCTCTCTCTCTTTATTTTATCCACCACAAGAGACAGACCACGGAAATAGGGACAAAGGTCCAACAGAACAACCACAGGATTAGAGTATACATTAGCACGTGATTGTTAAATTTACTTCATCGCTCAGTTCTCCCATACTCCCAGCACACTCAGTAGGAAATATGAAATAGAGGACAATTATTCAGAAATTAATTGAAGTTACCCGATCAATTTGAAAGGTATTTCAAGTAAGTTTAAGTTAATTCATTTTACAAAATTAACTAGCTAAGTTAAAAGTTAATTAACTTAGTTGGTTAATCGGCAAAAGTTAAGTTAATTAACTTAACTGGCCCAACTCTGATATATATATATATATATTATATACTATATATAATCTATATATATATATATATATATATATATATATATATATATATATATATATATATAATTTAATGTGTTTTAATCTAATCGTCATTCATATACACACAAGGTTGCCATGCAATCACGAATTTCAAGGCTACAGGCTCTTGCATTGCATATTTAGGCAAGATCATCTGAGGTTGTGTGAACCATACAAACGGGTGGGACGGTCCAATCTAAGAGAACGGAATCAGCCAAGGATGGATTGATTGCTTGGCTCATCCAGCCCAAAATATTCCGGCGGGAAGGTCTAAGCTGAGCGGGCGGGACCTTCTAGTCGGAATGTTCTAAGAGCGGGAAAGCCCTGCTCCCCTGACAGTTTGAGCGGTTGATTTAAAATCCCTTATTCAAGCAGGAGTGAGGTGATCACTAACTAAATGTTGTTTTACTTCCGTTTTCTGTGTTCCTCAAATGTAAACACTCTGAAATGTATTGCCTGGTTGATCCTTCCCAAATGGTATAAATATTAGGTGGATTAGGTGGGTTACTCTAGTCATTTGTGAGTTATAGAGGCTAATGTTCAAAAGCTTTGACCTAATTATATGGAACACGGTATAGTATATTGGATAGCGAAGGGGCGTGGCAGCGAGGTAGAGAAGTTAGCTCTATTAAGTTAGGTTAGTTAGGCATGTTAGCTATGTTCACCTAGGTTAGTTAGGTATGTTAAGTTAGGTTAGGCATATTAGTTTAGGGGGGATAGTGGCTGTTTTTTTTTTTGGTCTATTTATTCAGATACTCATAATTTATTCAGATACTCATATATTTTATTCAGATACTCATATAATTTATTCAGATACTCATATATTTTATTCAGATACTCATATAATTTATTCAGATACTCATATAATTTATTCAGATACTCATATAATTTATTCAGATACTCATATAATTTATTCAGATACTCATAATTTATTCAGATACTCATATAATTTATTCAGATACTCATATAATTTATTCAGATACTCATATAATTTATTCAGATACTCATATAATTTATTCAGATACTCATATAATTTATTCAGATACTCATATAATTTATTCAGATACTCATAATTTATTCAGATACTCATATAATTTATTCAGATACTCATATAATTTATTCAGATACTCATATAATTTATTCAGATACTCATATAATTTATTCAGATACTCATATAATTTATTCAGATTCATATACTCATATAATTTATTCAGATACTCATATAATTTATTCAGATACTCATATAATTTATTCAGATACTCATATATTTTATTCAGATACTCATATAATTTATTCAGATACTCATATAATTTTTAGTTTCCTCCCTAGACCTCCATCAAGCTTAAAAAAACACCCCCTGGACCCCCCTTCAACATAAATTTGTAAATTTCCCGGCCGAGGGCCGTTTCCTCTTAAAATTACAGGCTCGCTCTCGCTCGCCAGGAAAAAATAGACATCTAAATGGCACGAAATGGGGTGAAAGGTGTTAAAATGGGGTGAAAGGTGTTAAAATCGTCAAAATAATGGGCCGAACGCCTTAAAATGTCAAAACTAATGAGGCTAAATACGAGTTTAAGTTCATTAGGTATGTAGGCTTATCTTACATGTTTTTTTTTTTTTTTAAAGTCTTGTAATGAATGTTGCTAGTCCACTGGGTAACGAAGAGGTGATGTGGCAGCGAAGTACCCAGGATCTGTCTCTTCCACCACCCAGACCTTTACGAGCCCTGACCTGATTAACCTTCCAAACAACACCACCGTCTTCGGTGTTTTTTCGCTCCTCCTTTTTTTTGTTTTTTCTGCTTATTCTTCTTTATTCTACCTATCTATCTATCTCTCTCTCTCTCTCTCTCTCTCTCTCTCTATCTATCTATCTATCTATCTATCTTCACCAACACCTACTTCGTTATTTTTTTTTGCTCCTCTGTTTATTCTGTTTTATTCTTTCTATCTCCTTCCATTTATCTTATTTTCTTTAGTCTTCTTTATTTCTTCTATCTCTCTCTCTCTCTCTCTCTCACACACACACACACACTGTCACACCCACAGACACCCTCCCACACGCACACACATCCACACATCCCCACCCACACATCCACGCACACACACTGTCACACCCACACCCACCCACACGCACACACATCCACGCACAACTCCATCACTCAAAAAATACCTAGACATATAAACCCCCTCCCCCCCACACCACACACACACACACACACACACACACACACGAACGAACGTGAACATGGGCACGTAGGCTGACTTTGTTTCTCTTAATCTAGGCACCTCTCTCTCTCTCTCTCTCTCTCTCTCTCTCTCTCTCTCTGCATGCCCTGACTAACACACACACACTCACTCATACATACATACATGAACACACACACATACATACACATACACACACACATCCTCTATATATATCTATTTATCTATATAATGTATGTATCTATATCACTATCTATCTTCAACTCTCTCGCTCTCTCTCTCAGTCATTTTCTCACTCACTGACTCTCTCACCGACTGACTGACTCACTCTCTCTCTCTCTCTCTCACACACACACACACTCACTCTCTCTCTCTCTCTAACTCTCTCTCACTCTCACCCCCCACCCCCTCTCTCACTCTCTCTCTCTCTCCCTGGCCTGACCACCACCACCACCACCAGCACCAAACGACCTAATCTCCCTGGGGCCTGCCAAGTAGACGGGGCCTGTAAATCGCCACCACGGTCTTCTCCGACTACTTGATCGGATTTTATGGTCTCTTTCTCTTTAGTTCAGCCCGTGAGAAATGTTATATATGTACCCCTGCTAAATGTTATATATGTACCCCTGCTAAATGTTATATATGTACCCCTGCTAAATGTTATATATGTACCCCTGCTAAAGACAGTCATATATAGATTAATTTAATCACCAACCCACTAACTAACCTACAAATAAACCTAATAAAATAAGTAATATATGTGGTACTCCAAGGATTCGAACCTAGTATACTCACACCGAAATTCCGCGCACTAACCATTATGCTATCAAGACAGAAAGAACTGTAGTCTGTTATAATCAGCTGAGGGTAAATTGGCATGTCCTCATCATGATTACTCGGCTATTACGGACATTTTAATCCGAAGTATGTTGTTATTATCAAATATTATTTAATATTCGTTAAATTACTCTCTCACACATTGATTTCATTATTTATTACATTTCAGACACAAGAACATCGAAAACAAACATGCTTAATTGAATTCATCTTTACTTTACTCCTACCTAATTAATCTCCCTTTATTACTCCTATAAATATTTCACTTACGTTCTGCTGTCAAATATGTAAAGGTTGTATCTCATCATTTACTTTATTTGATCCCTTGCAATCCTGACTTACTTCTTCCTTTCAACTAACTCTCTTCCCACTCTTCCCCTTTTCCCCCCTCCCTCTCCTACTTCACACACGACTCCTTCCTACTTCTCCTCCTCCTCCTCCTCGAACCATCCCTACCCCTCCTGACTCTGCTCTCTCTCCTACTTCAAACATGACTCCTTTCTACTTCTCCTCCTCCTCCTCCTCCTCCTTGACCCCTCCCTACCCTTCCTCAATCTGCTCTATCTTTCTCTCCCTACCCCTCCTCCTCCTCGATCTCTCCCTACCCCTCCTCCTTGATCCCTCCCTACCCCTCCTCCTTGATCCCTCCCTACTCCTCCTCACCCCTCCCTACTCCTCCTCACCCCTCCCTACCCCTCCTCCTCGAACCCTCCCTACCCCTGCTCCTCGAACCCTCCCTACCCCTCCTCCTCGATCCCTCCCTACCCCTCCTCCTCGATCCCTCCCTACCCCTCCTCCTCGATCCCTCCCTACCCCTCCTCCTTGAACCCTCCCTTACCTCCTCAATCTGCACTATCTTCTCTCTCTCTCCCAGACCACTCATACCCTACTCAACCCACTCTCCTACTCTTCCTCTTTCTCACCATACCCTTCTCAACCCACTCTTCCTCTTTCTCACCATACCCTCCTTCCTTACTTCACTTCCTTCTTCCCTTCTCTCTACCTCCCTGCTTTCACTTCCTTCTTCCCTTCTCTCTACCTCCCTGCTTTCACTTCCTTCTTCCCTTCTCTCTACCTGCCTGCTTTCTTCCCTTCTCTCTACCTCCCTGCTTTCACTTCCTTCTTCCCTTCTCTCTACCTCCCTGCTTTCACTTCCTTCTTCCCTTCTCTCTACCTGCCTGTTTTCTTCCCTTCTCTCTACCTCCCTGCTTTCTTCCCTTCTCTCTACCTCCCTGCTTTCTTCCCTTCTCTCTACCTCCCTGCTTTCACTTCCTTCTTCCCTTCTCTCTACCTCCCTGCTTTCTTCCCTTCTCCCTACCTGCCTGCTTTCTCACCTCAAATTTCCCTTCCCTCCCCACTCTCCTTCCTACTCTTTCAACGGGAGGTGGGTCGGTTTTCTGGACTCCCTTCTTCCTCGTGTTTATCCCCAGTAGTTTTCAGATTTGATGACGTTCGGCCCGTTAGTTTGTCGATTAAAACTTTTCGTCCCATTTCTATATTAATATCAAGACCATTCGTACCATTAAGGTGTCGATTTTTTCCTGGCGAGCGATAGCGAACCAGTAATTTGACTAGAAACCGGCCTTCGGCCGGGCCATTTTTCTATCGAAAAATGTACAAATATATCTTGAAGGAGGGTCTAGGGCGTGTTGTATAAGCTTGATGGAGGTCTAGCGAGGAAATTAAATAATAAATGTATGTATGTATGTATGTATGTATATGCTCAGGCCCATAAATAACATATATAAATAATAAATATATAATAATAAATGAATATATAATAAATAGACCCCCCCAAAATATATAATAAATAGAACCCCCCAAAATATATAATAAATAGACCCCCCAAAATATATAATAAATAGACCCCCCAAAATATATAATAAATAGACCCCCCCAAAATATATAATAAATAGACCCCCCCCAAATATATAATAAATAGACCCCCCAAAAATATATAATAAATAGACCCCCCAAAATATATAATAAATAGACCCCCCAAAATATATAATAAATAGACCCCCCCAAAATATATAATAAATAGACCCCCCCAAAATATAGAATAAATAGACCCCCCCAAAATATATAATAATAGACCCCCCAAAATATAGAATAAATAGACCCCCCAAAATATATAATAAATAGACCCCCCAAAATATATAATTAAATAGACCCCCCAAAATATATAACTAAATAGACCCCCCAAAATATATAATTAAATAGACCCCCCAAAATATATAATTAAATAGACCCCCCAAAATATGTAAATAAATAGACCCCCCAAAAATATGTAAATAAATAGACCCCCCAAAAATATGTAAATAAATAGACCCCCCAAAATATATAAATAAATAGACCCCCCAAAATATATAAATAAATAGACCCCCCAAAATATATAATAAATAGAACCCCCCAAAAATATAATAAATAGACCCCCCAAAATATATAATAAATAGACCCCCCAAAATATATAATAAATAGACCCCCCAAAAATATATAATAAATAGACCCCTCAAAAATATATAATAAAACCCCCCCAAAATTAATAATAAATAGACCCCCCAAAATAACCCCTGTCTCCTCAACACGTATGTTCACCCCTTCCCTCCTACACTAAGCATCCCTACCCACCCTTCCTCGTCTTTCCCTCCCCCCCTCCCCCCACCCAATCCTCAATCCCTTTTTCCTCATTCTATTCTTCTCGCCACCTATTCCCTCCCTCATTTCTCTACTAATCGATGTTCTATTTCTCTCCCTACTTCCCCTACCAATCACATCTCATTCTTTCCTCCCCTTCCATTGTGTTCGACTTTATCCTCAAATGTTCTATCCTCTTTATTGACTCCCCCTCTCTTACTTCCCATTCCCCACTCCCCTCCCTCACCCTTCCCTCTTTTTCCCCTTTATCCTTCCCTCCTTGTCTCCTCTATCTTCCTTCCCTTCCTCAATCCTCTACCCACTCCCCCCCCCTCCCCCTTTCCTCCTTCATCCCCTCGTCCTTCCCTACCTCTCCTCACATGGCCTCCTCATTCCTCTACCAACTCCCCTCCACATCCCTCTCCCCACTCCCTACCAACCCATCCCTTCCCTCCCTTTTACTTACACTCTCCCTCTCCTTCTCACATCTGTACCCGCTCCCTACCAACCCCTCCCTTCCACTTACCCTCTCCCCTCCCTCCACCCACTCTCCCTCTCCTCTCCCTCCACACCTCCCACTCTCCCTCTCTCCCTTCCCTCCGCACCCCCACCCCCCTCACCCACGGAGCTAATAATAACAACAACAACAACCACCACCACCAGTAACGAGAACAAACGACCCCTCTCTCACCCTCTCTTGCCTCAATAATTCCTGCTTGGGTAACCGAGAGCCTCACCGGGTTGTGTAGTGGAGATTCCTAAACGCACACAACCTTAAGGGGAGATGGGTCGTTTTTCTGGACCCCTTTCTCCCTCGTGTTTAACCCCATCAGTTTTGACATTTTAAGACGTTCGGCCCATTAGTTTGACGATTTTAACACCTTTAGCCTCATTTCATATATAATTTTATGACCTATCGTGCCATTTAGGTGTCGATTTTTTTCTGGCGAGCGATAGCGTTCCTGTAAATTCTGAAGGAATCGGCCTTCGGCCTGGATTTTTGTTGACCCCAAAATGTATACATTTATCTTAAACGGGGGTCTAGAGGGTGTAATTTTAAGCTTGATGGAAGTCTAGGGATCAAACTAAAACCATCCCCTTAACAACAATAACAAATACAACAACAACATCAACAACCACTACTACTACTACTACTACTACTGCTATGAGATTTATCGCTCCTCATAGAATGCCATAAATTATGTGTCAAGGAAGGGAAGGGAGGAGGGGGTGGGGGGGGGGCTGTCCTGGGGGGGGGCGGTCACATCAAAGAACTTTTCATGTAGATATCGATTACTTTATCTAGGTCAGGGAAGTCAAGCGAGGAAGCAGAAGAAGCAAAAACAATAACAATAATACTAATACTAATAATAATTAATAATAATAATAATAATAATAATAATAATAATAATAAATAAATAATAATAATAATAATAACTAATAATAATAATAATAAATAATAATAATAATAATAATAATAATAATAACAATGATAATACAAATATAATTATATGCTAAAAATAATATAATAATAATAATAATAATAATAACAATAATAATAATAATAATAATAATAACAATAATAATAATAATAATATTAATAATAATAATAATAATAATAATAATAATAATAATAATAAGCACATGTTATGTGTGCGATTAGTTTGCTTGGGAAACAGATTAACTTGCTCATGTAGTAATGTACACCCTATGTGGTGGATGGTGTTCTTTTATTTCATAAATTATATTTTAGTAAGCGTTGTTTCCACGTAGCGATTTTGGTTAGTTATTTTGCCTTTACATTGTCTTTGTCCCAGTTTTGCTTTGTTTAGTTTGCAAGTTTTACGTTTTAATTAGAAAATATAAATAATAATAACAAAAGTATTACAAACAAAATATAATATATATAATAACAAAACATCTATCTATCCCCGAGAAGAAAAGCTGGGTGTGTGTTTTATTTATTTATTTTATTATTTTTTTTTTTGTGGCTCCAAGACTGGTTTCTGATATATATATATTTCCCCATAGCTGTCAATATATCTTTTTTTTTTTATCTCGCCCGACAGTGGAGATTTATGGAGTACTTTTATCTCTTTTTCTGGTCCTTTTAATCACTCTTCTCGTTAAGGGGAGGTTTCTAGTTTGTTTCCTACTCCTCCAGCAAGCTTAAAATTACACCCCCTTGAGTCCCTTTCAAGATAAATTTGTACATTTTTCGGTAGAAAAATGTCCCGGCCGAAGGCCGATTCCTCTTAAATTACAGGCTCGCTATCGCTCGCCAGGATAAAATCGACACCTGAATGGCACGAAAGGTCTTAATATGGGGTGAAAGTTCTTAAAATCGCTAAACTAATGGTGCAAACGTTTTATAATATCAAAAGCAATGGGGCTAAACATGAGGGAGAAAGGTGTCTGAAGAACAAAATCCCTCAAGTGGAAATCCCCCCTTAAGCCTCGGTCGTATCTTTTGATAAAGTCGGTGTATTTTTAGATCGGGGCAGGTTTATTTCTTAC
>CM064527.1:46255660-46263557 GCA_032716605.1 Paralithodes platypus | reverse complement strand
ACGCAAATAGACCAACCAGAAAACAAAATGAACGCAAACAGACCAACCAGAAAACAAAATGAACACACAGAAAGCAACCAGAAAACAAAATTAACACAAAGGAAGCAATCATAAAATAAAATGAACACAATGAAAGCAACCAGAAAACAAAATGAACACAAATAAACCAACCAGAAAACAAAATGAATACAAACAAATCAACCAGAAAAATAAAATGAACACAAAGAAACCAACCAGAAAACAAAATGAACACAAAGGAAGCGACCAGAAAAATAAAATGAACACAAAGAAACCAACCAGAAAACAAAATGAACACAAAGGAAGCGACCAGAAAATAAAATGAACACAACGGTAGCAACACAGAAGCCAAAACAAACAAGATAAGAGCAAACAAGGGAGGTTTGGAAGGAAGGCTGATAGAAATGGAAAGAGGAAAACAAATAAAAACAACGAAAAATAGCAAAAATGGTGATGGGCTGGTCTATCAGAGTGAGAGCTGAGCGATCTCTGCCATACCCATAGCTTACTCTGACTGTTCCTTTAACTTATATATTTTCTAGATCTCAAGTGACGGCGTCTCTTCCGTGGATTGATCTCCCAATCTACCAAGATTGGAAGCCAAAGCGTCACATTTTTCCCTTGCCCCTCAACTTTCTCTTCATAATTGCTGAGGGGCACAGGGCCCTGGGTGGTGCTTTGGTTTCCCGGGCGTTTCCGCACCCTCCTCAGCTCCCCGCCATGGAGTGGCTTCGGTCACCCAGGCTTTATTGTGGTCGGCAGGGAGGGTTCTGTGGGGGCGCTCGGTTATGGCCTTGGAATTGCTCGGGGCCTTGGGGCTGTTCGGCCAGGCAGCTTGGGGAACAACAACAACAACAACGAAAATAGCAACAACACAGGAACCAAAACAGCAACAAGGTAAGAGCAATGGGGATGGAAAGAAGGCCAAGTTGTTTGTATAGGCAGTATCGGAGGGGTAGAATGATAAGGAAGAATGGGGGTAGGGGGGGGGGGGGGGGGCTATGATTTAAGAGTTTCCTGATGGAGTTTGCAAGGTTCGTACCCAAAAGAGTCGTAGCACCCCCCTCCCCCTCCCCCCCCCCCCCCCCTCCCTTTCTATATGATAATACGCCCCCTCTTACTCCCCCCCCCACTCTGAGTCCTCCCCCTTCAACAAGGCCCCCCCCCCCCAAAAAAAAAAAAAAAAAAAAACAAAAACACACACACACACCCATAATAGCTGCACTCAGCGGTATGGGCGACAGTCTTAACCCCTTCAACAAGACGACAAATTCACTACTTCATTAACGCTCCTGCCAGATGACTTTTCTCAGCTTATGATGGAACTGTAGGCAACGAAGGATGATTTAATATCTCAATCAACCACTTCCAAAATTAAATATTATTGTTTGATAGAAGCTAAGATAAGGTACACATTGGCGCCATCTAATTTCCCTACACTTAACAAGCACACCACACTTATTTCCCACACACTCTTTCAACGCTTGGTGCAGGCAGCATTGCCTTTCGTCTCCTTTATTCGTATAGAAAATAAAAATGCTTCAACATCAAAGATCGAATGGGTGTAACTTTATTTGTGTTCATGACTGTACAACCAGGGTATCTTCAAAGTCCCCCTTTCACCCCCCCCCCCCTCAAAAAAAAATCTTTGGCCATATCTCTCCAAGGGTGATAAAGAAAGCCGCTTATAATACAAATCTGGCCTTTATGATGCAGTAAACCCTGGCTGGACCTTCTTTATAGGGGGGGCCGATGATGGGGCCACACCCTCTTTCTATCCCACACTCTTGCTTATAATACTAATTCTAGGCCTTATCCATCTAGTTTTGTTATCCTAAATTGTCATTCTTATTGAGCCTTTAAAGATTATGACGGATTTTGGCAGTCTATTCTGGCTTTCATTAAGCTAATTTAGGCATCTTAGGAAGGATCTGTGGGAATTGTAAGGGTAAAGACTCTCTCAATTAACCCTCTGACTTCCATATACCCTTCCTAAGCTGATTAAAATAATCTAATAATGAATCTAATAAGAAATGAGTAATCGTATCTTCTAAGGGTTAATGACCTTCATTTGCTGCACTAAATGAATCACTGGGTATATTTATTTGTAAGCAGCTAGTTATAAACCTATTCAAGATTACACACACACACACACACGCACATACACTCCCACCCACCCACACACACATACACCTACACACACATTTCCTCATATGCACTCTCTCATTTTCCCACACACACATTCTCTCTCTCTCTCTCTCTCTCTCTCTCTCTCTCTCTCACACACACACACACACACAAAGGAGTACAAAGGAAATCAAGCAACAACAGATCTAGTGACCCTTCTAGGTTGCTTGTCCTCCAAAACACTGAGGATCAAGTGTCCAAACAGTGGTTTAGAGTGGGTAAGGGAACATTGGAAAGGGAACTACTGCCCTGCCACTAACGTGGCAGGACTAGGAAGTTAGTAGGGGACATATGGGTTAGTAACTGAGGGGAGGATAAAGTTATTCATTTACAAACGCAGTCAGTCGCGGGTTTGATGCGAGATATTTGTCTAGGCGGAATTTAAATGAATCAACGGTGCTGCAGTCTATAACGTCTCGGGGAAGCCCATTCCACAAGTTGACAACTCGATTGAAGAAGAAATTCTTAGATTCGTGCGAGTTAAAAGATTTACCAATAATTTTGCAAACCGTTTCCCCGCGTGTAATTAGATTGGTCGATAGTGAAGTACTTACTACAGTTCATATTGTCGATGCCCTTTGATGATTTTGAACACTTGAATTAAGTCGCCTCTTAATCTGCGCTGGGTTAAAGGAAATAGATTTAATTCTCTTAAGACGCTCTTCGTAGGGTTTGTTCTTTAGGCTAGGTATCATTTTGGTAACTCTACGTTGAACTCGTTCTAGCTTGTTTATATCTTTTTGGTAATAAGGGCACCAGGATTGAACGCAGTATTCCAGAAGAGGGCGGACTAAGGAATTGTAAAGGGTTAGGATAACTTCTTTGGATTTATGCTCAAATGACCTGCCTATAAAGCCAATTATTTGTTTGCCTTCTTAACAAACTTCTGAACATTGTTGACTCGGTTTTAGGTTACTCGATATTGTTAACTCCCAGATCAGTTTCTCTGTTTACATTCTTAAGCTGAGTTGCCATTCATCGAATAGTTTGCTTTCCTCATTTAGGTGTATCCGACATGTAGTACTTTACATTTATCCGCATTGAAACTCATTTGCCAAATTTGGGCCCAACATGACAATTTATCTAGATTGTGTTGCATATCGTCAACTTGTTCTTTTGAGAGTACGCTATTTGCAATTTTTGTATCGTCAGCAAATTTTGAGATTCTGCAGGTGAGACCCTCATCTATGTTGTTGATGTAAATTAGAAAGAGAATTGGTCCTAGTACCGATCTGGGGTACCCCGCTACTTACATTGGTCCATTTAGATGCCTTACCGTTTATGACTACCCTTTGCTTTCTGTTGCTGAGCCAATTTTCTATCCATTTCAACACACCGTCTTGTATTCCATGCGCTTTTAGTTTTAGCAGTAAACGTTTGTGGGGAACTGTGTCAAAGGCCTTTTGAAAATCAAGGTATATAATTCTACAGCTTTACTCTCATCGTAGAGGTTGAGGATATCGTGGAAGAAGTCTAAGAGGTTTGTTAAACAGGAACGTTTTTTACGAAAGCCGTGTTGAGTATCTTTAAGTATGTTATTTTCCTCCAAGTGATTTACGAGTCTGTCTAGTATGACCGTATTCTAGCATTTACATACAACTGAGGTTAAGCTAAATTGGACGATAGTTACTGGGTAGGGATTTGCTGCCTATTTTTGAATATCGGTGTTACGTTGGCTAGCTTCCACTGATCAGGCATAGTTTCCAGACTGCAAGGATTTATTGAATAGTAATGTCAGTGGTTTGGAGAGCTCATTCTTAGCTTCCTTTAGAAACTCTAGGCGAGATTGTATCAGGTCCCTGGCGTTTTATTTACCTTGAGTTTATCTAAACAATTCAATACTTCCTCTCTGTAACGGTGATAGTGCTTCGAACATCTGAAATTATCAATCTGACTCGGCGATGGTAGGGATATCACTGAGGTCTTCTGTTGTAAAAACTGATGCAAAGAAGGTATGGAGGGCATTAATCATTTGTACTTCGTCTTTGGTGTATTCTCCTTTTTCATCGACTAACGGTCCAACAGTTTGAAGTAACTACTTTTTTCTTTCGATATAACTATAGAATTCTTTCGGGTTTGTTTTACTTTGATTCGCAATATGTAAACTCTAAGGTCTTTTTACTTTGCTTAATTAACTTTTTGGCTTTGCGTCGTAGCTCTACAAATTTCACCCGTTCTTTCGTCATTTTGTTGAGGATTTTAATCTATCATTAGCACATTTTTTAGCAAGCAGGCAGTTTGAAATATCTTTATTCCACCATTTGGGCTTATTATTATGGCCTGGACGCCGTATTTTCGATGGTATGCAGTCTTGCACTGCTTTTAGGTAAGTGGTTTCGAATAACTTCCAAGATGTATTTATGTCGTTTATTGTTAATTAAAAAAGTCCAGTCAGTTTCTTTAAACATAGCTCTAAGTTTATGGAAGTTTGCTTTCTTGAAATTAGGGACTTTTTCGATGCTACTATTTGGTTCGTTACTAGTAAACTTTAAAGTGAAAGTGAACACACACACACACCCACACACACACACCCACCCACACACACACACTTCCTCATATGCAGACTCAGACTCTCTCTCTCTCACACACAAAACACACACGCACCCACCCACACACACACACACACACACACACACACCCACACACACACACACACATACACACACACACACACACACACACACACACACACCCACACACACACCCACACACAGGCTCTCTCACTACTCACCAGACCTTGCCATTACCTTCAAGAATGCAGCTAATATCCCGGGCCCAAACTTTAATTAATTAGATAATAACTGGGTGAAGAGAGTTGCCTGATGGTGGTGGTGGAGATGGTAGTGGTGGAGGGGATAGTGGAGGAGATGATAGTGGTGTACATGGTAGTTGTGGAAAATATATTGGTGTTAGTGGTGGTGATGGTAGTTGTGGAGGAGATAGTGGAGGAGATGGTGGTATTGTTGGAGATACTAGTTGTGGAAGAGATATTGGTGTGATGGTGGTGGTAGTGAAGATGGTAGTTGTGGAGGAGATAGTGGTGGAGATGGTAGTAGTGGAGGAGATAGTGGAGGAGATGGTGGTGGTGGAGATGATAGTGGTGTTAGTGGTGGTAGTTGTGATGGTGGTGATGGAGATAGTGGTGGTGGTGATAGCATAGTAGTAGTAATGGTGGTAATATTTGTGGATGGTTATAGTGTGGTGTTGGTGGAGGTGGTAGTTGTGGAGGAGATGTGGTGGTGGTGGTACTGGTGGTGGTGGTGGTGGTGGTGGTGGTGGTAGTTGTGGAGGAGATGGTGATGGTGGTGGTGGTGGTGGTGAACATAATAATCGACCAAAAAATAGACCCTTGCCTCCTAAGTCTTTCGAAAAGTAGCATTATATTGGTAAAATAATGTGTGGTCCTCTTAGAAGAAATTCGTATGATATGATGCGGTTCTGAGGGTTTGAACATGACATTTAACCCACTCAGTACCAGTGACGTCCTTTTCGTTATGTTCTAGCAACTATTATATTAGTTTATTAAGCTTAAGAAGGACCTCTAACAATTGAAAGGCTCCGCACTATCTCATTTAATCCTTTGAGCTACCACAGGTCCTTCCTAAGCTTTACAATATCCTTTAAACTTATCTATCTATTATATTATATTAAATTTACTCAGGCACATTCCTCATTTTGTTCTTCTAGGGTATACGCATTAAACTTAGCTGAAATCTAATATAATAGACGTCACTGGTACTTAACCCCTTGAAACTCTGACGCGTTATAGCAGTTCAATTTGGCTATCATTAGACGATTTTATGCAGCTTAGGAAGGCTCTGTGGGTATTAAAATGGGTAAATACTATCTCAATCAACCCTCTGACTTCCGCATACCGTTACTAATCTGAATAAAATCGTCTAATAGTAGCCAGAAAAGCGAACAGAAACGCGTATTGGAGCTTGAAAGGGTTAACAGGTTACGTAAAAGAGGAAGCACAAGAACTGACAATGACAGACATAAAGGGATAAAGTTCGCATGAGAGAATTTATGGTCGGATTTCCATTTTTTATGACAAAACGGGAAAGTCTGCATCCCAGATTTGGCTACGAGGTAATTTTTTTGTTTTTTTGTTTTTTGTGGAAATATATATATGGCTGCGAGGTGAAGCCAACGATTTCGGGAAATAATAGGTGAATGGTTAGCAAATGGATGGTTGCCTGCATTTAATGGGTACATTTTATTTACGATTCATTACTTCATCTTGGTTCATCTTAATGCTAATTAACCCACACAGTACCGGTTAAGTCCTTTTCTATGTCTTGTGGCAACTATTAGACGATTTTATTCATATTAGGAAGGATCTCTAGCAAGAATAAGGCTTCAAACTCTCCCAACCAACCATTTTAACTACCCCCAAGCTGCATAATATCATCAAAATATAGGCAGAATAAAAGATAACACACGTCGCTGGCGCACAAAAGGTTAATCGATTTATTTTGTTCCCTTATAGTTCTTGGTATTTAATTCGTGAAGTTTCCTTTCATTTCCTTTTACTGATTAATTTCGCTTCTTTGTATTTCCTGCTTACTTATTCGTCTTGTTACCATTGTCTATTTATTATCGTGTTCTGTTTCCTCTCCTCTTTCCTTTTACTGATTTATTTCGATTTTTTTTAATTTCCCGTCTACTTAAGGGGATATCTCTCCACTTGAGGGAATTTTTTCTGGACCCCTTTCTCCCTCATGTTTAGCCCCATTGCTTTTGAGATTTTAAGACAGTCGCCCCATTAGTTTGGCGATTTTAAGAACTTTCGCCCCATTTCCGTCAATTTTAAGACCTTTCGTGCAATTTAGGTGTCGATTTTATCCTGGCGAGCGATAGCGAGCCTGTAATTTAAGAGGAACCGGCTTTCAGCCGCGACATTTTTCTACCGAAAAATGTACAAATTTATCTTGAAAGGGGCTCAAGGGGGTGTAATCTTAAGCTTGATGGATATCTAGAGACCAAACTAAAAACCTCCCCTTAATCATCTTGTTACTGTTACTTTTCTATTTATTGTAGAAAGTGCGCTTGTGTTCCTTGTGAGTGTCTTAGGTCGAATCCCGGGAGTACCACACACATTCATTAGTTAAGGGGAGATTTCCACTTGAGGGACTTTTTTTCTGGACCCCTTTCTCCCTCATGTTTAGCCCCATTGCTTTTGAAATTTTAAGACGTTCGCCCCATTAGTTGGATTATTTTATGAACTTTCGCCCCATTTCTGTCTATTTTAAGACCTTTCGTTCCATTTAGCTGTCGATTTTTTCCTGGCGAGCGATAGCGAGCCTGTAATTTAAGAGGAATCGGCCTTTGGCCTGGACATTTTTCTACCGAAAAATGTACACATTTATCTTGAAAGGGGGTCTAGGGGGTGTAATTTTAAGATTGATGGAAGTCTAGGGAACTAACTAAAAACCTCCCCTTAAGCTTCTTTGTATGTTAATTGATGGGCTGTGATATTACGAATTATATCTCTTCGCCTCGATTTTTGTTTTCTTTTCCATTCTTACTTTCTGTTTTTCTTGTTTGTATAATTGCTAAGGGACATAGGGACCTACTTCTGACTGACTGGCTAAGTTTAAGATAATCACCGTCTTCACAGTTGCGAATAATTACGTGAAAATGGCAGGCGATAAACTTGAGCCTTCCATGAAAGTACGATGATGTAAAA
>CM064527.1:46185660-46250660 GCA_032716605.1 Paralithodes platypus | reverse complement strand
GTGAGCGGGTTTTTTAGCGATTTTTTTTTAGCTGTTTTTGAGCGAAGCCTTCCAGCATATTTTTTAGTTGTGTTTGACAGTAGTGACTACAATTTGTAAATTTTTCGATTTTAGAAAAAAAAAAAAAAAATTCTCTCCGGGACGACAAGACGGATTTCTCTGCATAATAAGATGCTGGCTCGCTATCGCTCCTCGACCAGGAAGAAATCGACAACCTAGATGGGGAATAACTATCTTAAAACGTCTTAAAATTAGTGGCTCTGATGGGCTGAATAGGGGGCCTAATGGATTATAAGACCGAGAAAAGAGGGAGGGGGGGGAGAAAAGGGGGGCAGGGGGAGACAGAAATATAGGACACAGCCAATAAGGGAAAGTCAGGTCACCCCCCTTAAGGGGAGATGGGTCGTTATTCTGGTCCCCCTTTCTTCCTCTGCTTAGCCCCATTAGTGTTGGGATTTTAAGACGTTCGGCCCATTAGTTTGGTAATTTGAACACCCTTCGCCCCATTTCCTTGAGTAGGAAGGAGGAGGAGGGATTCTCAGGGCACATCGTAAGATAAGGTTTGTCCTTTCTTAAGAGATAAGGATTAAAATCCTTCAAAAGGCTATACTATACATTAGAAATTGAATTAATGCGTCAGCACAGTATATATAGTAATGCATGTGCTAACTAGAGGGACATTCGGATGAAGAGCCACCCCTCTGGGCTACGTCTAAGGTGGTTGTTTATTATTATTAATCTCATAGGCCTAAATTTGTTTATGGATCTGGGTTCCAAGATAGTCGCTTTTTCTGGACCCCCTTTTCCCTCATTGCCACATTAGCCACATGATTTAGAGATTTTAACAACGTTTTTGCCTCCAATTAAGTTTGGCGACTTTAAAGAACGTTCCTCTGCCATACCCAGTTAGGTTACTCTGACTGTTCCTTTTTATACCATATATATTTTAATAGATCTCAAGTGACGGCCGGGTCTCTTCCGTGGATTGACACTCCCTACTGCCAACCTATGTGGTGACAGATTTGGGAGCCAAACGCTGTCACATTTTTCCTTTTTGCCCCCTCAACTTTCCCTGTATAACTGCTGAGGCGGCACAGGGCCTTGGGGTGTGGGGCTTTGGGTTTCCTGGCATTTCCGCACCACTATCCTCAGCTCCCTGCCTTGGAGTGGCTTCGGTCACGCCGGGCTTTATTAGTGGTAAGCAGGCGAGGGTTTTTGTGGGGGGCGCTCGTTTATGGCCTTAGGCCTTGCTCGAGACCTTGGGGCTGTTCGGCAGACCAGACAGCCTGCAGGAACAACACTACCAACAAACACTTTCACTCCAGTTTTGATGTCAATTTTTAAAGCACCTTTTGGAACCATTTAGGTGTTCGATTTTTTCCCTGGCGAGCGACAGGACTCGGGTAATTTGAGAGGAAACCGGGCCTTTCGGCCGAGACATTTTTCTACCAAAAAATGTACAAATTTATCTGGAAAGGAGGTCTAGGGGGTATAATTTTAAGCTTGATGGAGGTTTAGCGAGGAAACTGAAAAATAAACATATAAATATATACATTGACCAAAAAACAAGCACTCCCTGAGCATCCGGGTCCTGGTCTAGAAACCCGCCAGCCCCAGAAAACCCCCCAGTCCTCCCCGACCCCCACCACCGCCCCCCAACCCCTCCCTCCCCTAGCCTACCGCCCCCAACCCTTTCATCCCCAGGCGCGGAGAAACTAAACCAGACTCATTTTCCACTCATTAAATACAACAGCCGCCAGATTACACACGTTTACAAGGCGAAAATGGCAATCTTCGTGGCGTTGATATAAAAAATAGGATAAAGAACGGTAATTGACTGTCATAATCTGAAGATGGGGGGGCAGAGGGGGGCATGAGAGGGGGCGGGGAAGGGGTGGACAGGGGGTTAATTGAGTGTCATCATCTGAAAGGGGGGCGTGGCAGGGGGGCGGACGGGGGGCTAATTTACAACGTCACTCTAATAACGCGGGACTGTCTTTGTTGTGGACTTTGGGCTGAAATGTTTGTGGGTGGGGTTGGCATAATCATTTTGTGGTGCCCTTGACTCTTTGGCTGACTTCCGCTTCAGACGACAGCTGGGTGTTTTGGTGGTGTCTTGTGTGTGTGTGTGAGAGAGAGAGAGAGAGAGAGAGAGAGAGAGAGAGAGAGAGAGAGAGAGAGAGAGAGAGAGAGAGAGAGAGAGAGAGAGAGAGAGAGAGAGTGTGTGCATGTGTGTGTGTGGGTGTGGCCTACATTCTCCTGCCTCACCCATTTCTTACCCTGCCGAGCTCTACCTTATATATATCTTGCCTTACCTCCCCCTGCCTATCTTCTGTTTCAACTATATCTTATCCTGCCTTACTCGGCCTCGCCTTGCATCACCGTCTTATACCATCTTACCGTGTCTTACCCTGCCACGCCGGTCACACAATAATCCATCTATCTCTATCTTTTTATCTATATCTTATCTATCCATTAATCTCTCTCTCTAGGTTAAGGATCGGTAGTATACAATATGTCTCAACTTCCTTCTTTACTACGATTTAATTTTTTTTTTTTTTTTTTAAATTTCTCATTCTGCTGGGGGGCTTTGTTCCCCCAACTTAATATCAGGCCGACCCAAGATTGGAGGAGGTGGTGTGTGAGGAGAGAGCCTTCCGCTTTGCTATCCTTACCTTCCACTTTGTAGCAAACTTTACCTTAGCATTAAGTCCGGACTTTCTAATAGGGACGAGACCGTAAGGTCTGCGCAGTCTATTGTATGTATCTACGTAACTCTCTCTCTCTCTCTCTCTCTCTCTCTCTCTCTCTCTCTCTCTCTCTCTCTCTCTCTCTCTCTCTCTCTCTCTCTCTCTCTCTCTCTCTCCATCTCTCTCTCTCAATAACAAAAAAAAAAAAAAACATCTCTGGAAAAATAGTGGCCCAAGTATATAATATTACTATTCTGTATAGGTGGTAGAAGAGGGATTAGGGGGGGGAGGGGGTAAAAGAGGGATTGGGGGTGAGGGGGGATTCGTGGGCCTGCTCTTGAATGCTGGTCAGTTGGGGGTCCATCATTTGTCAGCAAGGTGGGGGAGTGGAGGAAGGAAGGAAGGGGGGAGAGGGAGAGAGGGGAAGGGAGGGGGGGGGCAGGAGGAGATGTGGGGAGGGAAAGGAAGGAGGGAAGGGAGGCTGGGAGGGGAGGAGGTGGTGAAGGACAGGAAGGGGAGAGGGAGGGGAGCGGGGGAAGGTAAGGAAGGGGGAGAGTGAGGGGAGGGGAGGTGTGAAGGGAGAGGGGGGAAGATGGTGAAATGATTAATTGCAACACTCACCACCAGAAGGGCAGTAGTTGGTACACTTCGTAGATGCCACTAACCTGCAAGAAATACATCATCGTTAGGAATATACGTAAGGCAAACATGTATATTTCGTTCTTGGCCAACTCAACCGAAAGGCCATTTTAATTAGTACATCTCAGTCACCGTTTATTGTAGTGTGTATCAGGTATAATATTATATGTGGACACCTATGACAGTTGTTAAATGAGCTGATACACATAATTTACTCTTCTTAGTGTATAATATTGCCCTTTTAGCAAGCAATGTACATAATCTACACACACACACACACACACACACACACACACACGCACACACGCACGCACGCACGCACGCACGCACGCACGCACGCACGCACGCACGCACGCACGCACGCACGCACGCACGCACACCTAACTAACTATAACCGAATAATCCACCCCCTTCCCACATCACGTCTCCCGCTCCATCAACATCACCATCATTCAGCCCCCTCTTCATATTATCCTCTCCATCATGTTGCCGTATGTGGGGGACGTTCGGAGCGCTCCCCCCGCGGAATACTAAGCACCCTACAGGCCTCACTAACTTGGTAATAGCTTTAGACAGACACCAATTTCCCCATAGATTGACGGTAGCGGCTCCTTTTGACGGATTGACGGTAGGTGCTCCTTTTGACGGATTGACGGTAGGTGCTCCTTTTGACGGATTGACGGTAGCTGCTCCTTTTGACGGATTGACGGTAGCTGCTCCTTTTGACGGATTGACGGTAGCTGCTCCTTTTGACGGATTGACGGTAGCTGCTCCTTTTGACGGATTGACGGTAGCGGCTCCTTTTCACGGGAGCGATGGGTAAACTGTCAAAATGATGTGTTAAAATGTAACAAAAGTGATACGTATACTACGTTTGTCAATAATTTAAGTGTTCAAATTAACAAACATAGCAAATGTATACACTTGTTTTGTATATAGTATTTGCAACCTTTCAACATAAATTTCTTAGAGTGTATGAGATCATTTTCTGGGTTAGTGATTATTATACGGTATAAAGTCAAAACGACCATACTCTGAAACGGCCACAACTAAAATGGCCACGGCGGTCGAGTGGAGAGCGCGCTCACGTGTGAATCTGCTTGACCTGGGTTCGATCAAAGCCAAAGCGGACATTTAGTAGGTGTAGTAGTACGTCCTAGCATGTTTCACGTGCTCGCACCCAGTCGGTGGACATCTCGGCGACATATACATACTAATAACACACATAACACAGCCACTTCAACAGCTTCCTCTCTCCCCTCTCTACAATCTTCAGAACATAGAAAAAGTATAAAGTAGCTACGAGGTGCCGTTGTAAAGGCTTATCCCTCAATACCTTCACCTGACCTGACTCTGAAACGGCCACAATCTACTAATCTAATCTTACTCAATCTACTAATCTAATCTTACTCAATTTAGCCTAACGGTACCTAATTCTACTTAACCCGACCCGGTCTAAGCTAACCTAAACTAACCTAAGCTATCTTAACCAAACCAAGCCTAATCTAATCTAACCTAATCTAGCCTTATCTAACCTATTAGGCTGCTTAGGAAGGGTCAGCCAAGGAGCATATACGTGTGGACATTTACTCTAGACCTTTGTGAGTTACAGAGGTTAGAGTTCACGATTTCTGGCCTACGTATTTCGAAAAGAGTATAGTGAGCGTGCACAGAGAAACAAACACAGGTAAGAACACAGGTAAGAACACAGGTAAGAACACAGGTAAGTAGGTTTAAGGGGGGTCACCGTTTGTTTTTATCTTTCTCTCCTTTTCTCTCTTTCCCTGGTTTGTATCAATTCGGCCCCATTCAGCCAACTGTTTTAAGACGTTTATCCCCATCCAGGTGTCGATTTCTTACTGGCAAGCGATAGCGAGCCAGCATTGAATGGAGAAATCCGGCTTCGCCGAAGACATTTTTCTATCGAAAAATGTACAAATTTAATTTGCTGTCAAAACAAAAAATATATATATGCTAGCTCGCTACCGCTCGCCAGGAAAATATTGACACCTGGATGGGGGAAAACGTCTTAAAACAGTAAGCTGAATGGGGCCGAATGGATACAAGCCAAAGAGAGAGGGAGAAAAAGAGAAAACAAAAAAGCGAGGTGGGCTCCCTTAATGTTAGCGAGCGTACACAGAGAAACAAACACAGGTAAGCATACAGGTGAGTAGGCTTAGTGTTGGGGGGGGGGGGGGGGGAGGTAGAGAAGGCCTGACAAACTCCCGGGTCGATCAGGTAAAAGGTGTAGTGTAGACCAGGTGGGTAATTGGGAAGGTGATGGTGGTGGTGGGCAGGTAGGTAGGTAGGTGGGAGAGGTGCGAAGGTGTGTATTGGGTTGTAGGGTAGAGGTGTAGGTCTTGTGTGTATGAGAGTGTATGCATTTATTAACCCTTTCAGTACCAGTGACGTGTGTTATATTTGATTCTAGTTATACTTAGATGATATTATGCAGCTTAGGAAGGATCTGTGGTAGTTAAGAAGGTTGGTTGAGATAGTTGGAAGCCTAATTATAGCTAAATGTCCTTCCTGAGCTGAATAAAATCGTCTAGTAACTGCCAGAATATGATGCCAGGGACATATCTGGTACTGTATGGGTTAATGTATTCTATGTATGAATATATGTATGCATGTATGTATGAATTAATGTACCATATGATACCATAGTTTTCAAGGCTATTATTAGAGGATTTTGTTCAGATTAGGAAGGGTATATGGAAGTCAGAGGGTTATTTGAGATAGTCGTTACCCTCATAATTCTCACAGCCCCTTGTTAAGCTGTGTACAATCGTCGGATGATAGCTAGAATAAACGGTCAAAATGCGTCACAAGCTTCAAAAGGGTTAATGGAAATAATAGGAAAGTGCTAAGTTTCCGCATCCCATTTAATTTCAAGGTTCACGACAAAATATCATTAGCGACAAGGGGACAGATTAAGATAAACAGCTTGATAGGCAAAACAGAGACAGCGATGAAGGTAAGTAGTGCCATACCAATATCTGAATGTGAATGGGAAAACAGTGAGATACAAAGTACGCCACGACGACCAATGAAAATAGAGAAACCTAAGATGATAGAGATTATGGGCATGCATTAAGGGGAGGTCTCGACTTGAGGGATTCTTTTCTTGGCCCCTTTCTCCCTCATGGTTAGCCCCATTGCTTATGAGATTTTAAGACTTTCGCCCCACTAGTTTGGCGATTTTAAGACCTTTCGCCCCATTTCTGTCAATTTTAAGACCTTTCGTGCCAATTAGGTGTCGATTTTTTCCTGGCGAGCGATAGCGAGCCAGTAATTTAAGAGGAACCGGCCTTCGGCCGGGAAATTTTTCTACCGAAAAATGTACAAATTTATCTTGAAAAATTTCTTGTACAAATTTATCTTGTCTAGGGGGTGTAATCGTAAGCTTGATGGAAATATAGGGAACAAACTAAAAACCTCCCCTTAAAAGATCATAAACGTGTGTGTCTGTACGGTTTTAAAGGAAATCGATGATGAGCTAGCTAAGAAGGCTATTTGTGTGGTTATCGGTGATTATAAACACATAGTTAATACCGCGCTGGGTCATAAGGAGGATATTACACTTTAGTGGCTCGTAAAAATGAGTCTATCATCTGATCGATTTTATAATATAGTAGCTCAATTAATGAATTCAATCTAATTTTGAATATTATCATATCATTTTGAATAATATTTTCATATACTTTTGAATAATATTTTGTTATTCATTTGTATTTTCAATGAATAATAATAATAATAATAATAATAATAATTAGGGAATACCTGGAATATTCTGTATTTAGGGTAGAATAAAAACTAATACATATATACCGTCCCAAATATACATATATACCGTCCCAAATATACATATATACCGTCCCAAATATACATATATACCGTCCCAAATATAACTCGCTCCAACAGCCTATATTTAGTAATAAACAACCTGTAAATACGAGAAATATAACACAATATTTATAAGTGTAGTACCAATAGTTAACGAATGTTGTTGTTGTTGTTGTTGTTGTTCCCCAAGCTGCCTGGCCGAACAGCCCCAAGGCTCCGAGCACGGCCAAGGCCATATCCGAGCGCCCCCACAGAACCCTCCCTGCCGACCACAATAAAGCCTGGGTGACCGAAGCCACTCCAAGGCGGGGAGCTGAGGAGGGTGCGGCAACGCCCGGGAAACCAAAGCCCCACCCAGTGACGTGTGCCCCTCAGCAATTATGAAGAGAAAGTTGAGGGGCAAGGGAAAAATGTGACGCTTTGGCTTCCAATCTTGGTAGATTGGGAGGTCAATCCACGGAAGAGACGCTGTCACTCGAGATATAGAAAATATATAAGTAAAAGGAACAGTCAGAGTAAGCTATGGGTATGACAGAGATCGCTCAGTTCTCACTCTGATAGACCAGCCCATCACCACTGACGAATGTAATACTCACTGCCTTACTCTAAATTCTAAGTGTATTCAAACAAAAAGTAAGCAGGCGCAATAAAGTCCGGAAGTGAGAGCATAAAAGTAGGGGCTATAGAGATCGGAGTAGGGTCATCTAGGAGTTAGAAAGGGGTGTATTATGGCCGCTCTAAACCTTTGATGGTAGGCACAATAGAAATGGGGGAGAGAGGGCCTTCTGAACGGAACAACAACAACAACAACAACAACAACATCAACAACAACAACAACAACAACATCAACAACAACAACAACATCAACAACAACAACAACAACAACAACAATCTTTTTCTCAATGTTTGTCAGTATATATATTTGTTTAATCTGAATGTTTCTCTTTTTATTAATACGTTTTCATTGTGTAACTTACTTTAACCCTGACTGTACCGGTGGGGTGTTTTTTATTTTATCTTAGCTATATTTAGACGATTTCACTAAGGCTAGGGAAAGATATATGGTAGCTAAAAGGAGTAATTGAGATAGTCTGTAGCCTTTTAATAGAGATATGGCCGTTCTAAGCTGAATAAAATCATCTAATAGTTGCCAGAATATGATGAAAAGGACGTCGCTGGTACTGAATCGGTTAATGAAGAACTATTAAGTATTTCTTTCATATTTGTATTAGATGATCTTCAAGTTTACCATATAATTTAATTCTTCTTCTTTCTGTTCCTGCCTGTGCCTTATGTAATCATTACATTGGGTTATTATCAGGGTTCTCTGGAATCTCAAAATATTAGTCTTAATTATTATTATTTGTTTATTATTATTATTATTATTATTATTATTATTATTATTATTATTATAATAATAATTATTATTATTATTATTATTTGTATTATTATTATTATTATTGTTATTATTATTATTATTATTATTATTATTGTTTTATTATTATTATTATTATTATTATTGTTATTATTATTATATATTATTATATATTATTATTATTATTATTATTATATATTATTATATTATTATTATTATTATTCTTATTTTATTATTATATATTAATATTTATTATTATTATTATTATTATAATTATTATTATTATTATTGTTATTATTATTATATATTCTACATCATTATTATTATTATTATTATTATTATTTGTTTATTATTATTATTATTTTTGTTATTATATTGTTATTATATTGTTATTATTATTATTATTATTATTATTATTATTATATATTATTATTATATTATTATGTATATTATTTTTCCTCTGTTATCACATTCAGTATTTTTGTTTACATTTTGTTTTGTAGTTGTAATTATATTTTGCTTATTCTTTTATCTCTTATGTCTTGTTCCTCATATATATTGCATTGTCCTTCTTGTAATTCTGTGTGAGGTCGCTCGAAATCGCTGAGAGAGAGAGAGAGAGAGAGAGAGAGAGAGAGAGAGAGAGAGAGAGAGAGAGAGAGAGAGAGAGAGAGTAGGAAAAACACACACAGATAGAAAGGGGGAGCAAAAGCGACATAGTGCACATTGATAAATAGATAGATAGATATATATAGAGTCAGATAAATATAGATAGAGAAAGAAAGAAAGAAAGAAAGAAAGAAAGCGATAGAGAATGAGTGAGAGTGAGTGAGTGACAGACATAGATAAAAAGAAAGAGGTAGTAAAAGCGAAATATACATAGCTAAATAGATAGATAGATAGATAGATAGAGCCAGATAAAAATAGATAGATAGATAGAGATATATAGAAAGAGAAAGTAAAGCAGACAGGTGAAAGTAGAGGAAAGGAGGGAGGGGGGAGGGAAAGGTAGAGAAGGGGGGGGGGTATGAAGGGGTAACAAACATCTCACAAGACTGGAGAGAAAAAGTAGCCCAGGTGGAAGTGGAGGAGTGGGAGAGTGGAGGAATGGAGGCAGGTCACGCTATGCCTCCCCCCCCCCTCCCCCCACTCTCTCTCTCTCTCTCTCTCTCTCTCTCTCTCTCTTTCTCTTTCCTCCTTCCCTCTTTACCTTCCTTCTATTTCTCTTATCCCACCTTTCCTCCCTACCATCACCCACTCTCTCTCTCTCTCTCTCTTTCCTCCTTTCCTCTTTACCTTCCTCCCTTTTCTTCCTCTCTTTCTCTTCTACTTGTTTGCCTCTTTCCTAACCCTCCATTTCTACTTCCCCTCCTTTCTCTCTCTCTATTTCTTTCCTTCCACCTTTTTCCATTCCTTCTTTCCCCCCTGCTTTCTTCCTTCCTTCCTCCCTCTCTCTTTCTCCTCCCTTTATATATATATATATATATATATATATATATATAAATTATATATATATATATATACACACACCGTACACTCTTCCCTCTACCACCCCTCCTTTCTTTGATGACTTAATATACTACCGTACTAAAAATACCATTCTATTTTTGTTTCTCATATCCATATCATCCCTCTGTCTTTCTTAACCCCTTCTGTACCGGCGACGTCTTTTGTACTTTATTCTGGCTACTATTAAACGAGTTTATTCAGTTTTAAAAGGCCCTCCAGTAATTACTAGGCTTCGAACTATCTCAATTAACCCTTTTAGTGCCACAGATCATACCTAAGCTGCACAATATCCTCTGAACAAGACTAACATACCATAAAATACACGTCGCCGGTACAGAAGGGGTTAATTATCTGCTCTCTCTTTGCTCACTTACATTGGTATGTATAATTAATGTCATATACTATACCCTTTTCATTATAATTAGGCAAAAAAAAAAAAAAACAAAACAAAAAAAAAAAAAAGAAAAAAAACACTGTGCTTTGTAACTCAGAAAGGGCTGGAGGAAATGGGCTGTAGATTTGCACACATATTCCCCAGCTGAATCTTGCCATTTGGTAGACAAATGAACTCGATTACTCTAGTCCTTTTTGAGTTACAAGGAGTCAAGCTTCCTGGCCTACCTATAATGGACAGGGTATAGTTGTCAATATGTTTTCTTACCCATTGTCTTAAGGGGGTAGTGCTTGTTTTTTTTGGCCATTACATTTATCTATTTATTTATTTAGTTTTGAGTTTCCTTGCTAGATCTCTATCAAGCTTTAAAAAACACCCCCTACAGTAGACCCCCTTTCAAGATAAACTTGTACATTTTTCTGTAGAAAACTGTCCCGGCCGAAGGCCGGTTCCTTCTAAAATTACAGGCTCGCTATCGCTCGCCGGGACAATATCAACACCTAAATGGCACGAAAGATCTTAATATTGACACAAAAATGGGGCGAAAGGTCTCAAAATTGCTAAACTAACGGAAATAACGTCTTAAACTCTCAAAACTAATATGATAAGCAAGAGGGAGAAGGGGGTCCAGAAAAAAAGCGAGTTATACCCCCTTAATTAGTACATTTTGTAATAGCCATGGTCAATTAATGTTATCACTATCAGTATCTCAGTAATAAATGCCTGGAATCTTCAAAGTCTAGTTGATATTGTGTTAATAAGGCGATAATCAATTTGCCTAAACATTTGCTATCCAAAAAGGAATATTGAGTTGGGGGAAAGATTGGATGGGAAAGAAATGAAATAAATGAAATAAATGAAATAAATGAAAGAAATTAAATAAATGAAAGAAATGAAATAAATACGTAAGCTGATTATATTGTCAAGGGAAAACTCGTGAAATATAATCATTGTTAGGAAGAGAGCAAGTCAAGCTCAAGATGGTGTAATGCAGATAAGGAGATTTATTTTATTGAAAGATATATAATAAGAGGTATTATATGTGTGTGTCAATAAAGAAACATGTATATAATGTATGCATTCATGTATTTATTAACCCCTTCAGACTCATATGACGCAGAGGTTGCCAGATTAGCAATAAGAAATAGAGTTCTCTCACTCTTATAATTACCTCTCCAATATTAGTTTTCTGCCCACAGCTAACTCAAAGACAACTGCAGAGGTTGAAGTAACTAAACTAAAGGTTTCTAAATACCCCTGATGGTAACAAAGGCTTTAAAGTATCCCCAATAGGCTCAAAATCGCGTCATATGTCGGAGAGGGTTTTTAATGTAAGTTTTTATGCAATGTGATGTTTGATGATGGGAAAACACCATAGAAATATACGAAACCAGTCAAATTAGAGAAAGAGCAAAGATTTCTTGAGAATTAGTTATAGAGATTACTAAGATAGCACTAAAGGTGAAGGTAAGGCATATCTGATTAAGGAGGCAGCAAGGAGGGAGGTGGCGATAGTGGGTAACCTAGTTGTGTGTGTGTGTGTGTGTGTGTGTGTGAGAGAGAGAGAGAGAGAGAGAGAGAGAGAGAGAGAGAGAGAGAGAGAGAGAGAGAGAGAGAGAGAGAGAGAGAGAGAGAGAGAGAGAAGCTTGAATAATGAGAGAATAAATAAGGATGAACGAAGAAAGTGGGAAGTATGAGAGGTAGAGAAGGAAGAGATGGGAGAGAAGAATGAGTGATAAAAACAAAGAAAAACAAACACACAAACAAACACAAAATACACCAGGGAGAATAGAGAGGAAGCAAAAAGAAAGGATACGAAAAGAAGAAAAAAATATGGATAAATATAGAAAAATAGGGAGAAAAGGGAAGTATTAGCAAAGCGATGAGGAATATTGGGCGAGTAAAAATATGTGACAGGAAGGAAGGAGAGTGGATGGACCGAAAGCTATGTGGGAAGAACTGTGGGAGATAAACGCAGTGGGGGTGTGGGATAGGGTAGGTAAGTGGATGTGGACATAAATATAGGTGTGGGAAGCGGGTGAGAATATATTGTGGGGAGTGTGGGGAGTGGTGGAGTGTGGGGAGAAGTGAAGGTGGTGGGGTGTGGGATGAGGAATGAGGGTTGTATTGTGTGGGTTTGGTGGAGTGTGTGGGTGGAGGAGTGAGGCCTGTGTATTGTATGGGTGGTGGGATGTGGGGTGTGGGTGGAGGAGTGAGGGTTGTGTAGTATGTGGGTGGTGGGGTGGTAGGGAGTGTGGGTGGTGGTAGAGTGTATGGATGATAGGGTATGGGTGAAAGAGTGAGGGTGGTGTAATGTGGGTGGTGTAATGTGGGTGGAGGAGTGAGGGTATTGGAGTGGAGTACAAAAAGTGAAGTGATAGCAAAAATTATGAAAACAAAACATGTGATTTAAGCGCGTAGGGGAAGGAAGGTGTACGAATAGGAATACAATAGGAATACAATAGGAATACAATAGGAATACAATAGGAATACAATAGGAATACAATAGGAATACAATAACTGCATGAGTAAGCAAATATTAGTACAAGCAGGAAGGAGAAACTATACTGTAAATAAGCTGGACAAATACTACTGGATATGAGTAGATTATAATAGTGACTCAGGGGGGAGCATCAAAGCGTCAAAAACTGATCCTATCATTTCATCAAATCTGCAAAAAACTATCAGTACATCAAATTTTCCAGATGTGTTCATTTTGTCAAAAACCAGTTTTTCCCTAGAAAAAAAGTTTATATCACTTCAATGCATCAAAAGTTGGAAGTCATCGATGTATCAAAAATGTTAACCCCATTCTTACTAGGTTAGGTTAGGTAAGGTTGTTAGGTTAAGGCTAATGTTAACCCCTAACTATTTTTGATGGTATGATATCATCCAGTCAGGTTCAGCCTTTTGTCAAATTGAAAAGGTCCAAATTATTTGATGCTTTGAAAAGATTGGGTTTTTTTATGTATTGATAGGGCTGACACCCTTGGAATAGTTTTGACGCTTTGCAGGCCCCGTGACTCATGATAGCAGGTAGAAGGCATTGCTATAGAAATAACGTGTGAGATATTATTAACACACAAACATTAGTTATGGTAAAATTAATCAGGCAATGAATAAGAACACCACAACTTAATGTGCTGACACCAAAATTTAACCTAACCAAATCTAAGCATTAACCAACATGATCTGACACAACTTAACTTAACTTAGTTACAATAGTACTTCAGAGGCTGTCAACCCTGCTGGATTATTAAACCAGCACACTGTAAGTCAAGCATAGCATGAGGACTGGATATCCTTTTCGAGAACTCCAGTCACTTCTTAACTTAGTCAAATCCTAAGTTAACTAAAGAAAATATAAAATATAGGAATGCGACACAGAAGAAAAGAGGGAGGGAGGAAGGAGTTGAATAGAAAACGGGGGTCGGAGGGGGGAGGATGGGAAAGAATAGAAAACGGGGGTCGGAGGGGGGAGAGGAAAGATTAGGGTGTCATCGTCGATAAAAATACACGGAAATTAAGAAAAACGGGGAGATTTCCGTGCTGACCCGCCTTCCCCTTCCTGGCAACACGTGTTTATACTTTATACAACCCGGTTCAGGAAGCTTAACCCCTTCAGCACCATGACGCCTTTTTAACTTTGATTCTGGCTAATATTAGATGATTTTATGCAGTTGAAGAAGGACCTATGTTACTAAGAGGGTTTATTGAGATCATATTTACCCCTTTCAGTCGCATAGGTAGATTATATATATTAAAGAAAATCGCCTAATGATAACCAGAATATGATGAATTTACGTAATGGTGGTGAAGGGGTTAATCAGTTGACAACACCGCTAATATTCCGCTTGACTCCTTACACACATACAATAATGCTCCAAGGTCCACTGCTTATATCTAATGCGACACATTTATAAAGATATGGAATTTATATAGGTTAGGTTCGCTAAGATAGGTTAGGTAAGTTTGATTAATAAGGTGTGGTCATATGTACGACCAGCAACATACTACTTGTGTTTTACCCTCGGAGGGAATGCAATATATAACTTCAATTTCAATCTCATACAGTGTCTAAAATTTCTATGTGTTTCAGTATGCAAAATACGTTTGAAGCTATAAATTGGGCATTAATGATATTAATGCCCATGGCCTCAGTACATTGTTTGCTGTGGAGATAATTAGACCGATGAGTGAATTAAGGTTGTTTATATTTATATTGAAATATATATTTATGCATTTATTAATATATATATATATATATATATATATATATATATATATATATATATATATATATATATATATATATATATATATATATTTATTTATTCTCCTTTTTCCTTCCCACCTCATCTTCCTCCTTCGCCTCCCCTCCTCCTCCACCTTATTTTTCTCCACACCTTCTTTCCTCATTCTCCTCCCCACCCCTCTCTTCCCCTCTTCCTCCTCCTCTTTCTTTCCCTCCCACACCTTCTTCTCCACCCCCTCCTCCCTCTTTTAGCTCTCACTTCCGGTCTAGCTTCCTTCCGATAGATTTTTACATCGGGATTAAAAATATTCCTTTGCCTCTCATGTTTTACCTTGATTATTACCCTGCATTCAACTGGGGTCGTGGAGGGCGGAGCATTGTTATTACTCCTGTATTTGCGTTTATCTGTCAGTCTGATTGCAAAACATCTCGAGATTAATGGATTTCAAAGGAACTTGATCAGCAGTGTTCTTCGATACCCGACTAGATCCCCTTAACTTGTGGTTAAGATTGATTGACCTCCCGTGATATTGAATGTTTTTATTGTGTTCATATTCACGATATTCTAGGTATTATTGATTGGTTAGCCACTGATTAGACACGGATATTTTAGAAATTATTGGAAAACCCCCAAGACCTCCGTTTGAAATATAATTGTGCATTTCTCGGTAGGAAAGCGCCCCACTTCATCATAAAGCGCCCCACTTCATCATAAAGCGCCCCACTTCATCATAAAGCGCCCCACTTCATCATAAAGCGCCCCACTTCATCATAAAGCGCCCCACTTCATCATAAAGCGCCCCACTTCATCATAAAGCGCCCCACTTCATCATAAAGCGCCCCACTTCATCATAAAGCGCCCCACTTCATCATAAAGCTCCCCACTTCATCATGAAGCGCCCCACTTCATCATAAAGCGCCCCACTTCATCATAAACCGCCCCACTTCATCATAAAGCGCCCCACTTCATCATAAAGCGCCCCACTTCATCATAAATTGCAGGATCGCTTCTGTTCGCCAGGAAAGTACACCTAAATTTAAAAAAGGTCTTATAATCGCCAACCTATTATGGCGAATGCCATCAAATCTCAAAACTAATGGGGTTAAACATAATTTCCAAGTTTATCTGTTTGTGTGTATGAATGTCTGTCTGACTGTTCGCATAATATAGTGAGAATAAATTATTCCTGTATCACATTAATTAGTTATGTAGTAATGTAAGTTATGTCGAGTAGATATTGGCTATTGGTAGAAGTGAGATGCTACGTAGGAGAGAGAGAGAGAGAGAGAGAGAGAGAGAGAGAGAGAGAGAGAGAGAGATAATCTTAACTATTATACCCTCTAAATATTGAAGAAACGCACACACGCTACGAAAATCTATCATGGAGAGCGAAAATATGTAACTAAATTAATTAAGATAACAAGATTAATGGACACAAGTTTCCACGAAGAGGTCACAATCTTTTATTCATATTGGGCTTCATATCAATGGTCGGACATCGTAAAATAACCCATATATAGCCTCTCCATCCATATATCTTCCTCTTCCTCTTGTTTATTCTCAAGCATCAGCGGAATCACAGTTTTATGACATTTTCTACTACCTGATGGAACGGAGGTAGAATATTATATATATAATTTATATATATATATATATATATATATATATATATATATATATATATATATATATATACATATATATATATACGGTATATATATTTAACTATATGTTTCACTGAAGATTTTCGACTTAATCAAACAATTATATTACTAGTGGTCTGTAGAACAAGAATAGTTTGTTTGTAATATGAAACACAAGGAAAAGTGACTTTCAGCAAATTCACCTTTCATGGAAAAGAGAAAGATGAAATTCGAGGAATATATTTTAAGTGTCAACTCTTTTAATTAAGGGGAGGTTTTTAGTGTGTTTCCTAAACTTCTATCAAGCTTGAAATTACACCCCCTTGACCCCTTTTCAAGATAAATTTGTACATTTTTCGGTAGAAAAATGTCCCGGCCGAAGGCCGGTTCCTCTTAAATTACAGGCTCGCTATCGCTCGCCAGAATAAAATCGACACCTAAATGGCACGAAAGGTCTTAATATGAAAGTTCTTAAAATCGCTAAACTAATGGGGCAAACTTTTTATAATATCAAAAGCAATGGGGCTAAACATGAGGGAGAAAGGGGTCAAGAAAAAAATCCCTCAAGTGGATATCTCTCCCCTTAAGTGAATGAGGGGAAAACGGCGTGAAAACCCATGTCCTGAAACATATACAGTTGGTTTATTGAGCTTAGTTGTACGTAATCAGAAGTGTGCAAACATAGTATGTGTTCCTACTAAAGAAGTGTGTACCGGTGCCTATGACTAAAGAAGTGTGTACCGGTGCCTATGACTAAAGAAGTGTGTACCGGCGCCTATGACTAAAGAAGTGTGTACCGGTACCTATGACTAAAGAAGTGTGTACCGGCGCCTATGAATAAAGAAGTGTGTACCGGTGCCTATGACTAAAGAAGTGTGTACCGGCGCCTATGACTAAAGAAGTGTGTACCGGTGCCTATGACTAAAGAAGTGTGTACCGGCACCTATGACTAAAGAAGTGTGTACCGGCGCCTATGACTAAAGAAGTGTGTACCGGCGCCTATGACTAAAGAAGTGTGTACCGGTACCTATGACTAAAGAAGTGTGTACCGGTGCCTATGACTAAAGAAGTGTGTACCGGTGCCTATGACTAAAGAAGTGTGTACCGGTGCCTATGACTAAAGAAGTGTGTACCGGTGCCTATGAATAAGTGTGTACCGGTGCCTATGAATAAGTGTGTACCGGTGCCTATGAATAGTTATCGTTGTAACAAAACGGTATATTTTCTGCTGTGCTACCTTTTTCAAGATTCGGTTTACGTTACGTGTCCTTTAAGGGGAGGTTTCTAGTTTGTTTCCTACTCCTTCAGCAATTTAAAATTTCACCCACTTAACCCCCTTTCAAGATAAATTTGTAAATTTTTCGGTAGAAAAATGTCCCGGCCAAAGGCCGATTACTCTTAAATTACAGGCTCGCTATCGCTCGCCAGGATAAAATCGACACCTAAATGGCACGAAAGGTCTTAAAATTGATAGAATGGGGCGGAAATTCTTAAAAATCACCAAACTAATGGAGCAAACGTCTTAAAATTAAAAAAAACAATGGGGCTAAACATGAGGGAGAAAGGAGTCAAGAAAAAAATCCCTCAAGTCGACATCTCCCCTTAACCTGAAGTTGATGGTAATCTAATCTTCATATGAATTACGACAGAGAGGCCGACCACTGTCGATTAGGCTGTCCTCAGAACGAACTAATTAACACCCATTATATACAGTATCTTAAATTAATACAAATAATTTGGTTTATCCGACAATTATACCAATTATTCGTCTAACCTCCCCTTCCCTCTCCCAAATTATGCATCTTTTAATACTGAAAATAATTAGGCTTATCTGACATTTATTACTATTTTTCGTCTAACCTGCCTTCCCCCCTCCTCCATTATGCATCTTGGAATACTGAAAATAATGTAGCGAATCTGACAATTATTATTATTATTATTATTATTATTATTATTATCATTATCATTATCATCATCATCATCATCATCATTATCATTATTATTATTATTATTATTATTATTATCATTAGTTTGCCCTCCACCCCTAACCCCCCCCCCTTACCAGCACATCTCGTCTTTCCCTTCGTGTTCCTCCGCATTTCCATAAAACCCGAACCTCCCCAAAACACACACCGCCGTCCAATTTATTTCTGTCTCTCTAGATTAAAGGGAAAGTGTGTTCGTGAGTCGGTTGATGAAGGTTATAAGAGGGGGTCACCGTTTTTTTTTTTTTTTATCTTTCTCGCCTTTTCTCTCTTTCTCAAAATAACCGCGAAAATTAATTAAGGGAGCCCACCTCGCTTTTTTTTCTTCTTCTCTCCCTCTCCTTGTATTGTATCCATTCGGCCCCATTCAGCCAACTGTTTTAAGACGTTTATCCCCATCCAGGTGTCGATTTCTTCCTGGCGAGCGATAGCGAGCCAGCATTGTATGGAGAAATCCGGCTTCGCCGGAGAATTTTTCTATCGAAAAATGTACAAATTTAGCTTGCTGTCAAAACAAAAATATATATATGCTGGTCTGCTACCGCTCGCCAGGAAAATATTGACACCTGAATGGGGGTAAACATCTTAAAACAGTAGGCTCAATGGGACCTAATGGGTACAAGACAAGGAGAGCGGGAGAGAAAGAGAAAGCAAGTGAGGTGGGCTCCCTTAATGACTGTTCGCGGTTATTTTGAGATCTGGAGGGGAGAAGGCGGTGTTTCTCAGGGCAGTTGTTGGGAAAGTGTTAGTCGTGTTGGTTTGGAGGGGAGAAGGCGGTGTTTCTCAGGGCAGTTGTTGGGAAAGTGTTAGTCGTGTTGGTTTGGAGGGGAGAAGGCGGTGGTTGTCAGGGCAGTTGTTGGGAAAGTGTTAGTCGTGTTGGTCTGGAGGGGAGAAGGCGGTGGTTGTCAGGGCAGTTGTTGGGAAAGTGTTAGTCGTGTTGGTCTGGAGGGGAGAAGGCGGTGGTTGTCAGGGCAGTTGTTGGGAAAGTGTTAGTCGTGTTGGTTTGGAGGGGAGAAGGCGGTGGTTGTCAGGGCAGTTGTTGGGAAAGTGTTAGTCGTGTTGGTTTGGAGGGGAGAAGGCGGTGGTTGTCAGGGCAGTTGTTGGGAAAGTGTTAGTCGTGTTGGTCTGGCCTTATTTTTATTTTATTTTTCTACATTAAGGGGAGGTATTTAGTTTGTTCCCTAGACCTCCATCAAGCTTAAAATTACACCCCCTTGAGTCCCTTTCAAGATAAATTTGTACATTTTTCGGTAGAAAAATGTCCCGGCCAAAGGCCGGTTCCTCTTAAATTACAGGCTCGCTATCGCTCGCCAGGATAAAATCGACACCTGAATTGCACGAAAGGTCTTAATATGGGGTGAAAGTTCTTTAAATCGCTAAACTAATGGGGCAAACGTTTTATAATATAAAAAACAATGGGGCTAAACATGAGAGGGAGAAAGGGGTCAAGAAAACAATCCCTCAAGTGGAGATCTCCCCTTAAACATATCTGTGGAAGTATTATTGATTACGTGAGATAGTTGAAAGCCTGTTCATTTGCCGGAGGCCTTTTTAAAACAATATATGCGTATACTAATAGCCAAAATATAGTTAAAAGGTTGTCAACGGGACTGAAATGTTTAAGGGGAGATCTCCACTTGAGGGATTTTTTTCCTTGACCCCTTTCTCCCTCATGTTTAGCCCCATTGCTTTTGATATTATAAAACGTTTGCCCCATTAGTTTAGCGATTTTAAGAACTTTCACCCCATATTAAAACCTATCGTGCCATTCAGGTGTCAATTGTATCCTGGCGAGCGATAGCGAGCCTGTAATTTAAGAGGAACCGGCCTTCGGCCGGGAAATTTTTCTACCGAAAAATGTACAAATATATCTTGAAAGGGACTCAAGGGGGTGTAATTTTAAGCTTGATGGAGGTCTAGGGAACAAACTAAATACCTCCCCTTAATGCAATAAGGTAGTGGTGGTGGTAGATGAAAGAGGTGAACCTATTAACCCCTTCAACACCATGACGCCTTTTTGCCTCTGACTCTGGCTAAAATTAGATGATTTTATGCAGCTTAAAAAGGACCTGTGTTATTAAGAGGCGTTTATGGGGATTATAGGTAGCCATTGAGTCATATTGGTAGATTACCCATTGATTACCCATTGATTATCCATTGATTACCCATTGATTACCCATTGATTACCCATTGATTACATTGATTACCCATTGATTACCCATTGATTACCCATTGATTACCCATTGATTACCCATTGATTACCCATTGATTACCCATTGATTACCAATTGATTACCCATTGATTACCCATTGAGTCATATTGGTCTTTTATATACTAAGGAGACTCGTCTAATGGCAACCCGAATATGGTGAGAATAACGTAATGGTGGTGAAGGGGTTAATAGAGCTGGATATATAAATTATACTGTATATTGGCGAGTGATAGGAACGATTGTATTATATTGATCATCAACTTGACCACAACACTTTATTATGTTGAAGAGGATTTTTGGATGGAACTTACTTTTCAATAAATAGTCAAAACTGAAGAGGTGGATTGATTTTTGGATGGAACTTGCATTTCAATAACTAGTCAAAACTGAAGAGGTGGATTGATTTTTGGATGGAACTTACTTTTCAATAAATAGTCAAAACTGAAGAGGTGGATTGATTTTTGGATAGAACTTACTTTTCAATAAATTGTCAAAACTGAAGAGGTGGATTGATTTTTGGATGGAACTTGCTTTTCAATAAATAGTATATCTCGTGTTGTAGTCGAGGTATAGAACATTCTATGCATAAATTAGTCTCTAGAGATAGAAGTTCATAAATAGATATATACTGTATAAAGTCCACGAATATTTATGAGTGGGCAAGAGACTGGCATCCGAGTGTAAATGCCTTGCTAGAATTCAGCTCTGTATTTCCAGACATTGGCCATACATAGGAAATTGCGAAACCAACGACCAGGCATACATCATTAAACAAATAAACTGATAATAATAATAAATAAAATAAGTAAAAAAAAAAAAAAAAAAAAAAATCCATATTACCATTATGCAGACGTGGAAGATCATGAGGGTCCATAAACCCATCTTTAAGTTTTATCACAATGTCGTATAGTTTGTAGACTATACTTGGTTTTTATTATTTCAACCTGGAGGATATTTCACTCCCTAAGAACGAGTCACGAAGGATAGTATAATAAAACAATATAGAAAGAGAAAGAGCCACAAAACACACAAGGGATATTTAGAAGAGCTACTGTTCAATATTCTCCGGGACTACTTCTTTTATATCACCAAGAGATTCCAACTTTATCGCCCCGGCCCTATTCCCGTTCTCATTCCCATTCCAGCCTATGCTCGCTCATAACACCATTAAAGTTCCCAGCTACTGTTGGCGACCCCATTCATCACCTCTCTCTCTCTCTCTCTCTCTCAGGCTCTAAGCTCTATCTGTCTTGGGCTTCGTTGTTTTAATTATTTTATCTGCTAGGGCTTTCATTATCTCTATATAGAAGGAGTTCGGAATAACAATAGCAAGCTGTAAATTACTAGATGCATATTTCAGCTTAGATGCAGATCATTAGAAATGCAGGATAGCTCTAGATATTAACGAAGATCAATAATACAAATTACAAACAGGAACTTGGGGAAAATATTTGCTGGAAGAAACGAAATCAAATGATGACAGACTATTACAGGAAAACTAAGAAATCGAGAAATATTGAGAACAAATCTGAGGGAACAAGAAACTGGGAGAGAGCCAAACAAGCAACAAAAACTAAAGGCCAGAAACTGAGAAATGCCAATCACACGAAAGAAAACAGAAAGTGTAATTAATATGCAAAACCTGCAAAACAAACAGACCAAAACAGGAACAGCACAAGGAAAAGGACAAACAAAAAACTTATCAAAATCACTTATCAACACACGATTGTACACTCAAACGAAGGGTGAGTGGGTGGGGAATGGGAATAAAGGCATATTTCCAAGAAACTGGAAGGGGCAATGAGAGATTAGAAGCGAAGAAGGAGGGAGGGGGCAAGGAAGGAAGGAAGGAAGGAGGGCGTAGCTAGGAGTCCCATCTGGATAAAATATGTAGATGTCCCGTTCAGGGGGTAAGGGGGGCGGGGGGTTAAGGGGGGAGGGGGGGAGAGAGGGGGGGGAAGGTGACACCTAGGGTGACGATAAATAGGGTGGGGGTCCTTAGGGTGAAGTGGCCTGGGTGGGTGAGAGGGAGGGTGGGGAGAGGGAGGGAAGTTGGTTGGTGGGGAATCTATTGAGGAAGGTAAGGTAGGGAGTGATAGATAATAGATGGGTAATAGATAGATAAATAGATACATTGATATATAGTTGAAGGAAAGTTAGGGAATATATATATACTGTATATATATATATATATATATATATATAGATTCATGATACATTAAGTTAAACCTATGAATTGCCTCTGGTTTAGCTTGTCCTGGTTGAGATCTACCGGTAGTGGTTGAAATGGTCGACTGGTTGAGTCGTCCGGGATCCAGTAATATAGTGTAATTATTGGTATGACTTGCACTCGAAGAATGAAGAAAAGAAAACTAAAAAATGCAAATGATCATAAGTTACAATGCACAACCTCGGAATGACGGACCTATGCAATTCAGTCATACCATCTAAAATTCCTGTAATCCATTTCACTTTTCCTTAATCCACTCTGGCTTATATTCCATCGTTTTATCCGGCTTAAGGGGAGGCAAACCGTTGTTCTGGACCCCCTTCTCCCTAATGTTTAGCCCCACTAGTTTTGAGATTATAAGACGTTCGGCCCATTAGTTTGGCGATGTTAACACCTTGCGCCCCGTTTCGTTGTCAATTTTAAGACCTTTCGTGCCATTTAGGTGTCGATTTTTTCCTGGCGAGCGAAAGCGAGACTGCAATTTTAGGAGGAACCGGCCTTGGGCCGGGACATTTTTCTACCGAAAAATGTACAAATTTATCTTGAAGGGGGATCTAGGGGGAGTTTTTCTAAGCTTAATGGAGGTCTAGGGAGGAAACTAAAAAAAATATATGAATAAATGAATGAATAGACCAAACAAACGGCCAGTCTCCCCTTAATTCGGATCCCACTCATCCTTTTTATGTCAGTTTCCCCTCGTCTCCATCTCTTCGCAATCATTTCATTCATTGAGTTAGGATCGGGTCATTATAGCAAGAAACTTCATTATTTTACTATTTCTTCACTATGATTTTCTGCTACTGTACTTCCATTATGAATATTCGGATTCTGCTAATTATATTATGCAAACACAAGATGGAAGTAAGAATTGTCGGTAGGAACATGTGTGTGTGTGTGTGTGTGTGTGTGTGTGTGTGTGTGTGTGTGTGTGTGTGTGTGTGTGTGTGAAATGACGCATATTTAATAATGTTTGGTTAAAATTGAATAGTTAAAATCAACTTAGTAAAGACCTATGAGAGGCGAAGGAACACAATCTATATAATGAAATCCTCTTGTTCTTAATCATCCCTTCATATATATATATATATATATATATATATATATATATATATATATATATATATATATATATATAAAAACACACAGTATATATATACTGTATATAGGCCTATATATACTATATATAAAAACAAATTTAAGTGAAGAGGTAATTAGAGAATTAAGACATCAAAGAATAGAGCCAACATTATTAGCTGAGGTAGTAGGCTGGAAGAGGCAGGTTTAACAATCGACTGACGAGGACCTATTATCACAAAAGATTCACTCATGTAGCGGCAGAGCACCCTTTAAGATTCACTCATGTAGCGGCAGAGCACCCTTTAAGATTCACTCATGTAGCGGCAGAGCACCCTTTAAGATTCACTCATGTAGCGGCAGAGCACCCTTTAAGATTCACTCATGTAGCGGCAGAGCACCCTTTAAGTTAAACCTTATTGTACCGAAGGGGGTCTTTATGGGTCTCCCCTCTTTCGCTCTAATAGTTTGGAGATTTTATGATGTTTCACCCCATAGGTTTGGCGATAATATGCCTCTTCACCCCATTCGGCTGTCGATTCTTTTCTGGAAGAGCGATAGCAAGCCTATAACTTAAAAAGGATTCGGCCTTAGGCCGGGACAATTTCTATAGAAAATGCACAACGTTTATCTTGAAGGGGGTAAGGGTGCGCATTATGTTTATATTGACGGAAGTCTGAGAAGGCGTTGGTGTTAGCTTAGGGGACAAACTACAATGCATTGCTCAAAAATGAAAAACACTTAAACTAAAAAACAAGCTAAATCGTGAGTAATAATGAAACCAAATATCATACTAACCCACAAGACGTCGGCCCAGACAGACAGCGTTAAGGCGGTTACGGAGCTCTTTCTGGGTTCTTGGGAGCTCTCTCGGGATATGGGAGAGCTCTTAAGGCTAATGGTAACCCCTTTCTGATAGTTGAACATACCAGCTTGACCGTCGAGGGATCCCATTGTGTTACGGGGGGGGGGGTCGGGGCGGGGGCGGGGTGGTCGATTTACTGAGTTTTTGGGATTTTTATGACAGTGGCAATTAGAACCTTTAAGGGGGCCCACCTCTCCCTTTAAGGGGGCCCACCTCTCCCTTTAAGGGGCCCACCTCTCCCTTTAAGGGGGCCCACCTCTCCCTTTAAGGGGGCCCACCTCTCCCTTTAAGGGGGCCCACCTCTCCCTTTAAGGGGGCCCACCTCTCCCTGTAAGGGGGCCCACCTCTCCCTTTAAGGGGGCCCACCTCTCCCTTTAAGGGGGCCCACCTCTCCCTTTAAGGGGGCCCACCTCTCCTTTTAAGGCGGCCCACCTCTCCCTTTCTCCCTCTCTCTTTGGCTTGTATCCATTCGGCCCCATTCAGCCTACTGTTTTAAGACGTTTACCCCCATCCAAGTGTCAATATTCTCCTGGCGAGCCAGCATATATGTATATATATATATATTGTTTTGGACAACAAGCTAAATTTGTACATTTTTAAATAGAAAAATAGCTCCGGCGAAGCCGGATTTCTCCATACAATGATGGATCCCTATCGCTCGCCAGGAAGAAATCGACACCTGGATGGGGATAAACGTCTTGAAACAGTTGGCTGAAGGGGGCCGAATGGATACAAGCCAGAGAAAAAGAGAAAAGGAGAGAAAGATAAAACAAGAAAGCAGGTGACCCCCCCCCGCCTCCCTTAACCCCTTCATTACCAGTGACGTCCTTTGCATTATATTCTGGCAAGTATTCGATGATATTATTCAGCTTAGGAAGGACCTTTAAGGGCAGGTTTTTAGTGTGTTTCCTAGACTTCCATCAAGCTTGAAATTACACCCCCTTGACCCCCTTTCAAGATAAATTTGTACATTTTTCGGTTGAAAAATGTCCTGGCCGAAGGCCGATTCCTCTTAAATTGCAGGCTCGCTATCGCTCGCCAGGAAAAAATCGACACCCAAACGGGACGAAAGGTCTTCAAAGTGACATAAATGGGTGAAAGTTCTTAAAATCGCCAAACTAATGGGGCGAACGTCTTAAAATCTCAAAAGCAATGGGGCTAAACATGAGCGAGAAGGAGGTAAAGAAAGAAATCCCTTAAGTGGAAATCTCCCCTTAACACACACTAAAAGCGTACAGACTATCGTAATTAAATCCTATGAGCTACCACAGATCCTTCCTAAGCTGAATAAAATCGTCCAATAGGATGCCAGAATATGATGAAAAGGACGTCACCGGTACTGAAGGGGTTAACCTTCTCAGTATTCTAGGATGCATTATTGTTTTATTGTTGACTTTGGTCCTGTCACTCTTTCAATTCTGGGGGAGGCACTCGTTACAAGCAGTTCTGCCTTTTGTCTCCCTCACTCACATAGATTTGTATTGTTCCATATATACTAGATAAACTATTTATTAAAAAGGCACTCGTCACAAGCAGTTCTGCCTTTTGTCTCCCTCACTCACATAGATATTTTTTGTTCCATATATCGACTACAAAAACTAGATAAACTATTTATTAAAAAGGCACTCGTCACAAGCAGTTCTGCCTTTTGTCTCCCTCACTCACATAGCCCAAAAAGACGATTTTATTCAACTTAGGAAGGGTATGCGGAAGATTGGGTAAGAGTTAAATGAAACGTAAAGAATAGGAGTTGGGAGGAATGACAACAAAAGTGAATAGAGAGTGAGAGTGAGAGTGATATCGACCCCTGAGCTACCTCTTACTAAAGCCGGTATCACACCAGCGCTTTTTCCCTCAACGTTTACCCTCAACACTGGTCTGGCAGCTTATGAGGACAACATTTACATTAGATCTGTAACCTAAATGTATCTACCAACAGTCTAGTTTCCGATACCAGTGCAAAATATTCCAGAAATGTTGCCGGAGAAATGTTGATCATCGAATGTTGAGTATATAAAAGCTCTCGTGTGATGCCTCTCTTACTAACTCACGTACTCTGCCCTCGATCCAGGCCCTATTGTTCCCTCACTCTACCTGCTCTCTCTCTCTCGCTCTCGCTCTCTCTCTCTCTCTCTCTCTCTCTATCCTTACCGTTTTTATATATTATATTTCTTATTCTTTAGATAATTATAACGTCATATTTAACGTTTAGATAATTATAACGTCATATTTAACGTTTCTATTGGTCTCTATTAACACCCCCACTTCTCTCTCTCTCTCTCTCTCTCTCTCTCTCTCTCTTTACTCTTTTCATTCCCATAGATGCTTCCTAAGTTGTATTAAGGAGGAAAGGGATGGTTTTTGTGGCCCTCTTCTCCCTCGTGTTTAGCCCCATTGGTTTTTAGATTTTAAGACGTTCAGCCCATTAGTTTCGCGATTTTAATACCTTACGCCCCATTTCTTTGTCAATATTTAGACCTTTCGTGCCATTAAGTTGTCGATTTTCCCTGGCGAGCGATAACCAGCCTGTAATTTTAAGAGTGACCGGCCTTCGGCCGAGACATTTTTCTACCGAACAAGTTACAAATTTATCTTGAAGGAGGCTCAAAGGGATTTTTTTGTACAGGTTGATGGAGGTCTAGGGAGGAAACTAAACATAATTATAACAATCAAACACTAAGCAAATAAGTAAGCCCAAATCCCCTTAAATCGTCTAAGGAAAGCCAAAATGCGTCATAAACCTCGACGGGATAAAACCGTTTATTGGAGAGAGAGAGAGAGAGAGAGAGAGAGAGAGAGAGAGAGAGAGAGAGAGAGAGAGAGAGAGAGAGAGAGAGAGAGAGAGAGAGAGTGTGTGTGTGTGTGTGTGTGCGTGTGTGTGTGTGTCTGAGTTGTCTTACTACTTGACTAGTAATCTCAACGTGCTGAAAGTTTGAGCCCCTTGGATGAGACCGATTTTGAGACTCCGTGATCTGGCCAATTGACTATAATGGCTATGGATATAATTCAGTGTACGGATAGGTAAAGAACATAAGACAACGGGAGTCTGCAGAGAGGCCCACGCACGTCAGATCCCCTTCACACCCAACCCATTTCGTCCAAATCCCCCTCCATATGAAGGGGTTAAGTCCAAGGAGAGGCTTATGAAATCAGTGGGACCAAAATGGCGGATGTTGGCCGATCTCTGTCACTAAAGGATCTCTCACCAGCGCCCGAGAGCCGGCACTCGTCCTCCCAATGACTGGAACCAAACCCCCGGAGCTTTCAATGAACCCGCTTCGATACCAAGCTCATTGACCTTTAGCCCGCCCTGGAGACCCTAGAGTAACTGCAGAGATCGGCCAACCTCAGCTATTTTGGTGCCAGTGATGTTATATGCCTCTCCTGGAGTTCTTGAAAAGGGGCTCCAGTCCTGATGCTCTACTTGACTTACAGTGTGCTGGCTTACTAATCCAGAAGGGTTGATAGCCTCTGAAGTCCTATTTTAACTAACTAACTAACTCTCCTTGCACTTTATTAATAGTATTATGGTCAATTGGTCAGACCCTTTGCAACCATTCTGTATTAATAGTATGGTCAGACCCTTTGCAACCATTCTGTATTAATAGTATGGTCAGACCCTTTGCAACCATTCTGTATTAATATGGTGGCAACCATTCTGTATTAATAGTATGGTCAGACCCTTTGCAACCATTCTGTATTAATAGTATGGTCAGACCCTTTGCAACCATTCTGTATTAATAGTATGGTCATACCCTTTGCAACCATTCTGCATTGCTGGTGAAAAATAGACAATTTGTCATTGGATCGCAATTTTAAATGGCCAAAAATATATCACCAAAATTGCGTCCACGGAATAAGATGGCTGCTCTCCCATACTCCAGGCTCTCTACGACCTCTCCCCCCCCCTCCTCTCCCCCCAAACCCCTCTCCCCCCCAACCTCCTCTCCCCCCCGCCCCCCCCCCCCCCCCCAACCTCCTCTCCCCCCGACACACACCCGACGCTTCATTCCGCATCGCCCAGCATCCTGAGAGAAGTTTCGAACTCGAGGACGCCCGGGATCGGAATCTGGCTGAGTTGATACGTTAGCGTCTAGTTGGCGGACACGTTTCGTTTTTAATTAGGATTTTGGGATTGCGGGGACGGGGGAGAGAGAAAGAGGAGAAGTGGAGTTACGAGAGAAAGAGAGAGGAAGGAAAACTAATAACAGAGAGGTGGAAAAGAAGAGAATTACAGGAGTAAGAGGGGAGAAAGGAGACAGGATCAAATTTATGAAGGCGTACAGAGAAAGATAATTAAAGGAGTTACGAAAGAAAGAGAGAGGAAGCAAATGGAAAGAGTCGCAAAGAGTAACAGAAGGACAACAAATAAAAGAAAAAGCGAGAATAAGTAGCAACTATTGAAAGAGGCGTAAAAAGAAAGGGAAGAACATGAGTTACAAAAGCAAGCGATACGAAGGGATAATAAAGAGAAACTTATGGCATAGCAAAATAGAATTGTAAACTTATGAATACAAATATAAAATATCATGAAGGTTCGTGGACTCTTTTGTCTGCACAGAAAATATAATTAATATTGAACAAAACACGGACATATGTGTAGATAATTATTAGTATATATAGAAAGATCCGAGTGTATGAGGATAGAACACAACCAAAACATATAAAGAAATACATATAGAATTGTGGATGAATAGATAATTATCAATATGAAATTACATAATCATTTGCAGATGAAATGGCATATACAAAAATTAACATTTAGGCGGTATCACACGAGCGCTTTTTCACCTAACATTTATCCTTAACACTGGTCTGGCAGCTCATACGGTAAACATTTAATATTTTTCTGTTACCTAAATTCATCTACCATCAGTCTAGTTTCCGATACCGGTGTAAAATATTCCAGAAATGTTGCCAGAAAAATGTTGATCATCGAATGTTGACTATAAAAGCTCTCGTGTGATACCGGCTTTAGGAATACCACATTAACTAGATCAACTAATCTATAGAGGAATATGTACACCTTCAAATAGGTGCATATTTTACTATGAAATATAATACAGAAAACAACTGAGTTTGAAGACAAATAATACTTTAGGTCATCAGTTACTTTGCGTATAAATTACGGGGCGAAAATTACTAACAAGTACCGGTATACACACTGTATTTAAGTAACTGTTCATATTAGCAAAATTATATGAAAAAATTGATAAATACTCCAATTGTAATTTCCCACAAACATACTGACTACATGAGCTTGACAACATATATTATTATATATTCAAATGTGTGTCGAGACGGGATATTCAAATGTGTAAGCAGAGTGAATGACGAGAAAACAAAAATATATATGCATTAACAAATCGACATAAGATGATACATATTTACTCCAATTGTAGTTACCTAAATACATTATGAATTGGTGTAGTAGAAGCCTTGCATTCGCACACAAATGATACAATGAAAAGAAATTCAAATGTATCAGAAAGCCGGCAAGATCAACGAATATTTATGAAAAACTCGACTCTCAAATAATCCAAGAAACATACCTGGAACGAAAATCAAGGAAATTAATAAGCAACTCGACTCTAACAAATCCAAGAAACATACGAGGAAGGAAGATCAAGAAATATAATAAAATCCTCGACTCTCAAAACCCCCAGAAACATACGAGGAAAGAAAATCAAGGAATATATAATAAAATCCTCGGCCCTCAAAAAATCCCAGAAACACGGAAAGGAGATGGGCCGGAGGAAGTCGTTAGCGTAGGAAACGAAGCGGTGAGGAATTATGGGGGAGGCAGACCGTTTTTCTGGACCCCCTTCACCCTAATGTTTAGCCCCACTAGTTTTGAGATTATATGACGTTCGGCCCATTAGTTTTAGCGATTTTAACACCTTTCGCCCCTTTTCGTTGTCAATTTTAAGACCTTTCGTGCCATTTAGGTGCGATAGCGAGCCTGCAATTTTAAGAGGAACCAGCCTTCGGCCGGGACATTTTTCTACCGAAAAATTTACAAATTTATCTTGAAAGGGGGTTTAGGGAGTGTTTTTCTAGGCTTGATGGAGGGAGAAAACTAAAAAAATATATGAATAAATGAATTAATAGACCAAACAAACGAAGCGGTGACGAATTATTCAAAAAGCCGATTCCGTGCTTTGAGGTTCGACCGGCCATTTTCTCCGGTGGGCGATGTTTATCAAAGATCCACGAAGTCTTAAGGGGTTGGTTTTTGGTCTATATATTGATGTATTAATAAATGTTCGAGTTTCCTCCCTGACCTCCATCAAGCTTAGAAAAACACTCCCTAGACCCCCTTTCCAGATAAATGTGTACATTATTCGGTAGAAAATTATCCCGGCCGAAGACCGGTTCCTTCTAAAATTAGAGGTTCGCTTCGCTCGCCAGGAAAAATTGACACCTAAATGGCACGAAAGGTCTTAATATTGGCAACAAAATGAGGCGAAAGGTCTCATAATCGCCAATCTAACGGAACGAACGTCTTAAAACCTCAAAACTAATATGTTAAACATGAGGGAGAAGGGGGGTCCAGAAAAAGCGAGTACTACCCCCTTAAATTCCCAAATGTGGTGGAAATATTTCATGGGATTCTACGCCATCATCAGGTAAATGCTTATCCAGAGAATAATGTGTTTTGTGTGTGTCTTTTGAAGGAAGTTGGAGTTGTAGACATCGATATTGAACAGACTTACCAGCCAAAATACGGTCGTAGTACATTCATAAATACATGAAACCCAATTCAACATACCTTTTATCCATCAGAAACCTACATTATTATTGCATTTCGGTTTAATATCGATGTTTACGGCTCCAACTTCCTTATAGCCTGAAACTTCGCAAGTGGTCCATTTTCTTAACCCCTTCTGTACCGGCGACGTCTTGTTGACTTGCCTCCGGCTACTAGTAGACGATTTTATAAAGTTTCAAACGGGCCTCCAGCAATTAACAGGCTTCGAACTATCTCACCTAACCCTATTAACAGGCTTCGAACTATCTCACCTAACCATATTAACAGGCTTCGAACTATCTCACCTAACCATATTAACAGGCTTCGAACTATCTCACCTAACCATATTAACAGGCTTCGAACTATCTCACCTAACCATATTAACAGGCTTCGAACTATCTCACCTAACCATATTAACAGGCTTCGAACTATCTCACCTAACCATATTAACAGGCTTCGAACTATCTCACCTAACCATATTAACAGGCTTCGAACTATCTCACCTAACCATATTAACAGGCTTCGAACTATCTCACCTAACCATATTAACAGGCTTCGAACTATCTCACCTAACCATATTAACAGGCTTCGAACTATCTCACCTAACCATATTAACAGGCTTCGAACTATCTCACCTAACCATATTAACAGGCTTCGAACTATCTCACCTAACCATATTAACAGGCTTCGAACTATCTCACCTAACCATATTAACAGGCTTCGAACTATCTCACCTAACCATATTAACAGGCTTCGAACTATCTCACCTAACCATATTAACAGGCTTCGAACTATCTCACCTAACCATATTAACAGGCTTCGAACTATCTCACCTAACCATATTAACAGGCTTCGAACTATCTCACCTAACCATATTAACAGGCTTCGAACTATCTCACCTAACCATATTAACAGGCTTCGAACTATCTCACCTAACCATATTAACAGGCTTCGAACTATCTCACCTAACCATATTAACAGGCTTCGAACTATCTCACCTAACCATATTAACAGGCTTCGAACTATCTCACCTAACCATATTAACAGGCTTCGAACTATCTCACCTAACCATATTAACAGGCTTCGAACTATCTCACCTAACCATATTAACAGGCTTCGAACTATCTCACCTAACCATATTAACAGGCTTCGAACTATCTCACCTAACCATATTAACAGGCTTCCAACTATCTTACTTAACCATATTAACAGGCTTCGAACTATCTCACCTAACCATATTAACAGGCTTCGAACTATCTCACCTAACCATATTAACAGGCTTCGAACTATCTCACCTAACCATATTAACAGGCTTCGAACTATCTCACCTAACCATATTAACAGGCTTCGAACTATCTCACCTAACCATATTAACAGGCTTCGAACTATCTCACCTAACCATATTAACAGGCTTCGAACTATCTCACCTAACCATATTAACAGGCTTCGAACTATCTCACCTAACCATATTAACAGGCTTCGAACTATCTCACCTAACCATATTAACAGGCTTCGAACTATCTCACCTAACCATATTAACAGGCTTCGAACTATCTCGCCTAACCCTATTTACTACCACGGATCCTTCTTAAGCTGCATACAAGCCTCACAATATAGCTAGGATTAATTTCAAAAGACATACTCGGTACAGAAAGGGTTAAGGGGAGATCTCCACTTGAGGGATTTTTTTTCTTGACCCCTTTCTCCCTCATGTTTAGCCCCATTGCTTTTGATATTATAAAACGTTTGCCCCACTAGTTTAGCGATTTTAAGAACTTTCACCCCATATTAAGACCTTTCGTGCAATTCAGGTGTTGATTTTATCCTGGCGAGCGATAGCGAGCCTGTAATTTAAGAGGAACCGGCTTTCAGCCGGGACATTTTTCTACCGAAAAATGTACAAATTTATCTTGAAAGGGGGTCTAGGGGGTGTAATTTTAAGATTGATAGAATTCTAGGGAACGAACTAAAAACCTCCCCTTAACGCGGTTTTCGCATATGCATTCCTGTTTCGGTTTTGCCCAACATAAATATATAACTCTTCTACAGTACCTTTGTTCATATTCTCTATCATTCAGTAATTTATACAAACAAATTATTCACCACTTATCATATAGTTTTACTATTCTGACATATTTTATTTGACGTAACTCCTTAAGGGGAGGTATTTAGTTTGTTCCCTAGAACTCCATCAAGCTTTAAATTACACCCCCTAGACCCCCTTTCAAGATAAATTTGTACATTTTTCGGTAGAAAAATGTCCCGGCCGAAGGCCGGTTCCTCTCAAATTACAGGCTCGCTATCGCTCGCCAGGGAAAAATCGACACTTAAATGGCACGAAAGTTCTTAAAATTGACAGAAATGGGGCGAAAGTTCTTAAAATCGCCAAACTAAAGGGGGCGAGCGTCTTAAAATCTAAAAAGCAATGGGGCTAAACATGAGAGAGAAAGGGGTCCAGAAAAAATCCCTCAAGTGGAAATCTCCCCTTAAGTATCATTATTTCTTACGGCAGGTATTATCTTTTCTATCATTAACATCGAAGTTTACATTAATTTTCGGGTAGGATTATTATGATATGAAGCCATGATTATGAAAATGAAAATTGATATTTGGACACAGTTTCATCAGCGTTGTTAACCCCTTTAGCACGGTGACGTCTGTTTACCTTTGAGTCTGGCTGAAATGAAACGATTGTATGCAATTTAAGAAGGACTTGTGCTTTTGAAGTGAGTTTTTCGAGATCGTAGCTACCCCTTTTGAGTCCTAGAGGTAGATTATAAGGTAGATACAATCGTCTGTTGGCAACCAGAATATGAATATGGCGTCATTGTGCTGAAGGGGTTAAGTACAAAGCGACCAAGGGCAATTTCGCCAAGGTAAGAAAATAGACTAGGCCTATATATACTATTAGTTTCTTATAAGGCATCATATATGTCTCCTCTACTTCACTCCTATATCTCCTATATCACATCCTCCTCTTTCAACAGCAACCAGCCAACTAAACCCATTTCATATACCTTTTTGGTTTGTTTACATTCCTTGTATTTTGAATCACAGACTCTATATGGCTTTACTTCATTCCCACATCTCATAAATCACAGACTCTATATGGCTCTACTTCATTCCTACATCTCATAAATCACAGACTCTATATGGCTCTACTTCATTCCTACATCTCATAAATCACAGACTCTATATGGCTCTACTTCATTCCCACATCTCATAAATCACAGACTCTATATGGCTCTACTTCATTCCTACATCTCATAAATCACAGACTCTATATGGCTCTACTTCATTCCTACATCTCATAAATCACAGACTCTATATGGCTCTACTTTATTCCCACATCTCATAAATCACAGACTCTATATGGCTCTACTTTATTCCTACATCTCATAACTCACAGACTCAATATCCCCCCGCTTTCAATAATTCTCTGGGAGTGCGTTCTAATGCTTATATTTGTCATTTTTACGTCCATATTAGTCTTCCTAATTTCTTAGTTTCCTTCCTCGATCTCATAAATCACAGCCGCCATATTCCCCCCTCTTCCCCTTCAGCAACAGACCAGCCAGCCAGCCAGTCCACTTCTCGCGATCTCCACCCCTTCATTCAAGCCCCAACCACTTCACTTAAGCCCATGGTCCTCCACTTAATATCTGGCCCTCCCCTTTTTAACCCATTCCTGGAGAAAGTTTGGGTAAGGATTAACCAATGTGTCGTCGGTCTCGTAGGCAGGCAGTCGGTGGTCGTATGGCTAGGACGTTATAAAGCTTTCATTGCTACTTCTCGCCTCATGTTGCCTATTTTGAGAAGATTAAACTAAGCTTACTCGAAGTCGTCGTGGTTGTTATATCCCAATAATAATTTAGTAGGTAATTTCCCAGTGTAACATAATCGCTTAGTGCTACATATTACACGAACAAGGTGTAATCGTACTTAGGGTTTATTGGAGATAGGCTACCGTACATGTTTTTTGACTATGATACTTATTACTTAATCTGACCACAATCTTATAATGCTAGACAGAAAACTAAAATAATTAAACGACATTCATTCTGCAAGTTTGGAAAGGGATTAACTAATGAAGCGTCTCTCTCGGAAGCAGTCCCCGTGATGGTTATATTAAGGGGAAGTTTTTAGTGTGTTTGCTAGACTTCCATCAAGCTTGAAATTATACCCCCATGACCCACTTTCAAGATAAATTTGTACATTTTTCGGTAGAAAAATGCCCCGGCCAAAGGCCGGTTCCTCTTAAATTACAGGCTCGCTATCGCTCGCCAGGAAAATATCGACACCTAAATGGGACGAAAGGTCTTAAAAGTGACATAAATAAGGTGAAAGTTCTTAAAATCGCCAAACTAATGGGGCGAACCTCTTATAATCTCAAAAGCAATGGGGCTAAACATGAGGGAGAAAGGGGTAAAGAAAAAAATCCCTCAAGTGGAATTCTCCCCTTAACTAATGAAGTGTCTCTCTCGGATGCAGTCCCAGTGATGGTTATATTTCTTGGTCGTTACAACCTCTTCAATAAAATGAATACCTATCTATCTATCTATTGCCTGGCCACGAACGAACCGCCCCATGCACCTCTGTCCCCAGTCAGTCGACGCCCGTCCTCCCAACCAGCACCGCCTTTATCCATATACTTCTTCACTCCATCCTTCCACCTCTCTTTCGGTTTACCTCTCTCTCTCTGTCCTTCCACCTCTTGGCTTTGTATATTCTCCTGTCAAATGGTTTAACTCAGCTATGGAAAGACCTAAAGGAAATATAAGGCTAAAGACAATATCCTTTAAGTCTCTTACTGCCAAATGCCTCTTAAAATTATTCATTAACGGAAACTACTGCTATGAACAAGTATATGCAGAAAATAATTACCTCTATATAATATCTAAGTACACATTATAATAAAATCAGTAATTATCATATGGTGTATGATATGATAACCTATTTCACGGCATGAATGTCGATGAACTGTAGCCTACACACATTTCGTAATTACAATCGTCCCTCATATCAGCAATTTTCCGTATTACATTCTCCAAAATACGAGTACGTTCCTAATTAAATCAGCAAACATTTCCTTTATATACTGAAAAAAAAAAAAAAAAAAAAAAAAATCCTCCCATTGTATCGCAGCCACAACACAAAAAATGTAGAGAGTCCGTGACCTTTCGGCTGACGATTAGTTTCGGGAATCAATGTTATTTTTACCTTTAGCCTCTGTTCATTTGTCCGTGACCCATATAGTCGATGCAGCGTGTCCAACCCTTTCCAGTCAATGTTGTGTAGCTTAATTTCGTTTCTGTTCTTTCCACTCTCAAAAATGTTCGTACAATGTTCAACCTATATTTCATATATTACGCGATTTTAAGCTACCGGTCTACACAAACATTTACGTTCTTCTATCATGGTTTGTGGAAGTCGATTTTAAGCTACCGGTCTACACAAACATTTACGTTCTTCTATCATGGTTTGTGGAAGTCGATTTTAAGCTACCGGTCTACACAAACATTTACGTTCTTCTATCATGGTTTGTGGAAGTCGATTTTAAGCTACCGGTCTACACAAACATTTACGTTCTTCTATCATGGTTTGTGGAAGTCGATTTTAAGCTACCGGTCTACACAAACATTTACGTTCTTCTATCATGGTTTGTGGAAGTCGATTTTAAGCTACCGGTCTACACAAACATTTACGTTCTTCTATCATGGTTTGTGGAAGTCGATTTCATTGATCTTTATCCTTCCTTTCATTGATGTTCTTTCCACTCTTAAATGTTGTTCTTCCAATGTTCAACATATATTCCTTAATAATACATTTACAAAATGCAATACACAATTATCACGTATTCTAGACCTTCACAGCTACCGGAAGACGATATAATGTACTTTCATCTTTCATTGGATTTTGCTATTCTTACTCTTGATTTTTGTCTTCCTATTGTCAAGCTATATACGCGTTGTTAACCCTTTCAAGCTCCCATACGCGTTTCTGTCCTGTTTTCTGGCTACTATTAGAAGATTTTATTCAGATTAGTGACGGTATACGGAAGTTAGAGGGTTGATTGAGATAGTATTTACCCTTTCAATACCCACAGATCCCTCCTAAGCTGCATAAAATCGTCTAATGACAGCCAAAATAAACTGCTAAAACGCGTCAGAGCTTCAAGGGGTTAAGGCGTACACACATATTTACGTTTATCCTTCTTTTGATATCGGATCTTTCAAAATCTGTACAATTTCACAACCGATTTTCAAGCCATATTTATTAAATTGCATTGCAACCTGTTTATATATGTTGTACACATTCCTATCTCATATTCTATTAATTGAGAACTAGTACGAACATATTGTATTTACCATAGTGATGATATATGAAACTTCAAAGGTGAAAACCCTATTCATTTTTTCTTAGGTGAATTTCAAATATTATTAAACGATTGTATCCTGGTTTTTGATGGTTATTAATATCAGTGTAAGGTATGTTTCTTTTTATTATTTGTTTTTATTATTATTATTATTATTATTATTATTATTATTATTATTATTATAATTATTATTATTATTATGTTTATTGTGCCAGTTTTACAATTTAATTAATATACAAAACCTGTTATATTCCAACAATAGGCAGACCACTCCAAAATGAGATAGTATTTTGCAATTTCCTCTCTCATTCAAACGCTCATCATTCTCAGTATTACCCCATATTTTATAATTACATTCCAAATTCGCATTCAATCATTTCCATTGAATCCTACTCAATCACTCACTAATTCAATCGTTCTCTCTCTCTCTCTCTCTCTCACACACAGACACACACACACACACACACACACACACACACACACACACACACTCACACACACACACACACACACACACACACACATGTAATTTACTCACCTCTCTCTGTATTTGTCTATGTAATTATCTAGTAAACCTATGTAATTCTCTTCTCCCCTCCCTCACTCTCACTCTCTCGCTCTCTCTCACACACACAAACACACACACACACAAACACACACAAACACACACACACACACACACACAAACACACACACACACACACACACACACACACACACAAACACACACACACACACACACCCTTCCTTCCCTGCGCTAGAATAATCCTTCAGTGTCGAATTTTCCTTCATTTGTCAGAGATTTTCTTCAATCGGCATATATACCCGCCCGAACCAATAATTCTATCATCCATCACGTTCACGGTCTCTGCTTTCTTTTCCTCTTTTATTATGATTTGTAATTCATCTTTGTTTTGATTTATTAAATACTTGGCTTTTATATCGATTCATTTGTATTTACTCACTATCCACCACCATTACATTATGTATTTACTCTTCCAACATCTTTCTCTCAATTGTACACTTCACATTAATCAATTCACAATTGGAGTCCAACTCGTCCTTACAAAGATAGATTATATCGTATATTGATATCCCTATTTAAATAAACAAAAACAAAACACTTTCCTATTAACCCTTTCAAGATCCAATACGCATTTCTTACCTGTGTGCTGGCTAATATTAGACGATTTTAATCAGATTAGCAGGGGTATATAGGAGTCAGAGGGCTAATTGGGATAGTCTTTACCCTTTTCATTCCAACAACTACTTCCTAAGCCGTATAATATCGACTGTCAAAACGCGTCATGAGCCTCAAAGGTTTAAGGGGAGATTTCCACCTGGAGTTTTTTTTTCCGAACCTCTTTCTCCCTCATGTTTAGCCCCATTGCTTGTGAGATTTAAAGACGCTTGCCCCATTAGTTTGGCGATTTTAAGAACCCTCGCCCCATTTCTGTCAATTTTAAGACCATTCGTGCCATTTAGGTGTCGATTTTTTCCTGGCGAGCGATAGCGAGCCTGTAATTTAGGGGGAACCGGCCTTCGGCCGGGAAATTTTTCTACCGAAAAATTTACAAATTTATCTTGAACGGGGGTGAAGGGGGAGTAATTTTAAGCTTGATGGAAGTCTAGGGAATCAACTAAAAACCTCCCCTTAAGTAAATCCTATGTGCAAGTTATTTTTGTTCTCTCTCCATAAAGCGTCTGTCTTTGTGTTGTTCGTATTTCATTTCGCACTTGAGATTCGCTTGCCAAGTAAAACAACATCACAAACATCCTTGGCGTTCTTGCTGGTTAGTTTATAATATATGTAATTTATTTATTTATTTTTATTTTTTTTGTTAAATAAACATAATGAAAGAACTCTATCAATATATTCGACATTGTATCTTATCGTCTCTTCTGTGTGGAGGAAAAAATCGAATATGTGAAAGAAAATATAAACAAAATCATGACAAACAAATATAGTCTTTTGAAGAACGATAATGGACTTATATTATTCGACCTCCATCCATACACATTAATGCAGCTTCGGGAGGAACTGTGCTTATATTAATCGACCTCCATCCATACACATTAATGCAGCTTCGGGAGGAACTGTGCTTGCCATTAACCCCTTCTATACCGGCGACGTATTTTATATTTGACTTCAGCTACATTTAGACCATTTTATTCAGCTTAGGAAGGACGTCTACCGATTATGGTCTACCGTAATATGGTCTACCGTAATATGGTCTATTACGTCTACCGTCTACCGAATGGTCAGTAAATTGGCAGATGAAGTTTAACATTGACAAATGCAAGGTATTAAAGATAGGGAAGATGCAAACAAATGTTAAATATAAACTAGCTAATTTAGAATTAGAAAATTCAGACTGCGAGAAAGATCTAGGTGTGTTTGTTAGCAATGATTTGAAGCCTAGAAAACAGTGTATAGGCGTTCGTAATAAGGCAAACAGGATTCTCGGGTTCATCTCAAGGAGTGTGAGTAACAACTGCTGATGTTATCTTAAAACTTTACTTGTCATTAGTGAGACCCCATATGGATTATGCTGTCCAATTTTGGTGTCCTTATTACAGAATGGACATAGATTCATTGGAGAGAGTACAGCGTAGAATGACAAAAATGATCCATAATATTAGAAATCTTCCGTATGAAGAAAGGTTGAAGAAATTAGGTTTACATTCGTTAGAGAGACGCAGAGTTAGAGGGGATATGATAGAGGTGTTCAAGGGGGTTAGTGGGATTAACAAAGGGGACATGACAAATGTACTAAAGCTCAGTGATAGCGAAAGAACTCGTACCAATGGTTTCAAATTAGATAAATTTCGTTTCAGAAAAGATATAGGCAAATATTGGTTTGGTAACAGAGTTGTAGATGGGTGGAATGGACTACCAAGTGCTATAGTGGGATCTAAAACTGTAGGGAGCTTTAAGATAAAATTGGATAAGCATAAGGACGAGAAGGGTTGGGTGTGAAGGGGGATCAGCCGGGTTGGGCCAATCAGCGCTCTGCAGACCCCCATAATCCTGCGTTAATCTCTAACCGTTTTGGTAAGATGATCCTCAGGGTATTAGAGTGTTGAGCCTATAATTGGGCTTTGTAATTGATTTGGGGTTGTGTGGGACAGGGATCTGCCTTGCTTAGGCCAATCGGCTTTCTGCAGACTCCCATTTTCTTATGTTCTTATGTTCTTATGTAAAAGGCTACACACTATCCCAAATGAATTATTTTAGCTTCCACATATCCTTCCTAAGCTTCATAAAATTGTCTAAATGTAGGTAAAATCAAATGAAAAATACATCCCCGGTCAAGAAGGGGTTAACGTTATTGATCAGGGTGTTGAAAATTCCCCGTCTTTCGTCACCCTTTTCCACACCACATTTCCAATTTGTCGGCCATCATGTCAGAATTTCCCTCTCTTTGTCACCCGGGTCGGAGCCTGCGATACATCAATTTCTGTCCACCCACATACTGTATATCCCCCAAGTTTTGCAAGGGATCAGACAAGAGCGCTACTTTTATTTTCTCTGGTAATTACGGCGCCTCATCCTAGCCTAAATTTACTAGAGCAATTACGGCGCCTTATCCTAGCCTAAATTTACCAGAGCAATTACGGCGCCTTATTCTAGCCTAAATTTACCAGAGCAATTACGGCACCTTATCCTAGCCTAAATATACCAGAGCAGTTACGGCGCCTTATCCTAGCCTAAATATAACAGAGCAATTACGGCGCCTTATCCTAGCCTAAATTTACCAGAGCAGTTACGGCGCCTTATTCTAGCCTAAATATACCAGAGCAATTATGGCACTTTATCCAAGCCTAAGTTGATCAAAACGATTACGGCAACTTATGCTAGCCTAAATGGACCAACACAATTAAGGCAATGTATCCTAGCCTATATATACTGTATACTGTATAATTAAGGCAATGCATCCTAGCCTATATATACTGTATACTGTATAATTAAGGCAATGTATCCTAGCCTATATATACTGTATACTGTATAATTAAGGCAATGTATCCTAGCCTATATATACTGTATACTGTATAATTAAGGCAATGTATCCTAGCCTATATATACTGTATACTGTATAATTAAGGCAATGCATCCTAGCCTATATATACTGTATACGGTATAATCAGAGCACTGCTATATTGCTCCATTAGGAATACCAAATAATCATATACTTAATTTACCACCAGTGATCAAGTTTAAATTGGATCAAAGGCTGGAAATAGAAGAACAAAATGAGATAAAGAGATGTTGGAAAAGACCCCCCCCCCCCGGATTATATATTAACAAAATCAATTTAATAAAAGGCCCATTGTGCCACGCTATATGTATATGCCCATTACGTAACTTTACATTTTTACTGTATTTTCTTTGCCTAGTTATCCTTAACGAGAGCGAAATTTTATATCATACATTCGATGATTAGCAGTGGGAAAAAAATGAGCTCTGCTTTAATGATTTTAATCTCAAACTTCAAATACTGATTATTCGCTATGAGTTAGGAAAATATTATTCCTCCTGGCCCAGCCTGATGTTAATATTTTGATCATGAGAGGTCTTTCCAAAACTAAATTTGTTTGTAAACTGTGTGCAAAAGTTTAAAACATTTTAGTGCTAAAATTAAATTGCATCTAAAATATATTGCATGCACAAAATAAGGGTTTAAAAAGTATGTCCGAGTATCTTATTAGAAGGCTCGGACTGTTGTGTACATATTAAAATAATGTTTATGTACATTTTAATATGTACACAACAGTCCGAGCCTTCTAATAAGATACTCGGACATACTTTTTAAACCCTTATTTTGTGCATGCAATATAATTTAGATGCAATTTAATTTTAGCACTAAAATGTTTTAAACTTTGTGAAGTGAACCTACACTTTTCTACACACCTTTAGTGTGGAAGCATATTCGCATATATTTTTACCACAAAAATCAATATTTTTCATGTTATATATATATATATATATATATATATATATATATATATATATATATATATATATATATATGTATATGTATATATATATGTATATATATATATATATATATAAGTAGCCGTAGTTCACCCAAGTAATTCCTACTAAAACTCTTTTTATTTATTTCTATTTTACACAATGTTTACTGCAAGGGCCCTAACCCTATTTATTGATCCAACCCCGCCCCAATGTAACCCTACTCCGCTCAGCCACGTCTCAACCCATCCCGTTTTGTCCCGTTCCGTACCTCCCTGCTCCACCCGGCCCTGTTCTATAATGTTCCTCTTCGCCTCGTTTCTCTCCGTACCGTTCTGTTTCGTTCCACCATAGTCCACTTTACCTTGTTCCATTCTGTCTCACCCTGTCTCATTCCGCCCCGTCCCACCCCGTCCCGTTCTTTTCTATACAGCCTCCACCTAGTTCCCCGTCCTAATCCACCTTGCACCACCCTGTCCCATCCTATCCACCCTGTTCCGTCCCTTTCCGTCCACCCCCCCCCCCCCCCCCCCTTCCCGTCCGGCCTTAGCAACGGCCCCCATCATAATACGGCCCACCAACCACGTCAGTAACCACCCTCATCTCCGCCCTCGTAAAATATATTCACATCCCCATCGGCTCTCTCACGCTCTCGTTCTCGCTCTCGCACTCACACTCACACTCACACTCACACTCACACTCACTCTCACTCGCTCTCGCACTCACTCTAACTCACTCACTTACTCTCACACTCACTCTCTCTCTCTCTCGTAGTGGCTCCCCTGAATCAAGTGTGTGACGTGTGTGAGGCTTGGTATTAAGATGGATGACAGAAACAGCCCTATATTTCCCCTTTATGTTGAGGACCCGGTGAGTTCTGAGAGTAGGGAGGTGAGAGAACTAACGACCTTTTTGTAACGGAGAGCGGCCAACCTTCGCCATATTGGTACCAGTGGTGTCATTAGCCTCTCTTGTCACTTAAAGGGGGGGAGGGGTCGTTTTTCTGGAGAGGTAATAACGTAGTGAGGTGGAAGAATTGGGTAAGTATGTGGAGTACTGATGAAAAGGAAACGAAGCAGAGGAATGATTGATGAGGTAGAAAAGGCAATAAAGCAGTGAGATAGAATAATTGGGTTAACACTTGAGGTACTGATGGAAGGTAAACACACGAACGAGGTAGAAGAGGTAATGATATAGTTAGGTGAAATGATCGAGTCGGGAGATGATGGGGGCACTGATTTATTAGGGTTTTTTCCCACCAACCAACTTCACCTCTAAACTCAATTAATGAAATCAACAAATACATGTGACACTCCAAGGACTCGAACCTAGGAAACTCACATCGAAATTCCGCGCACTTATGCATTACGCTATCAAGACAAGGAATAGGAAACAAACTGAGGTACGATTGAGAACCGAGGTGGCCTAATTGGGTGAAGCAGAGATGGGGTGGTACGGAGATAACGAGCCTCTCCACAGTAGCTAATGAGACACTGACAATCATTCCCACTCTATCATATCACACTTTTTCACTTTAATTTATTAGACAATTTTTTTGCTCACTTATTGTGCTATTTTTATTATATATATATTGCCAAGTTCAATTTGATACATCTGGCTTTCTTTGTATTTCTCTCTTGGTTTGCCTATATCTATCCCTATAATAATTGATTAATCCTTTTTGCACTTGTATATTGCTCTGTTCTATTAGTAAGGAATTATATGATTATTATATATTTATTTGTTACCAAGTGTTGACCTGTGCATAATTCCGTATGATTTTGTATTTAATTCGCCAAATCTTATCCCATAATTTTGTACTTGATTTGATTTATGTTTTGTGTTCATAGTTATTACCTTAGTTCCTTGAATACTCCTTTACTTTCATATTGCACCTTTCATATTGCACCTTTCATATTGCACCTTTCATATTGCACCTTTCATATTGCACCTTTCATATTGCACCTTTCATATTGCACCTTTTGGAGGTTAACCCCTTCTGTACCGGTGACGTTTCTTGTATTATATTTCAGTTACATTTTATGATGGATAGGAAGAATTTATGGTAGCTAAACGGTTTAATTGGGAAAGTCTGTAACCTTTTAATGGGCAGGCATCCTTCCTTAGCTGAACAGAAGGGTCTAATAGTTACCGGAATATAACGAAAAGTACATCACCTGCACAGAAGGGGTTACTATGATATCATTCTATTTTGGTATACTATTCTTCTTACTGGTGTCCCTAAACCTCTCATATTCAATGCCTTTATCTTACGCTATAGATATATTCTATTCTATTCTATATACTCAGGCCCAATCCCCACTTTTCCTATTTTGTTTTCCCTCTTTCACCTTTTTTTCTTTTTTTTTGCGGGTGTGGCCGACTCAAGACAGAGCCAGAATAGGGACAACACAACAGAAAACAACGAACACACAGAAACAAAACGCAAGTTCGCACACATCTAGGTCATCCAATTATATTATAGGTTCATTCGTGTCCATGCGTGTTAGTGGTCTCTGTATTGTTTATAGTTGGGTAAATAACTTCATATACGCATCCATATATTTACAATCCAAATACATGTGTTGTCCCTTTCTTCCTCTCATGTTTTTCTTGTGTCAGTCATATTTTTACAATCCAAATATATCCATTGTCCCCTTTTTCCTCTCATGTTTTTCTTGTGTCAGCCAAATGTTTACAATCCAAATACATGTATTGTCCGTTTCTTCCTCTCATGTTTGTCTTGTGTCGAAATCTTCCACATATGTATTGCCCCCTTCTTCCTCTCATGTTTTTCTTGTGTCTCAAAATTTTCCACATCGGTTCCGAGCTCCCCCGTGAATCAGCCGATCTCTATCTTGCCCTACCAGCTCTCGCCACGTCAAAATATTTTCCTCCCGCCCCTGCAGTCAATTCATACTCTCCCTCCACATCAATCTCTTCTCTCCCTCTCTCTCTCCATATCCATCTCTTCTTTCCCTCTCTTCCGCATCCATCTCTTCTTTCTTCTTCTCTCTCTCATCAATCTCTTCTTTCCCTCTCCTTCCACATCCATCTCTTCTCGCACTCGATCCTTCTATTCCCTCTTCCTCTTAAGGGAGCCCACCTCGCTTCTCACCTTCCCTCCAACTCAACCACACTTCCTTCTTTCCCCTAGCTCCCACCCTCTCCATCCCCAACTTCCTTCTTCCCCCTCGCTCCCTCCCTCCCCATCCCCCACTTCTCAACCTCCCCCTCTCTCTCACATTCCCCTAGACATTCATCTTCTCTCCCCGGGGCTTTAAGATTACCTACTTTATCTTGGAAACAGACTTGCCTCCATTCCTTACGTATTTTCCTTCTTAGAGGCCTCAACGTCACTGGAGGTCGCATTCTTGAAACCTTAGGAGGGGGGGGGGGGTACTGATAGTTACATAGGCTTACATGAATGCACAGACTACACAAACCCTGCGGTCTCTATTAGGCAGTCTGGACTTATTTCTAACATGGGATTTGCTACAAAGTGGAGGGTAAAGATAGTACAGCAGATGGCTCTCTCCTCACCCACCACTCAGAGAGAGAGAGAGAGAGAGTCTTTTTGTTTATTTCTTTGTTTTACCTGCCGCATAGGCAATATTTGCATTGTAACCAAAATTGAGCAATATACACATACGACTCAACCCCTCTTTTGAAACACAAACCTGTGGATTCAGCACGCCCACAATCAATATAGAAAACGCATATATATACTGCACATAAATCCTATTATTCCTACGACCTAGTAAGCAACTTTTTTTTGTTCGTAAGTTTTCCAAAAGCAGTTGGAGAGAAATCAAGGCAGTGGGTGAGACAGTCACTATTCGAGTGCTGCCTCAGACTTTGGACCACTTTAATGAGCGATGTTTCAGTCACCACACAATTTCCAAAGTGTTATTTAATTTGTGAATATGAACTCGTCGCCAATGTAATAACTCTTTCAATATGTCATCACGCCGTCCACCATAATATTATGTTTAACAATATTCGTCATTCGTCTTAGGAAGGATCTGTAGGAGTAAAGAAGCTAAATAAGTAGTTTGTGCCTCATTTGATTCTTATAGGCTCGTCCTAAATTAAATACAATCGTCTAATGATGGCCAATTAACACAAAAGGACAAATACTGTCCTAGTCAGAGAAGGATGTTAAGCCACGGAATATACTGACCGAGACCAACTCTCTGTGGGTTCCAGGCAAACTAAACATAACTGGATTACTTTGAACAATGTGGGTGTTGAATATACAAGTCATGGGTTGTAGTGGGAGTCTTACTCATAACGTATTTAAGGGGAGGTATTTAGTTTGTACCCTAGACCTCCATCAAGCTTAAAAATTACACTCCCTTGACCCTCTTCAAGATAAATTTTTACATTTTTCGGTAGAAAAATGTCATGGCCGAAGGCCGTTTCCTCTTACATTACAGGCTCGCTATCGCTCACCAGGAAAAAATCGACACCTAAATGGCACGAAATGTTTAAAAAACTGACAGAAATGGGTCGAAAGTTCTTAAAATCGCCAAGGAGAAAGGGGTCCAGAAAATAATCCCTCAAGTGGAAATCTGCCCTTAATGTACAATATTAATCTTTTCGAGTAAGGCTTGGACCCTTGTGAAGAACCACGAAGAATACTCAATTAAACTATTGTGCATATTTGTAAGACATTATAATGATATAGTATTACTTTGGACTATAAACGAAGTAGATGGCTACCAAAACACCACTAATATACAAAACACTTGCATAGGATTTAACATAGTTGTTATTGTTAATTGACATTATTAATCTGCCGCCTAAACATCAAGTTGCACTAACCTACGTAGAAAAAGAAAAGAAAGTAGTAGAAATAGGAAGTGAAGCTAGGAAAAATGGAATGCCTGAAGAGATGGGTGAGTGAAAGAAAGTTTACAACGTGAGGTAAATACTGGTAAATACTGGTGAGGTAAGACTGTGAAGACGAGGTGTAGGAGGTGGTGGTGGTAGGGAGGAGAGAAAAGTAAAGAATATATATATATATATATATATATATATATATATATATATATATATATATATATATATATATATATATATATATATATATGTATATATAGTATATATATATATATATATATATATATATATATATATAATATATATATATATATATATATATATATATATATATATATATATATATATATATATAGTATATATATATGTATATATATATATATATATATATATATATATATATATATATATATATATATATTGTATTAAATTAAATATAAATGAATAAACAACAATGTTTGTTCAACCGGGTATTTTACTAATCACCAGTCCAATGTCACCGAGTAAGTGAAACGCGGGTATAGGAAGCCGTAGACTTTATCGTCGTGTTGCACTTTCTGGTTTTGACGCTATACATAATTATACTTCCCTGTGATGAAACACCTAGGTCAGAACTTATATTCAATTGCTTATATATATATATATATATATATATATATATATATATATATATATATATATATATATACAGAGAGAGAGAGAGAGAGAGAGAGAGAGAGAGAGAGAGAGAGAGAGAGAGAGAGAGAGAGACAGAGAGAGAGAGAGAGAGATCAGGGACCAGGGAGTAGGGTGTAGGGAATAAAAACAACCTGCCCTGACCTTTCCCACACATCCTTCACGTGTCATCAGGTGTCTAAGGTCATTACCTATGCAGCCCCACCCTCGCCATCCCTTATGTTAACGCTCACCTGGTTTACCTGGCGGGGGTGCTCAGGTGAGGTATATGGCGGCTTAATACAGTATGTTACCTACTTAACCCATACATTACCAGAGACGTCCCTTTTGTTATCATAATCTGGCAACTATTAGACGATTTTATTAAGCTTAGTAAGGACATTTAGCAATAATAAGGCTTCAGACTATCACAACCAACCCTTTTAACTACCACAAACCATTCTTAAGCTGCATGATATCATCTAAATATAACTAAATTAAAATTAAAATGTAAAACTTGCAAACAAAGCAAATACAACATAACGCACATCGCTGGTATTCAGAGGGTTAAATCTGGGTCTACCTTTATATGAATCTATCTAATATTTACGCACATAATTGTCTACCTCAGCATGTATATCTATCTAACGTGCCCTCCTTGCTAAAATACTCACCTTCACATATGTAAACGATCACCTGGTTTACCTGGTGACGGTGCTAATAAAAGGTATATGGAAGCTTAATATACCACCCTATTAAATATATGTCTACCTGTGTATGTACTGCATTTATCAATAATCTATCTATCTATCTTTAAATTATATACCTGTCTTCCTATGCCTATTACTCTGTCTACATGTGTATGTACTGCATTTATCAATAATCTATCTATCTATCTTTAAATTATATACCTGTCTTCCTATGCCGATTACTCTGTCTACCTGTGTATGTACTGCATTTATCAATAATCTATCTATCTATCTTTAAATTATACACCTGTCTTCCTATGTCTATTACTCTGTCTACCTGTGTATGTACTGCATTTATCAATAATCTATCTATCTATCTTTAAATTATATACCTGTCTTCCTATGCCTATTACTCTGTCTACCTGTGTGTTTATCAATCTATAATCTAACTTTCTAACTTTAATATATGTACATGTCTACATAATGTCTCCAAATCAGTATTCTTGTCTGTTCTTGCTCATACACTCACCTTGACTTATGTTAACGATCAATGTTTTACCTGGGGTAAGGGTTGCTGATGTTAATATATGGGCGCATAATAAGCTATCTGCTAAAATCCATGTCTACCTGACTAGGCTGACTGCTTATCTATTTGTATTTCTAGATTGCTATTAATACACATACATAGACAAAGAAATTGAAAGAGCATTGCGTAGGTAAACTCAAACAAATATATTCACCCTCTTGACTCCCAAAAAATGCTCCAGAGCGGAATAGAATTACCTAGTGATTACCTGTTTAGGAGGTCCATTCTGGCAATACCTGTTTCACCATTGCTTTCAATCAATATAGTTACCCATGCAGTGTTCACATCCCAGACATTGTGAATTATTACCCTAACATGCTACATCAGATTATTTGTTAAATATGTAGACAATTCAAAACTATGTTACATACAAGGACACCAAATATCAAACAAATATAGACCAGATGTATTATCAAGACAAAACCCTAACATTAATCCCTGTCTGGAACATAGGGAATAATTTATTTATCGTATCGAACGAGTCAACGTCAGGACATTATATTTACATTAAGGCATCCTCGAAAAAAAACCCAATAACATTTTTCACGAAGACCTCCCTAACAAAGACCGGTTCCCAATGGCTCTGTGTTGATCCCTTCGATAGTGTGATGGCAACATTTTACCAGAGGTGTGAAAAGAACCATATTTTTTTTTCTGCCCTTCGCCATCAGCCATAAATCTCTCTCTAACACCACAATGATACTCTTTCTCATTTTTATTTTCTATTGATGCTGTGTCCGTGAAGGCGAAAGAATATGATATGATTTACTGTTTCCCATTAAGTGTGTTTTTTTTCCCTGGTGATCTTTTGTTGTGTGTGAGCTATGTCTGTTTCTGTCTGTGTGTATGTGTGTTTGAGTTGATGTATTTCTTGATTTGTGGGATGATGGGTTTAAGGTTTGACTTCAAGCTTGTTATGCTGGAAGAAAGGGTAAACATACCTGGCAAAATCACATGGGTAATTTCAGATTATAAGCAGGTAAATAACTAATTTGATAGTCATATTAATTCACTTTTTTTTCTTTTTTTCCATGTGAGTGAGGTAGACAACAAGCAGAACTGCCTGTAGCGAGTGCCTCCCCCATAGTTGAAAGAGTGACAGGGCCAAAATCAAGGGACGTTCGAGGCAAAATGCCTGGACACACGGAGTTTGACGCAATTTAAGTCATAGGGGGAGGGAAAGACTGATTCTGGGGATATGATTGATTACGTGGCAGAAAATCAGGTTCACGTTTCCTGGAGGTGAGGTAATTGAGCCACCGAATAAGTGAGGGAAGTTCAAGTGGTTTCAAAGATCAATGTAGTACTGTATGTGTCATAACACGTCATAACTATAGCAACGTATTATATGCTGTGATATCATAACTATTAAAAACCAATATTTTAGCCCCGATATTTACTGTATAGAGTTTTGAGCATTACAGGCACGAGTTATGACATGAGATGTCAACATATCATTGTCATATGGAGATAGGATATCATAAATACGTTAAAAAAGGTAATCCAACCTCATCCTTGCTAATTTCAATAATGTTAATAATATATATAGCAGATGGAGGAATAATATCACGAATAAATGAATATATGAATAATTAAATACACACAATAATATCGTTTCTATTTTGGAACTAAAATGTAGATACCGACGAGTTTCATATATATCTACCCATTAGTTTCATATATATCTACCCATAGTTTCATATATATCTACCCATTAGTTTCATATATATCTACCCATTAGTTTCATATATATCTACCCATTAGTTTCATATATATCTACCCATGAGTTTCATATATATCTACCCATGAGTTTCATATATATCTACCCATTAGTTTCATATATATCTAGCCATTAGTTTCATATATATCTAGCCATTAGTTTCATATATATCTAGCCATTAGTTTCATATATATCTACCCATGAGTTTCATATATATCTACCCCTTAGTTTCATATATATCTACCCATGAGTTTCATATATATCTACCCATTAGTTTCATATATATCTAGCCATTAGTTTCATATATATCTACCCATTTGTTTCATATATATCTAGCCATTAGTTTCATATATATCTAGCCATTAGTTTCATATATATCTAGCCATTAGTTTCATATATATCTACCCATTAGTTTCATATATATCTACCAATTAGTTTCATATATATCTACCCATTAGTTTCATATATATCTACCCATTAGTTTCATATATATCTACCCATTAGTTTCATATATATCTACCCATTAGTTTCATATATATCTACCCATTAGTTTCATATATATCTACCCATTAGTTTCATATATATCTACCCATTAGTTTCATATATATCTACCCATTAGTTTCATATATATCTACCCATTAGTTTTTCGAGGAATCCTGCCAACAATCAACAAGCCCATTATTTCTGTAACTTCGTCTGGCTGAGATATTGAAGCTATTAAGAGAGAGAGAGAGAGAGAGAGAGAGAGAGAGAGAGAGAGAGAGAGAGAGAGAGAGAGAGAGAGAGAGAGAGAGAGAGAGACAGAGAGAATATGGGCTCTAAGAATTTGTCCTTTTTACTGATAATCAAATACATTAGTTGAAATATATATAATAACACTTTTGCTCATCCTTCAATACAAGTTCCAACACCCTACAAGGGCAGCTACACATTTCTGAGTTCATCCTTTAGAAAACATCCATTTTCTTTTACAAGGACCAGGTAAGAGAAAACGGGCCATAAAGTAGGCAAGCTATAACGTTATAACACATTTTGACAGGGACTGATTCAGCAACAACCTTCCCTAGATTGTTTGGGCTTGTTCTGATAAGTGAGCAAAATAGAGCACATACCAGGAATTGGTAAATCTTCGATGTTGGTATTGTATATAATCACTACAACAGCTATCAATGCTATCTGAGTTAGCTTAGGTTAAGAAAGTGTTGTTATCAGATACCCTACCCGTGTGTGTACTTAGTGACAACATTATAGTATACAGTAGTTGTAGCAAATATGAAATCCACAAGATAAAGTGTATTCATTGCTGATATGAAGGCGAGTAATAATATTGAGTTGACATTCCATATCTAAGTGCCAACTTGTTTTTCATAGATATAATTTATTCATTAACACTATCACTAAAAGCAACCTAACCAACCCTAACCTAAACTAATATAAGTGTAAAGTAGCGAGTAGGTAGCCAATACTTTTATGCATACATCGTAAACACAATCAGACGTGGACCTCTCTAAAACAAAAATACCAATGTTCTGTTTGTCTTTTTCTTGTCTTCCTTCACCCACAAGTACAACCTCTAGCACTATTGAAAGTGTAAAAGCTGTAGTGGTCCCTGTCGAGATATAAAATAGTCTAGGCATGTTTACTTTACTGCCCGTTTTCTCTGACCAGACCTAGATAGTAGAAAACGGGTATTTTCTTCAGGCACTATAACCCCGACGACGTATACAAGCTAATAACACGCACAATAAAGCCGCTCCAACAGCTTCCTCTCTCTCCATCACTCCTTCTCCCCTCTCAACACACTTCAGAAAATAGAAAAAGTAGAAAGTAGCTACGAGGTGCCGTTGTAAAGGCTTATCTCTCAATACCTTGACCTTACCTGATAACCAAATACATTCAGCTAAAGGGGTGTGTTTGTGTACTGTACAATCGCGCTAGTAAGTGATGTCTCGGGACCAAGTATGTTTTGATCAATAATTAGTATCAGCAATATTTAAGCTTCATTTCTTCATATCGAGTGAAATATACAAACATGTTCCTACACTTACCCCCCCTATTCAACATCTGACAGACATTAATACAGTACAGAACAAGCCAATTGTAATGACAGCTGGGACATGACTTATTAGCGCGACCGTACCTATAAAGAGTATATGCCTGTGTGTGTAAATAGGTCGTAATATTCATTAAGTGAATTCACAAATATTACTTCTAGTGTCTTTGCCAAATGATATTATTGCCGCGCATATTTTAGTTAGATTCAGATTTATTTATTCAGTTTAGCTCATTGAAGACCCGTAGAGTACATTATTCATAAGCAATTATGCTTATGAGATGCACACAAAATCGATAGTCGCTACATACATGCAGGTACAGTTGCTAAAGGCTCGATATAAACCGATCATTATTATTATTATTATTATTATTATTATTATTATTATCAAGGCGATGTTACACGAGCGCCTTTTCCGGCAATTATCGATGAGCAAGATTTATTTAGCAATATTTCGGGGTTCTCTTTGATTGGTATCTGAAACTAGACTGGGGGTAGATTATGTTAGTTGGCGGAATTTTGGTAAAACTGCCCTGCCATGTTGCAGTATATAGTGTTTGAAAGTGAGTGTATGTGATTGTTCATATGCAATAAGTTTGTTTGAAGAGGGTAAGACCATGTACCTGATTACTACTATGCATTTACCTGTCATAGAGATTATACGGAAACAGAGATCCTCAGCATTTGTTCCAGGTTAATGTTTCGTGAAATATTGACAGGTATTTGCCGCGTTTTTGACAGTTTGTTCTAGCATAACATTAGACGATTTTATACAGCTTAGGAAGAATCTATGGACAATATAAGCTAAGGACTATCTTAATGTACTCTCTGAACTCCATATACGTTTCCTAATCTAAATAAAATCGTCAACAAAATAGACAGACAACAGGAAAAAATGCGTCATCGTATTTTCAACGGCTTGTTTAGCTTGTAAGGTATTTCAAACTACTTTTCCCAATCAACGACTGCAGTTATTACCGTAGTAAGTACACACAATAAATGCCTAGTCTATACTGTCAATAGTCTTCATTAAGTGTTGTTAATAGGCTATACTCTATATTGAGAACAATAACATCTAGTTCATGTAATCTTATAAATAAACCTCTGTTTATCCTGATGAGTAAACAAATATACATTCCATTCGGCACTGGCGACCATATTTAATGATTACGTCTTCCAATCATGTGACACGATCCTTTTAATTATACGGAACATTTTGTATTATGTCGCTTTGCTACGATCTAAATTTGGTCCATTAATTATTTTTGAAACTTCAATAATGGTGTTATTTATATATTATTAAAATAGCATAAATCCTACCTCGTTAGTAGCATTTGTACTACTATTGAAGCAATAGATTATCTTTTGTGTTTCCACTAAAAGTACATTTCTTTAGGCATGGTTGATTCGGTTCAAGTCTTCATTGCATCTCTGACTATTTAAACACACAGACACGTATTGTATACGTAAACATACAGTACACACCCTTTTAGCTGAATTGATTTGGTTTTAGTGCCACAAAAAATATCCGTTTTCTATTATCAGGGCTTGGTAAGAGAAAACGGACAGTAAACTAAACACGGTAAACTATTTAAAATCTCGACAGGGACATGTACAGCTTTGTATACTCGATACCATACTCTGTGAGCTTCACTTATTTATAATTATGGAAGTATATCTCTGGAAACTAATCTATGAATATACTCTTCTATACATCAACTACAAAACTATATAGTATTTATTGAAAAGCAAGTTCTATCCAAACATAGATCAAGATATATATAATTACTTAAAACCTAAGGGTCCTAGAATGCTTATGAGCGAGCTAGAGTCTATAGTATCCGAGTGTACCTACTCCGACCTACTGTAGGTATGTACTGAATCCATTCATCTATTGGTGGCTTGTTACTTTACCCGTGAATAATATATACTGCTTCAGAATATAATGGATTGCTCTGTAAATAATAATGATCATGAATGCATAGTTATTTTCTCAGTATCTTCGTCTATTTGAAAATATTTACCCTTATTACTTCTCTGTTTTACTAAGGCTTCAAAGTAATGTCCTTGAGTGCCATGTATAGAACCTTACTTTGCATCTAAGAACAGGGGACTGAGTGAAATACCTATGTTACAGTAAGCAGTGTTGGAAGGGTGTGTTGATCTGTGCGACTTCTATCCTACACCTGCCATGCCCTCTCGCACATATTTTAACTCACCTCATTGGCCTAGAACACCCATTTCACCTACTTTATATCTGGCCTAGAATATTTACATCATAATTTACAGCAATGTGATGTCTCGGCACCAAGTATGTTTTTATCAATAATTGGTATCAGCAATATCTAAGCTTCATTTCTTCATATCGAGTGTAATATATAAACATGTTACTACACTTACCCACCCTATTCAACATCTGAAAGACATTAATACAGCACAGAGCAGCCAAACGTAATGACAGCTGGGACATGCCTTATTAGCGTGACCTTACTCCACCTCACCTGGTATAACCGACCAAGTTAGAACAGCTCCCAGTGACTCCCCTCATAACCTATAGATACTTCAGCTCATTCAAGTCGACCTAGAATACCTCTCACCACAAGATACTGTATAACCATCGCCCATTCCTCACCTTATTACTTACTTAAGAACTTAAGAGGGTAGTGTTTGTTAAAGGTCTGTATATTTACTTATTATCTTATTGTTTTTAAAGTTTCCTCGCTAGACCTCCACCAAGCTGATAAAAACACACCTTAGACCCCATTTCAAGATCAATTTGTACATTTTTCGGTAGAAAAATGTTCCGGCCGATGCCGATTCTTTCTAAAATTACAGGCTCACTATCGCTCGGCAGAAAAAAAATCCACACCTAAATGGTACAAAAGGTCTTAATATTGACAAAGAAATGAAGCAGATCTAAAAATCGCCAAACTAACGGAACGAACAACGCATTAAAATCTTAAAACTAATATGCTAAAGACGAGGGAGAACGGGATCCAGAAAAAAACGACTACCTCCCCTTATGGTAGATACTTTTACATTAGTATGTCATAAACCTTGGTTCTCTCTGGCATGTTGGTAATGGTAGAAAATGTAGGCTATAAATATGTCAGTAGCATATTTCTCACTCTATTATTTAAAGCAGTCTCGTAGCCATTAATATGTGTTTATGAAGTAATGGAAAGTCCAGTACCTTTTGCGCATCTTACAATAAATAAAAGCTAAGAGAAACGTAGCTCAACTAAAATGAAAACTAACATAGTTCACCCTATGAAGGGAAGGAAATTTACAGTTTCTCTGGAGAGATAGCTCTGAGTTGGTAAGAGAAAACGGAGGCAGAGAGAGATTTACATAGATTTACATATATTTACATATAATATACACTTTCCACACAGATCTTACGATCCCTACAAGGTAGCCAGGACTTAATCCTAGTAGACATAGCAACCCTAAGAGAAAGTGGAAGGAAAGGATAGCAAAGATGAAGAGAGAGAGAGAGAGAGAGAGAGAGAGAGAGAGAGAGAGAGAGAGAGAGAGAGAGAGAGAGAGAGAGAGAGAGAGAGAGAGAGAGAGAGAGAGAGAAATAGATAGATAGATAGATAGATAGATACATATAATTGAATTGTATTAATCAGCAATTGAAAAACGTACCTGCTTCAAAGGAGACTTGCTCGTACCCTTGGAAGTGGTCCATATGTTCCATTGGGGGGGCTGATGGGACCACCGCCCCCTCCTCGCACGCCTCCGTGTCATGACCTGCAAGGAAACAAAAATAGATGTTAGCAGAAGAACATATTAATTATACCATGTATTTTGTAGGTGTTTTCGAGTATGTTCATCTCTCTCTCACTCTCACTCACCCTCTCTCCCTCTGCATGTGTGAATGTTTTTCTCGTCATGTTGTTATGTAGGAAATATGTGGTCTACAGATCACTCTTTACGTGTATGTTGGAATCAGCGGATTCGATGATTGTGCTTACTTCTTTTCATTATAATTTACATCGTACTTCCCAATTCATTATTCGAGGTCGTGTTTTACATTCATTTCTGGCTTGCATTAGACGATTATAAGTAGTTTTCATGAATTTGTAAGAGATAAAACTTCTATTATGCTAGTTTGGACACCGGTGATTTCCAAAGACCCTCCTGAAACTGAATAAAATCGTCTAATGATAGCCAGAATAAAGACAGAAAGACGTCCAAGAACCCTGTAGGGTATAAGTACAATAAACTTCATCCTATGGTATGGTATGGGTATGGTATGGTATGGTATGGTATGGTATGGTATGGTATGGTATGGTATGGGTATGGTATGGTATGGTATGGTATGGGTATGGTATGGTATGGTATGGTATGGTATGGTATGGTATGGGTATGGTATGGTATGGTATGGAATGGTATGGTATGGTATGGTAAATATAATACATTAACTGTAACTAATGCTGAAAATCTAATAAGATTAGTCATGAATGGCATATCTGGAAAAAAAAATCATATTTTGAGTTTGCTTACTCAATATAATAATTATAACCACATATGCTAGTATAATTGATTATTAAAACATGGTAATAATAAAATGTAGAAATTTGATCATATTTTTTTGTTTCTATCATTCCGTTCATAAATCAACTGCTATAAGGGATAAACGATTTCTTCAGACAAAGAAAAGCGGAGAAATATTTTTGGGAACCCGTAGCGGCTGCATTTTAAGAGCACTCAAAAGTCCATTCATATATCATGGAAATTTACCCCATTAATCCCTTCTGAGTGTGTGTGTGTGTGGGTGTGTGTGTGTGTGTGTGTGTGTGTGTGTGTGTGTGTATGTGTGTGTGTGTGTATGTGTGTGTGTGTGTGTGTGTATGTGTGTTTGTTTGTGTGTGTGTGTGTATGTGTGTATGTGTGTGTGTGTGTGTGTGTGTATGTGTGTGTGTATGTGTGTATGTGTGTGTGTGTGTGTGTGTGTGTGTGTGTGTATGTGTGTTTGTTTGTGTGTGTGTGTGTATGTGTGTGTGTGGGTGTGTGTGAGAGAGAGAGAGAGAGAGTGGGAAGCTTACAGGGAGATGCGTCGTTTTTCTGGTCCCCCTTCTTCCTCATGTTTAGTCCCATTATTTTTCAGACTTTAAGACGTTCGGCCCATTAGTTTGGCGATTTTAAGATCTTTCGCCCATTTTCTTTGTCAATATTAAGACTTTTCGTGTCATTTTGGTGTCGATCTTTTACTGGCGAGCGATAGCGAGCCTGTAGTTTAAGAGGAACCGGCCTTTGGCCGAGACATTTTTCTATTAATAAATGTACAAATTTATCTTGAAGGAGGGTCTTGGGTAGGTGATTTTTTAAGTTTGATGGAGGTCTAGGGAAGAAACTAAAGAAACAATACAAATATATTTAAATGAACCAATAAATACGATCATCCCCCCCCCCCCCCTCCCCCCCTTCATATAAATGTTTTACGCGTTCAGGACTTCATACAAGGCAGCTGTCGGGGCTTAGTGAGATGGAGTACCCTTTCAGCCCAGGTGAATAATGGAGAGGCATTCATTAACAAAAGGCGTAGGTGTGTGCGTGAGAGAGAGAGAGAGAGAGAGAGAGAGAGAGAGAGAGAGAGAGAGAGAGAGAGAGAGAGAGAGAGAGAGAGAGAGTGAGTTTGTGTATGTATGCAAGTGAGGAATTCTTGGACTATGAGCGTATGTGTGCTTGTGTGTTTTATCTTGGTATGTGTGTGTGTGAGAGAGAGAGAGAGAGAGAGAAAGAGAGAGAGAGAGAGAGAGAGAGAGAGAGAGAGAGAGAGAGAGAGAGAGAGAGAGAGTGAGTTTGTGTATGTATGCAAGTGAGGAATTCTTGGACTATGAGCGTATGTGTGCTTGTGTGTTTTATTTTGGTATGTGTGTGTGTGTGTGTGTGTGTGTGTGTGTGTGTGTGTGTGTGTGTGTGTGTTTGTAAATATGATCATCCATGCATGAATGTATGCATGTTTTGTGTATATACAATACGTGTATGATTGCTCCAGGCATATGCTTAACGTAATTCCTTTGAACGTTGGCATAATCAAGACTTCTGAGAAACTCTTTATTACCTCCTGTCGAATTCTCTTTCGAGGACTTCCCTTGTCTCTGACTGACTATTTTCAAATCTGTTAATGTACCAAAATGCAAAATGAATTATAGCACCTACAGTATATATATATATATTGTGTGCAACCCTTAATACTCTGGCAATGTATTAGTTCCGTATACAGATTTCAAATTTGCAATTTAGATCAAACAGTGCACTACGGATTAGCATGAATGCCCTGGTCTTTTCCCATTAAGCCAAATTGGCTGGAACCGAATAATAAGTAAACAATTATATACACAATATCCCTTTAATTAATAATTCAAGTAATAAAACTAATACACACACAAAACAAATATGCTTAATTAAGTGCTCATAAAGTTATTTCTCTTAAAGGAATAAACAAAAATCTCCTTGGCATGTAGATCTTGAGGCTCCATGGGTACAAACTTTGAGGTGAAGAGAGCTTTTAAAGTTGTGCTTGGTGGTTTGGTGGAGGTGGGCGGGGGATTAGTGTGTGTGTGTGTGTGTGAGAGAGAGAGAGAGAGAGAGAGAGAGAGAGAGAGAGAGGGAGAGGGATAGGGAGAGAGAGGGAGAGAGAGAGAGAGAGAGAGTGGCGAGGACCTAATGATAAATACAGAAAAGGGTAAATAAATAATGGTGGAAAGGAAATGGAAGAGAAGAATCGTATATAAGAATAAGACAATGGTAAAGCAACGAAAATAATATATATATATATATATATATATATATATATATATATATATATATATACCAGTATATATAATATACATATAAATATATATACATATATACTGTATATATAATATAATATGCATATATATATATATATATATATATATATATAATATACATATATATATATATATATATATATATACATACATATATATATATATATATATATATATATATATATATATATATAGATATATATATATATATATTTGATAAACTAAAGATGGATAGGAGATAACAAAGCTCAAATTAATAAAAACACATGAATAAAATAATATATATTTGTTGTAAAATAGTAGATACAATGGTTGAACAAGACAAAGAAGGGACATTTAGAGACTGAGAACACCAGGAAGCGGAAACTGGAAACCAGGGAACGGTAGCCTTGTGTGTGTGTGTGTGTGTGTGTGTGTGTGTGTGTGTGTGTGTGTGTGTGTGGGTGTGTGTGTGTCCTGTATAGCCACCTGGGTGTGTGTTTGTCATTCTCGGGGCAATCTTCTCGCATATACTTTTTACGCAATGTGTGTGTGTGTGTGTGTGTGTATGTGTGTGTGTGTGTGTGTGTGTGTGTGTGTGTTGTAATATTAAACTGTGAGATCTGCATTGTTTGTTGGAAAACTATAATTGTACTATTTTACGATGTATTCCGTAGTCAATAAAGTATATATCTATCTCTACATATCTGTGTGTGTGTGTGTGTGTGTGTCCATATACCCCCCCCCCCTCCCCCTCTCTCTCTCTGTATAGCCACCCGCTCCTAGTGTTTGTAATTCTCAGGGTAGATCTGGCCGCGTCCCCCGGGAGCCCTCAGCACCTGGTTACGCTACAGCCGGGTCCTGGCACTGTTAGTTTAGGCCTTCCAACACCACCATCCTTATCTCTTAGTATCCGTATCACTTACTTTTCTATACGCCTCCTATATTTTACTTCATAATAATATTTATCTCGGCACCTTATATAGTTTACTACAATACTCCCCATGTTCATTGTTCATTGTTCATTGTTCATTGTTCATGTTCATTGTTCATTTCTTTCCATATTTTGTACTGCATCAAACCTCTCTATGTTTATCGTTCAGTTGTTCACTACATTTTCCGTATTCTTCATCAATAGTCCTTATCGCTCATTTCCATCTCCCTTCCCCATATCCTAATCCATATCGTCCCCTTTGTCATTCCTTCCAAACACCACAACTCCCTCATGTATGCGTATACATTATAAGCATACCATTGTTGATCAAACATTATTGAATACTATTTTTGAAGGTTGACGAAGATGGTTCACTTATTGGTAGATTTAATTATTTTTATTTTTAGTTTCCTCCCTAGACCTCCATCAAACTTAAAAAAAACATCCATCAGATCCCACTTCTAGATTAATTTGTAGGCTACATTTTTCGGTAGAAAAATGTCCCGGCTGAAGGCCGGTTACTCTTAAGATTACAGGCTCGCTGTCGCTCGCCAGGAAAAAATCGACACCTAAATGGCACGAAAGGTCTTAACATTGATAAAAATGGGGCAAAAGGTATTAAAATCGCCAAACTAATGGGTCGAACGTCATTAAATCTGAAAACTATTGGGGGTAAGCATGAGGGAGAAGGGTGACCAGAAAAACAGCCCGTGTCCCCTTAAGTTTCACTCACCTAATCATGTCTGAAAAAATAAATGCTTAGTTACATGCAATTGGCAAGCTTCTTTACATTTGGTTATAGGTAGTAACGTAATCAAATAGAAAACGTCTAGTACTGAATAAGTTTTAGGCATGCATATACTGTATAATTATATTTGAGAACATTTTTGTACCATGTGTTTTTAATGTAACATATCGTTATAGTTACCATCCTTTAGCTACCCACGTTGACAACATTCCACAGGGGGTGGGGGATCTGACGTCATCTGAGTGTGTGTGTGTGTATGTGTGGGTGCACGCGTGTGTGTGTGTGTGTGTGTGTGTGTGTGCGAGTGCGTGCGTGAGTGTGTGTACGTCTGAGAAACTTACAAACACTTATCATTACATGGTACTAGAATACTCGATCATTACAACTTACAAACACTTATCATTACATGGTACTAGAATACTCGATCATTAGCGGTTTCTAACTTACAAACACTTATCATTACTTGGTACTAAAATACTCGATCATTAGCGGTTACTAACGACACTGTGCAGATGAACCTACAAGAAAATTTACATATTAAAAATAAAAATAAATGTGCTAGTTTGTGCTTGAATGTAAAATGTTAAGTCTGTTATGCACATCTATTTTTGACTGCAGAATCAAGGGCAAATAAAGTACCAATGCATATTAACCACTTCTTTAACGGTGACGTATTTTTGACTTTATTCTGGCTACTATTAGACGATTCTATTAAGCTTAAAAAGGGCCTCCAGCAAATAACAGGCTTCGAACCATCACACTTAAGCCTTTTGACTACCACAGATCCTTTTTAAGCTGCACCTAATCGTCTACATATAGCAAGAATTCAATATTAAAGACATCGCCGGTACAGAAGGGGTTAAATCCTCTCCTGTTTTTACCAAGACTCACCAATGAATCGCATAGACACATCCGGAGACCAAGAGCCCGGCCCTCTGAGTGGGTTCCTCCGGGAGGTGCTCTCACGGAACTTCTTCAGCTCCCGCCGGTTGCCCCGCCGGCAGAACCTGGGCGAATTGGCCGGGGACCCACAGAACTCGTCCTCTTCTTCCAGGACCCGAGTGACGAGTGGGTGGATCCCGGCTTCGTTCAGGCTCCCATAATCCAGGGCATAGTCTTTCTTCGCCTCCGCAGGGAAGAATATTTCACTTCGAGGCATCTTTAGGTTCACTTCTTTAAATGATATGAGGATGGAGCAAATGGAGACCTGCTGATGAACGGTCTAATTTTGCCGCTTTGCCATTATCCTTTCAATATATTTCACTCCGAGGCATCTTTAGGTTCACTTCTCTAATGATCTATATTTTATTAATTTAACCACAACACCAAACACCTCCAATGGTGAGGATGGAGCAAATGGAGACCTGCTGATGAACGGTCTAAGTTTGCCGCTTTGCCATTATCCTTTCAATATATGACGTTTTAGCAATAGGATATCTGCTGATCACCTGTTTTATCATTTACTGCACTTTCCTCTATCTAAAACTCTCTACTCTCCTACTTTTCTATAGCCATCTGATCTGATCACCTGACTTTCTTTTTGTGGCTTTTCCGACAGGCTGGTGATCACTACTACTACCCCTACTACTGCCTGTGCCACCTTATGTCATTGTTGTGAGTTTATGGGTGACCAACTCCACACTACCTCATGTCACACTCGCTCTCACACTGACCCCCTGCATCACCACAACCCTCACAGCACTTCAAACGGAACAGTGGCAGGCTAGAAGGGGGATATGATGAGGTAGAATGAAGACTTATAGATTTACAAGTGTCACATAAAAGTTGTTCAATTTCTTGTCGTAGACCTGCAAAATGTTAAAACCACTTATGCACTATGAGCTAGATGTTTGGTGTCAGAGGAATACTAAAACCACTGATTCACTATGTCCAGTATTTGATATTATTGCAGTATTTCAGTAGAATGATTTAGCACTGATTAATTATGTCTGGTCGTTCATGTTCATTTTTCAATTATATTGTATTTATATTTTGTATTATTTTTCTGTCAGTACCGGTAGATTAATTTAACCACTGTTGGTCTAGTACCAGTTAATTTTATTACTTAATTGTGTCAGTAGAATATTTTATACAGGGAGAGATTTGTGTTGTTCTAATTGCTTGTCTGTTTCCTTCTCGACTGCCTCTGTTTAATATTGCTACAGGTTGGCGGCAGGTTACCAGCGGGCCTGTCGAACCTGCCGCTCACACTTCAAGGAGGTTCACATATTGGGTTCTGTGTGGCCGCAACCTGTTTTCTCTCACCGGTTCTGTTATGATTGGGTCTCTGTTCTCAGGCCCTCCTTTAGATTATCTATATTGATAAGAAAAATTGTTTGAATAATTAGTACAAGGCAGGCTAATGTTTCGTAATATAATATAGTCTTAAGAATATATTAATGCACGAATAAAAGTACAGTTTCGCTGTATATTTTATTAATTCACGAACGGAAGCACGTTAATTTATATATCAAACTAATTTTCCAGTTCACTTTCAATCTCACTCACACTCTCTTTCTCTCTCTCTCACACACACACACACACACACTCACTCACTCACTCACTCACTCACCCACACACACAGTCACACTAACAAACACAGGCAAAATCAACCCTCCCCCTTCTCCCTAGCACAAAAACACAATCTATAAGGACTCGTGTAGGATAAACAAATATATTACAAACCAATCAAGTACAAGAACACCCACCCCAACAATACAAGCACGGTGGAGGAGAATGAAGACACCTGGAGCCCCCTTCGAATCCCGCTATAAATCCTTCATGAGATAATTTGATCCTATAAATCGCGGGGGGTCTTGGCTATGATTAAGGTCCCTGCAGTAAGAGAGATTGGACATATCTTCCCTTGCACGCCATTTTGTTGCCGTATTTAGCAAAGAACGAGGTGATATGCTATTTTTGATCGTATAGAATTGAGATCTCAAAACCAAAATGTATATTCCGTATCAGTATATCCGATTTTATATTATGGGTATGGATTTATTTGAGTGTAAAGAGAGGCTAATGACCCCCAGTGGCCCCAATATGGCGGAAAGTGGCCGATCTCTGCCACAATAGGGTCTCCAGCTATGATTAATGGGTGGCTGGGAATCTGTTTATAGAGGCGGAGAAATATTGGCCCAACGAAAACCGCAGATTGGGGGGT
>CM064527.1:46155660-46180660 GCA_032716605.1 Paralithodes platypus | reverse complement strand
AATTTACAACAAGGGTAGGGATATCTTTCCACAATTTAGAGGTAGGTGGGACGAAGCTACTTGAGGAAATGAGAGAGAGAGAGAGAGAGAGAGAGAGAGAGAGAGAGAGAGAGAGAGAGAGAGAGAGAGAGAGAGAGAGAGAGAGAGAGAGAGAGAGAGAGAGAGAGAGAGAGAGAGAGAGAGAGAGAGAGCTAGCTCAGAGTCACCTAATATAATATTTACATTGAATTTCACGTCCATCAAATATGACATAAATTCTCTAAGGTATTCGTGGGCCAACTAGTGTCCTCTGAATATCGAAACAGTTGGCTCTGACCTGTACCTGGGATGCATCATGTAATGTACAGTTGGCCAAGTAAGTCGTGTCGCCGCTGCCATTACGTTTTGCTGGTTGTGTGCTGTAGTAATGTCTGTCAGATGTTGAATAGGGTGTGAACAGATTGGGACATGTTTGTAAATCTCACTCGAAACGATTAATTTATGCTTAGATTGAGCTTATACCAAATATTGATCGAAATATACTTGGTGCCGCGACATATCTTACTTGGGCAACTGTACTATGAAGAATTATATCGATAGAGACGCTCGAGGGAAAATATATATAATAGTCATACTAATTAATATGAAATCTTTTGAAAGTTACACTGCTCGTAAGAAAATAGCGAATTTGAATCCATTACATTGCTTAGTTCTGTATGCTATATCAGTCAGAATATATAGTAATTATCTCTGCCAACAAAATTAGACGGAGGTTTTTATCCACTGTATATTTGTCTATCTGTCTGTTTGTAAACAAGATATCTCACAATGTTATTAACTGATTATCACAACATTTGGTGAGCAGATATAATATGCTCCAAGAAGTGATTCAATTTAAGAGGCGATCCGTACATATGATCAGATTATAAGCTTATGTAACATTGGCGTCATTGTTGTGTAATAAGATTAGGCATAGGTATGTGCTCTACTGAGTGCCTTTATAGTTTATATTGTGTGTTATACGCGACATATAGTGTGTTATACGCGACATATAGTAAACAAATTATGAATAACACTCTCTCTCTCTCTCTGTGTCATTGTGTGTGTGTGTTAATGTGTGTGATTGTGTGGTAATGTGTATGTGTGTGTGTGTGTGTGTGTTATTGTGTGTGTGTGTGTTATTGTGTGTGTGTGTGTCTGTATATATGTGTGTGTGTGTGTGTATGTGTGTGTGTGTGACCAGTACACCACCGGATGTAAGAAACGGTCCTTCCTCCATAAACAGTCCTTATAACAGTGCCACACCTTAAACCTTACTGTACCTCATACTCTTATAACAGTGCCACACCTTAAACCTTACTGTACCTCATACTCTTTTCTCCTCTTTTCTTTTTTCTTTTGGCTTAGTTTTCCTTTTCTTTTGTTGGTTTTTGCTATTCTATCTTTTACAATTACTTATTTTCTCCGTTAACGCCTCCTTTCCCACATTTTTAGCTTTAACACCGCGTTTTCCTTCTTCAAAGTTTCGTGTTTTGTTTTGCTATAACTTAATATGGCTTCTTTGTGTTTTCATCCTTATTTTGTTATTAAATAGCCTCTCTAATGAATTGTGATACCTTATCTATATATTTGATACTCTGCTTAACAATTATATATTATGTCTTTGCAGTTTAGTCTCTCATTCTCTTCATTCCCCTATTCCCTGTTTCGTGTTGTTTCCTCTCTTCCCTCCTTCATGTTTTCTCCCTTCTTCCCTGTTTTATGTTCTCTCCTCTTCTTTCCTCCTTCGTGTTATCTCCCTTCTTCCCTCCTTCATGTTCTCTCCCTTCTTCCTGTTTTATGTTCTCTCCCTTCTTCCCTCCTTCGTGTGTTCTTTCCCTTCTTCCCTCCTTCATGTTCTCTCCCTTCTTCCTGTTTTATGTTCTCTCCCTTCTTCCCTCCTTCATGTTCTCTCCTTTCTTCCGTTTTATGTTCTCTCCCCTTCTTTCCTCCTTCGTGTTCTCTCCCTTCTTCCCTCCTTCATGTTATCTCCCTTCTTCCCTGTTTTATGTTCTCTCCGCCTTTCTTCCCTCCTTCGTGTGTTCTCTCCCTTCTTATCTACGTTATGTCCTTTTCTCTCTTCCCTGCTTAGTGTTCTCTCTCTTCTTCCCTCCTTCATGTTCCCCCCCCCCCTTCTTCCCTCCTTCACGTTCTCCCCCCCCTTCTTCCCTCCTTTATGTCCTCTCCTTATCCCTCCTCCGTGTTCTCTCCGCCCTTCCTATACCCCTCTGCGGTCAATAACTGGCAGAAACAGCGGAGCCCCGGTAAACAGTGGGGTGTCTCTGCTAAACTATGGTGCCCCTGGAGACTACCCAGACGCTGGTTGAGGCCATACGTTTAGGTTACCCAGTTTAGGCTATTGGTTTTACCCATAGATGTTTACGTTAGAACTCTGCCTTAAAGATTTGGGTGGCATTCCTTGGTTATACAGATTTTGGGAGTTAGATTAAATTTGAGGCTTTATATTAGGTTGCATTCCTTGGTTATACAGATCTTGGTAGTTAGATTAAATTAGAAGCTTATTATTAGACAATTTAGGCTATTAGTTTTACTCATAGATGTTTACGTTGGAACTCTGCCTTGAAGATTTGGGTGACATTCCTTGTTTATACAGATTTTGGTAGCTAGATTAAATTAGAAGCTTATTATTAGACTATTTAGGCTATTGGTTTTACCCATAGTTGTTTATGTTAGAATTTTACGTTGGAGATCTGGGTTGCATTCCTAGGTTCAATTTTCTTTAATATACAGACACAAGTAGGTGGATAATAATGGGGTCAGAGAGAGAGAGAGAGAGAGTTGACGTAGCCACATCATACTGTCAGTGATTGATGATTGTAGCAATATTTGTGTCATTCCATGTATTAACCCCTGACATTGATTGATATTGCAGAGGCCATTCCACGAACAAAATGGTTGACGCACTTTATTTTATATATTATGTAATTACGGGATAGGTATGACATTTTTAACACAATTCATATATTTGTTTATGAGAACGAAGGAAGATGACAAACAGTATAAGTTTAGGCAAACATACGAAAGACATAGATGATAAAAAGAGCATATTTGACCATTTGTGTGTGAAAAATAACGGTATATGATAAACACACCGTACAATGCAACCATGTGAAATATGCGAGCGATGTAGAAATGTGTTTTATTTTATATGTAACTTTTGCAATATTATAGAATCAATATATTTATAACCATATGCTATATTTCCCACTCAATAAATCTACTACGTTCGGTTTATCAATCAAAACAAGTGATAATTCATATATTATTAATTAAGTTTCTATTACGAGTTTAATAATGTATCATTCCTCGATATGCTCCGTATACAGTATACTGTATATAATTATACGGCATATACTGCACTATCTATGCAAATTAACACACACTGACACATAATGCAATCCTTATGCTAATCGCTAATGGAATTCAAATTAACGCCACAAGAAAATACATTTCCAGTTCCACATAATGTCACGAAACACACTCCAATTTACGAAACCTCTGAGTACATGATTAGATTGATATCCAAAATTCGAAGATGGATATTAATCGTGATCGTGTACTCAACCTTTAACTGTGTTGGTGGTGTAATTGTTTAGATGCTTGTGTTCTGGGTGTGGTGTCCCGAGTTCGAATCCCGGGAGAACCATATGCTTTCATTAGCTTATTCAAGTACATTGGGGTTTGTAATTGATGATTAATGTTAAGAACGGGGTGTTACTTATTATATTAACCCTTTTAAAATCATATTACGCATCATCTATCCGCATATCCATTCAAACACAAGTACAAATGTTCACAGTAGAACCCAAATCATAAAGAGAAACGCATCAAATCTTACATGAAATATACTAATTCACATATTTAACTTAATTCACATATTTAACTTAATTCACATATTTTACTTAATTCACATATTTAACTTAATTCACATATTTAACTTAATTCACATATTTAACTTAATTCACATATTTAACTTAATTCACATATTTAACTTAATCCAACAGGCATCGCATACATCAACGATTTGCAATTGACAAAGTGAATATATAATACAAAGTAAAACAATAACCCTTAAAAGTGTTATAGGTCCCTTGATTTTGGCCCTGTCACTCTTTCAACTCTGGGGGAGGCACTCGCTACAGGCAGTTCTGCTTTTTGCCTCCCTCACTCACATAGAAAAAACAAAACAAAACAACAGCAACAACAATTAATACTTAAAAAATGTATCCGTGCAAAAATTGTCATACCAACGTCCATCCATCCATCCATCCATCCATCCATCCATCCATCCATCCATCCATCCATCCACCCATCCATCCATCCATCCATCCACAATTCCCACACGTACGTACATCCGATCCATCCACAATTCCCACACGTACGTACATCCGACCACAGGCCAATTCACATGCCATATTTCCACATTGACATTCATTTATGCAACAATTCATGCATCAGAATTTCTCCACACAAGAATCTCTGCATCACACAACAATTCCCAAAGCAAAATTTCCACCGCCCAAAAGCATACAGCCAAATTCATCCGCCCAGAAACTTGTACACACTGCAGTTAGTACATGCCAATTAGAACATTAACATCCACTCAAACAGTTCCATTCACACATCAGCTTAACCCCTTCTGTACCAGCGACGTCTTTATAATTTTATTCTAGCTATATTTAGACGATTTTGTGCAGTTTAAGACGGATCTGTGGTAGTAAAAAGGGTTAAGTGAGAAATTACGAAGCCTGTTCACTGCTGGAGGCCTTGTGTGAACTGAATAAACTCGTCTAGTAGTAGCCAGAGTAAAGTTTAAAAGACGTTACCCTTACCGAAGGGGTTGACAGTTATCCACACAGCAGATTTGTACCTTAAGGGGGGTTGACCTGCTTTTGGTTATTTCTGTGCTTTTCTCTCTTTCTCTGGCTTGTATCCATTCGGCCCCATTCAGCCAACTATTTTAAGACGTTTATCCCCATCTAGGTGTCGATTTCTTCCTGGCGAGCGATAGCGTGCCAGCATTATATGAAGAAATCCGGCTTCGCCGGATACATTTTTCTATCGAAAAATGTACAAATTTAGCCTGCTGTCAAACAAAAATAAAAAAATATGCTGGCTTGCTACCGCTCACCAGTAAAAAATTGACACCTGGATGGGGATAAACGTCTTAAAACAGTAGGCTGAATGGGGCCAAATGGATACAAGCCAGAGAAAGGTAGAAAACGACAGAATACAAACAGGTCACCTCCCTTAACATTCATTATTCACATGCTATATATATCATACCCTGTTAATTATAGATAGGCGAGAAATACCGACCACCAATCTCTAACCCCCCCCCCCCCCAAAGGCTAGAGCAAATGGGCTGGAAACTTTCACACCTATTCCCTGGCTGACTCTTCCCGAATGTTAGAAGTATTAGCTTGATCACTGATGTCGTTTTTGAGTCGTGAGAAGCTAGGTTCGGGTTTTTTGGCCTACCTAGAATGAACAGGGTATAGCATGCATCTGTAATGTTGTTTGTACAGCCAATATAGAAAGTTTTTTTATAGACGTGCGCCCCATTAATTTTGGGATTTTAAGAATGTTCGCCCAATTGCTGTCAATTTTAAGAACTTTCGTGCTATTTACGTGTCGATTTTTTCCTGGCGAACCTGTAATTTAAGAGGAACCGGCCTTCGGCCGGGCCATTTGATCTAAAAATGTAGAAATGATCTTGAAAGGGGGTTTAGGGGGTGCAATTTAAAGTTTGGTGGAGGTCTATGGAACAAACTAAAAACCTACCATTAATGTGCTATTCAATATTCATCCACACATAGCAAATCCCCCACATCAGCAAGGATTCACCCCCCACCACCACACCCACTCCCACACCCATACACTACCATAGACCAACGTATCACCCGTACCAACACAACTCACCCGTCGCTCCTCACCCCTTCCCTCACACACTCACAATATACCCAACACCACCACTACACTCATACACTACCACCACCACCACTCATACACCACGCTAACACCACCACCACCACCCTAACACCACCACCACCACCACCACCACCACCACTCATACACCACCCTAACACCATATCACCCGTACCAACACAACTCCCCCGCCGCTCCTCACCCCATCCATCACACCCCCACTACCACCACCACCACTCATACACCACGCTAACACCACCACCACCACCCTAACACCACCAGCACCACTCATACACCACCACCAACACCATATCACCCGTTCCAATACAACTCCCCCGCCGCTCCTCACCCCATCCATCACCGCTAGCATTACGTAACGCCCAACATCGATCACACATATTAACCCTATCTCTTAAACCGGCACCCGCCTTGCTTGCAATATTGGTTTGCCGTGTAGATTTGTGGCCTCATTCAAGTGTCGAGTTTGTTGTTTCTGGGTGAGCGACAGTGAAAATTTGGATTAGAAGTTAGCCTTTGACAGGGACACCGAAAAAAAATACAAATTTAGCTTGAAAGGGGACCTGCTGGGCATTGTTTATTCCTGAAGGCAATCAAAAATATAATTATTGACAAAACAAAAACAAATCCGAACCACCATTTACCACTTACACATAACGGCTGCCATCAATCCTAACATTAATCCCACCCTCGTATTACCCTCGCCAAACAGTCAGGCCATTTCAACGGTCATATACTGTATATATATATATATATATATATATATATATATATATATAGTAGGTTTACATGCACGCGTACCTTCATTTACAGTCAGTCATGCACCAAGGCACACAAAACTCGTAAATATAACTCGAATATATGCGGTACACTAGGCTACACTTCACAGACAGTCATGTGTGTGTGTGTGTGTGTGTGTGTGTGCATGTCACTCTCTCTCTCTCTCTCTCTCTCTCTCTCTCTCTCTCTCTCTCTCTCTCTCTCTCTCTCTCTCTCTCTCTCTCTCTCTCTCTCTCTCTCTCTCTCTGTGTGATTATCAACATCATCTACAGCATCTTAATTCACGAACTAATTGGATACCGTACCTATGCACTACAAATATATAAAACAAATAAATAAATAAATAAGTAAATACAAACGATATACACGATTCATAATCCACATATATATAACTCACGACTAAAATATATGGTTACCATTAAAAACTCACGCAACATACACAGGGAGTTAGTCAGCATACACAGGGAGTAGGTCAGCATACACAGGGAGTAGGTCAGCATACACAGGGAGTTAGTCAGCAGCACAACACACACGACTTCAACACATACACACATATCACTAACACACATATCACTAATACACACACACACACACACACACACACACACACACACACACACACACACACATAGCTAACACACACACACACACACACACATAACTAACACACACATAACTAACACACACACACACACACACACACACACACACACACACATAACTAACACACACACACACACACACACACACACACACACACACACACACACACACACACCTTTGTACTCCTTTGTACACATAACTAAAACACACACACACACATCATTAACACACACACATCACCATCCCACATATAAAAAAAACACACACGCACACTTTATAACAAATATACACACATCACACTTCACACACATGAACACACGCCACAAACATGCACACCACATACATACAAACAAACACACTAGGTAGCACAAACACACTCCCACCCAAACTCCACTTTCCATAACAAAAACGATATCCCTCCCACCTCCCCTACCCAGCTAACACCGACAATTAATTTACAAACAATGTACCCCAACATTAATATACTGTATAAACACACACATGCACGTCACAACCCCCCACCCTCCCCCCCCACCCCCACACACATGCACGTCACAACACCCCACCCCCACACACATGCACGTCACAACCCCCCCCCCCCCCCCCCCCCACACACATGCACGTCACAACACCCCACCCCCACACACATGCACGTCACAACCCCCCCACCCACCCCCACACACACACATACACCCACCCATCCACACACTTTTTCTCACGCAGATAGATAGATAGATAGATATATAGATAGATAGATAGTTTATTGACCACAACATTACATTGGTTGAACAAATATTGTCATATAACAGTCCCTGTAGTCCATCAACAATAAATATCGTGAATACCAAACCAAGAGAAACAAATCATATAATATACCGTACACAAACAATCCTAATGTCTAAAATCATCACAAGTATGGGCACAGCTTATCTAAGCGTAAATACACGCAAATAAGAACATAAGAACATAAGAACATGGGAGTCTGCAAAAAGTCGATCGGCCCACACAAGGCAGATCCCTGTCATAACCCACAAATACACACATACCTTCAAACACACCCATACACTCACACCAACCCACTCACCCACACCCACACTCCACCTTCCACATTCCACCCATAACAACGCCCATAACCATGCTACCGCCCCTACCACCGACAATTACTTCACAAACAAGGTACCCCCAAACTTAATATACTGTTTAGACCATACCATAAATTATGGCCCTACTGCAACGGACTAACAATGAAACTTTTATTAATAATACACCGGTATATCTCTTACAGCTGACTGCGTGTTTTGATCGTTAATTTTAATTCCACACATGTGCGTAATTAGTTGAACTGAACACATCAATTAAAATGTGTTTCGCGGACGCCTAATAGTTCTTTTATTATTTTGTTTTTAATAGTTAGCGTTATATTGTTCTGTCTCCATCTTAATTGTTCAGCTATTACAAATATAAATGTATAGCCAAATATGATATTAATCATAATAAATAATGATATTAATATGATGATTAATTATAGCAGTCTCTTGTATTATCCATTATTTGGCGAAGCATCCGCTGCTATAGGACTAACCTATATTATAGTGAAGAATTAATAAAGGATATTGAATACAGAGTTTGAAAATCAGTACCAGTAACAAAATTATATAATTTCCTTAAAGCAACCACTTTCCAAACAAATTACCAATTTTAAAAGACAAAAATGTCCAATGGGAATTAATGGCTTCATTATTTAAATCTCGTAATTGCATCATAACTTTATATGAAGTTTGGCCTCTGAAATTATCATTATAAAGTTTCATTCCAGTTGCCATTTTGTAAAGTTTTATAATAATGCATAATAATATAATGATACATATACTAATCAACCATTCTGGATTATTGAGCCAGCACACTGTAAGTCAAAAATAAGTCAGAGGATTGGAGCCCCTCTTCGAGTTATATACAATTATATATATAATAATATAATAATACATATCTTAATACATATAACACATACAAACATCATATATTATACACTTGCTTTTATCAAATATACATATAGCACCAAATGATATACATCCACACCATCATAAATTACACAAACGTTATCATAAAATACTCCCACCAAAAACTATGCATTAATATACACTAGAACACCCACACACTATAATTAAGTCCATCCACACAGCCCCATTCATAAAATTACACCCACACAGCTCCATTCATAATAAGACACCCACACACCATTATGTAGTCCACCCACACAGCCCCATTCATAAAATTACACCCACACAGCCCCATTCATAAAATTACACCCACACAGCTCCATTCATAATAAGACACCCACACACCATTATGTAGTCCACCCACACAGCCCCATTCATAAAATTACACCCACACAGCCCCATTCATAAAATTACACCCACACAGCCCCATTCATAAAATTACACCCACACAGCTCCATTCATAATAAGACACCCACACACCATTATGTAGTCCACCCACACAGCCCCATTCATAAAATTACACCCACACAGCCCCATTCATAAAATTACACCCACACAGCCCCATTCATAAAATTACACCCACACAGCTCCATTCATAATAAAACACCCACACACCATTATGTAGTCCACCCACACACCACCATTCATAATATTACACCCACACAGCTCCATTCATAACATTACACCCAGAGCTCCATTCATAACATTACACCCAGAGCTCCATTCATAACAATACACCCAGAGCCCCATTCATAACATTACACCCACACAGCACCATTCATAACATTACACCCAGAGCTCCATTCATAACATTACACCCAGAGCTCCATTCATAACATTACACCCAGAGCCCCATTCATAACATTACACCCACAGCCCCATTCATAACAATACACCCAGAGCCCTATTCATAACAATACACCCAGAGCACCATTCATAACATTACACCCAGAGCCCCATTCATAACATTACACCCACACAGCACCATTCATAACAATACACCCAGAGCCCCATTCATAACATTACACCCAGAGCCCCATTCATAACAATACACCCAGAGCCCCATTCATAACAATACACCCAGAGCCCCATTCATAACATTACACCCAGAGCCCCATTCATAACATTACACCCACAGCCCCATTCATAACATTACACCCAGAGCTCCATTCATAACATTACACCCACAGCCCCATTCATAACATTACACCCAGAGCTCCATTCATAACATTACACCCAGAGCCCCATTCATAACATTGCACCCAGAGCCCCATTCATAACATTACACCCAGAGCCCCATTCATAACATTACACCCAGAGCCCCATTCATAACATTACACCCAGAGCCCCATTCATAACATTACACCCACACACTACACTGTAAAACGCCCGTACTATATTACCACCCAACCAATCATTATAATTTACAAACACCATTATATCATACGCCCTTGCACTTACATAAAATACACACACCATCATTATGTGCACCAGAATATAATGCATCTACACCGTGTTAATTGATATACTCATACACCATGTAAACTTCTAAAACCATGCAATACCCCCATTCATTGATATACACATACACACCATGCTACACACACACACACACACACACACACACACACACACACAAACTATGTAAACCCTACACACACACCATGCACACCCTACACACCCCAATACACACACATACTTTACAACACACACACCATGCAAACCCTACACCCCAACACACACATACTTTACAACACACACACCATGCAAACCCTTAACACCCCAATACACACACATACTTTACAACACACACACCATGCAAACCCTACACCCCAACACACACACCATGCAAACCCTACACCCCAACACACACACTCAAATACTTTTCAACACACACATACACATCATGCAAAACACACACAACATTCAACAAACACACACATACACATCATGAAAACACACACAACATTCAACAAACACACACAACATTCAACAAACACACACAACATTCAACAAACACACACAACATTCAACAAACACACACTGCAGCACCCACCCGCCACCACCACTGAAAATCACCCCCTCTCCGCTCCCCTCCTTGCGCCCCCCCCCCCCACCCCCCCCCCCCCCTCGCCACTTCCACATAATATAACATCCTGGTTCTGGCAGAGGTAATGTATGCGTTACATCGCTATGCAAACTCTATTATGAGCACCCTCCCTCCCCCTCCTGTACTGAGCGTGAGGAGGGGCGGGGGGAGGGTGGAGAGGGGAGAGATTAGGTGATGAGAGGAAAGGGGAGGTGGGAGAATGTAGGTGAGGTGAGGAGAGAGCTAGAGGCGAGAAGAGAAAAGAAGAAAGGAGAAGAGAAGAAAAACAAAGAAAAAAAAATACAAAAGAAGATGAGAAAAGAAAAGAAAAAAGAAAAGAAAAGAAAAAAGAGAGAGAGAGAGAGAGAGAGAGAGAGAGAGAGAGAGAGAGAGAGAGAGAGAGAGAGAGAACACAAATTGAGACGGAAAGAAATGGAGATCTAACGAAAACCGAAAGTGAGAACAGAAAACAAAGAGGAAGGAATAAGAGATTTACAAGAAGAGAGAATACACATTAAAATAAAGGAAGTAGACCAATAATTAACAAAGTAAATAAATGTGTATGGCAGAACAAGTTAAGGGGAGGTTTCCACTTGAAGGACTTTTTTCTTGACCCCTTTCTCCCTCATGTCTAGCCCCATCGCTTTTGAGATTTTAGGACGTTTGCCCCATTAGTTTGGTGATTTTAAGAATTTCCGCCCCATTCTGTCAAATTTAAGACCTTTCGTGCCATTTAGGCGTCGATTTTATCCTGGCGAGCGATAGCGAGCCTGTAATTTAAGAGTAACCGGCCTTCGGCCGGGAAATTTTTCTACCGAAAAATGTACAAATTTATCTTGAAAGGGGGTCATGGGGGTGACATTTTAAGATTGCTGGAGGAGTAGGAAACAAACTAAAAACCTCCCCTTAACCCCTTCAGCACGATGACGCCTTTTTACCTATTATGCTGGCGAACGTTGGACGATTTTATGCAGTTCAAGAAGGATCTAAATGAGGAAGGGAGTTTATTGAAATCTTGTGTGCTACTTTGAATCTAAGAGGTATGATAGACCATAAACTAAAGAAAACCGAAATAAGCTGGAAAATACGTCATCGTACTGAAGGGGGTTAACAGAAATGCAACACAAAATACGTCATCGTGCTGAAGGGGGTTAACAGAAATGCAACACAAAATACGTCATCGTGCTGAAGGGGGTTAACAGAAATGCAACACAAAATACGTCATCATACTGAAGGGGGTTAACAGAAATGCAACACAAAATACGTCATCGTGCTGAAGGGGGTTAACAGAAATGCAACACAAAATACGTCATCGTGCTGAAGGGGTTAACAGAAATGCAACACAAAATACGTCATCGTGCTGAAGGGGGTTAACAGAAATGCAACACAAAATACGTCATCGTGCTGAAGGGGGTTAACAGAAATGCAACACAAAATACGTCATCGTGCTGAAGGGGGTTAACAGAAATGCAACACAAAATACGTCATCGTGCTGAAGGGGGTCAACAGAAATGCAACACAAAATACGTCATCGTGCTGAAGGGGGTTAACAGAAATGCAACACAAAATACGTCATCGTGCTGAAGGGGGTTAACAGAAATGCAACACAAAATAAGGTCGTAAGAACATAATAAGCTAATAGAATTGCTGCGAGTGAGTGAGTGAGGGTGAGTGAGGGTGAGTGAGCGAGATGAGAATATATTACATCAGCTTAGGGAGAGTGGGTACGTGAGCAAGAGTCAAGACCAGGGAATGTAAGGCTTCGTGGATCTCTGAGTGAATGAGAGTGACAATAGCGATATGAGTTATTAAGTTCGGTTTAAATGAGTACGGTAAGATAGGAGTGAATGAATGAATAAGAAACCAATGAATGAAGATGTGCATAAAGAGTGAAGACCAGGGAACTTAAGGCTTCGTAGATCTCTGAGTGAATGAGAGTGAATATAAAAACGAGTATATTAAAGTTGAACACATTTTACAGTGTGAATGAGGAAATATATAAGAGAAAGTGAAGACCAGTGCATTTAGGACTTCGTGGATCTCTGAGTGAATATAATACAGTGCATACATTTTACTTTTGGAATGAATACGAAATCAGTGAACAAAGAGGTGCTTAAAGAGTGAAGACCTGGGCATTTAACATTCCGTAGATCTCTAAATGAATCGGAGTGAATAATACAAAATTAATATAATACACTGAATAAGTTTTTCGGTTTGTATGAGTAAGAAATCAATGAATGACGCGTTGCATAAAGGGTGCTAAACATAATAAGTGATTCAATTGTTTACACTCTCAAATTAGCATCTGACAGACTCCGAAGAGCAAAGGCAGACACGGGGATAAGCATGCCGGTAATTCACAGCCTAGCGTACGCTCCCGAATTTACTTTTTTTGTTTTTGACTGTCCTAGTTACGCTAAATTAATTACTAACATTAACTTGATAACCTAAATAACATGGGTGTGCGTTATGGAGGACCCGAAACAGATTACAAGGTTAGTGCAATTAAGTTACCGTAATTAAGTAAGTGCTAGAAAATCCCGGAAATGTTCGAGACTAAATTAAGATGTAGTCTGTGAAAGCCATTAATTGAAGCTGAGAATCAAAGTGACGAGATAATTGTTTCCAATGTGTATGAAGGAGGCAAATACAAAGCTGCCTGTAACAAGTTCCCCCACCCTCCCCGAAGTTGAAAGACTGAAAGAAAGCCCAATACAAGGTACGTTAGAGTCAAAATGTCTGGACACACGGAGTAAATATGATGAAACTAACTTAAGAAAAAAGGCCTGAGTGAAACAAATTATTAAATACTAAAGTGAAATTAAGGGGAATGTGTAACAGAGAGCCAGATTGAATTAGGGTTGTGAATACGAGTGAAGCCTTGGGATGAATGAAGGACTGCGAGTGAATACGAGTGAACGAGTGTGTGTGTGTAAAGGAATACACGAGTGCCAGATTGAATTAGGGTTGTCCATACGAGTGAAGCCTTGGGATGAGTGAAGGACTGTGAGTGAATACGAGTGAACGAGTGTGTGTGTGTAAAGGAATACACGAGTGAAAGATTGAATTAGGGTTGTCAATACGAGTGAAGCCTTGGGATGAGTGAAGGACTGCGAGTGAATACGGGTGAACGAGTGTGTGTGTGTGTAAAGGAATACACGAATGCCAGAGTGAATTAGAGACATGAATAGAAGTGAAGGTCTATGAATGAGTGGAAGGATGCAACGTAAGAGTAAGGTTTGAACTGCGCATGTGTAGGATCATAAAGGGAAGAGCGAAAGAGTTATAAGGGGGAGGAAGTCGCTATTTAAGGGCCCCTTTCACCCTCATGTTTAGCATATTAATTTTAAGATTTTAAGACATTCGTTACGTTAGTTTGCCAATTTTGAGACTTTTCCCCCATTTCCTTGTCAATATTAAGACCTTTCGTGCCATTTGGGTGTTGATTTTACCCTTGCGAGCAATAGAGAGTCTATAATTTTAGAAGGAACCGGCCTTGGGCCGGAACATTTTTCTATCGAAAAATGTACACATTTATCTTGAAAGGGGTTAAAGGGGGTGCTTTTTTATTAAGCTTGATGGAGGTCTAGCGAGGAAATTAAAACGAAATTAATTAATATATATATATATATATACCGGTATATATATATATATATATATATATATATATATATATATATATATATATATATATATATATATATATATATATATATATATATATGCCTAAAACAAGCACTACCCCCTTGAGCGCGTGAAAACGACTGAGAACGTGAATCAGTTCGAGCGAGAGAAGGTGGGTGAAAAACAAATTAGTTAGTGAGTGAATAGCTGAAAGGGAGAGAGAGAGAGAAAGAGAGAGAGAGAGAGAGAGAGAGAGAGAGAGAGAGAGAGAGAGAGAGAGAGAGAGTGAGCGAGCCAGCACACAGTAATCTAATAGACTCTCCTCTGCCTCTGCCCCGGCTCACTCACTCACTTTCAAATTATTCTCTCTCTCCAGCGGCGTTCCCCTTCCTTTGTACTCCTTCCTTTGCTCTCTCTCTCTCTCTCTCTCTCTCTCTCTCTCTCTCTCTCTCTCTCTCTCTCTCTCTCTCTCTCTCTTCTTTGCTATCCTTTCCTTCAACTTTCCCTTACTCTCGGGTTAGCTATCTCTAAAAAGAATAAAGTCCTGACCACCTCGCTGGGATCGTAAGGTCTGTGTGGCCAGTGTATCTATGTAAATATATGTAAATCTCTCTCTCTCTCTCACACACACACATACAAACACACACCACATATCCATTTTCAAAGCTTTCCTGTATATTTTGATTTTCCTTTTTTAGCGAGAGATTCAAACGAGCCTATTCCCAGTCTCTGCTCCCGGGAATTGCTACCCATTGTGTATTTTCTATTGGCTGCCCACCTCCCATTCTCAGTGTCAATTTCGTTCGACTTTGGGAGACCAGCGTGTCGATATCGGGTAAGTCGGTTCTTAAGATCTCATAACTAATGGAGCAACGTCCCTTCCTTTTTGTTTTGCTGTATAATATATGTTACTATAACTATTTGCTATATTTACATCGTCAAGCAGTGAACCTATGAGCTATTTATATACTATCAACCTTCCTAAACACATATTTTACCTTACACGCCTTGCTTTAACTCTATTTCCACGGCTCTTCTAGCCAATCTTCCAGCAATAAACCCACTCATCCCAGCTTCTCCCAAGATACTTCTTCCCCATCACCCCCCCCCTCTCTCTCTCTCTATATATATATATATATATATATATATATATATATATATATATATATATATATATATATATATATTTCAGCTATACTCTTGTCCTTGGGGAAGCGGAGTCGTATGAGGAATAGTAAGGCCAACGCAAGGAACAACATCTTTATTTGATAACGTATTGCATTATTTGCTACACTTATTTATTTGTACTTCATACATATTACATCAAAATCTCCAATATCCCCATGTTTAACCTTGCTTATACACTATAAACTTAGTTACTTCACTTTACACTAACACCACGATAGTAAACAAATTCACGCCTTTCGTTTTAGTTCCCCATTCTATGGTAAAATTATATGTACATAATTTATACATAATACAATTGTACACAACAAATGAACTACATGTACGTTCATTTATGTTTTTTAGATCTGATGATGGCTCATGAAGAGAAGCCGAAACGTTATCAAATAAAGATGTTGTTCCTTACGTTGGCCTTACTATTCCTTATATATATATATATATATATATATATATTCCTATACAATCCTTCCTCTCATCCACTCTTCCCTAAACCTTCGCTCCTCGTCCTCCTAATCTCTCTCTCACACTCCCCCAAATCTCTGAGGCCCCTTCACGCGCCTCTGACCTGCGGACACACCCGGGAGACCCCTGAGTAATGACCTGGAATTAGGGCCATGATAAACCAGGGTTGAGCTGCAGTGGTGTGGGGGAGGGTTGTGCAATCGAGGACCCTTCTGCTGTTGGGGAAGAGGAGGGTGGTAGGGGAAGGAGAAGAGAGAGGGGTGGGTAAAATAGGAAAATGAAAAAAACAAAACAGAAGAAAATGGAGCATAATAAACAGAAAGAGGACGAAAAGAGTTGTGGAATAAAGGGGAGTGGAAGAAATAGTAGTGGAAAAAATCAATGCTGGATGATAAATGACTGGACACCGAGACATTTATGAAAGTGAGAGGGAACGAAAGTGGAAGTGGTGAGGATGAGAGTGGAGTAAATTGGAGTGGATGAAAGGGCAATACAGGAAAGTGGAGTACAAGAGTGGGAGAGAGAAACATATTGAACTAGAGAACGACAAGAGGGGAGAAACGGAATTGAGGAAGAGAAGAGAGAAGATAAATGTGAGTGAAGACGAGAAGGGTGGAGGAGATGGGTAATTGATTATAAAAGAAGACATATATATAAAGATGGACGCATTCAGAGAGAGAGAGAGAGAGAGCATGTTAGCAGAGTGTACAACGAAAGGTGAATCCACATTTGTTGAGTCATTATTATTGATTATGTAAAGATAACAATATGGTTTATACTTCATATCATATCTTTGGAAGTGATGAAATGGCCTAAACAATGCTATGCCACGTTAATTGTCTTGTATTCCTTCTCATCCAAACAAAATTGCACCGGTTTGACTCTCTGTGTGTTAGTAATATGGAGAAATATAAAATACACTATAATATATACATCAGATGGTCTAGAAATTCAAAGATAAAAATAAAGTAACACATGATTGACATTAGATTATAGTGAGGACAAATGGACATGATTAACCCTTTCAATACCGGCGCCCTCGTTTTAACTTTAATCTGGCTACAATAAAACGATGTTATTCCTTTAGCAATTAACAGGCTTCAGTCGAACTCTCTCACTTAACCTTTTTTTTACTCCCACATAACCTTCTTTAACTGCATACAATCGTCTGAATGCAGCTAGAATGTAATTACAAAGGCGTCGCCGGTACAGAAGAGGTTAAGCTAGACAACACAATTTATGTAAGAGTAAAAACTTGAGCATAGCGGTACAAAAAGGAATTAGGACGAATACAAAAAAGTGAATTGAGTTGCAGCGGGCGGAATTGTTTTGAGGATAAGAACAAAGAGACAAGATTGGCTTGAGAGCGAGAGAGAGAGAGAGAGAGAGGAGAGAGAGAGAGAGAGCTTATAAGTGGTTGTGAATATTCAATATATATATATATATATATACTGTATATATAATATATATATACAGTATATATATACACTGTATGTATATATACTGTATATATATATATATATATATATATATATATATATATATATATATATATATATATATATATATATATATTATATATATATATATATATATTATATATTATATATCAATCTATCAATATATATATATATATATATATATATATATTACATATATCAACACATAAGCGAATGACCCTCTGTTCATACGAATATCAGTGAATGTGTTGATATAAGCGCGCGTCCATATTTATTCTCGTAGTTGTGTGTATCTAAAGTCAGTATCACATGAGCGGGTTTTCCAGCAATTTTAGACGAGCAACTTTTTTCTCGTAATATTTATAGGCTCTTTCACTTAGGAACCGGCAACGCGACTGAAGCTAGATATTATGCTAGTTGGCTGATTTCGGATTAAACTTTAATTTCGAAGGTGCCTGACTACATTTGCCCGTACAGAAATGACGGAAAAAGAGCTTAAGTGACACCGTCTTTAAGAGAGGAACAAAGATAAACAACGCTCCTGAAGAAAGGCTTGGGGGTACAGATACAACCGAAGAAGGTTAGCAGCTGCGAGCTCCAGGATGTTTGGATTAGGTGTTTGTTTAAGGGAGCCCACCTCGCTTTTTTCTTCTCTTTCTCTCCTTTTCTCTCTTTCCCTGGCTTGTATCCATTCGGTCCCGTGCAGCCAACTGTTTTAAGACGTTTATCCCCATCCAGGTGTCGATAGCGAGCCAGCATTGTATGGAGAAATCCGGCTTTGCCGGAGAAATATTTCTATCGAAAAATGTAAAAATTTAGCTTGCTGTCAAAACAAATATATATATATATGCTGGCTCGCTACCGCTCGCCAGGAAAATATCGACACCTGGATGGGAGTAAACGTCTTAAAACAGTAGGCTGAATGGGGCCGAATAGATACAAGCCAAAGAGAGAGGGAGAGAAAGAGAAAAAAAAAGCGAGGTGGGCTCCCTTAAGGAACTCCAGATGTGTGTATTAGGTGTTTGTATTGGGAACTCCAGATGTGTGTATTAGGTGTTTGTATTGGGAACTCCAGATGTTTGCTTAGTTTGTTTAGATGTATGTATTGTAATATCATATAATACAGTGCTGTATTATAGGATACTGTATTATATTGTAGCAAATCCAGATGTCTGTATTATTAAGGGGAGGTATTTAGTGCGTTCCCTAGACCTCCATCAAGCTTGAAATTACACCCTCTAGGCCCCCTTTCAAGATAAATGTGTACATTTTTCGGTAGAAAAATGTCCCGGCCAAAGGCCGCTTCCTCTTAAATTACAGGCTCGCTATCGCTCGCCAGGAAAAAATCAACACCTTAATGGCACGAAAGGTCTTAAAATTGACAGAAATAGGGCAAAATGTCTTAAAATGTCCAAACTACTAGGGCGAACGTCTTAACATCTCAAAAGCAATGGGGCTAAACATGAGGGAGAAAGGGGTCCAGAAAAAAATCCCTCAAGTGGAAATCTCCCCTTAACCCTCTGAGGATCGATGACGCACTTCTTTTGTTTTGTTTTCTGGCTATTATTAGACGATTTTATGCAGATTAGAAAGGGTACATGGAGGGGTACATGGAAGGGTACATGGAAGTCAGAGGGTCGATTGAGATAGTCTATACCCTTTTAATACCCACAGATCCTTCCTAAGCTGCATAACATCGTCTAATCATAGCCAAAATTAAACTGCTAAAACGCATCAGAGCTTCAAGGGGCCAAGCTATGACCGAAGATGGAGAATACTGAACCACGAACTATTGTGTTAGGTAACATCATACATACAGAATAACCAGGCATTTTGGCTCGAACATCCCTTGATTTTGGCCCTGTCACTCTTTCAACTATGGGGGAGGCACTCGTTATAGGCAGTTCTGCCTTTTGCCTCCCTCAATCACAAAAAAAAAAAAAAAAAAAAAAAAAAAAAAATATATATATATATATATATATATATATATAATAATTAACCAGTCGGAGGATAAATGCACACACGTAACCACTAATATAAAGAATAAACGAATATCGAACGAAAAGGAAGCCAATTAGAAATATATACTGTATAATAAATATGAGAAGTTGGAAAGAACAAATGGGTAGATTAAAGCCGATTGTGTGTATATACGGTACCGAGTGTGACTTAAGGGGAGGTCTCCACTTGAGGGATTGTTTTCTTGACCCCTTTCTCCCTCATGTTTAGCCCCATTGTTTTTTGTATTATAAAACGTTTGCCCCATTAGTTTAGCGATTTTAAGAACTTTCACCCCATATTAAGACCTTTCGTGCAATTCAGGTGTCGATTTTATCCTGGCGAGCGATAGCGCGCCTGTAATTTAAGAGGAACCGGCCTTCGGCCGGGAAATTTTTCTACCGAAAAATGTACAAATTTATCTTGAAAGGGACTCAAGGGGGTGTAATTTTAAGGCTGATGGAGGTCTAGGGAACAAACTAAATACCTCCCCTTAAACACATTCGGTCTTTGCCTACAGTTCATTTACTATTTAGAGTGTGTGAATTGTTATCTGTTAGATCTCTCAAACGTCCATGAAACTGTTTTACCATAGTTAACCACATTTATAACCAGCCAATACATACAGAATATCCAATACTGCAACCAAAGATATCTCATAACTACAACCAAAACAACAAGAAATATACAATATCAACCACACCAACACACCACAACTTCAACCACTCCTTTAAACACAACCACTGCCATATCAAGTATGCAACCATTACTACAGGAAAAACAACAACCGAAAACACACAAGCAACCACAGCTTCAACCACCCTTTAAACACAACCATAACAAGCTCAAATATGCCACCAATATTACAGAAACAAATATATAAATTATATTCAACCACACAAGCATCCACACCTTCAACCACTCCTTTAAACACAACCACAACAACCTCAAACTCGCAACCAATACTACAACAACCAACCACAACCTCCAACCACACGAACAACCACCATCTCCAACCTCCTCCCCAGACCAACCTGACAAACACCCCCGTCTCGAGAAATTTTTGAAACACTTTTTGGGCACTTCTCCGGGAAACTTTCGTGGAATGGCAAGCGGTCTGTTTTTTTTTTTTTTTTTTTTTTTTTTTTTGTCACCTTCCTCGCCTTTTTTTTATTTTTGGATGTGTTTTCGTTTCTCTCCTACTATGTCTGTTTTTGGTTTAATCTTTCTCCTTTGCTCTACTGCATTTCTTTAAGCTATCTCTATTAAATATATATCTGTTTTCTGCTAACTCTTGTAGGCCTATCTATTACTTTTTAATTATCCCCTTTACTCTTTCATATTCTTGTTTCTTTTCTTTTACCAATTATATATACTATGTATATATATATACCGGTATATATATATATATATATATATATATATATATATATATATATACGGTATATATATTTTTATTTTTTTTTTTTCTATGTGATTGAGGGAGGCAAAAGGCATTACTGCCTATAGCGAGTGCCTCCCCCATAGTTGAAAGAGTGACAGGGCCAAAATCAAGGGACGTTCGAGCCAAAAATGCCTGGACACACGGAGTTTGAAGCAATTTAAGTCATAGGAAGAGGGAAAGACTGATTCTGGGAGAGAGTTCCAGAGCTCAGCTGTTGAGTAGAAGAAAGTTTGATAGTAACGTTTCACTCTTGGGTTGGAGAGTTGCACAGAGTAGGGGTGGGATTGAGTTGCAAGACGGGTACCACGTGCCCTACGTAAAGGAGGTGGTGTGCACTGGGATAGCTCTGAGGAACACTGATTATTATAGTAGCGATAGAATAGCGAGAGATATGCATATATATATATATATATATATACGGTATATATATATAAATATATATTTACAGTATACTGTATGTACATGCAGTGATAGGTCAGTTATAGCTTTTCAGGCAAGGTAAATATAATATAGACTATTAAGTAAAAATAATACCATTTGGAAGCAAGCAAGTAAATTTACATTACGAAGTATGATATGGAAAAAAATACTTTTATTGGTTTATATGGAAAGCAAGGCTTCAAATGGAGTAGTTATCTGAAAAAGTGAAAAATAATATCGAGTAACATGAAATGGAAGGGGAGTTACACACAGAGTTACACACATATACTCAGACCACACAGACCTTGCGGTCCCAACTAGGTGGTCCGGCCTCAATACTAGTAGAGAGGGACAGTTTATAGTTTAAGCATAGGACAGTAAAGTATAAGGCTCTCTCCCCACCCTCCGCTCCCTCCGGCTAAAAAGCCGTACCGGAAAAAAGGATGTAGTGTAACCTTATGGGTCAGAAAATGCCCACAAGGTAAGTTTTTATATAGTATAGGAAGACATTAGTTTGAGAAGGAAATTACACATGCCTACTGATTAATTCATATACATCCAATCTTCATTAGATGATCGTCCAGTCTTTTCTTTAACGTCGACCACCTCCCTTGAGAGAGAGAGAGAGAGAGAGAGAGAGAGAGAGAGAGAGAGAGGAGAGGTTAGTGAGAGAGAGAGAGAGGAGAAGAGGAGAGTACAAAGGAGTACAAAGGAAATCAAAGCAACAACAGATCTCGTGACCCTCTAGGTTGCTTGTCCTCCAAAACACTGAGGATCAAGTGTCCAAACAGTGGTTTAGAGTGGTGGGTAAGGGAACATTGGAAAGGGAACTACTGCCCTGCCACTAACGTGGCAGGACTAGGAAGTTAGTAGGGGACATATGGGTTAGTAACTGAGGGGAGGATAAAGGTATTCATTTACAAACGCAGTCAGTCGCGGGTTTGATGCGAGATATTTGTCTAGGCGGAATTTAAATGAATCAACGGTGCTGCAGTCTATAACGTCTCGGGGAAGCCCATTCCACAAGTTGACAACTCGATTGAAGAAGAAATTCTTAGATGCGTGCGAGTTAAAAGATTTACCAATAATTTTGCAACCGTTTCCCCGCGTGTAATTAGATTGGTCGATAGTGAAGTACTTACTACAGTTCATATTGTCGATGCCTTTGATGATTTTGAACACTTGAATTAAGTCGCCTTAATCTGCGCTGGGTTAAAGGAATAGATTTAATTCTCTAAGACGCTCTTCGTATGGTTTGTTCTTTAGGCTAGGTATCATTTTGGTAACTCTACGTTGAACTCGTTCTAGCTTGTTTATATCTGTTGGTAATAAGGGCACCAGGATTGAACGCAGTATTCCAGAAGAGGGCGTACTAAGGAATTGTAACGGGTTAGGCTAACTTCTCTGGATTTATGCTCAAATGACATTTGCCTATAAAGCCAATTATTTTGTTTGCCTTCTTATACAACTTCTGAACATTGTTGACTCTGTTTTAGGAGTTAACTCGATATTGTTCAATCACCAGATCAGTTTCTCGTTTACATTCTTAAGCTGAGTTGCCATTCATCGAATAGTTTGACTTTCTCATTTAGGTAGCCGAACTGAGTTACTTTACATTTATCCGACATTATGAAAACTCATTTGCCAAATTTGGGCCCAACATGACAATTTATCTAGATTGTGTTGCATATCGTCAACTTGTTCTTTTGAGAGTACGCTATTTGCAATTTTTGTTGAGAGAGAGAGAGAGAGAGAGAGAGAGAGAGAGAGTCAATAGTAGGCCTAGAGGAAACCCAACACTCCAGGGGGGGATAGGCCTGAGGGTAACTGAGCTAGGCAGTGGGCACTATGTTGAAAGGAAAACATAAATAATGGTTCACTGTATATCTAACTTAACTTTTTCCCCTTTCCGTACTAGTTTCCTTATATGAACTATCTGTGTTTATGTATGTATATAATATATCTTTCAACCTTTTAACCCATACTTTTTGGATTCTTTTTTAACGTATATACTTATTTCAAAGGGTGTAATTCCCTGAAACACGATCTTGAACAAGTATCTTCTATATTGTTATGGCGAGATTGGATATAATATATTTTTGAGCAATTAGTGTTTTATATCAGCTACGTCTGAAAAACATCATTCGTGTGTACATATATGCAAGACAGTCACAGCAACACGTGAACTAATATAATGCTGAATATCCACAGGGAAGAAATATGTAGTACACGAAAGCGCTTGGGACTGTGTGTTTATTTTCCTTTCTTCCCTGTGGATATTCAGCATATATATATCATGACTATTTTTGTCGCAACGAATCATATACAAACCATGAAAGAAGACGTTGGACCTGAGGCTAGTCGCTGCTGTCGAGTCTTTCTGAACTTCCGCATCAATGCCTCAAAGTTTGTTCTCTTGGAAAATATTAAATTGGACCAGGGACAGTTTGCAGTATTTAGGACAAAACAAAAAACCGTGATTATTTTCTTCGGCAGAGAGCTTTTATAGGCAGATGGTTGATTTTCCTGGGCTCCTCTTTTGCCTCATGTTTTGCCTCATTAGTTTTCAGAATTTTAGACGTTCGACCCATTAGTCTGGCGAATTTAAGACTTTTCGCCCCATTTCCTTGTCAATATTAAGACCTTTCGTGCTATTTAAGTGTCATTTTTCCTAGCGAGCGATAGCGAGCCTGTAATTTAGGAGAAACATTTTACTACCGAAAAAATATTCAATGTTATCTTGAAGGGGGACCTACGGGATGTTTGTTAAAGCTTGATGGAGGTATAGGGAGGAAACTAAAAAATAAAAATAAATAAAAATAAATAAATAGATAAATCGACCAATAAACAAACCCACCCCCTTTAAACCTGCAGTGCCAATTAATGCTCATGAAAAGTTGCACATTAAAATTGTTTAGCCAGTTGCCGAATGGAAAAAATTTGCGCACTATTT
>CM064527.1:46104729-46155560 GCA_032716605.1 Paralithodes platypus | reverse complement strand
CGCTGAGTTGTATTGTCTTGTCACTTGTGTTGTTGGTATGGTGTTGTGGACGGTTTGGTGTTGTACTTGGTGGTGGAATGTTGTATGTGTTGCTTTTGGCCGTGTCTGTGTTCCCTTAAGGGGGGTGACCTGTTTGTGTTCTGTCCTTTTCTATCTTTCTCTGGCTTGTATCCATTTGGTCCCATTCAGCCTACTGTTTTAAGACGTTTATCCCCATCCAGGTGTCAATTTTGTACTGGTGAGCTGTAGCGAGCCAGCATATTTTTTATTTTTGTGAGACAGCAGGCTATATTTGTAAATTTTTCGATAGAAAAATGTCTCCGGCGAAGCCGGATTTCTTCATATAATGCTGGCTCGCTATCGCTCGCCAGGAAGAAATCGACACCTAGATGGGGATAAACGTCTTAAAATAGTTGGCTGAATGGGGCCGAATGGATACAAGCCAGAGAAAGAGAGAAAAGGACAGAAATAACCAAAAGCAGGTCACCCCCCCTTAATTAATACAATGTTGGTATGGTATGTTATTGTTGTGAGGTGGTGTTGTAGTGTTTTGTCGCTGGTATTGTGGGTGTTGCAGTGGGTGGTATGGCATTGTTGAGCTGCCTCGGTGTTGTTGCTAGTCTGGTATGGTGTTGCCTTGTATTGGGTTGTAGTTGTTTTTGTTTGTCATATATATCTTGTGTTGGTGTTGTAGCGGGTGGAGTTGTGTTGCAATGGGTGATGTGATGTTGTGGATGGCATGAGAGGACGGTGTTGTGTTGTCTGTGTTTTAGTTGGACGTTTTGGGCTGTCTATGTTGGTATGGGCCGGTGTTGTTTTGTTTTTGTGCTGTACTTGGTGTTGTATCAGTTGTGTTGTAAAATGTTCGCGGTGTAGGGTTGTTTAGCTGTTGTTCAGATGGTCATGTGGTGCTTGGGGCCTTTGCTTGTAACCTAGATCGATTCATTATCTTCTAACGTGGTTCAGTGGGGTGTTCTAATTGGGTGTTGTACGTGTGTGATGTGTTGTTCTTTATCATGGTTCAGTGGGTTGTTTTGATTGGGTGTTGTACGTGTGTGATGTGTTGTTCTTTATCATGGTTCAGTGGGTTGTTTTGATTGGGTGTTGTACTTGTTTGATGTTGTTGCTCTGCGGGGTGTTCTGATTGAGTGTTGTACGGTTGGCAAAATAATTCATGTCTCCGCTGGCATTACGTTTTTCTCGCCGTGTGCTTTATGAATGCCTGTCAGATGTTGAATAGGGTGTGTAAAGATAGGAACATGCTTGTGTATCTCATATCTCATATATACTGGCTCGCTACCGCTCGCCAGGAACAAATCGACACCTGGATGGGGATAAACATCTTAAAACATTAGGTTGAATGGGGCCGAATGGATACACTCCAGAGAGAGATGGAGAGAGAGAGAGGAAAAAAAACGAGGTGGGCCCCCTACGATATGTAAGAGCCTAGACACCTGCAGCGTTGTAACAGTTTCACCTGTGGCCAACTGTGTGTTCTTGTATGGTGTGGTGCTCTTTATTGGGATGCATATGTAATACTGTTGTCTGGTCTGTGTATTGCTAGCTGTGCTGTGTGTGTGAGGGGGGGTAGGTGTGTTGTGGGGGAGGGGGGTAGGTGAGTGTTTGTATGTTTGGGTGTGTAGATGTGTGTGTGTGTCTGTCTGTGTGTGTGTGTATGTGTGTTGCTAGATATTGTGTGTTGTTAGCGGTGTGCTGTGTTTGTGCGTGTGTGAGTGTGTGTAATTCACCGAGCGTGTTTGACAAGGGTATTCCATGCAATGCGAGCTTCAGCTCATTATTATCGCGCCTCCTTAACTGGGAATGTATTGCGTGAAGTGCTTGTCATGTGTTAGTGTATCGTTGGCTGTGGATGTGAATGTAGTCTGTAATCAGTCAATTGGCGAATCTGAAATCGAAGGTTTGGGTTGATCTGAACGATACCAGTCTCACCCGAAGGCTTAGGTTGGCCTATACGATACCCTTCTCACCTTGTGAGTGTGTGTGTGTGGGTGTGTATGTGTGTATGGGTATGTGTGTATGTGTGTGTGTGTGTGTGTGTGTGTATGGGTGTACTTACTGTGTGTATTGCGGGTGAGCTGCTGTTATTTGTCCTATATGTGTAGGGTTTATCTATCGTTGGAATGGCTGTGGATGTGTGTGTAGTCTGTATTTTTAGCCAATTCGCGACATCGGAAACGAAGGCTTAGGGTGGATCTGTATGGTACCATTCTCACTATAGACGGTACCGTCTCGCCCGAAGGCTTAGGTAGCCATCAGCTTAGGTGAACCATATGATACCCATCTCGCCTTGTACCATTTTTGCCAACCCCAGAGGGGACGTCACAACGTCGTCCACTTATTCCAGGTACCTATTTACAGCTAGGTGAACTGAGGCTAACACATGAAAGGAGACAAGCCCAATTTGTCTCCGCCCGGCCGGGGGATTGAACCCCCGACCCCTCGTGTGTGAGACGAGAGCGCTACCTACTAGGCTACGGGCTGTGTGTGTGTGTGTGTATGGGTATGGGTGTGTGTGCGCGTGTTACTGGGTATTGTGTTTGGTGTAGGGTAGACTAGCTCATTCGTACGCGGTGTTCTGATTAGTACGCGATATCGATACAAAATACCCTTCATAGAGATATCAGAGTCAGATTATGAATAATAAAGTCAAAAGGTAAGTTAATTGAGTTATATCTCGACAATATAAATATATGAATCTAACAGGACTCATGATTAGTATATTCTTTTTGTTATTATCATTATATTATTTTAATCGATATCGCGTACTAAATAGAGCACCGCGTACAACTTGGCTAATCTTCCATATGTGCTGTGTTGCTTCTTTTACTTGTTGCAATTATGGGATTTGTGTATTATTGATCTTGCCTTGCTAAGTGTTTGATTATGTAATATCTATTTATCTATATATCTATCTATCTATATATCTGTCTGTCTGTCTGTCTGTCGATTTATCTATCTAGCTATCTATCTATCTATCCACCCATCCAGCCAGCCAGCCAGCCATCCACCTGCCTGTCTGTCTGGCTGTCTGTCCGTCCGTCTATTTCTCCATCTAGTAATCGATCTATCTATCTATCTATCTGTCTGTCTGTGATACGTACCCTGTGATAGGCTGAGGAATGGTGCCCTACGAATTGCTGCCTCCTATTATTGGCAGATGCCTTGTAACCTTCCGTACTATTGTGTGATGCTTCGCTGCTGTGCTGTTGTGCTGTTGTGTTCTGTTGTTGTGGTGTTGTTGTGTTATGTTGTGTGATGTTCTGTTGTGTTCTGTTGTGTTCTGTTATTGTGGTGTGTTCTGTTGTGTTCTGTTGTTGTGGTGTTGTGTTCTGTTATTGTGCTGTTGTACCGTTATGTTCTGTTGCTATGGTGTTGTGGTTGTTCTGTTGTGTTGTTGTGGTGTGTTATGTTGTTGTTCTGTTATGTTGCTGTGGTGTGTTCTGTTGTGATGTGTTCTGTTGTGATGGTGTGTTCTGTTGTGGTGTTGTGTGCTGTTCTGTTGTGTTATGTTGTGTGGTGTGTTCTGTGGTGCTGTTGTTGTGATGTCGTATGGTGTGTTCTGTTGCTGTGGTGTTGTGCTGTTGTTGTGGTGGTGTTCTGTTGTTGTGGCGTTGTTGTGGTGTGCTCTGTTGTGTTCTGTTGTGTTGTTGCGGTGGTGTTGTTCTGTGTGCTGTTGTTCTCTTGGATTATTTGTGGCATTGTGCTGTTGTGTTGTGCCTGCTGTGCGGCGGGTTTTGTTCTAAGTGTAGGGAGGAGTATGGATGATCGAGAGGAGGGGTAGGGATGGGCGGTGGGAGGGAGGGGGGTAGGGATGGGTGGGAGGGAGGGGGGGTAGGAATGGGTGGGAGGAAGGGATAGGGATGGGAGGGAGGGGTAGGGATGGGTGGGAGGGATAGGGATGGGAGGGAAGGGTAGGGATGGGTAGTAGGGGTAGGGATGGGTGCTGGGTGGGTGGGTGGGGGGGGGGGGGGGTAGGCGCAGTAGTTGTCCATCTCGTACCATGCGTAAAATGCAAAATATAAAAGTTTTATGTATTGTGAATAATTCCCAAAAACAAAATGAAATTATTGCTCCGACCGTCCTTTATATATATATATATATATATATATATATATATATGGAGGTAAAATCACAAATACGTGTGATCAAATTGTGTAGTAAAACTCGCTACGAAAATTGAAACAATGGAACACCAAGCTTTCGTCTATTCTCTCAAGACATCTTCAGGGTAATACAAGAAAACAGGGGGAGAGTGAGGCTTAAATACCCGTCCTAAATCATCTGTGAGTTGCTAACTAGAATATAAATACAAGATATATATATTATTATAATATATTATATTTTATATATATATATATATATATATATATATATAACTAGCATATAAAACACAATAAAAACATACATATATACTGTATATATATATATATATATATATATATATATATATATATACATGCAGTGTTACCCTTTATTATTTTGGCAATTCGGGTATGAACACTTCTAAATTAAAGCTTTGCTAGTGCTCAACCTCCTTCTATAATTTACCAACAGTTAAATTGACGATACCAATAGAAACGGCACCCGACGAGCTGCCAATACAAAACAAAAAAATTACAGGAAAAATGCGTATCCGTGTCTCTTTGTTTTAAATGGTCTCCCACGAGCGTATTTTTCCTTAAACATGCTAAGCGACACCAAAAATACACACACCAGTCATTAAACAATTCACCAGCTCCCACACTGAATCCACAAGCCTATGTGTCTATTTTCGGGATTATCTTTTATTAATAGATTTTTCTGGTCGGCCATTTTACCTCCCAAATTCAGAACACTAAGAGTTTTTGTTTGCAAACTTGTAATTCATTGCTCAATTTTTGCCATTTCTTCTTTGTTTTGCTTTTTATCCTCTCTCTGTGTGTGTGTGTGTGTGTGTGTGTGTGTGTGTGTGTGTGTGTGTGTGTTTTTTTTTTTAATTTCAACAATACACCGCATTCAATTCAATTCAGGTGAGGGTCTGGCTTTTTTCTGGTGTCAAGCCTCGTACTCTCGCCTGTAGCCTGTCTGTTAAAAGGCTATACGTACACCACACTGCTGTCCACTCCAATACCACATCTCTCCATATATATATTATTGTTTTTAATTTTGTAAACTTTTCCTAACGCTAATTATTAACCTATCTCTGATGGTTATCATCATTTTGTATTAATTTAAATATGTCCCCAAGCATTACATACTTGTCAATTACCTTTACTACCTTGTCATGTGTCAGCCTCCTTTCAGTACATGCCAAAGGTTCGGAGAAACTTAGCAGGTTAAGGGGAGATTTCCACTTGAGGGATTTTTTCTTTACCCCTTTCTCCCTCATGTTTAGCCCCATTGCTTTTGAGATTTTAAGACGTTCGCCCCATTAGTTTAGCGATTTTAACAACTTTCACCCCATTTATGTCACTTTTAAGGCCATTCGTGCCATTTAGGTGTCGATTTTTTCCTGGCGAGCGATAGCGAGCCTGTAATTTAAGAGGAACCAGCCATTTTCTACCGAAAAATGTACAAATTTATCTTGAAAGGGGGTCAAGGGGGTGTAATTTCAAGCTTGATGGAAGTCTAGGAAACACACTAAAAACCTCCCCTTAAGACAGAGACCATATGTTCAAGATTCCATTAGAAGTTTCGGCCATTCTCGAGATTTACTGTAGTGTTCTGTGTGCGTAGATAAGATTGTGTGTACCTGTGTGTGTGTGTCTGTTTGGGTGGAGGGGTGATGGGGGAAGGTGCTTGTTTTTGTTTGCTGGTGGGTAGGTAGGTATGGATTGGGGTAGGTGGGTGTGGGTGTGTGTGGGTGGGCGTGGGTGTGTGGGCGTTGGTAGGTGGGATGGAAGTGAGTGGGTGGGTGTGGATAGGTGAGTGGGGGTTGAGGTAGGTAGGGGTGGGGGAGATGAGTGGAGTGGGAGGGATGGTGATGTGAGTGTGTGTGCGTATGTGTTTGGTAAGAGAAAAATTATCATTACGGAAATAGAGATCAGCACATTGAAGAACCAACGATAGAAAAGTTGGAGGAATGAAACAAAATCAAAACAAAAACGAGAGATATATGACTAAAAAAAAAAATATATATATATATATATATATATATATATATATATATATATATATATATATATATATATATATATATATATATAATACCATCTACAATATCCGTTCTTGCTTAATACCACACAAGTCGAGAGGATATTGGCCGACTCAGTTCACACACAGTCTCTCACCTTCACCAGAATACAGTATACCCAGAACAAGACAGCCACAACACAACAACAACCTTCTTAGACTTAAGCTTACCATTATCACCACCGTCACTCTATTTTGGTGCCATAAATATCAAATAAAGATCCAAATACAAAATCTATCTATCTATTGCCTGACGCCGTGATCCCCGAAGGGGTGGCCACGAACGAACCGCCCCCATGCACCTCTGTCCCCAGTCAGTCGACGCCCCTCCCCCCAACCAGCACCGCCCTCGTTCATGTACTTCCTCACTCCATCCTTCCATCTCATATTCGGTCTACCTCTCCCTCTCTGTCCCTCCACCTCGCTCTCGTACACCCTCTTAATCATTCTCTCGCTTTCCATACGTTCCATATGGCCGAACCATCTCAAGTTGTTCCTTTTCACACTTTCCAGCACATCTACCTCCACACCACACCTCATTCTTACTTCCTCATTAGTCTGTCTATCCCTCCATGTAACTCCGCACGCACTCCTTAAGTAATTCATTTCCACTGCTCTCACTCTTGGTCTGAGTCTCTCAACCAACGTCCATGCTTCGCTTCCGTAAGTCAGTGTCGGGATTACCACACTGTCATGCAAGGATTTCTTCACTTCCATACTGACCACAACATGACTGTATATAATATTCTGTACCAGTAATGTCGGATGTTCGTTATGGGATAGGACGTATGTGTGTGTAAAGAGAGGTTAACCCCTTCAAGTACTGGTGACGTCCTTTTCACTATATTTTGGCAACTATTGAATGATTTCGTTCAGCTTAGGAAGAACCTATAACCATTAAAAGGTTACAGGCTATCGCACTTAATCCTTTGAGCTACCACAGATTCTTGCTAAGCTGAATAAAATCGTTTAATAGTGTCCAGAATATGATGAAAAGGACGTCACCGGTACTGAAAGGGTTATGACTGCAGTGGCACCCATTTGGCGGAGGATGGCCGATCTCTCTCTCTCTCTCTCTCTCTCTCTCTCTCTCTCTCTCTCTCTCTCTCTCTCTCTCTCTCTCTCTCTCTCTCTCTCTCTCTCTCTCTCTCTCTCTCTCTATCTATCTATCTATCTATCTATCCATCTGTCTATTTATCTATCTATCTATCTATCTATCTATCTATCTATCTATCTATCTATCTATCTATCTATCTATCTCTCTGTCCCTTGAAGCACAACCCACACTAGATCTTCCTTAGGGCGAATCTCTGGTAAAGTCTGGCGAATACAAGGGACCGAGTCTCTGCCTTGTCAGAGGGATTAAAGCTTCTGCACTAGGCTTGTTGGGGGTGCCAAAGGGAAAGGTGTGTGGGTGTGGGTGTGTATTTACCTAATTGTATTTCACAGGATTGAAATTACTATCGTAGTGTCCCGTCAGCCTTTAACTTATCATATTTTACCTTAACAACTTGAATACATTGTGCACAAACTAGGTCGTTTGGTAACTCACTTCTCAACCATTCTATCTGGAAAACCAAACTTCCTAACATCTTTCCTAGCTCTCCTCCTCAACAGTTTATAGTCATGTCCTCTCGTCCTCCCCACCGCTGACAAAACACCTACGAGGGTCTGTATTTATCGGGGTGGAAGTAAAGGGATCAAGAGGGCAGCCATTTGCACAGACAATTGGTCGGTGTGACAATATTGTGTGGTGGTGGTGGTGGTGGTGGTGGTGGTGGTTTAGTTCAACTGAATAAACGGACGTATACCAAATTGCCGACTTGCGAGTTTCGTTCTATAAGGAAGTTGGAGCTGTAGACATGGATATTTAACAGAATGTACAGCTAAAATGCGGTCGTAGTACATAATATATAAATACATAAAACCCAATTCACCATTTATCCATCAGCAACGTACATTATTATTGCATTTCTGTTTAATATCGATGTTCTAGGCTCCAACTTCCTTATAGCCTGAAACTCGCAAGTGGTCAATTGAAACTGGAATTTAGGGGGTATGGGTAGGTTTTTCAGTGCCCCTTCTCCCCATTGGTTTTTATATTTTAAGAAGTTTGCCCCATTAGTTTAGCGGTTTTAAGACCTTTCGCCCCATTTCGTTCTCAATATACATGCCTTTAATGCTATTTAGGTGTCGATTTGTTTTCCCTGACAAACGATAGTGAGCCTGTAATGTTGGAAGAACCGGACTTCGACCGAGAACATTTTCTACCGAAAAATGTACAAATTGATCTAGAGTGGGGATCTAATGGATGTTTTATTAAGTTTGATGGAGGTCTATAGAGGGTTTATTGAGTTCATATTTGCCATTTTGCGTCCTAGAGGTAGATAATAAGCTAAAGAAAATCGTCTATTGGTAACCAGTATATGATCGGTGACCGGTCAACTCAACCAGTAGACCATTTCAACCAGTAGCTCTCAACCAGTACCAAATCAACCAATACGGTTAGGTTAGGTTAGTACTATATTTTGGCACTGGTTTGGTTGGTCTGGGTTAATTTGGCACTGGTTGAGAGCTACTGGTTGAAATAGTCTACTGGTTGAGATGACATGGAACCGTATGATCAATTATACGTCATCGTGCTGAAGGGGTTAATTATACACCAGGTATTACTGTAGTTTATTCGGTTATAAATTCTGTTGTATTTTCTGACATAAAATTTATTCTAGATCTTGTTTCGGCGACAGAGTGAGTGAGTGGGTGAGTGAGAGAGAGACAGAGAGAGACTATGATCTGTGAGAGAGAAGTGGGAGAGTCAGTCAAGCAGCCAATTGGTCAGTCATTCAGTTAATTAGTTGGTCAGTTAATTACTCATCTGGTCAGTCGGTCAGTCAGTCAGTCAGTCAGTTGGTCAAATTGTGTGTCGGTTCCAGTAAAATTCACCAATATCTTATGTGTGACTGAATATATTTGATGTAAGTGATTGTAAGTAATTGTAAGTGATAACGAACAGTAATGCAGGGTTAACGGAGATCTTGTCATGTAGAACTAAGGTGTTGATTTTCGGTGTGAGCATCCTGGGTTCGAATCCTCGGACTGCCGCATGTGTTTGTAAATTTCATTAATCGATTTTAGGAGTATGGTTGGTTGTTGGAAGGAACATAATAAAACATATATTAAGGGGAGGTTTTTAGTTGATTCCCTAGACTTCCATCAAGCTTAAAATTACTCCCCCTAGACCCCTTTTCAAGATAAATTTGCAAATTTTTCGGTAGAAAAATTTCCCGGCTGAAAGCCGGTTCTTCTTATATTACAGGCTCGCTATCGCTCGCCAGGATAAAATCGACACCTACATGGCACGAAAGGTCTTAAAATTGACAGAAATGGGTCGAAAGTTCTTAAAATCGTCAAAATATTGGGGCGAACGTCTTAAAATTAGAAAAGCTATGGGGCTAAACATGAGTGAGAAAGGAGTCAAGAAAAAAATCTCTCAAGTGGATATCTCCCCTTAAAAGTAATCAGTTTCAATTATGAGACATCTGTACCATATGTACAATATGTATGAATGATCTAATCAATAGCATAATGCAATTTTAGGGGAAAGGAAGAATAGTTAAATTTTAAGTGATTCATCAAGGAGAAAGGAAAAAGAAAACTCCTTGAACACTAAAGTAATCATTAAATAGTGACGCAAGATTGAGGTTAAAAAAAAGATAAATAGTGCAAAGCGACAGAATTAAGGTTTAAAACATATAGGGAATTAATACAGCATGAGAAAATAATGGTAAGAAGGCATTAGAAGAGAGAGAGTGTGTGAGAGTGAGAGTGAGTGAGTGAGTGAGTGAGTGAGTGAGTGAGTGAAAGAGAAAAAGAAAAGAGAGAGAGAGAGAGAGAGAGAGAGAGAAAGAGAGAAAGAAAGAAAGAAAGAAAGAAAGAAAGAAAGAAGAGAGAGAGAGAGAGAGAGAGAGAGAGAGAGAGAGAGAGAGAGAGAGAGAGACAGCGAGGGCGAGGGGAAATATATAAGAAGGTGATGGGGAAGTGAAATCCACGGAGACGAATGGAGGCAGGGCGAATGAGAGTAGGAGATGGAGGAGAGAAGGGAAGGGAGAGATAAGAGAGAGAGAGAGAGAGAGAGAGAGAGAGAGAGTAGGAGATGGAGGAGAGAAGAGAGAGAGAGAGAGAGAGAGATTTCTTCCTGGCGAGCTATAGCGAGCCAGCTTTGTATTGAGAAATCCGGCTTCGCCGGAGACTTTTTTCAATCGAAAAATGTACAAATTTAGCATGCTGTCAAAAACATTTTAAACAATATGCTGGCTTGCTACCTCTCGCCAGGAAAAAATGGACACCTTGGATGTGGATAAACGTCTTAAAATAGTAGGCTGAATGGGGCCGAATGGATACAACCCAGAGAAAGAGGGAGAGAGAGAGAAAAAACGAGGTGGGCCCCCTTAGCGTGAAGAGAAGTGGAGGTAAATTAAGAAAAGGTGGAATGAAGGTAAATCTGGGAACTAGAGTACAGAGGGAAATTTACCGCAACGTAAATCTAAACGGAGGATAGTTAAATTACGGAAAGGATGTGGAGAGTGAGGTACAAAGGAGGTAAGGATGAACGGAGACAGATTTAAGAGGAGTTAGAGGCTTAGGAAGAAGAGAATGATAGTCTAATTGGCCAATTCCGGATTTGTTTAAGAATTGGTATCAGTATTTTAGGTGCAGATTTCTATAGTCAGTATTATTATTATTATTATTGTTATTATTATTATTGTTATTGTTATTATTGTTATTATTATTATGATTATTGTTATTATTATTGTTATTATTATTATTATTATTATTGTTATTATTATTATTATTATTATTATTATTATTATTGTTATTATTATTATTATTGTTATTATTATTATATTGTTATTATTATATTGTTATTATTATATTGTTGTTATTATATTGTTATTATTATTGATTTATTGTTATTGTTATTATCATTTTTATTGTTATTATTATTATTATTATTATTATTATTATTATTATTATTATTATTATTTTATTATTATTGTTATTATTATTATTGTTATTATTATTATTTTATTATTATTATTATTATTATTATTATTATTATTATTATTATTATTTATATATTTGTATATATATATATTTTTTAACTGGCGATCATTTGACTTATCCAACCTAATTACTCATCTATTGCAAAGTTTGTATAGCCAAATATGGTGTTAACCCTTTCAAGCTCCAATACGCGTTTCTGTTCTGTTTCTGGCTACTATTAGACGCTTTTATTCAGATTAGTAACGGTATATGGAAGTCAAAGGGTTGATTGAGATAGTATTTACCATTTTAATACCCACAATTATTTCCTAAGCTGCATAAAATCGTATAATGATAGCCAAAATAAACTGCTAAAACGCGTCGGAGCTTGAAAGGGTTAATTGTGAATACCTGTCTATAATGTAATGTAGAGACATAGCAGGTTCATTTGTCCATTAAGTATCAAGAGACCATACTGCTAGGGGATTAAGGGGAGGTTTTTAGTTTGGTCTCTAGATATCCATCAAGCTTAAGATTACACCCCCTTGAGCCCCATTGCTATTCTAATTTTAAGACGTTCGCCCCATTATTTTGATGATTTTAAGAACTTTCAACCCATTTCTGTCAATTTTAAGACCTTTCGTGCAATTTAGGTGTCGATTTTATCCTGGCGAGCGATAGCGAGCCTGTAATTTAAGAGGAACCGGCTTTCAGCCTGGACATTTTTCTACCGAAAAATGTACACATTTATCTTGAAAGGGGGTTTCAAGATAAATGTGTACATTTTTCGGTAGAAAAATGTCCAGGCTGAAAGCCGGTTCCTCTTAAATTACAGGCTCGCTATCGCTCGCCAGGATAAAATCGACACCTAAATTACACGAAAGGTCTTAAAATTGACAGAAATGGGTTGAAAGTTCTTAAAATCATCAAAATAATGGGGCGAACGTCTTAAAATTAGAAAAGCAATGGGGCTAAACATGAGGGAGAAAGGAGTCAAGATAAAACTCCCTCAAGTGGAAATCTCCCCTTAAGCTTTCCGCAAGTTAACCTCTTCTGTATCGGCAATGTCTTTTTTAAATATATTCTTGCTATATTCTTGCTATATTCTTGCTATATTCTTGCTATATTAAGACGATTTTGTGCAGTTTAGGTAGGATCTGTGATAGTGAAAAGGGTTCAGTGAGAGAGTTCGAAGCCTGTTAATTGCTGGAAGCCCTTTTTAAGGGGAGGTCTCCACTTGAGGGATTTTTTTCTTGACCCCTTTCTCCCTCATGTTTAGCCCCATTGCTTTTGATATTATAAAACGTTTGCCCCATTAGTTTAGCGATGTTAAGAACTTTCACCCCATATTAAGACCTTTCGTGCAATTCAGGTGTCTATTTTATCCTGGCGAGCGATAGCGAGCCTGTAATTTAAGAGGAACCGGCCTTCGGCTGGGACATTTTTCTACCGAAAAATTTACAAATTTATCTTGAAAGTGACTCGAGGGGGTGTAATTTTAAGGTTGATGGAGGTCTAGGGAACAAACTAAATACCTCCCCTTAAACCGAATACAATAATCTAATAGTCGCCAGGATATAGTTAAAAGGACGGTGCCGGTATAGAAGGGGTTAAATGTAATGTGCATGCAAATCATAGGCATGGAAGAGAAAATGAAACCAGAGGATGAAGGCATATGCATAGAGAATAATAGAAGGAGTAGATCAAGGAGAGAAGGAAGATATGAATAGCGTGTGTGGGAAGGGAAGAGGGGGAGGGAGAGAATAATAGAAGGAGAATAGAATAGAATAGAATAGAATAGAATAGAATAGAGAATAATAGAAGGAGTAGATCAAGGAGAGAAGGAAGATATGAATAGCGTGTGTGGGAAGGGAAGAGGGGGAGGGAGAGAGAAAGAATAAAACAAAGAAACAAAATATTGAAACAGGTGAGTTGTACTAGAGGTAGAGAAGAATGACAAAATAGATGAGATGAGAGAGAGAGAGAGAGAGAGAGAGAGAGAGAGAGAGAGAGAGAGAGAGAGAGAGAGAGAGAGAGAGAGAGAGAGAGAGAGGGAGGGGTTATAGAAAGGTGGAAGTCTCTCTACTTAAGAATAGAAAGGTAGAATGAAACAGAGAGAGAGAGAGAGAGAGAGAGATAGAGAGAGAGAGAGAGAGAGAGAGAGAGAGAGAGAGAGAGAGAGAGAGAGAGATTAAAGAGAGGAGAGAGAGATAAGAGAGTTAACGAGCGAGCGAGATAAACGAAAGGCGAGCGACGTTTCTCGATTAGCCTCCAAAAGGACATTCTAAGAGATCTACAAAGGGATTTGGGGGTTTAATGAAAGGAAGGCCCTCAAAGAAAGACGTCGAAGAGAGAGAGAGAGAATGAGAGTGAGAGTGAGAGTGAGTGTGTGTGTGTGAGAGAGAGAGAGAGAGAGAGAGAGAGAGAGAGAGGGAGGGGGGGCTTCAAGGACGAACTTTAAAGGCGGTGAAACTCAAGGAGTTTCTCTCTCTCTCTCTCTCTCTATATATATATATATATATATATATATATATATATATATATATATATATATAGCAGAAAATATGAATACAGCACGCAATCATGGCTGAAAATTAGACTATAAATGGTTCAGCACTAGTATTTGTGGAATTGTTTTTCACATTAAGATCTGTTTTACTTGGAACAAACTTATTTCAGAAGTTGTAAACAGTTCTTCAGTAGAGCAGGTCAAGAAGAGAGTAGAAAATATTTTGCACACTCTGCAACGAGTGTCATGCACAGCACAAGATCTCTTTTTCCACTGCGAGTATCTCCCCAGAAAGGACCGCAAGGGCTTTGAGATACAAACTATGCCTTGTAACTCCTTGTAACTCTCCCCTCTCCCCCATTAGCACCAGAAAGTTTAAACACAAAAAATAGTATCGCCAGAACCTCGAGAAACTTGGCGTGAAGCTTAAGGTTACCATAAATTAAGACAAGGAGTTGAGAGAATTAGTGTGGGACTGAGAGAACTTTATAGCTAGGAAATTAATACAAGTTTATTAAGTTTACATTTTTTTTTTTTTTAGTAAATGTCCGATATGTAATAGTCTCTCTCTCTCTCTCTCTCTCTCTCTCTCTCTCTCTCTCTCTCTCTCTCTCTTTTTTTCTTTTCTCTAAACTTCACGACATTATATGGTGTTCTTACAGCTAAAATTCCAGTGATGAAACGTGGAATTATCTATAGCGAAACACATCTCTCTCTCTCTCTCTCTCTCTCTCTCTCTCTCTCTCTCTCTCTCTCTCTTTTTTTTTTCTCTAAACTTCACGACATTATATGGTGTTCTTACAGCTAAAATTCCAGTGATGAAACGTGAAATTATCTATAGCGAAACACATCTCTCTCTCTCTCTCTCTCTCTCTCTCTCTCTCTCTCTCTCTCTCTCTCTCTCTCTCTCTCTCTCTCTCAATACATACATACATACATACCACTGTTTGGACACTTGATCCTCAGTGTTTTGGAGGACAAGCAGCCTAGAAGGGTCACTAGATCTGTTGTTGCTTGATTTCCTTTGTACTCCTTCATACATACATAAATAAACACATAGCTATCACACTGTCTGTTTTTGTTGCGTGTTTCTCCTGAAGAAAAAGGTGTTATGGTATACTTTAGGGTAGGGTTAAGGGGAGATTTCCACTTGAGGGATTTTTTTTCTTTACCCCTTTCTCTCTCATGTTTAGCCCCGTTGCTATTGAGATTTTAAGATGTTCGCCCCATTAGTTTGGCGATTTTAAGAACTTTCACCCCATGTATGTCACTTTTAAGACCTTTCGTGCCATTTAGGTGTCGATTTTTTCCTGGCGAGCGATAGCGAGCCTGTAATTTAAGAAGAGCCGGCCTTCGGCCGGGACATTTTTCTACCGAAAAATGTACAAATTTATCTTGAAAGGGGGTCAAGGGGGTGTAATTTCAAGCTTGATGGAAATCTAGGAAACACACTAAAAACTTCCCTTAACAGCGTGGGATTGAATAGAGTAGAACTGGGAAAATGGAGGGTTTGTGTGACTGAGAGTGTAAGTGTGAGTGTGACTGTGAGTGAGTGTGAGTGAATTTGAGTATGAGTGTGAGTGTAACTGACTGTGAGTGTGAGTGTGACTGCGAGTGAGTGTGACTGTGAGTGCGCGTGTGAGTTGGAGTATGAGTGGGAGTGTGAATGTGACTGTAAGTGAATGTAACTGTGAGTGAGTGTGCGTGTGAGTGTGAGTGTGAGTGGGCCTTTAAGTGGGATACAGTCGCTCCCCACTACCCTTTAGAGCCCAAACGGTGCCACGTATAGGCCAAGGGACACGCACCTTTGGCCCTGGTACACCCGACCCGGACACTCAAAATATTTAGGACGCTTCGTCTCCTCCTGATAGTAAGTGCGATATTCCTTGACATTGGTTCTTAGATATATTTCTATTTTATTATTCTATGTTATTATATATGGCTATAGTGGGATCAATAACGATAGAGAGCTTTAAGATAAAATTAGATAGGCATATAGACGAGATGGGTTGGGTGTGAGGGGGATCTGCCGGGTGTAGGCCGATCGGCTCTCTACAGACTCTCGTTTTTGTATGATGACCTCTGACCGTTTTGGTGAGGACGGTCCTCATGGTGTTAGTGGGTTGTGCCTATAATTAGGCCTTATGATTAGGGTTGGGTGTGAGAGAGATCTGCCTTGTGTGGGCCAATCGGCTATCTACAGACTCCCATTTTCTTATGTTCTTATGTTTTATTTATATATTTTTGTTTTTAAAATTATTTCAATATTATTAATATACTATGCAAGCTAATTCCTTACCTTTGTGTTACAGGTGAGTGAGTGAGAGACGGTGGAAGCCAAGTGCAGTAATGAACATCTAACGGTATGTGTTCACAGATTGTATTTTATCTATGATAATATCCAAACAGTCTTCCAGTAGTTAGTATATTATTAGCTTGTGACATTGGTTCTGATTAGGTACGCGTTCTTAAGGGGACAGTACACCTTTTTCAAGGAATTTTCATTGAAAAATCTATGTTTTTTTCTTTTCTTTTAAAAGCTTCCTATGACACTGTACAATCGTAGGAAACATCATATTTCCTAATCTGACACCCATTACTCACCCTACGGGGGCTCTCCCCCTCCCCCCCCCCACCCTTACCTCCCCCCCTCCCAATTTCTAAAATATTTTATTTGCTCAAATAACTACATTTTCTATAATTCAGAAGGCCTAGCTATTTAAGAAAATAGAATAATAGGGGTAACTATTCTATTCACCCAAACCTCCACACCAAGGAAATGAGGAATGACATGTCAACTTATAAAGACGAAATGTAAAATTATGTTTTTTCAACGTCTGAGGCTATCTATTGATCTGATTACTTAAAATCGCCAAACTAATGGGGCTAAAGTCTTAACATCTCAAAAGAAATGGGGCTAAACATAAAGGAGAAGGAGGTTCGAAAAAAAAAATTGAAAATCTCCCCTTAGGTTATAATTATACTGTATTTGTATTAGTATCCAGCAGTATCATCGGACTTTGCATATGTTGCAGGAATGGTTACGATATACAGTTAGCAATAGAGTTATGCTGTTATATGTATGCAGTATATGTATGCAGTATATGTATATATGTATGCAGTATATGTATATATGTATGCAGTGTATGTATATATGTATGCAGTATATGTATATATGTATGCAGTGTATGTATATATGTATGCAGTATATGTATATATGTATGCAGTGTATGTATATATGTATGCAGTGTATGTATATATGTATGCAGTGTATGTATATATTTATGCAGTGTATGTATATATTTATGCAGTGTATGTATATATTTATGCAGTATATGTATATATGTATGCAGTGTATGTATATATGTATGCAGTGTATGTATATATGTATGCAGTGTATGTATATATGTATGCAGTGTATGTATATATGTATGCAGTATATGTATATATGTATGCAGTATATGTATATATGTATGCAGTATATATGTATGCAGTGTATATATGTATGCAGTGTATGTATATATGTATGCAGTATATGTACTGTATATATTTATGCAGTATATGTATATATGTATGCAGTGTATGTATATATTTATGCAGTGTATGTATATATGTATGCAGTGTATGTATATATTTATGCAGTGTATGTATATATGTATGCAGTGTATGTATATATGTATGCAGTGTATATATGTATGCAGTGTATGTATATATGTATGCAGTGTATATATGTATGCAGTGTATGTATATATGTATGCAGTGTATGTATATATTTTTACAAGTTCAAAACGGGCTTTGGCTACTAATGAGATTGCTTAAGGGGAGATCTCCACTTGAGGGATTTTTTTCTTGACCCCTTTCACCCTCATGTTTAGCCCCATTGCTTTTAATATTATAAAACGTTCGCCCCATTAGTTTAGCGATTTTAAGAACTTTCACCCCATATTAAGACCTTTCGTGCCATTCAGGTGTCGATTTTATCCTGGCGAGCGATAGCGAGCCTGTAATTTAAGAGGAACCGGCCTTCGGTCGGGACATTTTTCTACCGAAAAATGTACATCTTGAAAGGGACTCAAGGGGGTGTAATTTCAAGCTTGATGGAAGTTTAGGAAACACACTAAATACCTCCCCTTAAGCTTGTTTACATTGTTTGAAATTATATACTCCTATAACCTAATACAAAATAGACTACAATACAATAGATATAATACATAATACAGTGACATTAATACAAGAATCTGCAATAGTGTTATGTGTCGGTGAGTGTCAAAATATGTCTTTATTCTGTGATTTCGAATATTTTGTTTACATGACAGACAAACTTTTCACCACCATTATTGTAGCGGATAAACTCGTAAGCTTCACTAAAGACAGCAAATCCTAGGCCAATCTTCTCATCATTCATTCACAACATAATTGGTTCCGAGAAAACTGTCTGGATGATTGACCACACTGACAGACATGGGAAGACAACCTTTCCTTAATGTTTGAGTTTGAAATATTCTTTGACCGTGTGTGTGTATGTGTGTTTGTGTGGGGGGGTACATTTGGATGTGTGTGGGTGGGTACATTTGTGTGTGTGTGTGTGTGTGTGTGTGTGTGTGTGTGTGTGTGTGAATAAAATAGAATAGAATAAAATATGTATATTTGGCTCAGACTTTTACAAAAACAAGTATGGAGCACAGCTCCTCAATACATGCTACAAAGTAATTAAACTAATTTTATCTAAAAATACCAAACACAACTCTCAAAAAAATTGCTAACTTATTCAGTACATTAACATCATTTGTTTGCATCAACAATTATTTGTTCTACGTCTAAAGTAACTTGGAATATATTGATTTTTCAAACTAGAAATATCAGCATTTTGACATATAAACAATATATACATGGTATTCGTCACCAACATCACCAGCCTCACATTTTCCACAAATACCATTTTCTCTACTAATATCCTGATATCTACCAGCAGTTATAGGCAATGTATTGGTACTGGTTCGTAGTTTACTCACCAGTATGCGATTACCTTTGCGTAGCTTTAAAAGATATTCCACCAAGCCATACACTTCTTTATATACTTTATAACTACTCATATATAGATTTGTTTAACAAGTTACGGTATATATATATATATATATATATATATATATATTATGTATGTGTGTGTTTTTATTTGTTTGTGTCTGTGTGTGTGTGTGCGTGTTTGCATGTGTGTATTTGTGCGTGCGTGTGTATTCAGTGGTGTGATATGAAACATGACAGTAGCTGATAATACCGCAAATAGGAAGCCTGATAGGGTTTCTGTGTTTGCCAGTACGGGGAAGGAAGGCCGCAGTACATCCTGGGAAATACAAAAGAAGTGTGTGTGTGTGTGTGTGTGTGTTAGATATGGTAATAATTGTGGTTGGTGTGTGTGGGTGGGTGGGTGGGTGGGTGGGTGGGTGGGTGTGTGTGTGTGTGTTGTAGGAACCATTGATATCTGTGTGGTAGGAGTTGTGGTGGTAGTAGTGGTGGTAGTAATTGTGATGATAGTTGTGATTGGTGTGTGTGGTGTGTTACTCAGTTACTTGTTCGTCAAGGGGAATCCACGCAATGCGAGCTAAGCTCATTATTATCGCGCCTCCTTAACTGGGAATGTATTGCGTGAAATGCATGTTAAGTGTTTTATGTACTGTTGGAATGGCTGTGGATGTGTGTGTAGTCTGTATTTTAGCCAATTGGCGTCATCGGAAACGAAGGCTTAGGGTGGATCTGTATGGTACCATTCTCACTATAGACGGTACCGTCTCGCCCGAAGGCTTAGGTAGCCATCAGCTTAGGTGAACCATATGATACCCATCTCGCCTTGTACCATTTTTGCCAACCCCAGATGGAACGTCACAACGTCGTCCACTTATTCCAGGTACCTATTTACAGCTAGGTGAACTGAGGCTAACACATGAAAGGAGACAAGCTCAATTTGTCTCCGCCCGGCGGGGAAATGAACCCCCGACCCCTCGTGTGTGAGACGAGAGCTCTACCTACTAGGCTACGGGCTGTGTATGTGTGTGCGTGTTGGTGTGTGTGTGTGTGGTAGTAGTTATGGTAGTAGATATAGTAGTAACTGTGGTGGTAGGTAGCAGTTATGGTTGGTCTATGTGTGTGTGTGTGTGGTGTGTGCGTGTTGGTGTGCGTGTTATGGGAACCAGTGCTGTGTGCGTGTGATCCTTTTTTACCTTACGGGGAGAAAGGGGTAAAAATACAATCGCCTTGTTATTAAATACATTATGTTTTGTGTCATGCCTAGTTTGTTTCTCTCATTTTATATAAATATGTGTGTGTGTGTGTGTGTGTGTGTGTGTGTGTGTGTGTGTGTGTGTGTGTGTGTGTGTGTGTGTATAATAAGGGTATATAGGACTCAAAGGGACTATATCAATTAACACTCTGATTCCCCCAAGTCCCTCCTAAGCTACATAACATTGTTGGGATGCACCAATAAACAAAAGTGGAGTTGCCTAGTGAAAGGGTTAATCGCCTTTCCGCTCCGTCTGTGGATCAATGGATTATGGGTTAACCCCTTCTTTACCGGAAACGCCTTTTTAGGTTTATTATGGCTACTATTGGACGATTTTATTCAGTTTATTCATTTAACAGACTTCGATCTATCTGACTTATCCCTTTTTTACCACCACAGGTCCTTCTTAAACTGCACAAAATCGTCTAAATATAGCTAGACTGAAGTGAAGAAGACGTCGCCGGTACAGAAGGGGTTAAGAGGATGGGGGACGTGTGGCGAAGTTGAGCGTCTGTAGAAGGGGGGGGGGGGGGGGGGGGGAAATGGCCAGTCGGACGGAGAAAAGAAACTTGGAGAAAAGATGTTATAAGAATATTTGTCCCCGGCGCCTGATGGGAGACTAATGCTGGCGTCACACGTTCAAGTTTATTAGCAAAGTGATATCGGAGTCTGAAAATATTATTGTTTATATCATTATCTTACAGGATTTGTGTTATCTTAAGGGGAGATATTTACTTTGTTCCCTAGACTTCCATCAAGCTTAAAATTATACCCCCTTGAGCCCCTTTCAAGATAAATTTGTACATTTTTCGGTAGAAAAATGTCCCGGCCGAAGGCCGATTCCTCTTAAATTACAGGCTCGCTATCGCTCGCCAGGATAAAATCGACACCTGAATGGCACGAAAGGTCTTAATATGGGGTGAAAGTTCTTAAAATCGCTAAACTAATGGGGCGAACGTTTTATAATATCAAAAGCAATGGGGCTAAACATGAGGGAGAAGGGAGTCAAGAAAAACATCCCTTAAGTGGAAATCTCCCCTTAATCTTAAATTATATATGACTATTTTGAAGATCTGAAAAAGGATGAATGGAGAGTTTTAAATTAAGACTAAATTACATTACAGTGACACATGTGACGAAAAATACGGATTACCTGCAATCAGGATGAGCTAAGGTGTATATTTGTACGGATTGGCATTTTTTATTTTTTATTTTATTTTTTGCAAAGAACATTTATCAACTAAATACTGTAATAAATTCGATTTTTTTTTTCGAAAAGTAAAGAAAGAGGGTAAACCTACTGAATGTGAAGAAAATCTATTAACACAAGGATAACATGTGTAATTTAAAATGTAAAACTTGCAAACTAAACAAACTAAATTGGGACAAGGACAATATAAAGTCAAATTAAATTATCAAAATCGCTATGTGGAAACAACGCTTACTAAAATGAAAATTATTAAATAAAAGAACACAATTCATTACATTGAACGTACTTATCAATACGAAATATTAGTGTGGAATGTTAACCCAAGGCCTTAACCTTGGGATCTGTCAGGGTCAGATTCAGGCAAGGGTCTGCTCGAAGAAATTAAAAGCAGAGGACATTAGGATACAGAAAACAAATAGATAATCGTCATTAAGGGGAGATTTCCACTTGAGGGATTTTTTTCTTGACTCCTTTCTCCCTCATGTTTAGCCCCATTGCTTTTCTAATTTTAAGACGTTCGCCCCATTATTTTGACGATTATAAGAACTTTCGACCCATTTCTGTCAATTTTAAGACCTTTCGTGCCATTTAGGTGTCGATTTTATCCTGGCGAGCGATAGCGAGCCTGTAATATAAGAGGAACCGGCTTTCAGCCGGGACATTTTTCTACCGAAAAATGTACAAATTTATCTTGAAAGAGGGTCAAGGGGGTGAAATTTTAAGATTGCTGGAGGAGTAGAAAACAAACTTAAAACTTCCCCTTAAGCCCTGAGCATCGCAAACAATGGGAAGAGGGCCACCACCTCATGCATAAAGCCGCTTACAGTGACGCAGGGGTGACCAATATAGACAATTAGTAGGAAGATATTGGGGCGATGGTCTGTTTTTCTGGACAACTTTCTCCCTCATGCTTAGCCCCTTTAGTTTTCAGATCTTAAGACGTTCAGCCCATTAGTTTAGCGATTTTAAGACATTTTGCCCCATTTAGGAGAAATCGGCCTTCGGCCGGGACACTTTTCTACCGAAAAATGTACAAATATATTATCATGAAGGGGGATCCTGGTGTTGCTATGTTTAAGTTTGATGGAGGTCTAGGGAGGAAACTAGAAAACATACTAAATAAATGTAACAATCGAGGTAAAAATGAACCATGTACCCCTTAAAGAACTCGGCCTCCAACCACACTGAGGTATATTTACAGGTACAGTGGGTGGGGGGGGGGGGGGGGGGGGGCTGGTGAAGGTCAGAGGTTAAAGGGAGAGAGAGAGAGGGGGGAGGGAGGTGGAGAAGAGGGATAAGAAGTAGAAATGGAGAGAGAGGGAGAGGATATTATTCGAGAGAGGGAGGAGAAGAGAGGAGGATAAGAAGTGGAATAGGAGAGAGAGGGAGAGAAATTGGTAAGAGAGGGAGGGGTGGAGGGTGAGAGAGAGGAAAGGGAAGAGGGAGGAGGAAAAGAAGTAGAAATAGAGAGAGGGGTTCCGGAATTGATAAGAGAGAGAGGGAAGGGTAGAAGGAGAGAAAAGTGGTGGTGGTGGGGGTGGAGGGGAGGGCGAGTTTGCATATTTTTAGGTCACCTAGTTTAAGGGGAGATGGGTCGTTTTTTTCTGGTCACCTTTCTCCCTCATGCTAAGCCCCATTTTTTTTGAGATTATAAGACGTTCGGCCCATTATTTGGGCGATTTTAACACGTTTCGCCCCATTTCGTTGTCAATTTTAAGACCTTCCTTGCCATTTAGGTGTCGATTATTTTCCTAGCGAGCGAAAGCGAGCCTGAAATTTGTAGAGGAACCGAACATTGTTCTACCGGCAAATGTAAACATTTATCTTGAAGGGGGGGGGGGGGTCTAGGGGTGTTTTTCTAAGCTTGATGGAGGTCTATCGAGGAAACTAAGAAATATATGAATAAATAAATTAATAGACCAAAAAAAAGGCCCATCTATCCTTAACCTCGAGGGGTGGGGAGAGAGGGTGGTGTGGTTGCATCTTATTGACCTTACTGCTTTCCTTTTCTTCCTCTTTACTCACTCTCTCTCTCTCTCTCTCTCTCTCTTCACTCTTCCCTCCCTACCACTTCCCCTTCACTCTCCCCCACCCTCCCCCCTTACACATACACATACACACACACACACACACATCCTCCCTACCTATCTCTTCTCCCCTCACTCTCACTCTCTCTCGTCCACAACCCATTAAGTTGATGATGATGGGAGTACAGGTGATTCAGATTTACCTGGGTGGATATGAATAAAGCCCGAGTGTGATGTGATGATGATGATGATGATGATAATGGCAGTAGTTGTGGCGTGATGGAGGAGGGATATAATAATTGTTGGTGCTAATAAAAGGGTACTGTAAAATAGGTGTGTGAATTTGTATTTTGTGTTTGCGTGTTCATTGTTTTCTATGGTGTTGTCCCTATTCTTACTCTGTCTTGAGTCGGCCACCCCCCCCCCCCAAAAAGAAAGAAAAGCAGGAAAAGACGGAAAACAAAACTAGGGAAAGTGGGGATTGGGTCTGAGTATATAGAATAGACTAGAATAATATGGTATTGTAGAACATGTATTGTAGATATGTATTGTAGAACATGTATTGTAGATATGTATTGTAGAACATGTATTGTAGATATGTATTGTAGAACATGTATTGTAGATATGTATTGTAGAACATGTATTGTAGATATGTATTTGGTATATGGTTTTGCATTGTATGTTATTGTTCAGATTCATAGTAATGTCGTAGTTGTATGTAGCATTGGTGTCAATAGCATAGTATACGCGGAGCTATTCATTATATATACACACTCACGTAGACACCTGATAGATAGATAGATAGATGAATATATAGATAGATAGACAGACAGACAGACAGACAGATAGATAGATAGATAGATAGATTGATAGTTTATTAACCACAAAACATAAACACAGGGACCTTAACCTTCAAAAGGACAACATCATATATTGTGTGGGCGGGCGAATGAAAGATGGCATAACGTAATTAAATCCCACATTCATAAATCGTAATCCCATGGAGCAACGTATTAAGTCCAATAATTTGTTTACATAAGTTTCTTAAGTATATATCAGATGCCCACTAAATATAAACTAAAGAGGCATGACGTTAAATACAAACACCTTGGATAAACTGTATATCAAGCCCTTTCAGAGGGTTTCATGTCGTATGAATCGGTAAACTATTTCAGCATTTAGATCTCAATCAGCGGTAACTCAACTAAGACATTATATACTGTAGTTGTGCCAGCATACAGTCATAACCCTGTTCTTCCTTTGTCCAATTACTCTTCTCTCCTACTTTACTCAAGCCATCTGGTCTGGTCATAACCTCTCCTAACATAACCTTACCATATTTTAACAAGCAGTGCAGGTTAAATTACTCGATGAAATTATTTGTAAATAATAAAATTACGTAAAGCCTATTTTAGAAAGTGTCACTGATACTGTATAGCTGTATTACAGAGCAAATATATGATACACTTTTTTATATTTATGCAAAACATACAATCGTGATCAAGTGCCGCTGTTATACTTTGCAGATTTCCATTGTTGTATATTCTTATGTTGAAATGATAATAACACGCTAATCATCAGTACCACTCTCTCTGCAGTCTGTGTGTTATATATGGTGCATCCGATGTGTACTGTTTATTCTGGTTGACCTCAGAATCCTTTATACTACTACTGTACTTCGAATTCTAGCTACCCTCCACTATCATACCAACCCTAAGATCCCCTCACAAAATGTCCTCCAATCTTCTTCCCAATCCCTGGCCCTTCCTCCAACTAACCATACAGTTATCATTTCAAATTTGTACTCTTCCCAATCCCTAACTAATCTCCAGCTATTCATACAGTTGTCATTTCTACTCTTCTTTACTCAAACCACTGACCGACCGACAGTGTGTTGTGGTTGAGATGTAGGGCCAGCCTTTCAAAGCGCTTGGCTGTAATCTTCTACCAGCACTCGCAGGCTTTGGTGGTGGGGACACTTAGGTAATGTCCTTCCGTGTGTAGCGTACGGGGGTGGTACGCTAAAGGATTAACCCACTCACTAGGATGACGCCATTTATAGTGTATTCTGGCTAACACTTGGACGATTTTATTCAGATTTCGAAGACTCTCCATGAATCAAAGGGTCAGTAACTATCCCATTTAACTCTCCGACTCCGCTCCGTGGTAGAGTTGGTTGATTGATTGTGTGTGTGTGTGTGTGTGTAATTAATACAAATTGTCGATTTATTGTTCATTGCAGCCCTGAGGCTGAAAATCTAGAGAGTTTTTCTTAAACCTATACTTATTTTACCTTAACTACGAGGTCTCATGCGACCTGTGGCGACCGTGAGATGCCTGGCTTCCCACCAAGTACTGTACATACGCAGATGCACTTTGTATTGGTGAGAAGATGTGTAGGCTAACACATGCTGATAGCAGCTTGGTACGATACAATTCTCTCCGTCGCTATGGCCGAAAAAAAACTTTTAGGATTCTGGTGGATACGAACCCTCGCCCCGGCCCCTTGCGGTCAGCACGAGACACAGTGCCTTAACCGACTGGACCACAGCGACCCGTGTGTGTGTGTGTGTGTATTTGTGTGTGTGAGTAGTGAATGAGTGAGTGTGCGTGTGTGTGGAGTATTCTCTCAGTACAGTATGTTCTACACCGTCCTTGAGTATTACGTGTTAAGAGGGGGCTTAATTAGGCGTTTAGGTATATTTCATAGTTCACCCATTAATTTAATTAGGACCATACTCTTAATTAGTGTACTAACTCTATTCTTTATCCGTTTATTAGTTCTTTATATATTTTATTAGTGTACTTCCTGTTTTCTTTATTCGTTTATTAGTGTTTATATTCATTATAGTATCGTATTCACTTTTGTTCTGTATTAGTGTTTAATGTGTTTGTTCTTTATTAGTTTGTCTTTGTTTGTTCTTTATTAGTATATAATGGGAAGGAGTCAATGTACCCTTTCCCAATTTGTCAGACTTGGGAATTTGTATAAGTCTCCCCTCACCTCCTCTCCCCCATTTGTATAAGTCTCCCCTCACCTCCTCTCCCCCATTTGTATAAGTCTCCCCTCACCTCCTCTCCCCCATTTGTATAAGTCTCCCCTCACCTCCTCTGCCCCATTTGTCTAAGTCTCCCCCTCACCTCCTCTCCCCCATTTGTATAAGTCTCCCCTCACCTCCTCTCCCCCATTTTGTATAAGTCTCCCTCACCTCCTCTCCCCCATTTGTATAAGTCTCCCCTCACCTCCTCTCCCCCATTTGTATAAGTCTCCCCTCACCTCCTCTCCCCCATTTGTATAAGTCTCCCCTCACCTCCTCTCCCCCATTTGTATAAGTCTCCCCTCACCTCCTCTCCCCCATTTGCTGTCACTATTGTCCGTTTTCTCCGCCGTTGCACCCAATTGCTCCCTCGCACCTCCCGGTCTCACCTTACCCTCACTGGTAGCGCACCCCTTTCCCCTTCGACACCTTAGATCGTGTGTGTTTAAAGGGGGGATAGTTCGTTATTTTCTGGACCCCCTTCTCCCTCGAATTTAGCCCCATTAGGTTTGAGATTTTAAGACATTCAGTCCATTAGTTTGGCGATTTTAACACCGTTCGCCCTATTCGTTGTCAATTTTAAGATCTTTCGTGTCATTTAGGTGTCGATTTCTTCCTGGCGAGCGGAAGCGAGCCTGTAATTTTAAAAGGAACCGGCCTTCGGCCGGGCAGAGAGAGAGAGAGAGAGAGAGAGAGAGAGAGAGAGAGAGAGAGAGAGAGAGAGAGTGTGTGAGTATTGAGAATTCACATCCCTACAGCATTTTATAGGACGCGGAAACATATGTCCCAAATATTTTTTAATTGAAACGAATTTGGACGGAAAATGTGCAATTATGATCGTGATGTGGCCTGACCATTGTTGCGATATTAAAAAGAGAGACAGAGAGAGAGAGAGAGAGAGAGAGAGAGAGAGAGAGAGAGAGAGAGAGAGAAAGAGAGAGAGAGAGAGAGAGAGAGAGAGTGTGAGTTAGAGGTAGTGTGGATGTGTGGGAGTGAGTGAAAATTAGTATGTGTTTGTGAGTGTGTGTGTGACTGTGTGTGTGTGAGTGTGTGTGAGTGTGTGTGTGTGTGTGTGTGAATGTGAATGTGTATAAGTAATAACGCTAGAGAATATCAATAATATAATTGAATGAATGATGTCTATACCCTCTTCAATTGAATGAATGAATGATGAATGAATGATGTCTATACCCTCTTCAATTGAATGAATGAATGAATGATGTCTATACCCTCTTCAAATGAATGAATGAATGAATGATGTCTATACCCTCTTCAAATGAATGAATGAATGAATGATGTCTATACCCTCTTCAAATGAATGAATGAATGAATGATGTCTATACCCTCTTCAAATGAATGAATGAATGAATGAATGAATGAATGATGTCTATACCCTCTTCAATTGAATGAATGAATGAATGATGTCTATACCCTCTTCAAATATGTCTTCATAATTATACACTTCCCGGTGTATCACGTATTAACAACCAATTTTCATTAAGGGGGGTGACCTGCTTTTTTTCTCTCCTTTTCTTTCTTTCTCTGGCTTGTATCCAATTGGTCCCATTCAGCCTACGGGTTTAAGACGTTTATCCCCATCCATGTGTCGATTTTACCGCTCGCCAGCATATGTTTTATATATTTTTGACAGCACATTTTTCGATAGAAAAATGTCTCCGGCGAAGCCGGATTTCTTTATACAATGATGCTCGCTATCGCTCGCCAGGAAGAAATCGACACCTGGACGGGGTTAACGTCTTCAAATAGTTGGCTGATCGGAACAGGGTATATACCTATCTGTCTATTTCCGGGTTCCCACCATAAAGGGACCGCCTATCGTCATCAATTAGAAAACACGGACCCTCTCTAATTGTGGTAGAGATAATTAACTTGGTCCTTTATTGTATCACGGAGCCAATGCTGGATATTATGGAACCCCTGGTGACATAAATATTGTGTCTTAGTCTAAATCACCAAATTATACCATGGATGTTTGAGATATATTAATTTACAGACGAATTATACTGTTTGTCTCCAATCTACATAGAAAACTGTGTAATTTGAAGACGGACTAGTTTATAAGACAGTCTTTGCTTAGTACTTGTCTCTTGTGCCAGTTCATCTATGTTTTCACTCGTAAAATGGTAATATTAACGTACATAGCCTTACATAGACATACTGACCGCATAGACCTTACGATTAGCTGCTTAGGGATTTAATTTACCGTCAGCTGGGGGACAAAATTGACACTAAACGGGAGATTAGGAGTACAGGGAGAAGAGAGAGAGAGAGTGTGTGTGTGAGTGAGAGAAGGGTGTGGCAAGGGAGATCGGAGTGGGAGAGTGTGGTGAGAAATTGGTGGATGGGGAAGTGGAGGGTATAGGACAAAGAGGGAGGGGGGGGAGAGGAGTAGGAGTAGGGGAAGGAGAGGGAGGGAGGGAAGGATGAGGGAAAAAGTATAAGGCAGTGGAGGGAAGGGTAGAGAGAGGGATTGAAAAGTGTGGGAGGGATTGAGAGGGAGTAGACGGAATGGGGGGAGCTGAGGATGGAGGAAGGGGATTTTGGAAGGATTGGAGATGGGGGATGGGCCTAAACGTAAGGGGTGGGTGATGAAATGGAGGTGGGGGGAGGGATAAAGAGAAATAATTAGAATAATAATAATAATAATAATAATAATAATAATAATAATAATAATAATAATAGACATTATGGCGAAGGAGTGGACAATGAAGGAAGGATTAGAGGATGAGGGAGTGGGAGTGGGTTAGAGAAAGGGTGAGGGATTAAAAGGATGGATGAACGAGATGGAGGGTAGGGAGTGAGAGGAAACAGAAATAGGAGCGAGGTTGGAAGGGTGTGGTGGTGAGAGAGAGAGAGAGAGAGAGAGAGTAGGGAGAGAGAGAGAGTGTGTGTGATTGTGAGAGTGTGTGTGATTATGAGAGAGATTGATTATGAGAGTGAGTGAGTGAGTATGTATGTGAAAATGAGAGAGGGAGAGAGCGAGAGAGCGAGAGAACAAGAGCGAGAGCGAGAAAGAGAGTGGAAGGGGAAGGTCTGTGGAGCCCAAATTAAAGGGCTATGGTGGGTTTTAATTATAGTTTCCCAGAAAGTTTGGTGGTGGCTGCCTCTATTATTCAACCATTATTAGATTGTGTTGAACTTCCACCTCTAACTCAATAGCTAAGGCTCTATTATGTGTTGTTCTTCTCTGTTGTTGTTGTTGTTGGGGGAGGGTTGTTTGTTTGAGTTCACTTAGAGTTGAGAGGAGGCAGACCGTTTTTCTGGACCCCCTTCTCCCTAATGTTTAGCCCCACTAGTTTTGAGATTAAAAGATGTTCGGTCCATTATTTTGGCGATTTTAACACCTTTCGTCCCATTTCGTTGTCAATTTTAAGACCTTTCGTGCCATTTAGGTGTCGATTATTTCCTGGCGAGCGATAGCGAACCTGCAATTTTAAGAGGAACCGGCCTTCGGCCGGGAAATTTTCCTACCGAAAAATGTACACATTTATCTTGAAGGGGGGTCTAGGGGGTGTTTTTCTAAGCTTGATGGAGGTCTAGGGAGGAAACTAATAAAATATATGAATAAATGAATAAATAGACCAAACAAACGGTCAGTCTCCCCTTAAGGTTGTTTCATCAGTTCAATTATAAATAATTGTTTAGTGTTTTGTTTCCTGATACTCTTTGTGTATTGCCTTAAGACACCGAGAAAAAGAGCGGGAGTGTTCCAAGCACGAGCATCCGTCTCCGTGCCAAGACTGCAAGCACACGCAAAACACTCAATACTATACCATTTATCCCAGTGTATTTTGTTTGTTTACATTTGACCAACCCCATTTTATTCTAGCACACTCCTTACTTAACCCCTTCTGTATGAGGACACACTTCTATTTCGGCTGGCATTAGAAGTGTGTGACCTACAGTAGATGTCTGTGTGTGTGAATTTGTGCTTTGTCTTTGTGTGGTCATTGTTTTCTGTTGTGTTTTGTGTTGTCCCTATTCTTACTCTGTCTTGAGTCGCCCCCCCCCCCCCTCCCCTCCTCCCCAATAAAAAAAGAGGACAAAGAAGAAAAGAGGAAAAGTGGAAAAGTGGGGATTGGGCCTGAGTAAATAGATAGATAGATAGATTAGAAGATTGTATGCAATTATGAAGGACTGGTGAGGTTTATTGAGAGATTTATTGTCCCTTAGATTCCTAGACATCCTTTTCAAGATTAGCCTTGATAGATATTTTTTTATTTTTTTTTTTCCTTTTGGGTGAGATACCGATATCATTGCATGGAAGCACAGATGACAGAATACTTGGTCAAACGTAGCATATAGTTGTTTCCCTGAATTTCAAGCAACTATTGACATCATAGTGGATATATCTAATTCAGCATATGCTGGTCAATTGTAAATAGACAAAAAGAAATGATGCACTGGTTGAGTGGTACTGGTAGGGCGTCAAAGCGGAGCAATTTTGTTTGAAGATTTGACTGAATATGAGAAGGTATGCAAGAAAATTTTCATAGAATAGCATTGCTTTGGCCATTTTGTCACTTCCCAAGCCATTATTTGAACTATAACTCTCTCTCTCTCTCTCTCTCTCTCTCTCTCTCTCTCTCTCTCTCTCTCTCTCTCTCTCTCTCTCTCTCTCTCTCTCTCTCTCTCTCTCCTTTGCTTAATGCATCTATTCATCGGTTACCTTCATTACTTTTTTGTATTTTGTCTTCTCTTCTGCTTCCCTCCTTCTTCTCTGTTCTCCTTCTCATCTGTCCCTCCTCATTCCCACCCACTTTATATCTTCTTAACTCTACCTCCTCCCAGCTCCACAAGTCCTCCCAGGTCCACACCTGCTCCCAGCTCCACACCTCCTCCCTCCAACCCCCCCCCACCCCCCCCCCCCCCCCTCTCCCCCCACCCCGAATTTCTGACCAACCATCATTACCCATGCATCATATCCCAACAATGCGAAGCCGAATATGCTAAGCATTAACGACGTCGTATATTCCTTATGACCGTCGTATCTCTCCCACCACCAATATATGAATACGTGTCTTAACTTTAGCCAACAACATACGAGCGCTTTTTCCTAAAACTCTCTTTGGCAACTGCTGAAATTTGCTTTGATATGAATTCCGTCATATGTATTAATGTAACCCTTTTAAGATACGATGATGCATTTGTTATCTGTGTGTGTGTTTTTTTTTTTTTTTTTTTTTTTTTTTTTTTTTGTTGTGCACCAACCCCTCTACCTTCCCCTTCTTCACCCTCTCATCCCACTCCACCACCTCTCCCTCCCTCTTTACTACCTCACCCCCACATCTCCCCTTTGACCCCCCCCCCCTTCCACCTCCATACTTTCTCCACCCTCCTACCACCAGCCCCTTCTCCACCACTACCACTTCTACCACTCCACCACCTCTCCCCTATCAACCCCCCCTTCCACCCTTCTACCCCCATACTCCACCCTCCTACCGCCACCTCTCTCTCCCTCTCTCCCCTCCACCCGCCTTCCACCTCCCATACCCCCCCCCCTCCTCCCCCCTCTCCACCACGCCCTAATTTACATAGTGAGTGTTATGAAGCTCACCTGTCGAAGAGCAAAGTCTCAAGGGGCCGCACACCGCTGCCTTAAGGGGAGGTTTATAGTTTGTTCCCTAGACCTCCATCAAGCTTAAAGTACACCACTTAGACCCCTTAAAATACACCACTTAGACCCCTTAAAATACACCACTTAGACCCCTTTTCAAGATAATGTTTTCATTTTTCGGTAAAACAAATTTCCGGCCGAAGGCCGGTTCCTCTTAAATTGCAGGCTCGCTTTCGCTCGCCAGGAAAAAATCGACACCTAAGTGGCACGAAAGGTCTCAAAATTGACAGAAATGGGGCGAAAGTTCTTAAAATCGCCAAACTAATAGGGCGAACATCTTAAAATTTAAAACGCATTGAAAAGAAAGGGGTCCAGAAAAATATCCCTCGAGTGGAAACCTCCCCTTAAAGCTGCTGCCCTGGCCCTTCCTTCCTTCCTTCCTTCCTTCCTTCCTTCCTTCCTGTTAGGCCCGAGTCGTGTCATCCAGGGCAGGAATCATAACTCATATAGTTTATCAATCCGTATGACAATTGTGCAATCAATTTCGACAATCTAGCGAGTTGCGAGACATTACTCGTGGGATTCTTATGTTTTGATTTGCTCACTTGAGTTTGGCTTTTACGAACAGACATGTTTTGTTCGTAAATGCCATTATTGGATTTAGTAGAATAATTAGAGACTCAGGGACAAACTTGATTTACGCATGTCTATTTCGGGACACCCTGTATAGTAGCTATATGTTTAAATGTTCAGTTTGCAACATGTCGTATATTTGTTGATAATGCGAAGTGAAGTTGTTTGATTGATTGATTGATTGATTGATTGGTTGATTGATTGATTGGTTGGTTGATTGATTGATTGGTTGATTGATTGATTGATTGGTTGATTGATTGATTGGTTGGTTGGTTGATTGATTGATTGATTGATTTATTTATTTATTTATTGGTTGATTGATTGATTGGTTGATTGATTGATTGATTGGTTGGTTGATTGATTGGTTGATTGATTGATTGGTTGGTTGGTTGATTGATTGGTTGATTGATTTATTTATTTATTGGTTGATTGGTTGATTGATTGATTGATTGATTGCTTGATTGATGGATTGATTGATTGAGATAAACTTACGTTATATTATTTCCTGTTTTACAACCCTGCACTGGCCCTGAAGAAAACAAAAAGTCCTTAAATATAGAACAAGCTCATAATGAAACCAAACGAACCCAATTCTTAGTAACTGTGCCTATTTGTATCAGTATCTTAATCATTATCGCGTCTTTTATTATACATCTGGATGTAGCCATATTTAAAACAGTATAAACAGAAGCGAAGGTATTAACTCGAGTAGTTTGTTAATTATGCTACCGGTTGCAATTATCAAGATTAATCAGCTAAATTTACCCGGGAGTAACTCGTCATATTCTGAGTATTTAATTGTTCCGTACCGCAATCATAAAGGCTAGTAGTAGTCTAAACAATATTCCGATCCGAAAAAAGGCCTTACCGCCGAGCCATCCTTTTCTTCCTAAGCCTTTTGATTAACTCCATTTGAGAAAGAATCCCAATTAGGACAATACGAATTAAAGAATACGCACCCCTTTTTTGTTCCTCCCCGGCCGGTCATACAATGCTCGTGTAGCTTTGTTGGCGAAGACTTAATTTGTGGATATTGGGAAAAAATAGCAGAGACCCATCATGAATTTCCAACTCACCATGATAAAAGAGAGAGAGAGAGAGAGAGAGAGAGAGAGAGAGAGAGAGAGAGAGAGAGAGAGAGAGAGAGAGAGAGAGAGAGTGTGTGTGTGTGTGTGAGAGGTTGGACGCCCCCATGGCCACATTTTGTTTTCCGATAGCATCGCTCGAAAAAATTTTTTAATTGTTAGGGATCATTTCTAAGCTGATGTGAATGGCCTATAAGCTTCTTTGTTTTAACATTTGCTCTTGGTCGCTTTAGCTAGAGGAATCAACTTCCAACTAATTGGGTGATTATCATTAAAGTAAGAATACATAACCAAATGTCGGCTATTGTCTCTCGGTTTACTAAAAGGTATCTACTGAGGAGTGTTTCTAAAATGTACAGTTTATCCTTATATTTGCCTCGTTAAGGGGAGGTATTTAGTTTGTACCCTAGACCTCCCATCAAGCTTAAAAATTACACTCCATTGACCCCCTTCAAGATAAATTTGTACATTTTTCGGTAGAAAAATGTCCCGGCCGAAGGCCGTTTCCTCTTACATTACAGGCTCGCTATCGCTCGCCAGGAAAAAATTGACATCAAAATGGCACGAAATGTCTAAAAATTGACAGAAATGGGGCGAAAGTTATTAAAATCGCCAAACTAATGGGGCGAACGTTTTAACATCTCAATAGCAGTGGAGTTAAACATGAGGGAGAAAGGGGTCCAGAAAATAATCCCTCAAGTGGAAATCTCCCCTTAACGAATATTTTAACGATGCACAATAAACCTTGAATCCTAGAATGTGGATTATGTGTTTCTGCTTATGTGTGGATTATGTGTGGATTATGTGTGGATTATGTGTTTCTGCTTATGTGTGGATTATGTGTGGATTATGTGTTGCTGCTTATTATACTTTAAAAATGTTTGGGTTGGAATTATTGTTGTAAATGATCGTATTACAATAGAAAGGTTATTTGATACCGGCTAGACTGACTCGACTATGGTATATATATATATATTGTCTCTACACACACACACACATCCACACTCACATATCCACACACCCACACACACACACACACACTATATATATATATATATATATATATATATATATATATATATATATATGTGTATATTATGTATACTGTATATATATATATATATATGTATACGTAGCTCACGTGTATTTGTGATATATACTCAATATATATATATATATATATATATATATATATATATATATATATATATATATATATATATATATATATACCCGGTATATATATTCACACAACAAATTATCCCTATCCCCTTTCATCTCGTTCTTTTGAACCAACCAACTGGCCTATTAGGGAAATAAGCCTTCAATCCAGTACAAGACAGTAACTAAGCCTACTGGATCACTGTAGAGCCTGCTGTGAGCCTGTCTGAGCCTACCCTGGCCTACCTATAAAGGATGGGAGTGACAGATAAGAGAGTTAGGCCCGTGTCACAAGAGCGATAGGTCAGTCTTTGTATTTATATTTATATTATTTTGTTAAGATTAATTGTAGTCTGGTAGCTTCAGAATTAATGTCCTATCACAATGTTATCACAATGTTATCACTTTGTTTCGATCAATTGTAATCTCGTAGCCTCAGAATTAATGTTTGATCACAATGTTATTCCATTTTTTGTATTTGTTTAGATCAATTGTAATCTGGTAGCTTCTGAATTTAGGGTTTCATCACAATTCAACCATCTAACATATCCTCCCTTCAGTATAGTTGCTGATTTTAATGCGAACGAGCCCCGAAATATTGCGTGAAAATATCTTGTTCCTCGAAAATTGCCGGAAAAAGTGTTCGTATGATATCGGTTGTTATGTCTGTGTCACGTGCAGGGTTTTAGCTACAGACATAATTATTGAAGTCACCGTTTCGGAGTGAAGATATCGCATTAACCCTTTCAGTAGTTGAGAATATAGTTCTTACTTTAATGCTGCGTATCAGTAGATGGAGGTACAGAGGAGAAAGCAAGATCCCATGTGTGTGTGTGTGTGTGTGTGTGTGTGTGTGAGAGAGAGAGAGAGAGAGAGAGTGTGTGTGCGTGTGTGTGAGAGTGAGCGAGAGCAGGAGAGAGCGAGTAAGGGTGGGGGGGGGGGGGGGGTGTAGAAAGGCTAGGGGGCACCACCTCACCAACAAACACAGTATTTCTTGTAAACCGTGACAGTAATTCCCAGTGTTTTAATCCTGTGGAGTGGCCCCCTCATGCCCCGGGCGCCCTAGGAGCAGCGGGAATGTTATTTACAACCCATGTAGCACCCTAGGAGTAGTGGGAATATTATATACAACCCATTTAGAACCCTAGGAGCCGCGGGAATATTATATACAACCCATTTAGAACCCTAGGAACCGCGGGAATATTATATACAACCCATTTAGAACCCTAGGAGCCGCGGGAATATTATATACAACCCATTTAGAACCCTAGGAGCCGCGGGAATATTATATACAACCCATTTAGAACCCTAGGAGCCGCGGGAATATTATATACAACCCATTTAGAACCCTAGGAGCCGCGGGAATATTATATACAACCCATTTAGAACCCTCCCGCCCACATCAATGATCTCCCTCTCTAGGATTTTATGTAAACTCGGGGTTATAAATTATGTCATCAATTATGTCATCAATTATGTCATCAATTATGTCATCAATTATGTCATCAATTTAGGTACATTTTTGGACCTTTTTGGACCTTTGAACTGGCTAAACAAACCTCTGAAATTGTAAGCAGGTACAAGATTTATATGGGAAATCAATTCACCTCCATAGAGCTTCGAGAGCTTACATACAGCATTAATGAACGCGACTGAACACACACACATACACACTAGTAAACCCCTCACCGCCATGGCACCCAACGGTCAAACATGCAACTCAATAACTCGCCACTAATATCATATACTTAATCCATCACCACCACTACCAAACACTTTTCTACTCTCCATAGTTTCAACCACATTTAGCATCAGTAAACCACTCAGCAACTACTCAACCAACCAACCAACCCCTGCCCTGAAACCACACACCACAACCACTTAACTCCTCCAGCCAACCAACCCCTCAAACCACACACCAACCACTTAACTCCTCCAGCCAACCAACCCCTGAAACTACACACCAACCACTTAACTCCTCCAGCCAACCAACCCCTCAAACCACACACCAACCACTTAACTCCTCCAGCCAACCAACCCCTCAAACCGAACCGAGCGTCAAACCCAGCCTCCAGCACCGTCCGGCCACCTAACCAACCGATCAACCGGCCCCTTAAGTCCGCTACTCCACCAAACCCAGCCTCCAGCACCATCCAGCCACCTAACCAACCGATAAACCTGCCCCTTAAGTCCGCTACTCCACCAAACCCAGCCTCCAGCACCGTCCGGCCACCTAACGAACCGATAAACCGGCCCTTAAGTCCGCTACTCCACCAAACGCTGGCAGCCTCCAGCACCGTCCAGCCACCTAACCCACCGTTAAACCGACCCTCAAGTCCATTACTCCACCAAACTCACCCTCCAGCACCGTCCGGCCACCTAACCAACCGATAAACCGGCCAAATAGCCAAGTCTGCTTCTCCGGCCGGTAAAGGAAAGCGAGCAGTCAACCATTTTGTGAGAGAGGGCTATGATCTGATACGGGGTGGGAGTGGTTACGTGAGGCCCGGGGGTTGGAGGAGGAGGAAGGGGCTTTTAGTTTGATACGGTTCGGGAGGAGGGTGTCGATATGGGAGGAAGGAAGAAGGAGGTACTAGAAAAGGAATAGGAGGGACAAGAAGTACTAGGTGGAAGAGGAATAGGGAGGGGGAGAAGTACTGGGAGGAAGAGGAATAGGGAGGGGGAGAAGTACTGGGTGGAAGAGGAATAGGGAGGGGGAGAAGTACTAGGTGGAAGAGGAATAGGGGGGGAAGGAGAAGTACTGGGTGGAAAAAGGAGGTACTGGAAGATGAATAGGGGGGGGGGGGAGGCGGAAGAAGGAGGTACTGGAAGAGGAATGGGGAGCATTAACTAAAGAAAATGGGATGTAAGGTGAAAATATAATAAGTAGAATGAGATATGAAAACTAAAAGTGTCGAAATGGGCGTATGTAAGTATGTGTGTGTGGTGTGTGTGTGTCAATCTGTATGTCTATTATCTATCTATCTATTTATCACTCTCTCTTATCTATTTATCTAACTATTTACCTCTCCATCTATCGAACATTACGACCAGCCTCCTTGCCCGCCACAGCCACTTGCAACCAGGAGATTAATTACCCAGATTGAAATTCCAATTCCTTTTAAAACTGGACCGGAGCACACAAAAAACGGGGCAGAGAGAGAGAGAGAGAGAGAGAGAGAGAGAGAGAGAGAGAGAGAGAGACAGACAGACAGACAGAGAGAGAAGGAAGGAGAAGAAGAAGAAGGAGAATAACAAACTGAAATCAGAGCAGGAGTGAAAGAAGAAGAAGAAGAAAAAGAAGAGTAATGGTTAAGGTCAGTAGGAATCGGGAAATTAATGGTTGAAAGAAAATTGGTCGGCGGTAGACAAATGTTCGAAGTTGAAGGTAGGTAAGAAGGGAAGGGGGAAGTGTTAAGGGAAGGGGGAAGTGTTAAGGGAAGGGGGAAGTGTTAAGGGGAGGTTTTTATTTTGTTCCTTAGACACTCCATCAAGCTTAAAATTACACTCCTTAGACCCCCCTTCAAGATAAATTTGTACATTTTTCGGTGGTCGGCTCCTCTTAAATTACAGGCTCGCTATCGCTCGCCAGGAAAAAAAATCGACACCCTAAAGGGCACGAAAGGTCTTAAAATAATATGGAAAACTGGCGATCAAATTTTGTGAGCGATACAAAAGCTTGAGTAAAATTTGAAATAAAAGAAAACCAGGTTAAACATTGATTAGGCTACCAGATTTATTTATTTATTTTTTTTAGCAGCTCTGCTGAGTAAAATCGGCTGATAGTAGCGAAAAATAAATTGATCATAATCAGTCATCGCACTGAGCGAGCTTTAACAATACAGACCCCTAACCCGTCAATATAATTAAGGTAGCTAATTAGAACAATGATGATGAAGCCTACTTTACCTAATTAGCATATTCTCTATAGTCTAAAGAATGGGCGAGAGAGTCATTTATAGGATCGATTGTTGAAATGAGGTAATGCTTATTATTATATCAAATTTAATTACCTCCGCCAACGATTTGAACGGGGGGTTTGTTTTTGTCTCCGTTTGTTCGTTTGTCTCAAAAAGTTATTATCCGATTTTCACGAAATTTGGTGGGCAGATAGGGTATGCCCCAAGAAAGAAGTGATTCACTCTAAGTGGTGACCGGTAGAGCGCATACCTTCGCCAGCATAGGCAGCTCACAAAGATATGAACCGGTTTGTACGATAATTGGAGGGCAGACAGGATATACGCCAAGGAAGAAGGGATTCCACTTTGGAGGCTATAGGTAGAGCGCATGCCTCCGCTAGTGTAGGTAGAAGCAAGGTCCATAGACACACCTTGGGTAGATGTTCGGGTTTGGTCGGAAAGGGCTTGGTAGTCGGGTTTGGTCGGAGATCGGGTTTTGTCTGACGTTCGGAAATAACCAGCTTTTCAGAGTTGGTCGACTGGTTTTGTTGGTCGGGATGGGTTAAGGCTTTGGGTTTGGTCGGGTGGTCGGCATAGTGTATTGGGTGCTGGTCGGATAGTATGGTTGATTCAGATAGTCGGGTTTTGTCGTGGTCGGTTTTGGTCGGATAGTCGGAGTTTGCCGGGCTTGCAGTATTAATGGAGAGAGAGAGAGAGAGTGTGTGAGAGAGAGAGAGATGATAGAGAGTACCTGCAACTGAGCCAGAGATCAACACCTGACTGCTTTCCAATATTTGGAGAGAGAGAGAGAGAGAGAGAGAGAGAGAGAGAGAGAGAGAGAGAGAGAGAGAGAGAGAGAGAGAGAGAGAGAGAGATGCGAGAGAGAGAGAGAGAGAGAGAGAGAGAGAGAGAGAGAGAGACAGACAGACAGACAGACAGACAGACAGACAGTGAAAGGGAGAAAGTATAATATTTTTATTTGTCGATCATTCATCATTCAGTATATATATTTACATTTAACCCTTTCACGCATATGACGCTATTTTGAGCCTATTAGGGATACTTTAAAGCCTTTGTTACCATTAGGGGTATTTAGAAACCTTTAGTTTAGTTACTTCAACCTCTGCAGTTGTCTTTGAGTTAGCTGTGGGCAGAAAACTAATTTTGGAGAGGTAATTATAAGAGTGAGAGAACTCAATTTCTTATTGCTAATCTGGCGATCTCTGCGTCATAAATGCGTGAAAGGGTTAAAGCATGCAGAATATATAACATGTCTATATGCATCTTTACTTAGATTCAGTCACATTTTTTCAAATATTAGGGGTTTTCAATAAAAAGTATGTGATGTATATTGGGTTCTAAGCAGGATGCATATACAGTATACGATATATACAGTACATATAATCAATATTTTAACTTACAGCCTCTTAAGACCACCTCTTGAATCCCTAATTAAGTCCTAAACACATGATAAAGTTAATTTCCAGCCAACCTAACTGTAGGACAAAACCTTGAGATTGGAACCACGGTGGTAGTAAATCAATCACCCTTCCTCCCAATTTACCTCAGGGGGACCTAAATTGTGACAGACAGACGGAGACAGACAACGTAAGACCTAGAGAGAGAGAGGGTGAGTGAGTGAGTGAGTGAGAGTGAGAGAGAGAGATAGAGTGAGTGAGAGTGAGAATGAGAGAGTTACACGGAGCTGCACAGATACTCAGACCACACAGGCCTTATGGTCCCAACTAGGTGACCCGGCCTTAATACTACTAGAGACGGGGACAGTTTTTAGCAGAAAAATAGGGCAGCAAAGTGGAAGGCTCTCTCCCAACCCGGATCCGCTCCCTCCGGTTACAAAGCCGTACTGGAAAATAGGATGAAGTGTAACCTTATGGGTCAGGAAATGCCCACAACGACGAAAGTTTTTATGTTGGATAGAAATAAATGAGTCTGAAAGGGACCTTGCACCTACATACCTATTGATTTTGGAAATATTTATTCATTTTAATCCCATTTCCACCAGATGATCGTCCAGTCTCTTCTTAAACGTATCAATTGAATTACTATCGACCACCTCCCTTGGCAAACTAAGAGAGAGAGAGAGAGAGTGAGAGAGAGAGTGAGAGTGAGAGAGAAATAAAGAGAGCGCCAGAGAGAGTTCGAACTTAGCCGACGGGACAAGAACCGAAGCGGAAAGTGCGGTGGGAAAGTGGCATTAAAAAGGGGGGAAAGGGGGGGGGGGGGGGGGGCAAGGGCGCAAAAAGAAAATGAGAGGTGGGAGGAGTTGGAAGAGGTGGTGGTGGTGGAGGAGGTGGAGGTAGTAGTGGAGTTGGAGGAAGAGGAATGGAGGGGTAGGAGGTGGGGGTGAAGGAGGAAGAGGAGGTGGAATTGAAGGTGGTGGAGAAGGTAGGGGGGATTAGGTGGGGAAGAAGGAGGTGGTGGATGGGGAGAAGGAGGAATGTGGAGGAGGAAGAGGTGGTAGAGGTGGAAGAAGAGGAGGGGAGAAGGACTTGCCAGCAGAGAAGGAGGGGAGGAAGAAGAAGGTTGTGGCAGAGGAGGAAGAAGAGGAGAGTGGAGGAGTAGGAGGTGAAGGAGGGGAGGAAGACGTGAGGGGAAGGAGAGGGGGGGGGAGGAGGAAGATAAAGAGGAGGACACTGTAAATCAAGGAGGGAGTGGCGTAAGTGAAAACAGATGATCTCACTCCTGGTGCCTCCTACTTTGTTACTCCTTTCCTCCTTGTTGGACCTCTTTCTCTCCTTTTTATCCTTTAATCGTGTATTTTCTGCTTCGTATCTCCTGTATCCTTCTTTCTCTTCTTGTTATCCTGTTATTTCCTCCTATTTTCTTCCCTTTTTGACCTTCTTTCTCTCTTATTTATACTTTAATCGTGTTTTTACTTCTTCGTTTTGTATTCGTGTCCCCTTCTTTATTTTCTTGTTATCTTCTAATTGTGTTTTGTATTCCTATTTTCTTTCTTGTTTGACATTCTTTCTCTCCTTTTTTATCCTTTAATCGTGTCTTTTCTCCTTCGTCTGTTATTCGTGTTTCCTTCTTTCTCTTCTTGTTATTCTGTTATTCTGTTATTTCCTCCTACTTTCCTCCTTGTTTGACCTATATTTTCTCCTGTTTATCTTTCCATTGTTCCTTTTCTTATTCGTGTGTTATTCGTTACGCCTTCTTTCTCTTCGTGTTATCCTTTCATTGTGGCTTTCCCTGTTTGACCTGTGTTGTTATACAAGTTTTTGTTTTGTTTTGCATTTCCTTCTTCGTATGTTATTGTTATAACCCATTTTACTAACCCATCTGTCCCCTACTAACTTCCTAATTCTGCCACGGACATTAGTTCCAGGGCAGTAGTTCCCTTTCCAATGTTCCCTTACCCACTCTAAACCACTGTTTGGACACTTGATCCTCAGTGTTTTGGAGGACAAGCAGCCTAGAAGGGTCACTAGATCTGTTGTTGCTTGATTTCCTTTGTACTCCTTTGTACTTTGTAGCAACATAACGCCTTTTTACCTTTGATTTTGGTTAAAACTAAATTATTTGTATGCAGTTTTTCCTCATTCTTGACATTCCATCTTGTATTCCTCTTGTTTTCCATTTTCTGTATTCTCCTGTTTGTTTTCTCTTTTTTTCTCTGTTCCTATTTCTCCAATTTATGTATATCATCGGTTTTTTTTCTCTCTGATTCCCCCTTCTTTATTTCATCATTCTTTTCTACATTAATTCTTTCGTTGCTTTATTTTCTCTTCATGTGTTAGTCTCTTCTTCTCTTTTTCCTTTTGATATTCTGAGGAATTCGAGAAAGTCATTGCTCTTTCTTAGACTCGGCTTTGTTTTCCGAATTTCGCTATCTCTAATTATTCCTCTCTCTCTCTCTCTCTCTCTCTCTCTCTCTCTCTCTGATATTTTCTTCCAATGCGTATATACTTTTCAATTACATTTCTATTTATCCATTTTCCTCTCCCCTCACCCTTTCTACCCAATCCCCAGCCGATGATTCTCCCTTTCTTCCCTCATACATTTTATCATATATATTTTTCTCTATAGTCTTTTTCAAGCATATACGTTAACGGCACTCCATTTAATTGTTTTTACGCATTTACACCACTATATTTAATTGTTTTACGCATTTACACCACTATATTTAATTGTTTTTACGCATTTACACCACTATATTTAATTGTTTTTACGCATTTACACCACTATATTTAATTATTTTTACGCATTTACACCACTATATTTAATTGTTTTTACGCATTTACACCACTATATTTAATTGTTTTTACGCATTTACACCACTATATTTAATTATTTTTACGCATTTACACCACTATATTTAATTGTTTTTACGCATTTACACCACTATATTTAATAAGACTACCTATTTTCCCCCTACCTTTTTCCCGTGCTACACACCAAATGCTTGATTTACTGGTCTGGCCATTCCCCCAGTCTCACTTGGTTCTTATTATGTATTATTGAGTTCCTCTTTATGTGTGTTTCGTCTTTCATTATCTTCCATTCCTCTTCCTAATTCCATCTCCACCACCCCCACATCCTCCACTTCCCTCCCTCCACTACAAAGCCTTCACTTCCCTCTCTCCCTCCCTCCACTACCCTTTCCCCCCTCCCCCCCCCCTTCCACACACACACACTTCTTACTCTCATCTTCCCCCTCCCCTCCTCCCTCCCTTCCACTTCACCCTCCAACCCACCCTCCACCACCACCATAAACCTTCCTTCGAGTTCCTCCTCCACCAATGGGCGATTATCCACTTTTTTTATCCACCATCTCTCTCTCTCTCTCTCTCTCTCTCTCTCTCTCTCTCTCTCTCTCTCTCTCTCTCTCTCTCTCTCTCTCTCTCTTATAAGTAAGTCCTGACCACTTCGCTTGGATCGTAAGGTTTGTATAGTCTATGAATCTATATACATATTTGTAAAACACACACACACACACACACACACATATACACACATATACACACACACACACACACACACACATACACACACACACACCTCTCATCATCTTCTTCTTTGGGCTTTAATCCTCGCATGCACCTTTGTTTTCTGCTACATCCATTCATACCTGGAATCGTGGAGTTCCTAGGTTGCTGCCTACATGATTACCTTACCTGGTAATTTCAAGGTTTTGGTTCCTTCCTTATCATTAGTTTGCCTTCCTCATTAATTTATCTGCAACCCCTGTAAGGACCTACCAAAACAACTTGTCCTTGTCCTTGTCATTCATCCCACAATATTCATTTAATTGTACATGGATGCAGGATATTCAGAGTATCGTCTTATACATACTCTCTCTCTCTCTCTCTCTCTCTCTCTCTCTCTCTCTCTCTCTCTCTCTCTCTCTCTCTCTCTCTCTCTCTCTCTCTCTCTCTCTCACCTTTTATCACGTCCCATTCAATCTTCGCCTTTTTTCCTTTAAGCCCCACTTGGACCACCATTTGATCTCGTCCATCTTTCTCCTTCACCCCCCGCCCTCCCTCCTCCCCTCCTCCACCTCCGATATTCCAAATTCTCCCCCCTCCCCAACTTCACCTCTTTTTCTCTCCTCACCACTCACCCTCCCTCCCTCCCTTTCTGACTTCCCCCCTCGCCCTCCATTCCTCCCTCCCTCCCTCCCCAACTTCTAAACTCCCTCCCATCCCCCAAACTCTACAGCCTCACCTCCCTACCTCCTCTAACACCCTCCCCATCCCTCCCTCCCCTACTTCTAAACTCCCTCCCCAAAATTCTACTAATTTCTCTACCTCCTCTAATTCATTCACCCTCCCTCCACCCCCCACCCCCCCTTCCTCTAACTTTTCAATCTACCCTCCATTGCTCCCTCCCTCCCTCCCTCCCTCAAACTCTACGGCTTTACTTCTCCTTTTTCCCTCACTACCCCCCCCCCCATTTCTCCTTGCTCTCCCTTCCTCCTTCCTTTAACTCTCCCTCCCTAACTTCTCACCCTCCCTCCCCACCTTCCAAATTCCCCAGCCCCACTTATCTACCTCCCCTAACTTACCCATCTCCCTCCCTCCCTCCCTTAACACATCAAACCTCCATCCCTCCCTCTGTCCCCAACTTTCAAACTCCCCAGTCTCACCTCCTCAATCACCCTCCCTCCCTCCCTCCCTCCCTCCCTCCCTCCCTTCCTCTCTCCTTCCCTCCCTCCCTCTCTTAACACATCAAACCTCCATCCCTCTCCCCTCCCCAACTTCCAAACTCCTCAACCCCACCTCTCTCTCCTCCTCTCTCGCCAACTTCTTCGCGACAAAGTTTTCCGTCTTAGTGCATTTTGCGTGTTCCCTCTTTCGACGTGAATATGGCCGACAACTGCTGCTCTCTCTCTCTCTCTCTCTCTCTCTCTCTCTCTCTCTCTCTCTCTCTCTCTCTCTCTCTCTCTCTCTCTCTCTCTCTCTCTCTCTCTCTCTCTCTCTCTCTCTCTCTCTCTCTCTGTATGTGTGTGTGTGTTTGTGCTACAGTTGATAGAAATTAACCATGCCCCCAGTTTTTATTTTTTCCGGAAAAGTTACCAAATACATTTGTACAACGTGCAGAGGTTAAGGGGCTAGTTAAGGGCTAGAACTTGTTTATGTACATAGACAGTGTTTACCTTTATGTACATAGACAGTGTTTACCTTTTTGGTTTATTAGATATCCTTCCTAAGCTAAATTGAAATGTCCAGTGTTATCCTGAAAACGGTGAAAATGACACTTACAAAAGGAATTAATGTAAGCATACCAAGACTGAAATATGACAACAAGATGTAAATTAGTATTAGGCAACAAAAGAGAGGAAGAGGTGGCAGTGCAAAGTGGATTATCTTTGAAGTGCTTGGGAAAAGAGAGAGAGAGAGAGAGAGAGAGAGAGAGAGAGAGAGAGAGAGAGAGAGAGAGAGATGCAAACAATGAAAGAAACTCACACATTCGATTATAATATAGCAGTGATGAATAATGGGAGACTGATTATTTTGGAATTATATATGTATAAATTAATGTAGGACATTTTGGCTGGATGATACAAAATAGACGACCTATTGTTTTTAATAACGTTTTGAGTAACTAGCTCCATTTTGTGGAATCAGGTTGTTATTTTTGCTATAGCATTTTATTAACCCTTGCTATACCGGTGCTGTCCTTTAAACTGTATTCTTGCTACTATTAGACAATATTATTCAGCTTAAAAAGGTTCTCTAATAATTAACAGGCCTCGAACTTACCATCTTCTCTCTTTAGCTATCCTTATCAATATTGGCTTCCTTCTTTCCTTCCTTCCCTCCTTCCTACCTCCCTATTTCCTTCCTTCCTTCCTTCCTTCCTTCCTTCCAGTGGAAGCTAGCCAACGTAACACCGATATTCAAAAAAGGCAGCAAATCCCTACCCAGTAACTATCGTCCAATTAGCTTAACCTCAGTTGTATGTAAAATGCTAGAAACGGTCATACGAGACAGACTCGTAAATCACTTAGAGGAAAATAACATACTTAAAGATACTCAACACGCCTTTCGTAAAAAACGTTCCTGTTTAACAAACCTCTTAGACTTCTTCCACGATATCCTCAACCTCTACGATGAGAGTAAAGCTGTAGATATTATATACCTTGATTTTCAAAAGGCCTTTGACAAAGTTCCCCACAAACGTTTACTGCTAAAACTAAAAGCGCATGGAATACAAGACGGTGTGTTGAAATGGATAGAAAATTGGCTCAGCGACAGAAAGCAAAGAGTAGTCATAAACGGTAAGGCATCAAAATGGACCAGTGTAAGTAGCGGGGTACCCCAGGGATCGGTACTAGGACCAATTCTCTTTCTAATTTACATCAACGACATAGATGAGGGTCTCACCTGTACAATCTCAAAATTTGCTGACGATACAAAAATTGCAAATAGCGTACTCTCAAAAGAACAAGTTGACGATATGCAACACAATCTAGATAAATTGTCATGTTGGGCCCAAATTTGGCAAATGAGTTTCAATGCGGATAAATGTAAAGTACTACATATCTGATACCTAAATGAGAAAGAAACTATTCGATGAATGGCACTCAGCTTAAGAATGTAAACAGAGAAACCGATCTGGGAGTAACAATATCGAGTAACCTAAAACCGAGTCAACAATGTTCAGAAGTTGTTAAGAAGGCAAAACAAAATAATTGGCTTTATAGGCAGGTCATTTGAGCATAAATCCAAAGAAGTTATCCTAACCCTTTACAATTCCTTAGTCCGCCCTCTTCTGGAATACTGCGTTCAATCCTGGTGCCCTTATTACCAAAAAATATAAACAAGCTAGAACGAGTTCAACGTAGAGTTACCAAAATGATACCTAGCCTAAAGAACAAACCATACGAAGAGCGTCTTAGAGAATTAAATCTATTTCCTTTAACCCAGCGCAGATTAAGAGGTGACTTAATTCAAGTGTTCAAAATCATCAAAGGCATCGACAATATGAACTGTAGTAAGTACTTCACTAATGACCAATCTAATTACACGCGGGGAAACGGTTGCAAAATTATTGGTAAATCTTTTAACTCACACGAATCTAAGAATTTCTTCTTCAATCGAGTTGTCACGTTGTGGAATGGGCTTCCCCGAAACGTTATAGACTGCATCACCATTGATTCATTTAAACTCCGCCTAGACAAATATCTCGCATCAAACCCTCGACTGACTGCGTTTGTAAATGAATAACTTTATTTTATCCCCCCCTCAGTTACTAACCCCTCTGTCCCCTACTAACTTCCTAATCCTGCCACGGATATTAGTTCCAGGGCAGTAATTCCCTTTCCAATGTTCCCTTACCCACTCTAAACCACTGTTTGGACACTTGATCCTCAGTGTTTTGGAGGACAAGCAACCTAGAAGGGTCACTAGATCTGTTGTTGCTTGATTTCCTTTGTACTCCTTTGTACTCCTTTGTACTCCTTTGTACTCCTTCCGTCCATACTTCCTGCCAGCCTTCCTTCCTTCTTTCATTCCATCCATCTCTCCTTCTATTCATCCTTCCTTCTTTCATTCCATCCATCTCTCCTTCCATTCATCCTTCCTTCCTTCCCTTCTTCTTTAACTATTTCCCTCAATCCTTTTTTACTTCCACATTTCTTTCTGTTTCATCTTTTTTTCTTGATTTATTTTCCCATATAACAATGTCTTCTCTTTCCTCCCTCCCTGTCGTAAGATAAGCTCTATTTCCCCCAAGTGACTCGTTCTTGCCTCATTCTCCTTCCTTCCTTCCTTCCGTCTTTACTTCAGTCTTTCCTTCCTTCCTTTCTTCCTGGTTTCCTTCCTTCCTTCCTCCTTCCTGCCGTCTTTACATCCATCCTTCCTTCCTTCCTTCCTTCCTTCCTTCCTTCATTCATTCATTCATTCCTTACAAACTTACTTACTTCCTCCTTCCTACCTTCATCCTTCCTCCCTCCTTTCCTTCCTTCCTTCCTCCCTTCCTTCCTTCCTTCCATCCTTCCTTCCTTACAAAGAAACACACATTAAACATACACACACAAACACAACAATCATAATTATAAAAACACAAAGAAAACGGGGTCACTTTCAAGGGGGGACTTCAGAAGGCGCCTTATAATTGCTCTTTAAACTATTCCTCTGGCGGGTCGGGAGGTAATCACAGGACCTTCAGGAAACTACACTGCCACGCCCTCCAGATTACCCTGATTATGGTGTGAGGGGTGGGCGTGTGTGGGTGGGGTGGTGGGTGGGTGTTTGGGTATATCTGTACGAGTGTGTGTTGGTGGGGGTGGGTGAGTCTGTGTTTGTAGGAGGGCGGGGGAGTGAGTGAGTGTGTGCGTGTGTGTTGGTGGGGGTGTGTTTTGGGTGGGTATATGGGTATGTCTGTGTGAGGGTGTGTGGTTGAGGGTTGGTAAATCTGGTGTGTAGGAGGGTAGGGGGGTATGTGTGAGTGTTGGGGTATGGATGTGGGTCGGTCTGTGTGAGGGGGCGGGTGGTTGGGTGTGGGTGGGGGGATGAGTATGGCTGTGTGAATATGTGTGTGTGTGTGGGTGGGTGGGTATGTTTGTGAATCCAGAAGAAACTAGTGGGACCGTCCAGGGATTAAACAATAAATGAATAAATTAATGCAAAATAGATAAATCAATAGATATATGCGTATAAGAACCCAACACCTGGGAAGAAAACTTATAGGCCATTTGATCGGATACCACTTCATAGCCTTCCATTTGATCGGATACCACTTCATAGCCTTCCATTCACTGCCAGGTTTTGTCAGTTTAATGGGAGACTGGCCGTTTGGTTGGTCTATTAATTAATGTATTCATATATTTGTTTAAGTTTCCTCCCTAGACCTCCATCAAGCTTAGAAAAACACCCCCTAGACCACCCTTCAATTTATATTTGTACATTTTTCGGTAGAGAAAATTTCCGGCCAAAGGCCGGTTCCTCTTAAAATTTCAGGCTCGCTCTCGCTCGCCTGGGAAAAATCGACACCCAAATTGCACCAAAGGTCTTAATATTGGCAAATACATGGAGCAAACGGTATTCAAATCGTCAAAAATAATTGGGCGAACGTCTGAAAATCTCATAACTACAAGGGCTAAACATGAGGGAGAAGGGGGACCAGGAAAAACCTAATACCTCTCCTAATAGCGTCGTAAATCTTCCATAATTAAATTGTATCGACGTAAATCTAATACCAAGTTTCACAGTATTGACTTTCCGCCAGTTCAGAAATAATTTGTTTATTCCAATACACCATCAATTTTGTCGCACCAATCCACTCCCGACAAGACACCTGAGAATTTATGAAGAACTCCTTGCATTACTTTCGATAGTTTTCAAGTTTATTTGTGATCATTTTTACCGGTAACGCTGTATATCCGGTCTAAGTATTAGGTTAAGGAAGGGTTTAGTTTGCTCCCTAGACCTGTACCAAGCTTAAAGCATACATTATTATACACACACACACACTCACGCACACACCCACTAAACACATACACAAATGTGTATGTGTTGGCAAAAATGGTACAAGGCGAGATGGGTATCATATGGTTCACCTAAGCTGATGGCTACCTAAGCCTTCGGGCGAGACGGTACCGTCTATAGTGAGAATGGTACCATACAGATCCACCCTAAGCCTTTTCGTTTCCGTATGTCGCCAATTTGGCGCTAAAATACAGACCTTACAAACAACACATCCCAGCCATTCCAACAGTACATAAACAACTTGAACATGCATTTCACGCAATACATTCCCAGTTAAGGATGGCGCGATAATAATGAGCTTAGCTGCGCATTGCGTGGATTTCCCCTTTAAGACGAACAAGTACAACTGAGTAAACACATACCCACACAACACACCTAATAACATCATAATCAATATATTCAACCACATAATGGAGCTTACACAGGAGATCAGTTGGGGGCTTTTTTAAATTGAATTGTTTGTTATAAAGCTTACCATAATTAGTGTAATATAATGGAAATTTGTAACGTTGGCGACCGCATTGTATATTATCTCAAAATTATATATAGTTGACAAATGTATGATAAGCTTGAATGTATGATAAGCTTGAATGTATGATAAGCTTGAATGTATGATAAGCTTGAATGCAAAATAAACGTGTAAGTTATTTTTTGTATATGCACGTTATTCTGCTGTCTGTATTTATTTATGTTTTAAACCGTTTCGTCTTTGGGCTCAACCAATTTAGTGTAGTTAAATAGGACCGTTAGAGGCTATCGACCCTTCTGGACTATTAAGCCAGCACACTGTCAGCCAAGAAGAGCATGAGGACTGGAGCCCTTCTTTATACTTGGTCATCTCTCGCTTACTCTTTCTTCGTTTTCTTCCTCAAATAATTCCTCTCCTGGATTCATATCAACGGACTCCTTATATTATATAATTATTTATATGTTATTACAATTGTATAATTATATATAATCTTATTTTTACCCTGTATGATGTTCTTGTAATTTTTCACAAATGTTTTAAACTTCTTTCTACTTTCTTTTTTCTGTTTATCATGAATTTTGTTCCCTTTTGGGGTCCATAACTCTCTCTCTCTCTCTCTCTCTCTCTCTCTCTCTCTCTCTCTCTCTCTCTCCTCTCGTCTCTCTCTCTCTCTCTGTCTCTCTGGTCTCGCTCTCTCACCCACACGTAGCGGCTTATCTGGCATTAGCGTCCATGGGAGATGAGTGAGGACTTGGTTC
>CM064527.1:46092144-46104629 GCA_032716605.1 Paralithodes platypus | reverse complement strand
TACATCAACGACATAGATAGGGTCTCACCTGTACAATCTCAAAATTTGCTGACGATACAAAAAATAGCAAATAGCGTACTCTCAAAAGAACAAGTTGACGAGATGCAACACAATCTAGATAAATTGTCATGTTGAGCCCAAATTTGGCAAACCAGCTTCAATGCGGAATAAAGTAAAGTACTACATATCGGATACCTAAATGAGAAAGCAAAACTATCGATGAATGGCACTCAGCTTAAGAAATGTAAACAGAGGAAACCGATCTGGGAGTAACAATATCGAGTAACCTAAAACGAAGTCAACAATGTTCAGAAGTTGTTAAGAAGGCAAACAAAATAATTGGCTTTATAGGCAGGTCATTTGAGCATAAATCCAAAGAAGTTATCCTAACCCTTTACAATTCCTTAGTCCGCCCTCTTCTGGAATACTGCGTTCAATCCTGGTGCCCTTATTACCAAAACGATATAAACAAGCTAGAACGAGTTCAACGTAGAGTTACCAAAATGATACCTAGCCTAAAGAACAAACCATACGAAGAGCGTCTTAGAGAATTAAATCTATTTCCTTTAACCCAGCGCAGATTAAGAGGTGACTTAATTCAAGTGTTCAAAATCATCAAAGGCATCGACAATATGAACTGTAGTAAGTACTTCACTATTGATCAGTCTAATTACACGCGGGGAAACAGTTGCAAAATTATTGGTAAATCTTTTAACTCACACGAATCTAAGAATTTCTTCTTCAATCGAGTTGTCAACTTGTGGAATGGGCTTCCCCGAAAACGTTATAGACTGCATCACCATTGATTCATTTAAAACTCCGCCTAGACAAATATCTCGCATCAAACCCGGCGACTGACTGCGTTTGTAAATGAATAACTTTATTTTATCCCCCCCTCAGTTACTAACCCATCTGTCCCCTACTAACTTCCTAATCCTGCCACGGATATTAGTTCCAGGGCAGTAATTCCCTTTCCAATGTTCCCTTACCCACTCTAAACCACTGTTTGGACACTTGATCCTCAGTGTTTTGGAGGACAAGCAACCTAGAAGGGTCACTAGATCTGTTGTTGCTTGATTTCCTTTTGTACTCCTTTGTACTCCTTTGTACTCCTTTGTACTCCTTCCGTCCATACTTCCTGCCAGCCTCCCCTCCTCTTTCATTCCATCCATCTCTCCTTCTATTCATCCTTCCTTCTTTCATTCCATCCATCTCTCCTTCCATTCATCCTTCCTTCCTTCCCTTCTTCTTTAACTATTTCCCTCAATCCTTTTTTACTTCCACATTTCTTTCTGTTTCATCTTTTTTTCTTGATTTATTTTCCCATATAACAATGTCTTCTCTTTCCTCCCTCCCTGTCGTAAGATAAGCTCTATTTCCCCCAAGTGACTCGTTCTTGCCTCATTCTCCTTCCTTCCTTCCTTCCGTCTTTACTTCAGTCTTTCCTTCCTTCCTTTCTTCCTGGTTTCCTTCCTTCCTTCCTCCTTCCTGCCGTCTTTACATCCATCCTTCCTTCCTTCCTTCCTTCCTTCCTTCCTTCATTCATTCATTCATTCCTTACAAACTTACTTACTTCCTCCTTCCTACCTTCATCCTTCCTCCCTCCTTTCCTTCCTTCCTTCCTCCCTTCCTTCCTTCCTTCCATCCTTCCTTCCTTACAAAGAAACACACATTAAACATACACACACAAACACAACAATCATAATTATAAAAACACAAAGAAAACGGGGTCACTTTCAAGGGGGGACTTCAGAAGGCGCCTTATAATTGCTCTTTAAACTATTCCTCTGGCGGGTCGGGAGGTAATCACAGGACCTTCAGGAAACTACACTGCCACGCCCTCCAGATTACCCTGATTATGGTGTGAGGGGTGGGCGTGTGTGGGTGGGGTGGTGGGTGGGTGTTTGGGTATATCTGTACGAGTGTGTGTTGGTGGGGGTGGGTGAGTCTGTGTTTGTAGGAGGGCGGGGGAGTGAGTGAGTGTGTGCGTGTGTGTTGGTGGGTGGGTGTGTTTGGGTGGGTAGATGGGTATGTCTGTGTGAGGGTGTGTGGGTGAGGGTTGGTAAATCTGGGTGTGTAGGAGGGTAGGGGGGTATGTGGGAGTGTTGGGGTATGGATGTGGGTATGTCTGTGTGAGGGCGGGTGGGTGGGTGTAGGTGGGGGGATGAGTATGGCTGTGTGAATATGTGTGTGTGTGTGTGGGTGGGTGGGTATGTTTGTGAATCCAGAAGAAACTAGTGGGACCGTTCAGGGATTAAACAATAAATGAATAAATTAATGCAAAATAGATAAATCAATAGATATATGCGTATAAGAACCCAACACCTGGGAAGAAAACTTATAGGCCATTTGATCGGATACCACTTCATAGCCTTCCATTTGATCGGATACCACTTCATAGCCTTCCATTTGATCGGATACCACTTCATAGCCTTCCATTCACTGCCAGGTTTTGTCAGTTTAATGGGAGACTGGCCGTTTGGTTGGTCTATTAAGTAATGTATTCATATATTTGTTTAAGTTTCCTCCCTAGACCTCCATCAAGCTTAGAAAACACCCCCTAGACCACCCTTCAATTTATATTTGTACATTTTTCGGTAGAAAAAAATTCCGGCCGAAGGCCGGTTCCTCTTAAAATTTCAGGCTCGCTCTCGTTCGCCTGGGAAAAATCGACACCCAAATTGCACCAAAGGTCTTAATATTGACAAAAACATGGAGCAAAAGGTATTCAAATCGTCAAAAATAATGGGGCGAACGTCTGAAAATCTCATAACTACAAGGGCTAAACATGAGGGAGAAGGGGGACCAGGAAAAACCTAATACCTCTCCTAATAGCGTCGTAAATCTTCCATAATTAAATTGTATCGACGTAAATCTAATACCAAGTTTCACAGTATCGACTTTCCGCCAGTTCAGAAATAATTTGTGTATTCCAATACACCATCAATTTTGTCGCACCAATCCACTCCCGACAAGACACCTGAGAATTTATGAAGAACTCCTTGCATTGCTTTCGATAGTTTTCAAGTTTATTTGTGATCATTTTTACCGGTAACGCTGTATATCCGGTCTAAGTATTAGGTTAAGGAAGGGTTTAGTTTGCTCCCTAGACCTGTACCAAGCTTAAAGCATACATTATTATACACACACACACTCACGCACACACCCACACACACACATACACATACACAAATGTGTATGTGTTGGCAAAAATGGTACAAGGCGAGATGGGTATCATATGGTTCACCTAAGCTGATGGCTACCTAAGCCTTCGGGCGAGACGGTACCGTCTATAGTGAGAATGGTACCATACAGATCCACCCTAAGCCTTCGTTTCCAATGTCGCCAATTGGCTAAAATACAGACTACACACACATCCACAGCCATTCCAACAGTACATAAAAAACTTAACATGCATTTCACGCAATACATTCCCAGTTAAGGAGGCGCGATAATAATGAGCTTAGCTCGCATTGCGTGGATTCCCCTTGACGAACAAGTAACTGAGTAACACATACACACACACACACTATAACATCATAATCAATATATTCAACCACATAATGGGAGCTTACACAGGAGATCAGTGGGGGCTTTAAATTAATTGTTTTATAAAGCTTACATAATTAGTGTAATATAATGGAAATTTGTAACATTGGCGACCGCATTGTATATTATATCAAAATTATATATAGTTACAAATGTATGATAAGCTTGAATGCAAAATATACGTGTAAGTTATTTTTGTATTCACTTATTCTGTCTGTATTTATTTATGTTTTACCGTTTCGCTTTGGCTCAACCAAGATAGTTAGTTAAAATAGGACTTTAGAGGCTATCGACCCTTCTGGACTATTAAGCCAGCACACTGTCAGCCAAGAAGAGCATGAGGACTGGAGCCCTTCTTTATACTTGGTCATCTCTCGCTTACTCTTTCTTCGTTTTCTTCCTCAAATAATTCCTCCTGGATCATATCAACGGACTCCTTATATTATATAATTATTATATGTTATTACATTGTATAATTATATATAATCTTATTTTACCGTATGATGTTCTTGTAATTTTTCACAAATGTTAAATTACTTTCTTTTTTCTGTTTATCATGAATTTGTTCCCTTTGTCCATAACTCTCTCTCTCTCTCTCTCTCTCTCTCTCTCTCTCTCTCTCTCTCTCTCTCTCTCTCTCTCTCTCTCTCTCTCTCTGTCTCTTTGTCTCTCTCTCTCACCACACGTAGCGGCTTATCTGGCATTAGCGTCCATGGGAGATGAGTGAGGACTTGGTTCCGTGTATCGTGCTGCTGTTCCCTTCTTCCTCGCTCTCTCTAACTCTAACTCTCTCTCTCTCTCTCTCTCTCTCTCGCTCTCTCTCTCGCTCTCTCTCTCTCTCTCTCTCTCTCTCTCGCTCTCTCACTCTCTCTCTCTCTCTCTCTCTCTCTCTCTCTCTCTCTCTCTCTCTCTCTCATTGAATGTATATGCACTGTATATTTCGTAATTGCATTTTCTTATCCATGCCTTATCTTTAATTTTACTTGCTTTATTTTGTCAGTATTTTTGTTATTCCTCATCTCTCATATTATATTCTCCTGCTTCATTCCCATTGAGTATTTAGTCGAAACTAGTAGTGTCATTACAATAAAAACGTTCTTTCCACCACAATCTATCTAGTCTGTTCTTAATTTCCAATGAATGTTAAGAAAGTCTCTCAATTGCCGACTTGCGAGTTTCGTTCTATAAGGAAGTTGGAGCTGTAGACATCGATATTTAACAGAATTACGAGCTAAAATAAGGTCGTAGTACATTCATAAATACATAAAACCCAATTCAACATACCCTTTAGCCATCAGAAACCTACATTATTATTGTAGTTCTGTTTAATATCGATGTTTACGGCTCCAACTTCCTTATAGCCTGAAACTCGCAAGTGGTCAATTATCTTATTCCTGTTTCACTGCCATGGTTTGTATTCTGTTCTTGTCTGTTGTATTCTTTTCTTGTCTGTTGTATTCTTTTCTTGTCTGTTGTATTTTTTTTTTTTTTTATTCTTGTCTTGTCTGTTGTATTTTTTTCTTGTCTGTTGTATTCTTTTCTTGTCTGTTGTATTCTGTTCTTGTCTGTTGTATTCTTTTCTTGTCTGTTGTATTCTTTTCTTGTCTGTTGTATTCTTTTCTTGTCTGTTGTATTCTGTTCTTGTCTGTTGTATTATGTTCTTGTCTGTTGTATTCTGTTCTTGTCTGTTGTATTCTGTTCTTGTCTGTTGTATTATGTTCTTGTCTGTTGTATTCTTTTCTTGTCTGTTGTATTCTTCTCCTGATTCATGTTTCTCACATATAATTGTATTCACTTCTATTCAGTATTTGGATATCATTATTGACCTTTTGTTGTTCTTTTTCGTTTATTACTTATGTGTCTTATTCTTACTTTATCTCTCTTCTCAGTTTCCCACGATTCAATCTCAATGTGTGTGTTTGGATATCACACCCCCTTAAAACGCCAACAATTCCTTCACACCCTCAAAATCTTAAGCCCTAAACACACCACTGATAAATACCAATCATTCACTCACACCTTTGAAACACTTCCAACACCCAATAATTCTCTATAATTATCTCATACCAATAATTCTCCCATACCCTCAAGCCACCAATAATTGTCTTACACCCTGAAAACACCAATAATTCACTATAACTCTCAATAATTCTCTCACACTCTCAAAACACCAATCACTTCCTTCCACTATCACCAACAAGCTCACCACATCCACTTTTCCACTTGACTTCCTTCCGCATCTCACCTAACGCACTCTCTTCCTCGCTTGTTTACTTCTATCTCTCTTTTTTTTAATCTCTCTCTCTCTCTTTCTCTCTCTCTCTCTCTCTCTCTTACTTTCTCATACGCTCTTACTTACTCTTCTACTCTCTCTCTCGCTTATTCGTTCACTTACTTAATCCCTCACTCTCTTATTATCTCTCTCTCTCTCTCTCTCTCTCTCTCTCTCTCTCTCTCTCTCTCTCTCTCTCTCTCTCTCTCTCTCTCTCTCTCTCTCTATCTTACTTACTTACTTCCTCGTTGACTTATTGCCTTTCTCATTCACTCGCTTGCTCTCTCACATACTCACTCTCTCACCTACTCACTCTCACCCACTCACTCACACACTCACTCCCATTCTTTCCAGCACTCTCGCTATGCAAATACTCTTTCTTCGAGGGCTAGAAACAAGGCAAAAATATACGTTCTTGGGAGACCTGTTTGCCGTCTTTGGTCGGGTTAACACTATATTCCTAGATTTTTTTAAGTGCGGCTTTGAATGGCTTTGTGAACTACGAAACATACGATAATGGTCAAATAATGTCATCAACAATCACAAACATACCAGATCTAATAGTACCAAATAATAGTAACTGAACATTACTACCACCACCACCACCACTAACAACAACAACAACAACAACAACAACAACAACATCAAGCAGCAAGAAATACAGAACAGAAACAATGAGATCAGCTTAACCCTTTCACGCATTTATGACGCAGAGGTTGCCAGATTAGCAATAAGAAATAGAGTTCTCACTCTTATAATTACCTCTCCAAAATTAGTTTTCTGCCCGCAGCTAACTCAAAGACAACTGCAGAGGTTGAAGTAACTAAACTAAAGGTTTCTAAATACCCCTGATGGAAGCAAAGGCTTTAAAGTATCCCTAATAGGCTCAACACAGCTAACTCAAAGACAACTGCAGAGGTTGAAGTAACTAAACTAAAGGTTTCTAAATACCCCTGATGGTAACAAAGGCTTTAACGTTGTTGTTGTTGTTGTTCCCCAAGCTGCCTGGCCGAACAGCCCCAAGGCCCCGAGCAAGGCCAAGGCCATAACCGAGCGCCCCCACAGAACCCTCCCCGCCGACCACAATAAAGCCTGGGTGACCGAAGCCACTCCATGGCGGGGAGCTGAGGAGGGTGCGGAAATGCCCGGGAAACCAAAGCCCCACCCAGGGCCCTGTGTCCCTCAGCAATTATGAAGAGAAAGCTGAGGGGCAAGGGAAAAATGTGACGCTTTGGCTTCCAATCTTGGTAGATTGGGAGGTCAATCCACGTTAGAGACGCCGTCACTTGAGATCTAGAAAATATATAAGTAAAAGGAACAGTCAGAGTAAGCTATGGGTATGGCAGAGATTGCTCAGTTCTCACTCTGATAGACCAGCCCATCACCACATGACTAGAACCCAATCCTCTCAACATCAGCTAGGAAAGGCCCTAGAAAGCCGCTTTAACGTATCCCCAATAGGCTCAAAATCGCGTCATATGTCTGAGAGGGTTAATGCAGTATCACAATAGCCTTTCTCTCAATAGTGTCTTAGGTAAATACAAACAAAAATATATAAATAGAAACAATAGGGAATGGGCCTGAGTAAATAGATAATTATAATAAGTAAAATGCGAAATAATAGAGGTGTATTGAATTATGATATAATACATTATATATATAAATAATATAATATACTGTATATACATTAAGTGGAGGTATTTAGTTTGTTCCCTAGACCTCCATCAAGCTTAAAACTACACCCCCTTGAGTCCCTTTCAAGATAAATTTGTAAATTTTTCGGTAGAAAAATTTCCCGGCCGAAGGCCGGTTCCTCTTAAATTACAGGCTCGCTATCGCTCGCCAGGATAAAATCGACACCTGAATGGCACGAAAGGTCTTAATATGGGGTGAAAGTTCTTAAAATCGCTAAACTAATGGGGCGAACGTTTTATAATATCAAAAGCAATGGGGCTAAACATGAGGGAGAAAGCGGTCAAGAAAAAAATCCCTAAAGTGGAGATCTCCCCTTAATCGAACTAAGCCGCACTCTAACAATGGCAAGATATAGAATGCCTAACTTCTTCAAATACTCGATATATAACAAAAACAACGCAATATAAGAAATACATAAAACACGACCAGGAAGTGTGATATTTGAAAGCATTGGTATCAGAGCGCCTTCCCAGCTCGCTCTCGCTCTCGCGCGCGCTCTCTCTCTCTCTCTCTCTCTCTCTCTCTCTCTCTCTCTCTCTCTCTCTCTCTCTCTCTCTCTCTCTCTCTCTCTCTACTAGAATTAAGTCCTGACCACCTCGTTTGGATCGTAAGGTCTGTGTGGCCAGTGTATCTATGTAAAATCTATGTAATCTCACTCTCTCTCTCACACATTTACTTTCCTTTACTTTCTGTTTTATTCTCTCCTCTTATGGCTGTCTTTATCCTTTCTTAATCTGTTATCCTATTTCCCGTTCTCCTCCCTTCTCGTTCGCTCCTTATCCCTTTAACTCTTTCAAGCTCCAATACGCGTTTCTGTTCTGTTTTTTGGCTACTATTAGATGATTTTATTCAGATTAGTAACGGTATATGGAAGCCAAAGGGTTGATTGAGATAGTATTTACCCCTTTAATACTCACAGATCCTTCCTAAGCTGCATAAAATCGTCTAATGATACCCAAAATAAACTGCTAAAACGCGTCAGAGCTTCAAGGGGTTAATACTAGTGTTATTTCTTTGTGTATCATATTCGTTTGCTCCTTATCTCTGTATTAAATTGTTCGCTTCTTTTTGTGTGATGTTTTCTTGGGATTTTTTTTTTTTTTTTTGATATCTTAATAGTGTCAACCCTTTTTATTTTAATTCTCAATAGGCTGGTTGTTAAATATTCGGGTTGTCTTGTATTTCCACATTGTCTTCTGTATTATATATCTTATATTTGTGCTGCCTATCTATTTATCGCCCTATCTCTGTGTATAGCTTTCTATGTATCCCCTATGTATTTGTATGTACATCTTTTGTATCTATCTATATATCTATCTTTCTATCTATCTGTCTATCTAGCTATCTATCTATCTCTATTTGTCTGTGTTCTATATATATTCATCTATCTGTATAACTATCTACCTATCTATATATATATCTATCTATCTCTATGTCTAGCTGTCTGTATGTCTAGCTGTCTGTATGTCTAGCTGTCTATATATATATCTCTATATCTATCTATCTATCTATCTATCTATCTATCTATATAAAATTATATCTATCTATCTATCTATCTGTATCTCTAGCTGTCTGTATGTCTAGCTGTCTATCTATATATCTATCTATCTATCTATCCATCTATCTCCTCTGTGTCTCCACCGTACTCATCCTCATCGATAATGTTACTAATACTTCTTATCACCTTACTTCCTTCTCCATCTTTACTCTTGTGTTTCCTTTATTCCCTTCATTCTTTCCTTACTGCAGTCTCCGTCTTTACTCTTTCTCTCTCTCTCTCTCCCCCTGTGGTCTGTGTAACTCTATGTAACTCGCTCTCGCTCGCTCTAGCTCTCTCTCTCTCTCTCTAGCTCTCTCTCCTAGCCTAAGTCGGTGGGGTTTTACAATGGCATGTACAGTTTCCCACATTATTTTGTATCTATTTCTTTCTTGTTTCTGTATTTTCTTGTATTTTCCTTGCTCCGCCTCTCCTATTATCATTCGTTCCATTCTCTCCTATTATCGTTCGCTCCATTCTCTCCTATTTCCTTATGTTGGTTTCTAATCATCTCTTGTTCTTCTTCCACCATTCTTACTCTTTCCTTCTCTCCTCCTCCATGTATTTTCTTTCTGATTATCTCATCTTCTCCTTCTACCCTTATCACTCTCTTTCCTTCCCCCCTCCTCCATTTCGTTTCTTTCATTGTTCTAATTATCTCATCTTCTCCCTGTGTCCCTTCTTCTCTTCCGCATCTCCTCCAGTAATTCCGCTAATCCCTCTTATCCTTACTAATAACCCCAGAGTCCTTATGGTTGTCTGATAATACCACAACACCCTCTTAATTAACACCGCCACCTGAAGCCTCATATTGTTATTACTGTCATTATTACCATTATTAGCAGCATTGTTATTTTCATCATTGTCATCACTATCATCAACATTATCATTTTGGTCACTTTTATTATATTACATATCGTCATCGTCGTAATCATCTCCCTATCATCATTATCAATTTCATCATCATCATCATCATCATCACTATTTCTGTTCATTTAAGTGGAACCTTATTAATATCCATACTAATAGCACCGTAGTCCTTATTGGTGTCTAGTATTACCACACCCTCTTAATTAACACCACCACCTGTAGTACCGGTATCATCATTAGAATCATCTTCATTGTCAACTATCATCATCGTAAATAACAACAACAACAACAATTAAAAAAAAATCATAGTCTACCATCCAATATGATCCAAAACATAGTTTTCTTTCACTCACCACCGAAAATGTAGTTGCACAGGTTAGCACGGGTAACTATGGAAGATTTCATTAGATCCTATTATAATGACAAATATTTCAGATGTAATTTCCCACAGTACTACTTCAAAGTGAATCTAGTAATTTATATATTGCTCTGCTTCGTTCCCCTTGCATACATTATATGTGGGAGTATACTGGAGCATACTAGCTGTGCTCAAAATGGCTGATACTCGGATATTTTGGCTGTCTCGAAATATATAATGTTTAATATTGCTCCTAAAACTTACAGTATATATATATATATTATTTATATTTTTCAGCACCTTGTCTTATTCAATATATGAAATCGAGCGCGGCAAGTTGTAGGTGATGGTTGTAAGATACGCCATAACAAAATTGCGCGAAATTTGAATTAATTTACAATTTTAGTGTATATAATGCGTAAATTCGTGTGCGCGTGCGCGCGCACGCAGAATGATGAATTTTTCAGCGAGTCTTAGTATTTCCATTGGTATTAAAATGGTATAATGCCAGAAACAATCTCTTATACAGGGTGAATGGGGGGGGGGTTAAAGGTCAGCCTCTCCTTAATTGAGTTTAGAAGTAAAGTTGGTTGGTGAAAATATATTAATAACCAACAACAACAACAACAACAACAACAACAATCTTTGCTTCAATATATTTTGAATCTAGTAAAGTACCTCCGAGCCTTGTGTTCAATACAAGGCCCCGTGTGACGCCCCCTTTAAGGGGTGGTGTGACAGGTGGTTCATATTCCACATAGCGGCTCCACACACACACACACACACTCTCTCTCCCACATTCCCTTTACTGGATACCACATGACTCCTATATTCCCTTTATCCTCCAGCACCACCACCACCAACACCACCAACACCACCACCACAATACCAAAAAAAAAAAAAATTGATGGTAGCAGTATATATACTGTATATATATATATATATATATATATATATATATATATATATATATATATAGAGAGAGAGAGAGAGAGAGAGAGAGAGAAAATATGAAGGCTTTGTACTTCCAATGACTTCGAGCCTATTATCGGATACAAGCCCTCCTGTGACTGAAGCCTTAACCCTTTGAGGATTATGACGCGTTTTGACAGTTTATTTTGGCTATCATTAGACAATTTTAGACAGTTTACGAAGGATCTGTGGGAATATTAAGGTAAAGACTATCTCATCTAAGCCTCCCACTTCCAAATACCCTTCCTAGTCTGAATAATATCGTCTAGTATTAGCCAGAAAACATTGCGTATCGGATCTTGAGAGGGTTACCCTGACTCGCGCGACCCCTGCTTTAAGAGAGTTTGTTTTTAATCCAGCGCAAGTTTACCTGCGAGAGAGCCTCCCCCCCCCCCCCCCCCCCCCCGCGCCGATATACCCAGCTCACACGTTGATTTTATGCAACCTAGATGGACACTTCGTACAGTTGCCGGGACTTGAACCTGGTACAGTCAAAGTGGTAAATTAAAACTCAATAAACCCTCTGAGCAACACAGACTTCTTTTAAGGTGACCTGCTTTACTTTTCACTCTCTCTGGGTTGTATCCATTCGGCCCCATTTAGCATACTGTTATAAGACGTTTATCCCCATCCAGGTGTTGATTCATACCTGGCGAGCGATAGCGAGCCACCATATTTTGGATGAGTTAGATAGCTGTCTAAATTTGTACATTTTTCGATAGAAAAATTTCTCCGGCGAAGCCGGATTTCTCCATAAAATGCTGGCTCGCTATCGGTCGCCATGCAAAAATCGACACCTGGATGGGGATAAATGTCTTAAAATAGTAGGCTGAATGGGGCCGAATGGATACAACAAAGAAAGAGAAAAAAGCAGGTCACCCCCCTTAGTACCGTCGACGTCTTTTTAATTATATTATATTTACGGGATCTTCTGCAGTTTAGGAAGGAGCTGTGGTCGTAAGAAGGGTTAAATGAGGTAGTTCGAAGCCTGTTAATAATTACTGGAGGCCCTGTGTGTAAACTGAATAAACTCGTCTAATAATAGCCAGAATAATGTTAAAAGGACGGCACCGGTACTGAAAGGGTTAAACTGCATGACAAAGTGACTCCGTGCCCAGTATCGGATACATGAGAACATTAAGAAAATGGGGGTCTGTAGAGAGCTGATTGGCCCACACCCGGCAGATCCCCCTCACACCCAACCCATCTACATGGCCTCGTGTAACACCAAA